>CM063285.1:18569659-19169659 GCA_032173965.1 Sitta carolinensis | reverse complement strand
CAGCATTACCTGGATCTCCAGATTCAAAAAACAATGTATGATTTGAAATAATAATACTGAAGTAGGCTTTACTTTATGTTCTTTTGCAGTGCAGATAAGTAATAATTTAACTGTTCCTCAGTATCTCAGTTTATTCTAACATATTTATAGTACACAGAAATTCTACCTGTATTTATGTAGGAAGTTGTAGAAAAAAATTGGTAGAATTAAGCTGCTCAGCCCTTACCAATAACATTTTATCTTATGGGAAAATAAAGTTGTAGAATCTGTGTCTGCTTTTAAAAAATATTATTGAATGAAGGTGCTAAATGAGATCTTTTTAAAAATTCTGTAAATATAAAGAGCATTGCTTTTTACTAAAGTGACCTGATATTTTAAAAGACTTTTACTGTTTCTGACTTTGGAAAAATACATGGGATGAAAGCTTTGATGTTCCATTTTGAATTTATTTCTGCCAAAATAACTTAGATAGTTCTATGAATGAAACAACTGATGAGAAACTCAGAGTATATGATTTTGTATATCCCCCAATTAAAGCTTTTTAAAAAATTTCTGATAAGCTAATGTTTCAGGAAGTGATATCAACTACTTTGAACATGGGCCTGATGCCTTTTTTTTTTTTTTTTACATATATTAATAAATGTTAAGAAACTTGGAAAATTAAACTTTGCATCTGATCTGTACATTCTTAAATATTACAGATCAGTTCCTTGGAAGCTCTTCATCTCTTCTCTGGAAAAACTCCAGATGGCCTAAACCAGACTCTGGTGTGCTCTGTAAATGATGCCAAGCCTAGTTTCAGGTGAATCGTTAGAACATGTTCTCTCCAGTAGACTGTGCAGTGTGGAACAGGGAAGCTGCTCAGAGGCAGAGATACTCCATCAATAAGGAGATGTATGTACTGTAAGGTAAAATAAGATGGATCTCAGAAAGGTGTCAATAGCAGGTATATTTACACTGGAGTTTAGTTTTGATAAGAAAGACACCTTCTGAAACATATCTTACCACTGATTATCATTTCATAGCTGTCTTGCAGAATCAGAACTTTCTTACGGAAGCATAATGAAAGATCTTCCCCAAAGTATCCATGGTGTGGGTGCTGGGTCTGCAGCACTGATTGATTCACTCCACTAGCTTATGCTGAACAAATCAATGCAACAAAGGACTGAGTAAAGGGTGAAAAATTCATTCTGTGAGATGAAAATGGGGATTAAAAAGGTTTGCTGTAGTAAGCAAATCTGGCCTGGAGATTGACAGGAAGTAAAACAGGGCAAACTACAAAGAAGAGACAAATCGGAGTGTTAGGGAGTATTGGTGGACCAGTTATGAAGGAAAGGAGGTGGATTAGGAAAGATGGGACTTAAATCAAGTGTGGAGAGATGAGATTAGGAGAACAAGACTTTAATTAAATAATGAGTGCAGTAGAAGTAGTAACTAATTAATTGAGAAGGACAGAAGGGAGGAGGTGAAAGAGAGGAAGACTATGGAAGAGAAAGGGAAAGGACAAATGAGAGGAAATGTAAAATGGCAAGTCAGGGTTAGGGAAGACAGACACTCCACATGCAGTAGAAATTTTGCTCTGCTGCCTCATCATTCATGGGTGAGTTCCTGTTCTCCATCTCACTTTTACTCCTCTGCTCCTATTAGATTCCTGATGTTCTTTAACCTATGGACTTTGCTATATCTTCATAGATGGATCTCTTTAACCAATTAAACTGTAATCTCAGTTCAGCCTTTAAATAATGCTGTTTGGAAGCTGATGTTGTCAATACAATTCCTGTTCTCTTCAGCTGAATTAGAATTAAATGAAGGCTCATGGCTATGTAATTGTCTCAGCATTACTCCTGCTCTGTGTGGACTGAAGTACTAGAAGACTAAAGCTGAAGTGCGATAGCTATACAAAAAAATCTGGTTCAATTAAATATGTTCAACAACCAAAATTCTTAGTATCAATACTATTCTAAATATTATTAACATAAAATGCCTGCAACATAAAGTAAATCGAGAAGTGTTATTTTTCTACTTCAAACTTAATAAATATTCCATTCAAAAAAATGTGACAGATCTTAGTAAAACAATTTCATAGACAATCTGCATTCAGGCTGTTAAATTCTCGATAAATTGCAAATATTGGTAGCAAAATTATGCTGCTGTGCCACAAATACTCTCAGCAGAGTTTCATTTCTCTGAAGAGCAGTTTCAAAGCCATTGAATATTTGCATATAAATAGCTTAGAATTATTTCAGTATTAAAAAAAATGTCGTAATGCTATAAGTGGGTTTTATCAGTGTTCAAAATAATCTGTTTATATCTATGTGTGTTTTGAATAATACAGTTTACCCTTAATTTTACTGAATCTGGATATAGTGATGCAACTTTATAACTACATGACACATACTACTTGGTCAAATAGCAGTGGTTAGTAATGCTTAGAAATACTAACCAGAATTTGTATTCTGATTGCATATCCATATCTTGTAATGCTCAGTGAAAAGAAGACAGGCAGGAAAACCAATAATTATCCTAAATTCAATAGTTCTTTACAACTGACACAGCTCAAGAGAGATGTCATCTTCATTATTGATCATGACAGGATTTCATGCATGTTGATAGAACCAAAGATGTTAGCATTCAATAAGTGATGTAATCTGATCAAAAAGGAATCAGAAAGCTTACTTCTGACATAAAAAAACAAAGTCATCACACACATACTCATAAATAGGTAAACATTCATGAGTACCTGAACAAGCCTGTTATCTGGCACATACTCAAGTCCTTATGCACTTGCTTGATGGTGTGTGCCTGAGAGTACATGGCATTTGAATACTGAGGTGCATCTGAATGGGGGTGTTAAATGACAGGAGCTTCTACTATGAAAGCATACAGAACAAAGTGAATGCTTTGAGAGAGACATCTACGCACCCAGAACATTCTTACATATGCCATGGGGAAAACAATGAATTTCAGACTGGCAACTGCCACCTTTTCAGGCTGGGTTTAGTCCATGTTGAAGTTTGGCAAACATGTTACGAGGCATAAGTGACCTCCACATCCCACATTTTACATGCTGACTTGGGAAGCCCATCAAGGCCCAAATGAGCTAGCAGGTGCCAGAAGTGGGTAGTACTCTTTTACACAGTTTGGGAGACCTCTAGTGGGCCTCCTTCCTTGTCTCCTGGTGTAGCTCCCAGAGCCCATGTAAAGCAAAATTGTGTTGTAACTTGGACTGTGTATGTGTATGTAATTGACTGAATCATCGTAATTCTTGTATGTGACTGCTCTAGAGCAATGCTTACAAGTGTAAACCACACAAAAGTAGAGTAAGGACTTTGATCTCAAATGTTTGAGACATTTTGAAAAATGATTAAGCTATGGACCATTAAGCAGAACAACAGTGATATGCTTAGAAATCTGTTTTTAAAGGCTTATTTGTAGGTGTATTTTTAAGACCCAAGTCCCATTTTAAGAGATGCAAAATAAAATGGCACCTTTTACTTAGGTGCGATTCAAGTGACCAAACTAGTTTGGAGTTCCTTCTCCTCTCTTCATGTCTGAGCAGTACCACCCACACAAGCATCAATAGAATTGAAGTCTTTGTTCTTTACATTTTTCTTTACTATATTTTCAAATGCAGCATGGAAATGGGACAAAAAGTCTTCAGCTCATTTACAAATTCAGTAGGAACAGAGGAAACATGAAAATTTATCATTACGTTATTTACAGGAGTATTTTCTAACACAGGAATGATGTTCTATTCAATTCCATACTCAGCCTTTGCACCTCACATTAGTAAGATTAGAAGAGTCATTTTTATTTGTACAAATGCCTCTTTTCCAATTGCTCAGTGATCATGAAAGCAGAATATTTTATTATTGCTTTTTTAAAAGGAAATCAATGTTTGTAATGCATTTTCTGTTTTCATATTTATCACTCATCCATAAAAAGATTTTAACAAAACATTTAATAATTAATTTAATAATTTAAAATAATTCCATAATATGAACATAAGCATTTAAAACTCAGCTGTTTTATACCAGCAACTAATGAATGTGTGACTACAGTGAAATTAGGAGTACTTTGCACAAAAGCAGACACTTGCCCATGTGTCTGGATGAGCAGATATTTATTGGTTCTAAATTATATTCTAAGTTTTGCAAAATATTGTTTTGCCTTTAGTAGGAACTTACAAGGATTATACAGGTACGTTTGGAATTTATGGAAATATAAAAGTACATATGCATTAAGTCATTTTTTCTCTCTATTCTTAAGAAGTGAAACAAGCTTTGGACAGAAAAGTGAATTAATCCATCTTCCCAACAGTGGGTTGTAGTCTTGCAAAAGTACATACATGTCTAGCTCTAACTTACGAGACATTAATTTGATAGAAATAGCTGCATTTACAGTTATATGTCTCCAGAAACATTTTCCTATGGTTCATCAGGCCTAAAAATGGGTTTATATCTCAGCCTTTTGCTATTTCCACCCCAAACATTGCATTTCTCATCTTATTCCTTCTCACGAGAGAAATGCTTATGTCATTGCAAACCTTTTTGAAGGGAAAAAAAATCTTTCTGAAACAGCATAAAGGAAAAGGAAATAGTCTTTCTCAGAGAACTTGCTTGGGATATTTAGAGCTCCCTGAAATCAGTCCAGATCTTCTTTGCATCAGTTCAAACCATAAAGGGTGGTCTGTGAACATTTATGCACCTTACCAGTTCCAGTCCACTTCCAAAAGTAATGGGGAACCTTTCTTATTGCAAAGCAATGAAGGGACAAGGTGTGGAGCACATGTGACTGTTCACCTCTGTTGGCACTGTGACCATATTATTTTGGCTTGGTATGGGGAAACCCATTTGCTGATGTAAGTGAAAGTTTTGAAGACTGTGTGATGAATGTATGTTTTAATGGTAACCCTTTCAATTAATAACAATCACAGAGAATGCCTTTTCATTTCAAGGATATTTATAGTACAGGAAGGCTATAAATCAGCATCACAGTAAGTCTCTGGTATCCTAACAGGCCAAATTTTTGTTGCCTTCTTTGGTGACTAAGTCTCAACACAATAAATTCTTGTGGGATAATCCAGATAGTTCAAATTATATTCAAGCAAAAAAAATACTCCTTCAAAGATAGCTCTAAATGAGGACAATAAAAAACAGAGTCATAAAACAATCTGAAAATATGTCAAATCAGTGAGGCTATTCTACAGAGCAAAGCTGGCATCTCGAACAATTTGAATATCACAATTTACAGAGAAACATCTGTTGCAAAATTTATGTAGAAAAATACTTGAGGCACACTATAGACTTCATTCCCCAAAACATTTGGGGAAAAAAAGTCTGAAAGACTACAGAGTGTTGACTAAATAATTGTGAGATGAGTTATGGTGAGGTGACTGATAAAAAAGACAGAAAATGCAGTGCAATTCTAATCATGGAGAAAACTTAGGAACATAAAGCTCTATGTAGTTAAAAATATTTATAATATACGTAGAAAAAAATTACATTCATAGAAATTTGTACTGGGCATTGGGTCACCAGAACTCTTAGCTGCATTGGTATTGTGGTCCCCAGTGAAATTCAGTGTGGGCAATACAATATGCACTGGCAGGAATTATCTGAACTACATATACATTAATTTATCATAATTACCTAAACATTTACCTTTTTAATGCCAATACTTCCATAGTTATGGAAGTAGATCATATTAAAACTTAAAGGCATGAACAAGAGATACTACATACAATGAAACATTCTATTTTCATTCACTATAAATTGTTAGATTAGGCCTTCACTTAGAATGTCACATTCTGTTTGTCCCACCCTAAATAAAACACAACAAAAACAGATGGCACTTGAGAAGCCTTAGAAGTACAGAGATGTTCATGTGAAAACCATAGTAAAAATGCCAAGCTGGGAAAGAACATGTTACAGCTGTAACACAGAAGAAGAGGTTAAAGAAGGCAAATATAAATTATTTATTTCCATAAGCCAAGTATATACATATACCTGATGAAACTGGAAAGCAATAACATTAAAAATAAACATAGCTGGTGATAAATGTTTAGCATGAATTTCAGAGAAGATTGGACATATTTAAGGATACAGATTACCTCACATTATATTTTGGATGGAATTTGCAACAAAAGCATTTTTGTAGAGAAGTAAAGCCTTAATGATCAAAAATATACCCTGACCTTTAATTACAGGAGGTTTAGAATGGAAGCTTCCTCCCTAGGCAGTGTTATTCCATATTCATCCACTATGTGGATTCTTGCATTTGCCTTTGAGAAGTCAGAGCCAGGACCAGAGAATCTTGAATCATTTAGGTTGGAAAAGACCAAGATGACCAAGAACACCACAGACCTGCACTTCCAAGTCCACCACTAAACCATGTTCCTACATGATATATCTGCATATCTTTAAAACACCTCTAGGAATCGTGATCACCACTTCCCCAGGCAGCTTGTTCCAATGCTTCTCAATGCTTTCTGTGAAGAGGTTTTTCCTAATATCCAATCTAAACCTTCCCTGAACTAACTTGATGCTGTTTCATCTTGTTGCTTATTACTTGGGAGAAGAGACCAACACCTACCTTGTTACAGCCTTCTTTTCAGACAGCTGAAGAGAGAAGTAGTCTCTACCCTGATCCTCCTTTTCTCCAGGCTACACAACCCTAGATCTCTCAGCCACTCCTCAAAAGACTTGTGCTTCAGATTCTTCACCGGCTCGCTGCCCTTCTCTGGGCTCCAGCACCTCCACATAAAAAGATGAAACCTTCAGACCACTACCTGGTCTGATGCACCCTTGATTTTTCAATGGAGTTTAATTTTTCATGTACACAGCATAAAACATTAAGTGCATATTTTTCAGAGTGAATTTGCCATCGGTACTCCAAAATACAAGGAATCCCAGAAAATCCTCAGGCAATTAAGGTTAAGCTACAGTGTAGTACTTCATTTATTTGATTAAAAAAAAAAAAACCAAACCAAAACACTGCTTGTAATCATCAGTGTAGGAGACCTGGAAAGTTGTACATGTTATTTTTATTTCCATTTAAAAATAACAACAGTGAAGCCAAAAAATTATAAGGATAACAATAATAAAAGTAACTAAATAGTCTGCTTTGTGCAGTACATTTCTGTCTTCATGCTCTATAAGTGAAGGGTTGCTATTTACGGTATGCTCCAAGTCTGCTTTTCAGAAGACAGCCCAGCTTGGCTGGACAGCTTTCAGTTGCTACTGGAAATATGTCACTTATTAGGAACAGAGGGGTTGTTTATCACTGTCTCAAGGGTTACTCTGGCTGAGGCAAAGAAACAGTTCAGTTATATAATGGAAAGAGATGGGTCAAAGGATAAGAAAATTATGTACTGTGTGCTCGAGACTCTTGCAATGCAGACTCAGTTTCTCTCTTGTATGTCTTGGACATATCATGGGTAGATAGACCCCCAAAAAATATATATGGCTGTACAGGTCCCCCAAAAACAACTTTAAAACTATTGGGGCTGAATTAAAAATTTTAAGAAACCCTCCCAAAACTTCTCAATCAAGACAAAGAAATTTGTTCTAATTGCTTCTTTTGCCCTCCTGGTACCCAGTTAGTGTTCGGTCTTGTAACCCGACCCACCACACAGCCAAAATTCCAGTCCTCTAGCAAAGTAGAAATGCCTTCTCTAGCAAAGATCTGTATGGGTGCTGAACATCATGAGTCCTTTTAGTCCTCACCAGCATTAATAGAGAGTATTGCTTGACATAATCTTAGTTCCGGTTTCTGGTGAAACAGCAAAAAGGAACCCAATACTATCTGCTTGACCTCATCAGGTACTACACGGGATTGCAGCAAGCCAGGGACAGTTACAAAGAGTTGACCCTACGTTTCCATCTGATTATGTAACTGCTAGGTGTCCCAGTTCAGGGTAACCACAAGTTCTAGTACAAAAAACCAAAACAAACAAACCCAAACAAGAAAACAAAAACAAACAAACAAACAAAAACACATTTTAAAAAAGAAAAAAAAAAAAAAACAAAAAAAAAAAGCATTCAGAGACTTTTTAAAGCCTCCTCCCAGTGTTTCAGTTCCCACTAGCAAGGGCATCCTTTAGATGAAATGTTTAACCAAGCACCAAGTTTTTAAGCACAAACCCAATTACCATAAAAACAACCTAGTAAAGAAATACTGGTAAGTCAGCACTTCGCCCTAATTACCGAAGACACAAACTGACTCCAGACGGGTGACCCCGGGTCCTCCTGGGAGGACGGCGGAGGGAGCGCCCTCCGTGGGGCAGCGTTGCCGGAGAGCCGCTCCCGGTACCCTGCCCAGCACCTGTTGCGCCGCCACTTGGCCGCAAGAGAGGGGGCAGCAGCGGGGGCCGCCGCCAGCCTCCTGCTCCCACCGACAACTTCCCGGGGCGTAAACGGCCGCGCCAGGTGCCGCCCTCGCCGTGATGGGACGGCGGGCGTGGGAGGGAGGGGAGGAGGGGGGAGCCGACAGGCGCGGCCGAGCTGGCAGCGCGGCCGCCGGGTTGCGGAGGGTGCTGGTGTGTGAGCGCGGGCTGCCCGCCCCCCGCCCGCCCCCGCTGCCGGCTGACAGGTGCGCGCTCCTCCGCGGCGGCAGCGGCGGCTCCGCACAGCCCCGAGTCCTCCGACCCCCGCCCGCCACGGCCGCGGATTGTTTAGTCCTTGGGAAGCTGGTCGGGGTCCAGATTTTCCTTTGATCTTTTTTTTTTTTTTTTTTTTTTTTTTTTAAAAGAGAGGGGAAAAAAAAAAAAAAAAAAGCTAAAGGAAAACAAAACCTGGAGACACAGAAAAGGGCTCTAGGAAAAAGTTTTGGATGGGATTATGTGGAAACTACCCTGCAGTTCTCTGCTGCCAGAGCAGGCTCAGTGCTGCCTTCTCCCCAGCGGCGCAGCCCGCGCCGGGCGCTGCTGAGAGACGCCCGGGCCTCGGTGCCGCGCCGCCAGTGCCTGCTGTGCCGGAGCCCCTCGCCCCGCCGGCCCAATGCTCCTCCTCGGGCTGCTCCTGCTGACATCTGCCCTGGCCGGCCGGAGGCAGGGGGCCGTCGCCGAGTCCGATCTCAGCAGCAAGTTCGCCTTCTCCGGCGCCAAGGAGCAGAACGGTAAGGAGCCGCAGCGCCTGCCTCTGCGCAGCCCGGGGCAGGGCGGGGGCGGGCGCCCGGCCGGAGCTCCTCTCCGCTCCTCTCCGCTCCTCTCGGCTCGTCTCCTGCCGCCGCGGGGCGGGAGCTCGGCCCCGCGGGGGCAGCGCGGCTCTGCCCGCCGGCTCCGGGTAAAGGGGCAGCGGGTCGGCGGCCGCGGGCGAGCCCGGCGGCTCCCTCTTCTGCGGTACTCGAGGTGCAAAACGTGTCCCCTTCCCGCCTAGCCCTGCCAAAAAAATAAACAAACTGAAAAAGCAACAGCCTAAACCCAACAACGACCCTCGGACCTTTGTACCCTAAATGCTTCGCTCCGGTGGGGGGGTGGGGGTGGGTTTTTGTGTCTGTGCGTGAATGAGTGGTGTTTTGTACGGGCTGGAAACGAGCTAATCCTGCATAGGAAATGAGAATTACTTTCAACTTTCAAGTGTACCTGAAATGTTTAGAAAACTCTCAAATGCAAGTTCCCCTGGGCTGGGGTTGCACAGAGCTGGAGAAAGACTCCTTTCATACAGCAAGGACAGCTTCGGGGTGTGTAATTTGCTTAGCCTCTGAACTCCATATGATTTACATTATTCAGATTTTTAAGCGCCTTTCCTCTTGATCTGCTATTATGAAGTAATTTTAAAGAATACTTTACAAACTGTAACGTTATATACTGCATGAACCACACTTACTGTAGAATATCTAAAATTAAGGCTGTTAGCATACATTCGTGGAAACCCTGGTGTTTAATGTACGGGGTGGGGAGCAGGGGGGTATGTTTGAAAAATTTAGTACTTAACATGTCAGCTAGAACAAGCTTTCTCCCTGGGCACAAACCAACACAAAAGGCCAAGCTGGGAGCTCTCAAAACTCTCTGAACTGTAATGAAATAAAGCAGAAACGCAGATTCTAGGCTAATTTAATTCTCTCAACTTTGAACTTGGGACTCCCCAGATAAAAGTATTCTACGTCATATCTTCTAATGGAAAGCAAAGTTTCAGAGACCTCTGTGAGTGCTCTGTGAGTGGGTCGAATATGCACTGCACTAACAAATTTAAAAGGGGGAGATTAATACTGCTGTGGCCTGTTAATGTGATGATATATGGCACCTGCAGACTGCCAGAGCTGGTGATCAAAGAGCAACATGGGGATCAATCTCTAATCAGAGCAACTGTGAAGGGCCAGAGGAAAGTGATCAAAAGACTTAGAGACTGGGCTATTCTGACAGGAAACCAATCAGACTGTGCACAGTACAGGAAATTATCTGCTCTCTGTGAGAAATCACTCACTTTCTACCCCTTCCCATCCTACCTGGTGTTTAGAGGCTTTAGGGCACCAGTTTGTGACAAAATGGGCTTGGTAATTATATACTGATGTCTTGTGCTGTTATGCTGCCTTCTCTTAAATTTGCATGGTGTGCATATGGAGCTTATCAACACACAGAGTATTGTCATTGCTTTGCTTTAACTTTGTCAGCACTGGAAAAAAACCTGCTATGCTGTCAGTCTTCTCTCAAAGGTTTATTCCAGGATAACGCAGCTGGGCCCTGAAAGGCCTCCAGGGTGCAACAATGGGAGCACAAGAATGTAAAAGGTAGATCATACAGCACGGGAGTGAAGCTGGTGTAAATAGGTGTAAGTATATGTGACAATGCCAACTAGATTCTGTTCACATATATCTGAAATGCAGCTGCGTTAGGTCAGGCTTCAACTGACTTGCAATGAAATTTGGCATGCTCTAAGATACAGTCACTACATCTTAGAACAAATGCAAAGCCAGGAGAAGTTATATTAAAAAAAAATTAAATTGTGCCCTGAAACTATATTATGTGGTAAGTTGTATTCAGAATAGTCCAAGTTCCTCTTGTAGCTTACTTTAAGTTTGCTTTACAGTTGTTCAATTCCAAAACTTAAAAAAAAATTAGCACAAGTTTAAATATAGCTAAGTACCAACCTCTGACTTTTCTTAACTGATTTTAATTATTTGGGGGATCAGTAACACTAGTCAAACCAGTTCTTACTTGATTTAATTAGAATGATTTTTACACTCTGCTGCAATCTAAAGATTGTATAGCTTTTAGCTAGAGGCAGGTTAAAACTCCCTGGAGTATGAGAATGAGATATTGCTGTTCGTGTGCCAAATAATCTCTGGTCAGGAGAGAGGGAGATTTTTTACTCACACAGTCTACAAATAAAAATTCTGTCCTCAACTTGTAAAACTGCTAAGTGGCCAAGAAGTTTTGCAGAATGGATTACAATGTTACTCAGCTGCGTTCATGGGTGCTATAGCTATTGCTATTGCTTCAAGGTGATACTAAAGATGCCTGTGACCAGTTATTAATTCAGTGGGGCAACTTGTGTTTCAAAGGGTAAGCATGTGCTTAAGGATTAACTAATATTTACTTATTTAATAATTGAATTATATTAACTTCAAAATTACAGTTTGACTCAATTTATTAGCTAATTGTTTGCATAAGAAGCTCTCTTGTTTTTGCTGCATAGTGAATATTATTTTAGGTGGCAATTTCCTAGTGTAAATGGTTTTTTTTTTTCAATTGTAAAGTAAATATTTTAGAACACAGTGTTTTGCTGGTACCTCCTGGAATTTCAGTGTATTGGTTGTTGTGGGGCCAATCTGGATACATTTGAAACCACTTAAAACTACCTCCATGTTTTTATTTGCCTGCCCTCTGTTATAGTGAGATTTTCTTTAAGAACAGATTTTATTTGTAATTCTGTTTGACAGTAAGGGGTTTTACGTGATTTCTGTGAAAATATAATATTTATCTTTAATGTTTTTATTTTATTCCAGTGAGTAAATAATTATCTGGAGGGTCAAAGAAGTTTATGCAACAGTATTCTAGAAAGTAAAGTAGTAGATGGTGCACGTAGTCAGGGCTCTAATTTATCTGGGTAGATTTAATTTCTACAATTCTTTGCCAGATTATGCTTTGAAGGATTTTTCATACTTAGGTGGCTTTATCATTTCTCTTATGGCTCTTTTATGTATTTACTACCATTTTTCCATACTGAAGCAAAGAGTCAAGAAAAATTGAATGCTCAGGTTTTTTCAAATCACAAAGCTGAATGACTTGTATATTGAATTTGATTAATTGGATGGTTTACTTCTACTTTCTTGCTTCATTTCTATCTACATTTGACTGCTGGTTTTGATATAGCATCTTCAAGCTGTTTCTGTAGCTTCAGAAATGTCTGAGGGAGCTATTGGTAGGTTGAGTACTGTGAATGACTTAATTCTAGTGACTTAACTCTGGTTGTCTTGAACGCACCTGTGTGTGATGGTGTTAGCCTAATCTGGATTTGATTATGACATGAGATGGCAGGAGAATCTAAGATCTGTTTTTTGGCTGCCTTAGAACAAGATGCAATAAATGTTTAAAGTAATTTTGCTAAGCTATCAGCTGTTATATTTCTATGAGAAGTATGAGTGTATCTATAGAACATAATGTAAAACCTACTGTTGGATGCCATAAGCAATGATGTGTACAGCTTATGTGGTGTGTACATTTCAAGTGTAGTACTGAATGACTTCAGAAGGCCGAGAACCTGAGGTCAGTTAGAAACTCACCAGGACCAACTAAAAAGACTGATTTTCCTGCAGTCAGTTTCAAGTATGAAGGAACTGCAGTAAATAGAGTTGCTGATGTAAATCTTAGACAACTGAAGCACTTACTTGATTTCTCTCAGTTCTGCAGCACAGGTAATGTGTCAGTCATGATCTGTTTTTCACAGATCTCAGAAATAATTCGCTTGGTTTTCTTCTTCCTCCACATGAATGGAAACCCCTAATAATAAGTTTCACTAACTGAACACTTCATAATCTATTTCTTAAATCTTCTGAAGTGGGAAAGATTTACATAGCTTAAAAAAAAAACAAATCCCAAAGTGTGTCCTTGAGACAGAGTTTGAAACTTGCATATTTCAGGCCATCCTTGGGGAAAGTTGATGGATGCAGGTGGAACTGAGTGAGTAGTTGAAGGGCCAGAGGAAGATTCTCTCATCACCTTGAGGTGTATGGCCTGCTGTGTCTTCTCTGAACCACAGAGGATTCCTTGATTTATGTATGACCAAAGAGAGCTCCCAGTGAATTCAGGGAGGGGGACAGCATTGCAATAAAGTGTTTCTGATTAAGTTCCCTTAACTTAGGCTGAACATCAGAAAAACATGTGGATGTCCAAGGGAGGCAGCACATTGAATTGTTACAGACAGGAATGTCAGTGCTTTTGTTTGAAGGCTGTCAATTGATTGCAAAATTATCTCTTATAACTGAAGTTACTTTATTATGATGTAATGCCTCTTCCATTGGCTCATGATGAATTGAAGAGTGCCAGCACAGCCTATTGATTACTGCTGAGTAGCAGAAATTGTCTAAGTTTTGAGAAGATAAGGAAGTATAATAGCTGTGTTGTCTAAAGGGAAACTTGATACTGATGCAATTTTTCTCAATATTTCTGCTAGTCCAAGGCTTGTTTTGAAATGTTTTAAAGCTGTTTTCCGGAAAGTAATGAGTTACAGCACATCCTCTTTTAACTTCTAGCAGAAGATTGTGGCAAATTAGAGAAGCTGTTCAACATTACAATAAATTGCAAAGGAAGAAAGTTTTTAATTTTTTTTTTTTTTTTTTTTTTTTTGTGTGTGTTCTTAGTTGACTTCAGGCATATTATTTGCCATTCAGCAGAGTGATGCTTGTGCCTTCTCCTTAGTCCTGTTGCTTCTCTCAGTTTCTTCTGTTAGATAAAATAAGGGTTTTAAAGCACAGACCTTTTACTCCTTGTCCCAAATATGTAGTCATTCCAACCTTTCCATGTATATTTTAGGGTTGGAATGGAATTTAGTGTAAAATCTTATTTTTGCATTACCTAGTTCTTACTAAGTTTGCAGATTGGACTTCAATGCTTTGTCATGTTGTTTGGGGGATTCTTTGTCTGTCAGTCAGATAGTTTTATAATGGAGAAGAAACATGAGGCATACCTTGAGTAAGGGACGGCTATATCGCTGAAGAGCTTATGTTGAACTTTGTCTTCATATAATGTCTTTTATATCTTATAAATTTGATTCTTAATTATTGCATAGTCAACATGAAATAGCACAGTACTGGTTTGTATCATATAGCAATGGTTGTGCATTATAGCAGTGGTTTTGGGGGTTTCCGTTTCTGTTGTGTGGTTTCTGGTTTTGCTTTTTGCTTTGTCTGGTAGTTCCTGGTTACTAGAAAGATGTTCTAAGCAAGCCCACTTCCCTATTGGGAAATCAGCCTCTTCAATTGCTCTTGGCTTTACCAGAGAGCCATGCCTTTGCTTTTTAGTCACAAAGTGGGAAATACACTTCTTGGTGTGTAAGCATCTTAAGAATTGGCCTGTACAGATGTAGCCTTTTAGCAGAAACCAATGTGACTTAGAAAGTTACTGGAACAGAAAGGAAATAGAGCTTACACATAGAAACATAGTTATTTTGGTAGCACTTAAGTGTCTGTGTGAGTGCTTTGTTGTTTCAGAGTTTCTGAGAAATTAATTGCATGCTAAAACTTACTCAGCCCTGTAATTCCCTTTTGGGGAGAACTTTTTCAGCTTGTTTTTGAATGTGAAATGCTTTTATTCAAGTAGGTAAGTGAAAATTCATAATGTGTTATTGTGAAGCTAAAATATAAATTGGTGTTTTGAAGGGGCATTCTTAGACTGTAGAATGTTATTTTAAGATGACAATGCCTGGAAAATTTGTTCCTGGCTCTGTCCATAGACATCCTAACCTTAGGGTTCATCTGTCTTCTGATCACCTCTTCTTGACATTGTTCTACTATTTTTTTCAAGCAAATCTTCAGTGTTATACTGGGCTATTTGTGTTTAATTTCATGATTCTACAGCATACTAAGCAGTCTTCTTATGTGTGAAGGTGCCTCATCTTTACAAAGCATGTGTACAGTAAGAATTCACTACATTTCCATAACTTAATCAGTTTCCACAGCAGTTGGTTGGCTGGGTGACAAAAGGCAGGACTCTGGATGCTCTGGGAGAAGGTCTTACACACAGAGAGTATAAGAACTATAAAAAAATCAGTATAAACAAAGGAGAAAGCCCAGCTAATTCCTCGATATCCTGCAAGCCTTTTGCATTAGGGTTTGCAAGTGCTGGGTTTTTTTTTCTGATCTTAATTATTCTCTTCCAACTATTCCATCTTTGTTGAGCATGCCCTCAGTTTTGGACTTTGGCGTTCACCTTGTGTAGGCAGGACCTTATGTTTGCCCCAGGCTCAGAGCCTGCTTGGCTTCTTGCCACTGTGGAACTCACACAAGTCCTGTGAGTGTGTGCCACCCTCAAGCCATGGCAATGTACTTTCACCTCTGCTGACCAGACTCTCATGTGAGCTGGCTGCAGCTGAATTTAAAAGAACTCCTCAGCTGTTCAGCTAAGTCTCTTTGAGCCACTGGATTATTATTTCACTGTGTGGGTATTCTCATTCTTGTGGGCTAATTTAAGACTGTGCAGGTTAACTGCAGTGAGGATCTTCACAGTGATGGCTGTTGCTTTTGTTTTTGGAATTTTGTTTTCTTTCTGCTATTTCTATATGCAGGTGTTTGGAGCTGGGGAAAAAGGATATGCATTAATCTCCCTTTAATTCAATACAGTACAGACAGAAAGAGAAACGAAATAAGAAAGTCTTCAAAGGTTATTTCCCATGAAGTGACATCCTTTTATACTACTGAGAATGAGAGTTGCAAGGTAATAATCAATAACACCTTTTATTTCTGTGGCAATGTGCCTTTTAGTGATTTAATCCTCATAAATTATTCATTAAACTTGCCATTTTGTGGTAAATTCATTCAAGGTATCATTATAAACATGGATGTCTCAAGGAGATTCTTCTAGGCTGAAGGTCACCTCTGTTTATACCTCCCTGAAAGCCCAAAACACTGAAATTTCTCCTTGAATTAGTTAAAACTGGTTATTAACTGCATTAAAACAGCATGCAGGCATGGCTCAGTTTGATCCCTGTTGTGCTGATTTCTCCACATGAAGTGGAGGGTACCATTGATCCTGAATAAAGCTTGGTAAAGGCAAGCAGGCCGGGGCTTTCCTTTGGTCATGCACCTTGCCAGCACTGTGACTGGAATTAAAAATCTTTGGTTTTAATTTTTTAGGGCTTGGTTTTCTAGATGACCAGTGCTGTTGGTTGGGTACCTATCCTAATACGTTCCCTATGGTACTTTAGTACTATTAAAGGAAAGCAGGGGAGGTCTTCCTAGTTTCAGCAAATGTCTGGTACAGTCAGTGATAATTTTGAGTGCTGGATCCCTTACCACCCTTATGTGGCTTTTCTTGAAACCTTAATCTGTCTGTCTCAGAAAAGCACAGAATGTCTTGGGATGAGGAAACAATGCTGCTTGTGTTTTCTGTACATTCAATTCCTTTTTACATTGCTGCTGCTGTAGTATTCTCATTATGAATCTGCAATAAATCACACAAGAAGGTGGAGGGGGCAAGGAGTTAGATGCTGCAGTTAATTAGGGAATTGGTCCTGTAATCTGATAAATGGGCTTCAAACTAGGTTCAGGCAATAAAAGGTAAAGGAGTGTTGCCCTTTTTCTAGTTTCAGTATTCTACATCTTTAAACGGTTATTCAGTTTGGCACATATCAGCAAAGCTGTAGGTTTCTGTGTGTGTAAAATACTAGGGAGGATCATGCTTGAAGAGTAATTTACACTACTCTTCAAGCATGACACTCCCTGGTATTTTACAAAAATGATTTTGGAGATGCTCTTAGCACACCTTCCCTGTCAATCTGTAGCTCCTAATTTCTCTATGCCTCTTTTTCAGCATTATTTGTGTAAAAGCACATGAAATGGGAAAGGGACTTTGCTGGAAGAGATATTTATTTCTGAACTAATGCACAATATCACTTGTTTCAATTATTATCTTTAGTTATAGTCTTTTTTACAAAACTCAGTTGTGCAGTCTTACTGAACTGTTATCTAGGCAGCTTCATTGGATGAGCTATTGTATGATAGCAACTAGAATATCTAAGTTTGATTGTTATTATTTTCTAGTTTATTACTTTTTCTCCCCCAGTGTAATTCTCTGTGTAACCATCCAGCTGCGTTCACCCTTTTTTCCAAACAGTCCAAGACATTAGTCCTAGTGGGCTCCAAGTTCCTCCTTGGATTGACAAGGGAGCCAGCGCTCCTTTTATACAATAGTTAAACATTAAAAAAGACATATGGCAGAGGAAATTCTTTTGCTCTGTGTGAAGGTATGGCATTTCCAAACTGAAAGTGTTGTTCTGACTATTTCACCGGTAGTGGAGAGTTATATGAGGCCACTTCCATCTGCAGAGAATCTGTTTCACTTCCTTGTGGTTCTGGGGCTCATTCAAACTCTCTAAAACAAAATAAAAGGAATGGATGTAATAACTTCTTTATGGAAAAGTCATAAAAAGCTACAGGACCATGTAATCAAATTGGGTCATTTACAAGATGTATAAGTGATGGATATTCAGTCCAAATTCCAAGGTGTGGATTAGATTTTTACAGTCATCTTGACTGAATTTTGCCCTCAACAAGATTTTCCTTCTCCGCCAGGAGTGCCTTTGACACTACAGATGACAAATTTCCAAAAAAGTGTTTTCAAACATTTCAGTGCATTCAGAGTAAAGCCAAGATTCAGGAGAACAATTCGGTACTATGATTTATTATTTTTCTAGGTGAATGAGGAGCCTTTCTTGATTATGGTTACGCTGTGAAGCCGTAGTGGAAGTTTGTAGTATTCCCCAGGAAAATCAACTAAAAGAATTTCCCTTCTGGATTCAAACATGCCTGAACTAATTACAAAAGCAACCGTTTTGGCTGCCTGCTCTGTCAGTATGAATAGGTTTGCACAGAGCAACAGCCACTGCCATTCAAGCTAAGCAGCGTTGGTCACAGAAACGTGTGTGGCGTCTTTTTGAAGCACTGAATGTCACAGCTATGGTGTGTCACCTCGCACGGCCCTCCTGACTCCATCACCTGTTGGAGAGAAGGGAAAAAGCAAAGTGAAAAACATGGTAACTTAAAGACTTCTGCATGTTAAGATGCTTTCTGTGGTTCATTTATTTGCTTTGATGTAGATATAAGCCTAAGGATGGACAATTTTCTCACACTTGAGGGAAAGATATTGGTGTTAGGTACTACAGGGTGCTTCCCTTCTCATGAGATGTGCTTGCTCATCTTACTACCAAAGCACCTTCAGTTACCTTCCATAACTCTTCATGCACTAAAATCTGCAGGTCGTTTCAGAAAGAAAATAACTTTGCTAAGTAGTTTGGAGTTAGTAGTAATTCCCTGTACATGGGTGAAGCTCTGTATTTATATGTACAGTGCTGAATAATGAACTGTTGATGTGTCTCTTAAATGCTTGATAATGTGGCTATGAAACTAACATTTGTTACCTGGAAAGTGTATAAGTGTGATTATGAAGCATTTGAAGAAGTCCTTCAGAAAGTGGTTCAAATGAATGTTGCATCAGACAGTGTCAAGTGTAAAAGGTTTGTATGTATATTGTTGGCAATTTGTGTTTCAAAACTAAATTTTGGGGAAGTGGTCTATCTTAATATTTCAAGGGTTCCATGTCTTACTACTTACTTGGTCTGTTGTTACACAGGAAGGTTCATTCCTATCAACATTTCTGTTGCTTGTGAAACTATAGTGGATCTGAAAGGGATATAAGACCTCTTAATTGACAGCTAACAAGTAATGGCTCCAAAACAAACATTATTTCTATAAAAGGAGATTAAACTGTTGGACATGAACTTGCCTATTTTTAAAAATATGGCTAAAGATAGTTGATGGCCTTGCTTTCTTTCTGTCATTCAAAAATCCCAGGCCCAAGATACACTGTGTATTTATACACAGACAGGAGTCTGAAACTTTAAATACTCTAAAAATTTCTGCTAAGCACTCACTATATTTCTCACAGTACTTGCTGTTGTGAGGAGTCACGAAGTACTTGCCTGTAGTGCTAATGCAGCCTTGTAATTATTTCTTTTGAAATGGAGATTGAATTCATAGCAGTTGAGTCTTTCAGCAATTCTTACCTATCTGCCTAAGAGCCTTTGTGAAGATTGGCATGAGATGCTGAGAACAGCCTTTTTACCTGTTCTCAGTACCTGCAAGAAGGGGTGTGTGTGTAGGGAAGTGGGTGTCCCAGTCCCAGGCTGAGTCCAAACAGTACTGGCATAGAGTTTGAGTTCAATAATTTTCATTTTAAGAGAGACCACTGAGATTGTCTTTGAAATTACTTAACACCTCAAGAATGCCACACCTTGGCAGAGTATGACAGTAAAGAGAGATCTGTTGCTTAAATACCTGCCTGATTTACAACATTTTCATATTGCTTGTGGGGAAAAAGATGGTTTTGTATAGTTGACAAGTAGAAAGATAAACATGTTTCTAAAGTATGTGCTTGCCTTATCAGCAAGAATCTTACAAAACTCTGGTTGGCCTCATTTGTCAAGATGCCTTAGGTGTAGTGGTAATACCCAATGAAGTAGCAGTGTAACGTTTCCAAATTGTTATTGCTTTTAACATAGTTACATTACCAAAAGTTGAACCCAGTTAGTCTTTCATGTTTGGGAAAGAAAGGACGATGTGCTAGTAGTATATCTAACACTGACCATTTGTTTTATGGGATTTTTAGCTTCTTGAGTTTAAGTTTGGAGATCCATCTACTATTAAAAATACTGTTTGCAGGCCAGATCAATGCCCTTGAATAAAGTTGATTTCTCTTGCTCATTATGGGAAAAAACACCCAAATTTGTTAATGGTTCCGATTCATCTGAAAACACTTCAAAAGATTTCTCTATAGAAGGGAGTCTTAATTTTTTTAGGGAAAATTTTAACATCCCAACCTTTCTTTCTGGCAGCATTGCTCAGTAGATGGTCATTACTTATTAAAATTTATGTTGATGTGCACTTGTGTGTGGTATATTCTGACATTTTTATATATGTGGATGCTTAATATATGTTTGTTCTCTTTCTGTTTCTTGAGGTTTGTTCTTGGGCTAGGTTGACCTGTTCAGATTGTTTTAGTTTTAGGAAGTACTTGGTAACTTAACGTTCAGTATTTGTTTTCGGATGAGAATATGATCTCTGTAATTTTTCCAAAAGCAGGAATCCAAGAATCTCTTGTTTTAAGTTGGCTTGGGCAAGCAATGGTGAATATTGGAGCTAAAATTATTTTGACTGAATTCAAGGTGGGCTATCAATGTGTTAACAGGTTCTAAACTTTCAATAAATGGTGTAGAATTTAAATAGTAATCTTTTATGTATAAATGGAGATCAACTAATGCTAGATAACATGACAATATTTACATTTTACTTTCATTTTCTTGGGTTTGGCAAGAATGGAATCTTCTCTGCTGTTCTACATGTCAACTGTTCTTAAAATAATTTAATTCCAGGCAATAGTGGCTGTTGAACATGTGTATCATCAGCCACATCCAAGCTGCGTATTGGGTTATCTGTTCCACAGAGGGACAATGTGTGGCTGCAGAGGGTTCACACCATCTGGTTTTGGAATTTGTGTGTAACCAGATGTTGCTACTGAATACAGAATATAGTAGCTATTGGTTTGTGAGTCCTAACTGCCCAGCCCTACTTCAGGATCTTCCAGAACAACTCTGGAATACGTGGGAGTTTTTTGTTTGACTTTTTTAGTTTTATTTTTTTAATTTGTTTTAAAAAAAATTAAGTACATGGTTGCTTATTTATTAATAACTAATTTATTATAAACAATTTTTATTGTTGCCTCTACTGCATTCTCTTGGCTGACTTAAGACTTCAGAATCAACTAAAATATAATTACTTTTGGGGTAGCTGGTTTTACTCAGTTTTCCTTTCCTTTGTTTTGCTGAATATTCATTACTTTGAAGCTCAAAGACTGCTCTAAAAAATATCTTGTAACATACATAAATTAAAGCAAGCTGTTCTCAAAAATATTAATTTCTGTCCCTGCTTTAGTCAAATCCTTAACATAAAAGCAGTTCTAAACTTGCTAATTACTATAAAGCATGCTATTATATCTACTAGCAATTTATTATGTGTCCTAAGTAAGTGTACTTTTTATAAATAGTGTGTTACCAGCTGACTAGCTCTAATCCCTGAACTTCTCCACTGACAGTACTTTGGGTTGGATAGATGTAAAAGATGCAAAGATATATTGCAGAGTCGTTCCCTAAGATACACAAAAAGGCTTGACCTTGTATGAGGAATTCCATTGAAGCTGGGAAGTGATTTGATCTAGTTAGAATGAAAAAATTACATGATGCACACTTGGAAGATCAAGACCTTGTCATTAATTCAAAGCCTGGAAAAGGGAAACATCTTGATGACTTCTTTTTCAAATTTTTGATTACGTCCATGAAATGTGAAATAAAGTTCAGCAATTGTGTTCATGTTTGCTGTGGCAGCTGTGCCTGTCTAGCTATAAAAATCATTTACCCTATCTGAATTACTTCTTATCTGAAAAAAACCCCAACTAATAATGGTTAAAGTGTAATAAAGTTTATTTATGTAACATAGTATTTGAAAGATAAAAGCTAATCATGCTTTCATATTTTGAGTTTTAGTTTCCTTTATAGCTCTCTTGTACTCAGTAAGTTAAGAAATCCAAGCTGTATGCTGAACAACAGGATCTCTACTCCATTTACAGTAAAATACTAATGGACAGATATGAATATCTGTGCTCTTGATAAAACTTTGATAAAAACTGTAACAAAGCCCTCCCATGCTTCTGTCCTTATGGCAAGGGAGAAATGCTCTTTTTTGCAGTTTGCAGAATAGTTGAACACTGAATGCATTAAAGCATAAGGCACTGCTATATGCTGAGAGGTAATGGAAAGTTGCAAGAAGTCTGTGTTAAAAGTTAACAATAGAAGAAACCCAGATGCTGTGACAAAACTGCATAGAAATTGTTTTTCTTTGTATCTTTTTTCCTTTCTATAGTAGAAGAATTAACAAATAGGCTCCAGCGCAGTAGCTCTTCTTTGATTACTGAATGGGGTTAATTATTTTTTTCAACCTGTTGTGCTTGAGGAACTTTTATACTGCTGGATTGATATTACCTGTTTTTTTTCCATCGGGTAGAAGTATTTAAAAGGGGAGTTTGGAAGATTTTTCACTAGTACAGGACATGAAACTGTAAAATCAAAGACAGTAATGAATTCATAAACATTGCAATATACTGGCTTGGTTTTTCTTCAGTCCTCAGAATTACTGCTCTTTTTGATGGGCTGTTCCTCAGAACGTAGGATGTGTATGGAGGTGGTGGTAGTTTAAACATGTAGTTAATTAGGGTTCATGTCCCAGGGAGTGAAGAGAGAAACACTCTTTCAGCTGTTACAGTGTTTTTCATGCTAAAACAGTATTCAGTGTCATGTAAACATTTATATGCCTGATGAACTACAGAAAAAGTACCAGATGCTTAGGCTTTTTTGTCAATATTGGATTCATAACATAAGCAGTCTCTGTTTTCCTGTGGTTTTTCCCTGGTACACCAAAATTAAAATATCAGACATGGTCTTTCAAATTGCTTGTCTTTTGTGTGGCCAGGAAGTGTGGGTTTTAGGGACATCTTTGTACCAATAACTGTCATTATTTTAAAGAAGAGGAAATTATAATACTTCTAAAAGCCAAGACCAAAGCATTTGAAAAATTAAACCTAATGGCAATTGGAAATTCATATGTCTCTCTGAAAATTATCAATATGTTTACTTTTCTGGCATGTACTAATGCTGCCATTAGGAATTTGATCCTTAAAGCCAGAGGAGAGAATGTTAACAAACTGCTCAGTGGCACCTCGATGCCAAGATAGATTCACTGCATGCAATTTTTTTTTTTTTTTCTTTAAACAGAGGATTTCATAATGCTTGAAATGTTTCTGAGTAAAATTGCATCCAAGGTGTCCCTTCTACTTTTCTTCCTGATTATTTCTTTTAAATGTTTGTGTGTGTGTGTTTGTCCATTTTGGAAGCTTTTCTAAAATAAACTGAGCCCTAAGGAAGAAGTGTGTGAATGAGACAGTGGCTTTTTGATTAGAAAGGTCAGCAGCTTGCACCTGCCAAGAATATTTTGATCAGAAATGGTTAGATATATATTTATAGATGGATGGGGAAAACAGGAGGAAGAGGAGCTTTGGTTATTTCTCTGCTTGTGAACAGCCCTGGAGCCTCTGGAATCACCTTTTGCAGAAACAACAGTTGCAATGGTCAGCTTTGAGTGCTCAGCTAGCATCTGCTTTCTGTCACAATTAGAGAAGGGCTAGAGGGAAAGCTCTTGCATCCTACTGGAGTTGTCTGGGGTGCAGTTCCTGAAGACTGAACAAAATGAAAAATCATCAGTCCTTCTGTTTGAGATCACTTGATAACAAAGAACACTCCATAAACACAATGGGATTATTTGCTAAAAGGATCAAGATGTTTATGTTACTGCACCCTTTGGTAGCAAGCAGTAGAGAAGCACCATAAGAAAGATGGTTTAAAAAAATCTACATCCAATAAAATGCCATATCTGGTAAATAATTTTTCTCAAGATCTTTTTCATGAAAGAGATTGATGGGTTTTAGCCAGGTTTATGTGAGTTAATTCTTTCTTTTCAGTAGAGGAAGAGATGCTGCTAAAATGCTATCTTTTGCAGTTCCATAAATTGTGTTTAAACAGTAGTGACAGTAGCAAGGCAAAAGTTGTGATACTATACAGATTTTAAGAATGTCTGTAAGCAAACAAGATCTAATTCAAAGAAACTACTTTAATTCTCTGACAAATATGTTTGTGTTTTATTTTTATGGTGGGTACCCTTGTTCTTAAAATTCTTTCTGCTGTGCAATTTCCTTCAGCTCCAGAACTGAATTCTTCTGTGTGTAATTCAGCTTTTCTGAATTTTATTCCTTCATAAATAGAGTATCTAGTACATTGGTTCTAGCTGCAGTATTTTCCCTACCTCTTCAAACTGCTATTTACAGATACCAGTTCAAATAAACAATATTACACTCAAAGAGATTGTGTCCAGGAAATAATTCTCTAAATAGCTTCAGATAGTTACTTGTCTTTTTTAAGGTAAAAACGAAATATTTCTGTGTTAATTTCTGAGGTTAGGTATAATTCTGTTTTCATATCTTTCTCATAATTTGCTTTAAAATTTTACCATCTTGATCTCTCTGCAGAGGGTTATCTAATGATGAAGATGCCACCTCCAACAATTGTATTCATATGCAATTTAAATATATACTTTTCAAACTGTAGCTGTACATTAGTCTTTAGGTAGTGTCAACAAGTTTCTTTGAAGCACCTGCAGAAATCTTCCAGATTCATGAAGATCTTTTTGTTACTGCCTTGAGGCAAAAATGTTGCCAGGGACTTAATGACAGTCTCAGTGAAACACTTCAGTTATATTTCTTAGTGTCATGGCATCATTCAGGAAATAACAGAGCATGGGCAGTTAACAGTTGAAAACACAAGGTTGAGGTTCTGTTCTTGTATCTTGGTTGAAATTAGGTTTAGCTACTACCTGAGTAGGCTTTCAAAGAAATACATAGTGTTAGATGAAGAGGGTTTGATGACTGTGCTTGTCATCCATCTCTCTTGGTACTGGAGGGGACATGAAGGCTCTTTAATTGTCAGTCAGGGTTTTGCTGCTTGTTTAGTTATGCTTTTCCTTTCTCTCCTCCCATTCATGCTGGAGTGTTGAGACGGTGACTGACATCCCCTATCACTTGCTGCAGGTTAACACACTGTTTTGACCAAAATTGAATTGGAAAATTGCTTTTGGTCCCCAGAAATTCCTTTCTAAACACTTATTTTTCTTGCTCTACAATAATGTCTGCAATTAGAGCAACCTTTTATTAAGTACTTTGAGGTTCTTATCTACCATTTACATCTGTTAAGAATGTAGTTGCTGTTCTGTTGCCTAGCTTTACACAATTTTGGATCTGTTTTAGTATTTTTTGATATATTTACATGGAAGATGTCCATTAGTTAAAATTAATTTTTAACTTGTAGAACCTGTAAGAATGGAGCTTTAAAACAGAACTAAAATCTTTGAGAAAGAGAAGGGAAATGGAACAGAATTATGGGCAGAAAAATTGCAAAGTTCACTCATACATGACTCTTATTTAGCAAGAAAAAATTAATTATCAATTTACCTTGTAAATATGGATATTTTTAAAGAACTAAGACTTAGTGGTAAATTGCTTATATAATTAATATTAGGCTGAAGAGAATTCAAGAAAAAATATTGTTGATTTTACTCAAAAAGAAGTGCTTTGTATTTGAGATGAAACAATTTTATTGAAGCTAGGTAAGGCAAGGTAATTAAAGATATGGAATAATAATATATGAATTTTGAATATCATCAAATGGTAATGAGGCCAAAAGGAAGAGATAAGGTTAAGTCTAATGCTGTGATCTCAAGGCTGTAGATTAAAAGAAAGCACTAGTAATGAAATCTGTGTGCCAAGGCAATTTCCTGAGAAAGTTCCATAAGGTAACAGCAGCCATTCCGGGCCGAATGAAAGGTATAGTCTGCTCAATATGTTTTGTTTGTCAGCACCCAGTAAGGAAGGGAACAATGATTCCCTGGACTATTCTCCTGCCTTACGGTATTATAGGAGTCAGACGTTTTGGTAAGTTGAAAGCAGAATTTGGGTGTTTGGTAGCCCAAGGGATTTTTGATATCTTGTAAAATTTTGCTGTTTGCAGTTTCTAGTGAGAAAGTTTAACCACATAACTGATAAATATTTTATTTTGGTTGTTTCACACACACTGTTGGATCATTTTATTCAGTATCATCTTGCTCTTTGGTTTTGCCTATGATTTTTAGATTTGGCCAGCTTTTGTGGAGCCTCAGCTAGTAGCTGCTCCCAGCCTTGGATCTGCCACACTGCTCTCCTGCAGAGTGTTTGTGTGTTTGCCTGTAGCAAATATGCACACGTGTATGTGCAAAAATGCACATAAAGTATGTGTCTTCTAGCATTTCAAATATCAAAAATACTGAGAAATGGTATTCAAGATAGGAGAAGACCCTGGATTTACATAGTAATAGTGTTTTCTCTAGTTTTCCTTGCTTTTGCCTCAGGTTCTTAATATTCAGGTTTTCCTCTCAGCTGTGTAGTCCTGTCCCAGTAGGACAGACAGCAGCTCTGCACATGGGAAAGATGCTCAGAAATTGCTTTGTGTTGTGCTCAGATCTGGTAGTGATAGAGACTGCAGTGAGTCAAAGCTATAAATTTCACAGGATCAAGACATTTCAATGTTCCACTTCAAGTATATAATTGTTACTATGGGTAAAAGATGCTGTAAATCAGGTGGTGACTGTAAAAATGGAAAGTAAACTTTCTCAAGTGTTCTTTCCTAATGTTAGGTTGTGGTGTCAAGTGGTGTTCTATTTGTTTTGGCCTTGTTTTTTTTCCAATAGACATTTTTTTTCATTTGCAAAACTTCATGGCCGGAATCTATTCCTCCATTATAACTCTGCCTAAGAAGAGCATAGACTTAAGGGTTTGGGGTTTTTTTAAATCCTTGCTGATTATTTTAGATCATAGTTTGAAGGAGAACCTGCCCCTGGGGGTTCCTCACTGCAGCCAGTGATATCGAGATACTGCAAAGGAGTTGTTGGTCTCCCATCGTGTTCCTTGCCCTATTTCAGATTTGAATTTTATTTGTTTACTATTGAGTTTGTCACATGAGGTAACCCCACCTTTGTCTACCTTGTGTGTGGATAGTGATTGAGTTCCACTCCCCCTTCCTCTTAAAACAGAGTATTTTCAACTGTTTCTTACACGAAGAAAAACATATTTCAGAATACCAGACACTTCACCTAGCTATCTTTCAATTTTCTCTTGGGTCAGCATTTAGATGCCATTCCACATTTTGGAATGGGGTTTTTGACTGCAACCAAAATAAAAAATATTTTTAAAAAGTAAATTAATATGCTTGTGTACTTCTGGTTTCTTCTGTGCCCTGAAGTTTTGGTTCTTATGCATGGAATTCATTGCACCTACTGTAATAATAATCCTCACTAATCTCATCAGGTAGAGATGACAAGGTAAGAACTAGGTACTTATTTTCTAGTAGTATTTTAAATTCTGCAGTTCTAGAAAATGACATGGCACTGTTTTGTTTAAATTGTAAAATTGAAAGCCACCTTTAAATTTACTCTGGAAAATTATTTGTAATTTATATTGAGAATATTTAGAAGAACAGTTTTCAAGATTGCCTTTTATGTTTAGACAGGGCCTAGCAATTGATCAATTATTTGTTTTGGTTTTTTCTCTCTAATGGATTTTTTGGAGAATGAATTACTTCTGCAATCATGAACAGTCTAATACACGCTCTGCTGAAATTTGGATGACCCTGTTAAGTCAAGCCTGTAGTGGAGCCAGCCTGGTCCTTGGCTTCGAGCAGGGACTGGCATCCCTGAGGACGGTGCCAGTGCCACGCTGCTTGCCAGTGGCTCTTGTCTGCTGGAAACCCTTTCCAAGGGAAAAGCTGCTTGCTGTGAGATTCATTTCTTGGTTGCTACTGGATCCAGTACTGATCTCTTAAGCCTTTTCCTCAGGTCTCTTGTCTCTGCCTTAGGAGGGTGTAAAGGTATTGAGGGAGGAATGAAGAGAAGAAGATTCTTGGAGCACAAACTGAAAAATATGATTCGTATTTGGGCAATATTTTTTGACATTCACTGCAATAATTAGACATTTATGAAAATAGAGGCTGAAGTGGTTCCATGCCAGAAAAAAATGTAATAGAAATCTCAGATCAAGTTGCTAGTACTTCCTTTTCTGGCTTGCTTTCAACTGTGCCTATGAGTGCAAAGGAATGACATGTATTTATACATTTGTAAATAAGATCCCACACATTTTCCGCTTGAGAACATGCACTCGGAACTTTTATGGTCAGAAAGGGGTGTTTCCCTCTGTCTGTGAGCTGCCCAGAGAACTACACATTTCCAAGTATGCAGTTCAGAAACTTACAGCTAATACTTTGTAAACTTCAGTTTAAACAATGAAGTTTGAGGGATTAAAGGAAAAAAAAAAAACTAATCTTTTTCTTTTCCCAGTAGTAAAATACTTTTAGATAAACAAATTGCTTTTTAAGTTGTTTTTTGTTAACCTGAGTTGCCTCATTCAGGTTTACTTATAAAAACTGTGCTTAAATCAAGCTCTCATATGTGTCTTCTTTTCAAAATGTCTATTTATCAAGAGATTCAGTTGATAATGACTTTTTAAACTATCTCTCTCTTTCTTAGATACTCAGTGTCAGTTGATCATAATGGATCAATAGTATCTAGCAATAATATTCTTAAGAAAGAACCTCACAAACCAACAAAAATTCACCTAGATGGAATGGAAATATTTCAAAAATAGTAGTTTCTTGCAGGCCTATTTCACCTGTCAAAGAAATTTTGATTCAGTTTGAGCGATCTCCAGCCCTTTTAGATGAATGCAGAACACTTAAATGTCACTGTCAAAAAATATCGTTGTCTCCAGAGGGCACAAATAAAATAATTTACTTTTGCAGTAATTTAACTGCAGAGAGCATAATAAATACATTCTTTCTTTTATGTGAAATGGTAAAGAGTTTTAGGGAAGCTGTAATGTGCCCTACAAGACGTGTCCAGGTGGGGTTTAACTTTCCATCAACTGTTTTGGAAACTGTTGACAGATAATTTGAAGCTGGACAGTTGGAAACACTTGAAATATGCTACAAGAGCTAGAGGCTTTTTAGGTATTGAAGCAGTTTTTAGTTCTTATGCCATGATGCACACAATACTCCACTCTAGCTTTTTTGCTAAAAAATTTTAATAGATTTTCTTAAAAGTGGTTACTTGCTTTCTCTGGATTAATCAGAAAAAAACCCTCTAATACTTTCTGGAAAAGAATGCCTACAGGAACAAAAATAATCGCTAGTTAAATACTAAAAGGGGTAGGTTTCAAAATTTCCACTTAGTTTCCCAAAGATGCATTGTACCACATGTATCTTTGGGCTGTGTGAGAGTTGCTATATAAGTGTTTTTTTTTAATTCCAGGACTGTTTAATTAGGTCAAAATAAAATGATAACAGTCTGAACATTGTAGTAGAGTATGTGTCACATAGTAGCAGTATGTGCTAAAAATATATATTCAATAAAAGTGCTTTTAGGTGTTTTAAATATTCAGTTTCAAATCAAGATCAAGTCTTTGGAAAGCTCAGGTATTTTTCTTCTCAGAAAAGGCAAACTGCATGTAATAGCCAGTTCCCTTTCCCTTAGGCTGCCTCTGGTTGTTCCATTCCACTAAGGCAGAATTGGTGCAGTTAGGTTCACAGAGGTCTAAATTTGCAGTCAATGGAGACATCCATAAAGAATTTCGCTTAAAAATTTGCAAGTGGGCTGTGTGTAAGTTCTCAAAATCAGTCCATGCAAGTAGGAATTCAGACAATTAAGATTACCTTGCAGAGGCTTTCATAATATAGGGAGCTCTTTCTCCAAGGTCATGTTCTTGCATTAACTGGTGCTATGTAATCTTTGAAAATATGTAACCCTACCACGGATGAACCAAGAAAGTAATTCCTGTTCCAAAGAAGTAAAAATCAGTGGCATAGCAGAGTTTCTAGGGCACTTGCTCAACTTAAGTCTCCACTACTTTGTGTAGGCCAAGAAATCCCAGTGCCACTAGTTAATTAGTGGTGTAATCCTGAACTTTGCTCAGCCAGAGGCAAGCAAAGCTATTATTTAAGTGGAAATAAGTGAGCAGGATTAAAACAGAGAAAATTGGGCCTCAAGGGGATCAAGTGTATTCTTAGAATTCAATTGTTGTCACTTAATGTGTTTAAATGTCTCTTGATTCACAGGGCATGCCATGTGCAATTAGCTGGAGTTACAAATAACTAATCCACAAATTTTTGAGTTAAAACTGCCTTTTGATGTTAGACTGAACTATGTGTTCTATGAAGTATTACTCTAGAAACCAGAACATCTTTTTATTTTCCTTTATCTTTAGTTTGGTTTTTTTTTTTCTTGTCCTGCTTCCTTATATCAGTTTAATTACCTTTTGTGCTGTTTTCCCATTTCCAGCTGCCTATGGTTGTTATTGGTATCATTATATGGCATGGGTTATTCTCTCCTCTGTGTGATTTTGCAGTTGATGTTGGTTATTGATGTCATTGCTGCGGGCATGACCTAGGTGGCTTCTCAAAGGACCTCTCTTTCCTGGGATTGCACATTAAACTTGTTCCTCAGCTGTACTCAGTATCATGGAGCTGATTGATGTTTTAGGTGTGAATCACCTGCATGACTTACTAGACAGGAGTTTATTCTCTTATGTTAGATACAACGTGAGTACTTTGATCCTGATCGGGAAACTCCTCAGAGGGACTCCGTGCTGAAAGATCAGCTGCTGCTTGGGTGCATTGCTAGTTTGGGGTCAAAGCGTGCAGTATCTTGTAGATTCAGATCTATTTCTTCTGTTCCAGTGACTAGTGATAGTTAAACTGTAAAGGCATGATAAAATAAGGTGTCTTGAGGTAACAGCCTGTGCATTTATAACTGCATACTCGAGTACAGCTACAAAATAGTAATTTGAACCTGACTACCCATGTAAAGTACCAGATTTCATGTTAAACTGAAGAGCCCTGTTGTTTTGCATCTTATCTGTGCTTTTTTAATGGGCTCTGTGCATGTAACATCAGTTTTTGCTCTGAACTACACAAGAATTTGTTTGGTTACTCAGACTACCTCTTGCTTTGAATGATAATGAACCAGATGGCATCCTCTATTACCACTGAAGCTGAAAACATGGTATGGAGGGAATAAAGGAACAAACTCTGCAGTTGTGGAATCATCAATGAAAAGTTACAAAGACAAAAATTTTCTGTGAGGCAAAGCCTCGTTAAAAATTCTGTCGGCTCTTTCCAAACTAAGCTGATAGGAAGGCTATATTTGTAAGCCTGGAATATTTGTGGGAGCTGTGGTTGTGATGGCACCAAAGGATTAAAGTTCAGTCTTTATTTTCAGATCTCTTCACCTTTAAAGCAGCAGGTCATTAGTTTTTATGTTCCATGGTTGTTTGCTTTATAACGGAAATTAGGAGAGGAATAATTCCTAGCTGTCAGAGCCCTGAAATTGTTTGCACCATCAAAAAAGCTTAATGCAATTTTTGTGATGGCCATGTATGCGGTGTCATTGTTCTTCCCAATAGCAACGTGATCTGCTTTCAAGTACAGCTTCAGGATAGTCTTAACAGTCTTTTTATTGTCATTGTGGTTAGTTATCAGAAGTGTTGTATTTGAGTGAGGAGAAGGTAATTCAAAACCTTCCTTAATAACAGGAAATATTTGCCATTTCACCTCGAATACAAAGGAATTCATGTTTGCTGAAAAGCTGGGTCCTTCTAAAGGTCAAAACTGTGGAGCTGTTGCATCCTTTCTTTCACAACTCCTTTCAGTTTTGTCTGTTTCGAGTCAACCCCTTTTTGCATTCCCACCAGATAGTGATTGGCTTGGGGTTTTGTGGTGTGGGTGGGCTTTTTCTTACTACGTGTGGGGTTTTTAATGGGATGGAGAAAAATTGTATGAAAATAGGATTTTAAAGGTTTTGGACAGGAAAATTGAAGTCCTGTTTTTAAACTGATGAGGCAGGGAATGTGACTGAGTGTGGTATTACTAAGTTAGACTCAGCTAAAGTTGATTTTATTGCCAATTTTTTATTTGTAATAGTATCCTCAGTTACTGCTCAAGTTCAGGGCTAAGGTTCTTCATTTATTAAAATTGTAATGAAATAGAAGAATATTTTGGAGCTGACATAATTCAAAGTTCAAGTAATTGATGGAGGCATTTTCTTCATCTTCTGTTGTTAAAGTACATGCAGTTCACAGAATAGGCATGAGGAAAGGTAAATTTTTGTAGTATTTTAAGACATTTGACCTTGGCTGGAAAGTTTTTGAGAAAATCTCAAGGTTTTCCAGGGATTTTATCCTGCAGTTCTGGCCTAAATAATTATTGTCATTTGTGCATATCATCTATACCATCCCCAAATGACTGTCCTATCTTTGCTGGTGAGATAGGAGAGTAGAAAAAGGCTAATGTGTCTTTATACTCTTATTAGTAGTTGCTGAATACCCAAAAAGTTTGGCTCCTGTGTATATCCAGAAATACTCTCCTTCTGGCAAGATGAGGTGATGTTTTTACAACATATGAACAGTCTCCAAATGCAGATAATTTTTTTTTTTCTGAACTTCCCAGATGGCTTTTGAGTATTAGTCTGTCCTTTATTCATGTTTACGTACATATGCTCTTAGAAAACTATGATGGCAGTGCCTCTTTCTTGCAGTAAAGAAATCTGCTGTTCTTTCCTCAAGCTTAGCACATGATGAGAAGGATACAGGACTTTTCATTTTTCATAGGGATTTCAAACCTTGTGTCTGATTTTCCTGGAGAAAAGCTGTAGCATGACATTTCATGATCTCTCCAGGAGTATATAATTTCATATATTTGAACAGATCTCTGACTGAGTAGAATTAAAATATGACTTAAATAGTTCTGATGTTTAAATACTGTAGGACTTCCAGGAGGAGATTTTGTCTTGCAGATCTGAGTAGACCAGCTTTGAGTGGAGCACTGACATCTTTTGAAAGAAGAGGGGCTTCTTGCAAAGCAAAACCCAAAAAGCACATCTTCATCCATCATGGTGGTTTTTTTTTTTTTTTTTTAGTCTACTTTAAGTCATGTCATGATGGTACACATTCTGATTTGAACTGGGATGAGAGCGTAGTTTGTTGTTCTTTAAATAGTTTTTCTTTCCAGGCTCCTAATATAGGTTTTCAGATTTGTTTGGAAACCAGACCATGTGCCAAACATTTTGGTATGACAGTGGCCATGAGATTTTTTTTTTCCTTGTAACTTTCCTTTCATGCTTTCATACTTTGCATGTATGATTTTTATATGTTCTTCTAAAAATTGATAGTAGTTTCCTTTTTTTAAAAAAAATCCCAAGCCAATCAGCAAACAAAACCAGTGAACATAATCTGTCATCCCCCCAAAACAAAGCACATACATTTTTATGGCATTATTTTTGGTAAAAGTAAAATTTACATTTTTGATTTAGATTGTTCAATAAATGAATGCTAATCTGTTGAAATAATAGTCTGTAGTGAGGAAAAAAAAAAAGCACAGATCTGCAAAACATGGGTTTAAGATCTCAGTTTTCAAGAAGCTTATGAAAATTCGGTAACACTGATAGGTTTATAGTATTTAAAATATTAGTCTTTGATAATTCACATTTCTATATCACTGTATAGTAAGTATTGCTATTGGTGAGATGCATTTGTGATCATTTTGTTCCATTTACTAAATACAAACTTAAGAAAATAGCTTCACTCTGTTCAGAGATTGTCAGTCACTTTAGCTTCTAGACTTCATTTCACCATTATTCTCTTCCCCTCCAGACTCTTTTTTCCCTTGTTGTTTGCATAAAGCCTACAGTGAAGTGTTACTTGAGGCCCTTTGTCTGTGAGATTTCCAGAAATCTGTTTTGCAGCTGACCCTTTGTGCTTTATTAGGACTAAAGCTTAAATACAAAACTTAGAGAATTTTGTCAGGGCAACAGGTAGTAAACATAATTAAGCTTAATGCTTGAAGTATTTTACTATTTTCTGAGACTGTGGTATTTGTTTCAAGAACTCATCAAATTTGCAAGAGAATTTGATACAGCTTTGGTTTCTAGAAAAAGCAAGCAAAACAAACTCTGTGAAATGGAGTATTTATCACAGTTTGGATAATACTGTGAGAGTGTGAAATAATAGTTCTGTACTTATTAGTATGTATTGATACTTTCTTTTAAAGGTATTATGGATTTGAATGCAAAATAATGAAACCCTCTTGTTTAGAGATCTAGTGGAGATAAAGCAACAAGTGTACTCTTACTTTTCTGTTGTATGAACATATTGTAATATTGAGTGTGAGTCTTGAAAACTCACAAATTTAAATGTGAATAAACAATACTATACCTTATCAACTTCAATATTTATAGCAACTGGTGGACAGACCTCTGAAACAGATAATTTGAAAGTTGTGACTTGGTGGTTTTCTGGTGCCCTGTTTTTATTCTGGAAAAAAAATTATTTTTTCCCTATCTAAATGGGAGGAAAGTCAACTGAGGCAGTTCTGAATTGTGGCTTTTGAGATTCTAATTTTGTAGTTAATGTGATGTTAGAGATGCACCCAGTTCAACTGAACTCAGGTTTGGTTGACTGTCAAAGTGTTATCCCAACTTAAAACTGAATTTAGTTGCTACAAATTTTGAAAGGTTAGTGTATATATAAACAGGAGAGTTTTGTAACTACTCATAAAGGTGATGGGTAGCTTCAATTGCCAGTTGTTGCTTTCATGTTGTTGAGGTTCCTTTGATGTAAATATCACTGACTTCTGAGATACTTTTCATGTGCCTTTTTGTTTCAGCATACAAGTTTGTACCATCACTGTTGTTTTGTAGACTGTTACTATGGTGGTCCTATTAAGAATTGGAGAACAGATAAATATGTAGATTTTCAGTGTCCACAAAATTTTAATTGCTTGACAAATATATGAAAAAAAATGGATTTTCATATAATCAACTTGATGAAGGCCATTATATCTGAATTCTCATGGAAGCCATCTATTACAGAAACCCATTGTATCATACCATAAAAGGAGAGCTTCTGCTTTAAATTGAGATGTTAAACCAGAGAGATGGGTGTCAAGTTTAAAAGCTTTTTAATTTATCATAAAAGACGTGCTGTCAGCATTAAAATATTGCATTGGCATGAGAGAAAGGTGAATGTTGTCCCCGTGCATGTGAAGCAGTGGTGCACTGTTCTGTTCAGTCTTTGTTCTCCTCTATAATAAAAGAGGAATGAGACCCTGTTGGGCATGCATATCTCAGCAGCACCAGCCTCTGATCTTTTGAAGACAGCTTCACACAAGTAGTGGGATCGTGCAAAGCCTATGGAGTCAGTGCCAGTGAAATGTCTCGCTAAGAGCTCATAGGATCAGTCTTCACCTGTGATTGCTATGCTGGTAAATTGTGATCATGTTCTAGATCATGTCTGCTCTGCTCTGTGAGGTCCCTCCTACCCCACCAGGTTAGGTGGTAAGTGAAGAAACAGTTCAGAACACCTGCGTGTCTTAAAAGATGTGATGTTAAAAATGAGATCAATTTCTTTTTCTCTGCAGGAAGTTGAATGCTGCTGAATTGTTATGTTTGGTGCTACCTTTGATTATTACCTTTTCTTAGTTAGCAGGCTTTGCAGTATGACAAGAGCCCTGAAACTCTATCCCTTGCTTTGGTGAGAAACCACTAAAAAAAGTAGAGCTGATTACAAATTGTGCAAAGTTTTTGCATCTACAAAATACATCTCAGGGCTCTCATATTCCCTCATGTGTCTGTCCCATCACCTCTTCATGTTTCCTATTTTTCTTTATCTCTTTTTTAATGCTACTTTTATTACTTAAACAGGTGGTCCTGTCAGGCTATAAAAGTAGTTGCTTGATCAATATAAGGAGACTGCCTGAATAATCCTGGTTTTTACATTTAGGACTGATCTTGCTTAGAAACCACTACATGGGGTTTATGCAAGCGAGCAATAAATTATATGTAACTTGTAAAACATTCTGAGGTACACTTGGGATATGAGATCAGTCAGCAGCAAAAATTTTCCCATGAGTTGTATGTTTCGAAGGTATCTGGCAAATTGGTTCATCAATCTTTGCTGTTTATTCCTTAATAACAGTGATAGTTTACTTTACATATTATTTTGGGGGTAAAGTTTGTTGAACAGTCCTCAGGATCATGTGACCAGTGGCTGATGGAGTTCTGTTTCCAGCCCATAGCTTTTCTGGCTTGAAAGAAAAAGAAAGTAACTCGTGGAGATATGTTAAGCATGTTGTTAATTAAAGCAACTGTTTAAAGTGAATGCATGGGACAAATTTATATGTATATTCTGTGGCCTGTGAGCTTGTGTTAAGATCTGGGGGTGTTTGTGTTTTTATTTTTTACTGTCAATGAAATTTGTATTTTTAAAAATGGACATGTTCTGAAAACTGTTCTTCATAAGCACTGAAAATTATGGGAAATTAAGAAACTGCTGAAGGAACTGTCTTGCAATGTAGAATAGGGGTGGATGACTGAAAAAAAAAAAAAAAATCTTCAGACTCTGAAGTCCATAAAACTGGCAACAGTAGCAGACTGTGCCACTTTGTTTTATGCACAGCTTCTGTTTTGATTGTTGGCCCATCAAGAGGCACTGTTGCAGCTGCCTGACTCTGGTGGGCCTTGAGCGATACAGATTAGTTTTTAAGCTAACAACACCCAACCAAAAATAAAGTCAAACACTCCCAAGTACAACCGTCCTGGAAAAAAAAATATCTATTTTTAGTTTGTTACTATGAATAAGATTTTGGGCAAAAATGTAGTAACAGAAGGCCTGGATTTATTTTTTTTTTTTTTTCCCTTGAGGGGAGGGTATGCGTGTATACATACGTTTGTATATATATATTTTTTAAAAAGCATATATTTGTATGTATATAAAATATTTTTATGTGAAATGCCATGGCAGCAAAACCTGGGGTTTAGATGATGAATTTGAAGGAAAACCTTTGGCCCTGTCTAAAATCAAGCAAAATTGTGAGAAATAAATATGGTGGAGTGTCAGGTTATGTACAATGTGCTACAAATTTTGGGATGCATATATTTATGCATATGGTTGAATCTTTTGGTCCTATATGTATGTAAACATACAAAACTTAGCAATACTTTTGAAATTAAATGTTTTAAACTATTCCATTCCAGATTGGTTACAAAATACTAATCTCTATCCCTGTAAAAGCAGGAATTTACTGAAGGAACATGGGCAAATCTTTAGCACTAGAAATCTGAGCAGTGTCCATGTAATATTGTGCATGCTATTTAAATAATCCATGAATTAGTCACACATTTATCAGCTTAACATTGTGCTATTCAGAACTTCACAGTGTACAGCAAGCATTGAATCCCATAAAAATTTTTCCCAAAACCTAATATATGAGAAGGCTTACTGAGGCTTTTTTTAAGGGAAGAAAGGTAACAAAACCCACCAAACCACAAAAATCCAGCAGAATAGTGAAAAGTTTGTTAAGAATATTTTGAACAGGTTTTAAATTTTTATATGTCAATATTAATCCCAGCTTTCACTAAAGTGCTGTTGTCGCATTATGTACTCCATTACTTAGGATTTAGATTCCATACTGATTTGATGTGGAAAACATAGAGATGACTCTTTCCCAGGAAATAAAAGGGTAGGGTTTTTTCTTGTCCTCTACTATGCTTGAGTAAGATTGCTGCAGTTGCAAAGCAATATTTCCAGCCTTTGCCTGGGTGAATCCTGTAGCTCTGTGGCTGTGTCTGACATGACACAAGGAGTCTCCTGAGATATGGGAACCAAAGGAAGAGTTACAGGTCTGTGCCAGGTGTTATACATAAAACTAATTATCTTGCCAGTAGCTTCAATGTTCAGCTCTTCCGTGCTGTGTAGTGGCTGCTGTTCTATTACATGTGAGTTCTGTGAGGATGTCTTAACTGCATGAAAATCATCCTAATGACTTCAGAATACCTGCTTCATTGTCAGATAATCATCATGTGGACTTGTTAATTTTGGGGCTTAATTAGATACCCTGAGAAGTATCGGTCTTCTAATTAGTGTCTGTGACATAAAATGCGCAAACTACTACAGGTATAATAATGGGTATTTAACTTTTTTAGCTGGTACTTTTGTAGCCTGCTCTAACTCCTCAGCAGCCCTTTCTGAAGACTTCTCATGACAAAGGCCAGAATCTGTGGCTAGGACACCTGGCTTAATCTTTCTGTCTCAGTAACTTGCAGTGAAAAAAAAAGCATCCTTGTCACCTTTGCAGAATTAAACATGGCATGAGTATCCTGCTTAAAATCTTTTTTTGGTTATAGTAGAGTTGAACCTGGTGACAGGTTCAGACTTGTTACAAGGACAGAGTTGCAGTTCTTTGTTTTTCTCTTTTTTTTTTAATAATGATTTTGCTTTCTCCTGAAAGTAACAAATGGGATAATTTCAGTGTCACTCACTATAACAGTACCTGTACTATATCTCCTGCTAACGATAAAAGGATCCAGATTCTGTGTACTGGACTATTGTACTAATGACAAACTTCTGACTATTGAAACATATACCTCTCTTGATTTTAGCTTGTATTTCACATATTAGTTCATATGTTCATATGAAATTGGAGTTAATTCTTTTACCAGAAAATGTAGTAGCACGTAATGTGTTGGCCTGAAAAGCTGCATTTTGCTTCACTGGGTGTCTTTTCTTCCCTACCTTACACCTATGGAAGACACAGGTTTTTGGTTAGTAGTAGGGGGTTTTGTTTGGGATTTTTTTTCAAGCTACAAGTAACCTCAGACTAGTAGTTTAAAAACCAAATAAATAAAACCCTGTCATCTGTGTACAATGGTTGTGGAGATAGAAAATACACCTTGGTGCCTGCTGAAGTCATTGGGGATCTTCTCCTTGACCCCAGTAAACCAGTGATCCTTGTTATAATTCTTTGGACCTCAGCACTGGGCTCTGACCAAGGAGTCCCTGCTTGTGTATGCCTCAGGAAACAGAGACAAAGAATATATTTCTTGAAAACATTTTCCCCTTAAAAATCCTGAGGAGTCTTTTTTTTTTTTTTTTTTTTTTAAATTAAACAAAGCTGAAAGGATAAAGTTGGCATTTAATCTGTGCGTGTCTTGGGTAGCCTTTAGGTAGTGGTGCTCGGCTCCCTTGCTCAGTGTGTTGGAGGTGACTCCTTTGACCTGGGTATTGTAATCATCTCTTTCCAGAGCAGAGACCCACCACACACATCTTAGTACCAGGCCCCCCGTGGAGAAGCAGTGGTTGAGTGCTCTGAAGTAATGGATTTAATCTCTGCATACATCTGGATTTCTGTAGATAAACATTTCAGCTGAACTCCAGCTCTGTGCTCTCCTTCTGCAAACAGAGGATTCTCTCACTCTGCTTCAGCGAGGTGTGTCTCTGGTGTTCCTCATTAGCCAGGTCACAAGTCCAGCGTTCAGCTGCAAAATAATGTGTTCTGTTTCTTCACAACACTGTGTTTTCATCCATCCTTGTTCCAGCTGCTCATTACTCTTTCAACAGCCAATAGCACAGGATTTGAAGGATATCTCTGACTCTGCTCTGCTTGATGAAAAAGAGAAAAGAAGAAATTCACCCCTTCACCACATAAAATACTTTTCTCAAGTAATATACTGGGTAGTTTTGGTGTACAGCAGCATAGTCACTTGAAGAATTTTGTGAGGTTGCTTACTAAAAGTTTGGTTCTGAATCCCAAAGTGCTTAAAATGAATTAGACTGAATTTACAGTAGGAAATATTTCTAGATAAAAATATATTAGCAAGCGGTACTGTGGTGGTTGAATTTGGTCCCTATGACTTGCTGTATGGAAGGATACAGACAGATAGGGAATCTGTGAGAAACTGATATGGAATGTAATGGAATGAAATGGAATGGAAGAACTAATCAAGGAGCATGAGAAAAGAGATTACAGTTCCTTTTCTGTGGAGGAATGGCAAAATGAAAGAAATAGGAGATAAAGAAGCACAGATGCAGAAGATGATAAATACACCTTCTTGGGAAAGGCAAAATACTGGATAAGCTGGGATGACTAGGATAAAATTGCAATTGATTGAAATAATTTGGTGTCATTTGACTTAACCTGTGGTTACTGTAGGTTAAACCATTTAATCTGGAGAAAGCAGATATGTCGCTATACTGAAAAGCAGCCCATTTTCAGGGCTCATTTTGATCAGATGAAATAGACTGCTGTGCTAAAAAGGCATTTTAGACATTGTTTAATATTTCAGTGTCTTCATATTACAAATACAAATAAGCCTGCTTTTTCACTTTTGTTTAGACCCTTTCTCAGAAGTGAAATACCAATCAAGAGATATGACCGATTTGACATGTAATTCAGTTACATTATTATTATTATTATTATTAAATACTTTTAAACAATGTTATTTACTCTGTGTTGTGCTACATACATAGAGATTTTCATACATATAACACAGATTTCTAAAATGGAATGCAGTTTATAATTTCCTCAGAATGTCAAGTACAAACCACTTATTCTCAGTAGTAAGAAAATGTGGCTTTTTGGCACTGGAACATGTGTGTTGAAGTTTCCCTAATGCAGACCACCAGGTATTCTGATGTATCTGTATTTTTGCTACATATACCTGGTGTGTGGAGGAAATGTGCTTGTGTAGTTTGCATTGTGTGAAATTGCAAACTTAGCTTCCTTCCTTTCTTGGCAGCTGTTTGAGGAAAGTTGTTTTTAAAAAACATTTGAATTAATCTGCTTTTTTTTTGACATCTCCGGGAGCATGGGATTCTGGGAAATGCACCTGATGTAGCAGTGATATTTCTTGTGAGGTTAGCTGCTCTTTTCCAGTTCTCACATGATTTTAGCAACAATTCTTTTTTTCTTTTGGAAACCTTGTAAATATGACTACACTGTGTGTGATTTAGCTTTTTTTCTACAATGTTAATAATTATTTTTATTTCTGTTGGTTTGCTCCACAGTTTAGAGATTTCAAAAGTAACAATGGTAGGACAATTGATATTGAAGTAGTACTTTAGTACAGTTGAAGTAAGAATGTGGAGACCTGAGCAAATTTTCTGAGGTATTAATTAAAGATTGTATCTTTCAGTCTCGGATTATGGCAAAATGTTACCTGAGAGTTACATTCACTTATGTTTTTACTCCAAGACTCCAAGGTTAATCTAATGTAAACTAACCATCTGTTCTAGGGCAAAACATTTTGCTGAAGCATTTATATGCAAAAGAAGGATTTGGAAGATATTACATATATGTGTGTATATATATGTGTGTGTGTGTGTATATATATATGTATATTTAGATGTATGTTTAAATCTAAAGTCTTCCTTGAGAAAAGTTATTTTTCCATAGGAAGACTTTTCTTTCAAAGCAGTAATTCCTATTAAGGGTGTCATGTTGTTGCTATATGTTCATACAATATGTTAACAAGAAATTCTGTGTATGCTTCTTATGTGTAAGAAGAGATCACAGAATCATATAGGTTGGAAAATAGGTCCCAACCTTGACTAGTCACCACCTTGTCAACTAGGCCATAGCACTAAAGTGCCACATCCAGTTGTTTTAAATACATAGTTTTAAAACTGTGAGCATTGAAGTATTACTCAACCCTAATGCTAGGCTCTGTGCATCCTCGCTTTATTTTGCAGTGGGTCTGTAATGGAAGGATAAGTCAAACAGCCTCAGAAATCCATACTCCTTAAAAGTTTTGATTAATTTTAGATAGTGGACTGGGAGAGAATACAAATAGGGCAAAATAGAAAAATATCTGTATTTTTCTTGTGTGTGTCGTGGATTCTTGAGTTTTAAATGTGTAGTGTCCACATAAATTCTCAGAGCCTCTACCTTAAATTCAAGCTTACTTGAAGCAGGGATTATCCATGATGACTTAGGACATATCCTTAACTCTCATTGTGGTATAGAGCAGTAGAAAAAGTATTTTTAGTCAGACAGCTCTTCACCATCTCTGTGACTGGATGTTCTGTGCCTCTGTGTTGAATATTCTACCATTGTAAGTTTTAGTGGTTAAAAAGTAGCTCATTCTTATAGAAGTAAGGAATTTGATGCCTCAGCTTGTTCTTTTTCAAATTGCACTATCTTTTCAATAAATCAATCAAATTCTATCTTTAGAGACACCAGAATATTTTTTTGTTTATTCCGGGTTGAAATTTCTTTAGAAGACCAGACAGAGATGAAAAGTACAGAGGAGGTGAATAGGCACGTAACGAAATAGAGTAGATGTTTGCTGCTGAGTTTACTTTATGCAATATCAAATTAGAAAGCAATTCAGATTCAGAAATGCTGACTTCAGTTCACTTAGATCTGAGAAGGGTAAGGCTGAAGCACAGTGGTAAGATTGCATTATGGTTTCCTGGTGCTGTTTCCAGAAAAAGAGGTGGAAAATGTGTGCTGCAGACTGTGAAGACCACAAAAGAAATACTTACAACAGAATCAAAAGTGAAGAATTTCTCTGAACATTTTTTCATAGACAGCTAAATAAAAATGTGTGCCTGACAGCCAAGAACTGAGAAATAAATATAGAAGATGAAAACATCACTTTGATAGCACTGGAACATAGAAATTAATTCCAAGGAAGGACTAGTGAAAACAGTGGTGTCAGAGAGTACTGTGAAGCCATATGGTAGCAAAGAAAGACTTTTTCAATTTCTGGAGATGTTGGGCAGTTGTAACTTCCCTCGTCTCAAGTATGGGACTCCAATGAGCTTGGTTTTGGAGCTAGATACTGTTATGACTTGGATAAAGCTCAAAGGAAAGTTGCAGAGTTATTTATAGTGAATTATGAGCTGAATATGTGTATTTTAACTAAGCAATACCTAAGGCAAATGTAATAAACCTTAAAACAATTGAAATTGCTTCAGTTCTAGGGAAAAAGGAAATTTATTTAGGTGGGTGTGAGAAGAAATGGTAGCTAGACAGGAATAAAGAAATGAGACATTATTATGAGGAATAAAATGCATGAAATTATGTGGAGTTTTCTGAGTAGAGTGGAAAATCTATTTACTGGAGAAATTTACAACAACACATGCTTTTCTACTCCTGCTTTTTTTCCTTGTTTCCATTTTGCCTGGAAAGAAATAAGAGGGCAACTGTTGTTCTGCCCTCTGGACTTGCAGAGGGACAAGTTCAGTTGTCTTTATCTCAAAATATAATGATATATTCATACTTGGCACTTCACCTTCTAAGTCTGCAGAATAACCCATAGGTATTTAAAAAGGCCTAGAGAACTTGAGAGCTCTTAAACAAATGTAGTTCATGCTGTCAGTGAAGAGCGGCTTGAAAAGTGACTAATTGTCCTGCTAGTTTGCTGCATGCTCCTGGGAAGAACTTAAAGTTGTCAAATGAGGGGTTGTAGATGCCTGTTCCCCTTCACTCAGAAGACTGCCGAACAATTTCATTTATTTTTTCAAACTGCAGAGCAGTAGCTCTGTGAAAGCTTTAAGCATCCCTATGTGCATGTTTGTTCCTATAATGCTGTTTTCTCCTCCCATATGTGCTGTACAGAATTGGTTCTGAGGCAGCAAGAGATCCAAGAGACAATTCCTACTTCAGTTTTCCAATGTAAGTTTTGGTTTTACCACTTGATCAGCATTGCAAGGTTTGGCTGTTGAAAGTTCCTGAAGAGTTGCAGTAGGAAAAGGAGAATTAAGGGAGTTGCAAACAATGAGGAAAGCTTACACAACATACATTTAAAAGGGGAGAATTATAAATTTTCTCAGGGTTCTTTGGAAGTTTAGGAAGTCCCGCTCTATTAAAAATTCTTTTAAAATAATTTTAAAGAATAAAAAGCTGACTGTGAAAATTGTGAATGCTGTTTTTTTTAAAGTTATTTGAAATGAAGATTATAACTTAAAAGACAATTAATTTCCACTGTAAATTCCATGACTTTATATCAGCTTTCCCTTTTTATCAACTATTGCTTTCAGTGAAGCGGCCGATAGTTATTTGAGGATCTAATAGCAGGATGGGGGTATGTCATCTGAGAGATTAGTGATTTATGTTATTCCCTTGAGATTCCCATTAACAGCTGAAACTATCTTGATTTCTACACTGGTGTAACTTTTTGAAATGCAGAGTGTGAGATGGTCTTCATGAATGCCAACCCATACACAATCACTCTGAGTTCTTTGAACAGTAATATTGCAGAATCTGTTCTAAGGTGATGTTTTAAGCATTTTCTTCCTAGAATGAGGAAAATCTGAAATATATCACATTTATTAAACATGGTTCAGAATGGTATTTGCATGTACAAGCAAGCTGAACATCTGTTTAAGCATCCCTTTTAGAGTCTAGAAAAAGATGCTGTAGAATATAAGATGGCCAAATATTTAAAAAAAAAAAAAAAAAGAAAATAGCACCAACAAGCATAATATCTGAAGAACCAACAGCTTTCCTGGTAGTAAAACTCATGTCTGTTGAGGCCTTGGTCCCTAGGGCACTATGAAAGAATTACAATTATTTTTTTAATTTAAGCTCATGTCACTCTGAATGTTAAAACACAGTTAGTTAGAAAATGCATAATACTGAGCTGCTGCTTTGGTAGCAGCATTTTGTTTCATGATAAGTCATCAGATTTTCACAGGAGTAATGTAAGATTTACCTGCTGTAGTGGTTGCTGCAGTTTCAGTAGTCGCCAGCTGATAGTGCTGGGATCAGGCATGATCTGAGCAAGGCGGACATTGTCCTTTCCAGGGAAACTGGCAGCAAGGAGAATCCATTGATGTACATCCAACCTTTCTCCATGTAGCCCTGAGCCAAATGTAAGGTGTATTTGAACTGCTTATTGAATGTAATTATGCTAAAATTATGCTAATGTGTTCCCCTAGAGAAAGTGGATACTGGCAATCCCATTTTATAGCCTGGAAGATGATTTCAGCAATGTCTGAAATCTTAATAATATATTTATCTTGGGAAAGTTCATCAGTAACTGAGCTGATCTGCACAAAGACATTTTCAAAATTCATAGGATAAATTATTGCATGTTTAAAATCTGACTAGGATTAGCCATTTTTCCTATAGCAAAGAATAAAATTAAATAGATGCATTATTGCACATAGAGCATTATATACAGCTATTAAAAGCACAATGTTTTAAAAAAGAGTGAATTAAGTAATATAGTTAGCATAAACAGCTAAGGTAGGTAGGTATGAATTAGAACTTAATCACCTGAAGTATAAGATGATTCTCTTACTGTCTGCTAAGCTGAAGCTTTCAGTAAGGGGATTTGTGTCATAATCCTAGTAAAGAGTCCTTTGTTGGAAACTTCATTTCAAGGTCTATGCCTATAATACCACCTATGAATATTTAGATTCTTTCTTTCTTTCTTTCTTTCTTTTTTTTTTTTTTTTCTTTTTTTTTTTTTTTTTTTTTTTTTTTTGAGGAATAGTTGAGTTCCTGGTCATTTGGAATATATTCTATTGCGTTTATTATTTCAGCACCCAAATATGCACAGGGAATAACAGTATTTTCCTCTTTTGAGCAATGCTGCCTTTAAATGCCTCTCCAAGAACATTAAAACAGGAGTTTTTGGATACTATCATGTAACATTACTAAGTAGTAAAACACATATGTTGGATTAATTTAGTTGCATGCCTTTTAGTCTCATGAGCTGTTAACGGGTAGAGAAAATTTTTGCCTTTAAAGCTGTGTGTAGCTTATTGCTTATGCTACATACACAAGCACAAATGTGGAATCAAATCCATCTGCAAATTAATGTTTCTCTATTTTTGAAGTGTGAAGTTTTCTAAACAAGCTGGTTAATAGCTTATGCCAAGATAATTCTGACTAGAACTAGGAGGGTTGGGTGACTCTTTGACATAGTAGTCAGCAAAATCAGCAAAATTACTCCAAAGGTTTGTCATCCAAAAACATTTTTAATACTTATACCAGGTGTTCAGATTCTGGTTATACTAATTAATAATTATTAAGATGTTGCACAGGAAAATTTTGTTAAATAGTTATTTAAGTAATGTATGTATACCATTTAATTTTCATTACGTAATTTTTTGTGTTTTATAACAGCTTCAGGTAGGTTTATTCACTCCAGATTTTCCTGGTTGTACATTGGATCTGCTCACTGTCTTGTTCTGAATCTCTTTGCGACTTAAGAAGCTTCTCAGGCTTATTTGAAGATAGTCTTTTCAACAGCCTTTTGGAAGTACATCCACAATCTCCAAAAGGAAGGGATTAGACATCATTAAGGGTTCAGTGGACCATTCAAATTTAATTTGAACCATTTCAGGTTATCCTACCTTTTATCAGTAAAATGCTTAGATATGCTAAGACTGACTTGTAAGAAATATGACTTCTAATTGCAAAGCAGGAGTTATTGAAGTCAATGTTGAAATGATACCTGCCTCTCTCAAACTTCAAAGAACAACCTTTGTCCTCCTCTCAGGCTTTTAATAACTATAAATCAATCTGTCTTTCCAATATCTTTCTCACAACTGCTCACCATGTTTTATTACAGTGCAACTCAGTTTAAGAAATTTACCTTGCTTCTTATCTCTTCCATTTAGAAATGTGTTATGGTTGTGTGCAGTTTGGGCAAAACCTAGGTTATTGTGAATGACTCCTTCTATTTTAGAATATGCAGAATTTGGAGAAAATTTTTTGAAAAATAAACGAATTACTTTTAAACAAAAAAGTGTAAGGAAAATTTTTACTCTCAGCGTATTTATGATTCTAATTCTTGACAGTTTTTCTTTTAATACGAACGTATAATGCACCATTCTCTTGCAAAATTGGATCTTTTGAAGAGCTTTTCTTCAAATGTAAATGAAATAATATTGACAGATGGTGTGACTGATAACAAAATGTTTCTGGGCTATAAGCAGATCAAGAAGACAGTGTGGAAACAAGCAGTTTGAAAGGCAGAGAATTGAGAACTTTGTGATGGTCCATAGTTCAAAATGGAATCCAACACTAAATCTTCTGGTGAGACTGTTTCTGTTCTCTCGTTTGTCTGTAACAACCATGTTTCAAGTATCTTGTCTGACTCAAACAGTCAGTCTTTTTCAAGAATATTTGTTTTTTGTTCAGGCCTAAATGTTTTGCAGATATGCTCTTTATTTCTTATTTTGGAAAGCTCTGTGATATAAATTCTTTTTTTTCTCTTTATGTAATACTTTGTCTGATATGTGGTGAGTGACACAGTAGTAGTTAAGCCACAGCTCTCAACCGTGGAATGTCACAAATTTTTGATGGAACATAAGCTCAGTGTTTTAACTTATACCCACTAACAAATGTTTCTGAGAAATTCTTCCTTTCAGGTATGTTTCAAATCATCTAAAGTAAGATGCAGGGATTGCCACTCATTGTTTTTTTTTTGGTGATAATGTTGGGTTTTTCTGTATATGAGAATAAAAGGGGTGGGAATGGAATCACAATGCTTGACATTCAATGTTTTCTGGATTACATGTGTGTATGTGTGTTTTCTGAATTATACGTGTGTATGTGGTGGGTCACACCACACATCACACTTCTTGAGAATTCCTTCTGCAGGGATTCTTTCAAGAATTTACAGATTATTTGGGATAATGAGTAAAATTGCAGATAAGAGGTCTAGTGACTTGGCTTTCTATTGCTTGTCTTAGAGCTGATGAGAACAGTTTTTGTGCACAACAGTGCCTTGCAGACAGAGAAGGCAGAGCTTTCTAAAATTGTGTTACTTAGCTGGAGGATGTGAGAGTTGTGTGTTCTGGCTAGAGGCAGTGGACATGACTGGAATGCCCTTGAGACCAGAATTATGGTCCCCAGCTCTGGCCTTTCTTGTTAAATTTAGACAGCAGCTTACTTTTGTCCTCTAATTAGAAGTATCAGAGAGGGGCGAGCTTGCTGTTTGAGGAGAGTGTGGTAATGTAGTCATTGCTGCATTGGAAAGAAGGGATTCAGTAGTTTAGGCTAAGAATGGCTGTTTGTGGTCAGTGTGCACAGGCCTAGATACATTTGAAAATGTCATGGCAGTCCTCACTGGATGTAAGGAAGATGTTTATGTTAAATAGCATCCGATGCATGTCAACCAAATCTGAACTTGGTTCTTCTTCTGAGTGTTTAAATTAGAAAGTAAAAAAATAGATTAACATCCAAACTAACATTTTGCTCTGGTTTCTGTGACTTCTTGGGGACATGGAGATAATGTTCTTTGAGGCAAAATCTCCTTTTAAGGAGAAAATTAAAACTGAGAAAGCAAAACTCCCCATGCATGTTGGCAGAGTTAAGTGAAGTTGGATGGTGGAAAAGTTTTGGAGGGGTCTTTGTTTTGTTTTAAAGTGATGTGAATGTATGGTGCACTTCAGCAGAGTTGCAAGGGCTTTTCTTGTGACCTGTACATCTTTATCCAGGAGTCTCAGGACTAGGATTTTTCTGCATGGGCTAGCTTGCCTTTCTGAGAATTTAATACAGGGTTCTGTGTGCTTAACTACAGAGCAGACCTAGTCTGTTGTTTATAAAAGGAGCCTGTGTATTCCTGAGAATACTTTGAACCCAGGCTCGAATATTGTTTGCACAGGAGACCACTACCCCTATTAGTCAAACACTTGCTGAAAGAGAGGAGTTAAGATTGTTTGTTGTTCCCCTTCCCCCATTTGGAGGAGAAATGAAATACTCTTCAAATCTTGAAATAGATTTGGGGCAAACTCTCTGAAGGGCTGTATTTCCATCTACATTCTTCTTCAACACCTGCATTTCTCACACTGCTATCAAAGCTTGGTGCTGCAGTAGTAAAACTGCAGAGGTTGCAAGCCTGTGGGATTTATTTTTAATAGGTTTTGAATCAAATATTTTATTTTAAACAACTCTTGGTTAAAAATACTATAAATAATGATTTGGGGACATCTGTCTCAAATTAATAGGCTATAAATAAAGTGGTTCTTTAAACAGATATTTCTTAGCCTACAATTTCTCTAGTTGTTTTTTAGGCCCTTTTCATATATGGCAGCTAAATGTCAGTGAAGAAAGCCAGTCATGTATTGTATTTTATTTATAAATTGCATCTCAATATCTTGTCAACACTGAATGTGTTTTTGTGGTCAAGTAATGTGTTTTTTTCATCATAGGCAGCAAAAAATATGTAGTAAGTTATCTTCAACAAGCTGAAAAGTAGCACGCGCAATGTCTGGCCTGCCTGGGTAAAAATAGGACCAAACAATTATTTCTTTACTGTTCCTGATCTCCTTTCTCACACAAGAAAACAACCTATTTCCCTGACCTTTTAAGAATCATATCCTAAATAAAATTTAGCAATAGTTGGATAACTGCTTTGGCATGTGAGGCAGCCTTATATGCAAGGTACCTCTCCTGAAAGGGAGAAGTATGGAAAAAGTGGACCTGACTCTCATATTTTACCATGGTTTCGTACTTTTAGGAGTATTCCTCCAAGTATGAGGAATGAGCCCTCCTCAGCTATTAAAACATGCAATGTTCATGTTAGAAAGATTGTACTGAAAGATATTTCTTTCAAAATACACTTTTGGAGCATTGAAAAGTACCTGGTTATACAGGTTTGATAGGCTAAGCTGCAGAGTATCACAAATTCTGGATTTATTATCGATAACAATATAATATTTTGGTGTGTTTTAAATGTTTAAGCTACTTTACTGCATTTATTGTTCACTTCCCACCTGGAGTAGTGCATCTAGTTCTGGAGTCCTCAGCACGGGAAGGACATGGATTTGTCGGAGTGAGTCTGAAGGATCACCAAGATGATCAGAGGACTGGAGCACCTCTCCTCTGTGGAGAAAAACTGGGGAGAGAGCTGGGGTTGTTCAGCCTGGAGAGAAGGCTCCAGGGTAACCTGATTGCAGCCCTCAGTGCCTGAAGGGAGCCTACATGAAAGATGGAGAGGGACTTCTCACAAGGACGTGTAGTGAAAGGGCAAGGGGGAATGGCTTTAAACTGAGAGTAGGTTTAGATTAGATATAAGGAAGGGCTTCTTTACTGTGAGTGTTGAGGCACTGAAACAGGTTCCTCAGAGTAGCCCTGACTGCCCCATCCCTGGAGGTGTCCAAGGCCTGGCTGGATCGGGCTCTGAGCAACCTGGTCTAGTTGAAGTCTCTGCCCATGGGAGAGGGGCTGGAACTATGATTTTGGAGGTCCCTTCTAACTCAAACTTATCTATGATTCTATAGTAGTTTTTTTTTGTTTTTGTTTTTTTTAAATAATGCATGGGTTGGGCAACTAAGATATTTTCATAATTCTAGACTACATTAATTTTTGTGCCTTGGAGGAACTGCAACGTGGTTAAATCGCTTTGTCTAACAGTGATGCAGTTTGGAAAACATTGTTTACTAAAACAGGAATTTTTATTTTTCTGCATCATCCCATGTTATTGTGCCAAATTTTACTGAATAAGGACAAGATACTCTCTAAATACAATTTGACCTAAAGTAATTAACAGTGTAAAAATCAATGTAATTCTTATCCATTGCATTATTCTGTCACACAGGATTTATTTATTTTTTTTATTATGGAAACATGAAATATTGGAAGAAATCAAAAGAAAAATCGGCAAATACATGCTTAAATTCCTTTTTTAAAAAACATGGGCATGGACATGTTCAGAGGCCTGTACACGCCCTGTCTGAGAATTGGTTAAAGGTAAACAGATCAGTAAATAGGAGAGAATAAGCACAAAATATGTATGAAATCTTTCCCAGGCTGTAGCTCATGAATCAGAGGCAGTTTCTGTGCATAGGGAACTTCTATTCTGGTAACATGTCCAGCCTTCGGTCTGCTTCACTCTGTGTATATTTTCAGCAACCACAGTACTCTGTTGCAAAGATGTTTACAGGGCAGCCATGACTTTTTTTAATGAATTGCTTTCTTTGGGTTTTTTTTTGAGCCTACTACCTGCAGTTGCTCAGTGGTTGGACCCATCCTCACTCACCTTTTTCTGTGAGCCTTGTGCTATGACAGAAGCCTGTCTGTTTTACATGCCAGTCTTATCCTAAGGAAATAGAAATACTTGAAGGACAGAAACCTTGCCGTGCTCTTAGCTGTCACTTTGTTGTTCCTGTAGGTGTTCCTGTTCCTGGCCCTGCTCTGCAAAATTTGTGTTGCTTCTTGCTTACAAGTGACTGACCTACTGTGGCCCTTAAGAGGAAAAAAAAAAAGGATTCTTTGCACTTATGTTGTTGTTTTGCCTTTTTTTTCCATTGTGTGTGCTTTTTTTTTTTTTTTTCCTCCAGTCTTATTTGTCAGTTTGGTTGCACATGGAGATAAAAGTGTATGCTTTTTGTGGCTCATTGAGAAGGAATGTGAGGTTAGTGAAAATATATATTAATGTAATAAATCTGACTGGAATAGCAAATGACAATGCTGTAAAGGGTGAGTACAGGAGTAAATGTCCTTGAAACTTCGTGTTTACCTTGGGTGAGGATGGCTGAGGCACTGTAGCAGTGATTTTGCAAATTCCTGTGTTTGCAATACATATGCATTAAAAAGTGGAGAATGTTTTGCAGACTGCTGTACAGATGTATTGGCAGGTTCATTTCTCCAGTCGTCAATAGCATACAATTTGGTGGAAAAGCTTTTGGGGCTTTATGCTGTTCTGATGCCAGGAGCAATGATCACAGCATGAGTTTTGGGGAAGCATGCTCAAAGGAAGAATCATTAACCTCCTTTGACCATCCCACTGAAGGCCAGCTTGAAGAGCTCTATAGTTTGTAGTGCTGCAAAATTGGCATGTCCATCACTTTTCTCAGCCCTTTCACTAGAAGAGTATGAATACACTGAATGTCTGTGGGACAACAGATGCCTTCCTGCTATAATCCTTTAAAGTTACTTCACTTTTCTTTTTTATGACCATTTTAATTTCAAGGAAGCAGAAATTTAACAAAAGCTTATTGAATAGAATTAAAGCCTTCATATGTTTAATGAAGCGTAATTTACTATTGCTGCCTCCCTAGGTCAGCTTGTTTTGTCTACTCTTTGGAGTGCTACCCTGTCAAGAAATCTAATACTTTGCAGTTGCTTGTTATTCACTTCATTTAAATTTGGCTATAAATTACCTTTGGCTCTATTACAAAGCTCTCAGAAGATAATCAGAAGAAAACAAGAGTCAGGAAGAAATAATAGCAGTTTGTTTTTATTCTATAAATCTGCTTTACTGCCAGCTAGCTGGGCATTGTGTAGGAAAAGAGATGAGTCCAAGGAGTGATAGAATTTCCGGTTGGGATTGCTCTGGATTTAATTTAATATGGCCAATCTCAAGGACTTCCCCAGCTACCATCAACATAAAGTCCTCTTTGTTACTCAGTATCATTATAGCCATTTTAATTTTTCTCCAACCCAGTTCTGTGTATTTTCAGTGCCTTTGGTAAGTCTCGTGATCACTTATTTATTGGTCTTTCCTAACATTGCCTGAGAGCCATAAAATTTGTGGCAGTGTACAATTACTTTACAATTTATCATGTTGTGACAAGTGCTGGCAGTAAATGTTTGTGGTGGTAGGTGTAAAATTAGATACTGTATCTAATTGTATCTATGTGATTGGAGGAAATAAGATAAATGGAATGAGAGAAGGTAAGTTCAAGAAACTGAACAGTTGAGTTCTCTAGATTTTTCACTTAGAATCTACTAAATTGCACAGACACTTTGGTCATTGCTAGAGGCCATATGAAGTAAGTCATTATCTGCCCTTTAATGCCACTTTCCACATTCTCAACAAATTTTGAGAGTAGAATGATGACAACTTGTGCAAATTGAGATTTCCCCATGTCATTTCAGCTCAAGAAGTGGCATGCCTAATGAGGGAACAGAGAGAAATAGAGCTATTCTGTCCCCTCTCATATGCTTTCGAATGCAGAGAAATGATCCATTTTTGTACTCAGGCCCAGTTAAATGCAAAAGCCATGTATTGAGTGAGTACTAAAATACAATAGCTTAAAAGTAAAGAAACAAGATTATTAGATCACATTACACATTAAAAATCAGTCACATATTTGTTTTTTTGGATGGAGCTGGACCAGTGGCAGGTAAGGTTAAGTGAGGGATATTTATGTCTTCTGAAGTTTTACTGTATCCCCATTTAGACTACTAATATTTAGGAAAGGTTTTAGTATTGTTCTGTAGGTACAAGTCTTTTGACTAGTGGAACCAATTTGTTTCATTTGTTCCTTTGTTTCATTGAAACACTTAAGCACATTCATTTATGAGTTCCATATGATGTAGAACATTTCCTCTTTGTTCTGGCTGTAAATGTTTAATGAATGTGCCTTTTTCATTTTTAAGCAGCATGCTCAAGGACATTGCTGGTGCAAGGAACATGTATTTCTTGCAACTTGCAGTAAATCTGTGATTTTCAGAGAAAGAGTTGTATTCCGAAAGGATGTCTTTCTGGCATGCTTTCAAGGTGACTGACACTGATGAGTGTATTGGTTGGCAGAACTGGTCAAAATTGTGAATCGCAGTGTTGTTTAATTAAAAATTCTGTGAGGTTTAATCATGACACTTCTGTTCGCTCTTATATTTAATGTGCATAGCAAAGCCTGTGTGTGAAATTCCAGAAATTTATTCTAGAGCTTTAAAATGAGGAATTCCATGGGAAACATTTTCTTATTTTACTTCCCTGTGTTTAAGTTTTTTCTACCTAGTCCAGTTTCTGAAGCGGATTTGAAAGCTGTTGCTTTGTCAATAATGATGGGTTTTTTCTGTTTCTTTACTATTACAGAGAACTTTATAGATTATCTTACAGGACACTCCTGCATGTTGTTGCATGAAATATCATCTTAAATGGGAAGAACTGTCTTGTACTTTTGGTTATAAAAGACTTATTTTTATTACATCACTTTCTACCTTTTTCAGTATTTGGTCCTATTGTAAATCCCATTTGTGCAAAATTAAGAACACCAACAGTTAAGCAAAATGCTATTAATGCAGAAAAACTCATTCTGCTGTCTTTCACATAGCATAAGGGGTGTCTGTTTTTCTTATTAGGGGGATAGGTATAGTTACTTATATATAAATAAATATATATATATTTAGCAAAATATATCCTATCCTTAATTTAGTTCTGAAACATGAAAAAATTTATTGTTGCATACAGGTCTAAAATAGAGAGGGAGAGAGAATTTGGTTTGAATTTTTGAAAGGATGTGTCCCTAAATTATTTGTTTGCTCTTTTCTTTTATTATTGCTTTTCCCCAAATAAAGTTGTGTGTTGTCCCTGAAAATAAGCCTTCTGATTTGTTTTAGTATAGTGGAGTCAGTTCTCAGGAATTGTAAGATAAACAGGAATCATGTTTGCTTTCCTTTGTGAAAAGATATCACCTGATGGACTTCTCAAGTGACCAGTGGAGATGGAGAGGTGGGAACTTCTCTGTCCAATCTCTGGTCACTGTCCAGAAACTTATATATACGAGGTCAACAATAAAAAATAGTTCTTTTCTTCTTCTCTACCTGAACACCTGTTGTGTGTGTGTTACTGTATTCCCTCTGTGCATCACAGTAACAGTTGTGGATTTTTTTTTCCCAAAACTGGACATGAGGTTTTATGATGACTACAGTTCTATTAAAGACTTAAAGTTTCTCTCATGAACACATTGCAGCAGATTGCCTTTAGTATGGGCGCAAGTTGTGAGATTTTTGTCAGTTTTTTTTTAATGTAAGTAATGTTGTTGCATGCATGAGAAAATGTTTTGTTTTCACTTCTGCTCCGTGTGCCTGTAGAGTGAGAAATTGTAGCCTATGTCCCTGGAAAGAAATTGCAGTTGATAGTTGCTAGTGTATTCATTAATACATAGGCATATGTTTTCTGTTTATATGCAGCAATTACAGCTTAATATTGCTGATAAGAATTGAGTAATTGGTACCGATGGCGCATGGTCTTTTTGGCTTTTGGGATTCACTACTTGAATATCCTGTGGGGTTTAAAATTACCTGTTAAAAAATACGTTTTCCTTTTGTAGTGCAGTTATCTTGGTGTTTTAAGGTAGCATAAAACTTACCAAGCAGTTCTGCTGATAAGTTTGTCATATTGTGTTGTGTGGAGCAATTATATCATTTGAAGTTGAAACCATTTTAAAGTTATCAGGAATAATGTCAAGCTCTATGCTAATATTAAACATATCTTTCTTGGTCATTCTGCACACATGCAAAAAATAGTATTTCTAAAGTTAAGTTTCATTTTGTGTTCTGGATTACACTCAGTGTTCTAGGTAGTTAAAGGAGTACATGGGAAATATCTGGTGTGACTTAAAGTTCACTTGAGCGTCAGCTGTTGCAGTCTTTGTCCCTGTGCCTGGAGCACTGAGTTTGTCAGGAGCCAGCCTGCGTCTGCCTGCAGGTAAGATGTGCTGCAGAATGTAGACCAAGAACAGATTTCAAGTGTGATCATGCTAGAGGTTCTTTGGAGTATTTGGAGTTTAAAGAAATCACTATGTAAGAGATTTAACAAGTTCATTTGTAGCTTTTGAGTTTGCAATTTGACTGTGTTCCAGCTACACTGAAGCATAATGAACCTGTTCCATGCCAGTTATTCTGAAATTTTAGTTGGAGAACTCTGCAGGTCACCTTGTCCAGCCTCCTTCTTACAGCAAGAGAAAGTTAGATGAGGTAGCTCAGGGCCTACATGCAAAAAATGCATGCTGGATTTTTGAAGTATCTAAGGATGAAGATTCACACCCTTCATTGGTACCTGTGTCAATGCTTGACAGCTTTCTGTGCACTCTCATCATTCCCATGTTCAGCCAGACCTTGTATTCCTGCAGCTGGCCACTACTGGCTTTTGTCCTGTTACTTGTGTCCCAAGCTACACCTCTGTGACCCTCATTTAGGTTGTGGAAGACTGCTATGAGATGCATCCTTTGCCTCTTTTCTCCAAGCTTAGCAAACCCAGGACATTCAGTCTTTGCTCCTGCATCATCTGCTGCAAGCACAGGAGCACTTTGAGCAGTCCCACCCTCAGGTGCAGCCAGGTGGGTGTTTAGCCCTTGTTGCTGCAAGGATGCTCACTTGTTAATTTTTGCTGCCCACCACAACACCCAGGACCTTCCTTGCAGAGCCACTACCTTAACAGTTGCTTCCCCTGCTCACCCTTGCCCACTTAAAAAAATTCACTAATAGACCAGCAAGGGTAGTTTCAGCACTGTTTTTTGAGGGACTATATGTTTGTTTCTAAATTAAAAAACAAACAAGAAAGAAACCCCAAACAAATAACAAAATATCCCTCCCAAATCCCCACCCTTCATTTTCTGTATTTTGCCAGTTATTAGTCTTTGGGGAAACCACTTCTGACCTAAGGCACTCTTAAAAATGTCATCTAAAAATAATAAAAAATAAAGGTTTCTACATAAATTCTATCAAAACAAAAATTTCCATTAAAACCGCTTTATTCGTTTACGTGCCTGCCTTTTGTGAAGATCTAAATTTACTTGCATGATTTCACTGACCTTTGTGGGTACTAACTGCAGTCTTTAACACTGAGCACATGAATAAGTGTTTTCAAAATTGAGGTTGTAAATAATAAGCTCTTTCACAGGGAGAAATATGTCTCATTGATGTGGGTTTTTGTTTGTTTGTTTTGAAAGATTTTGTAAATTTACAGTTCACATAAATACCTTATTAAGGTCACCATTAACATACCAAGGCATTGCAACAGTGTTTTCTTATTTCAGAATGATCAAAATTAAGAGCACAGAATAATCTTCAAAGAACAAAATCTTGCACTACTTTTTTCTTATGCTGACTTCAGAGAAATAAGACCTGCAAATGAGGATCCCTTACTAAATACCAGACTTCCCCAGCTGCTGCATGACTTCAATATTAATTTATTTCAGTACCTTTCAAAAGCACTGTTAGATATTTCATATAAATAGGTGAAATATTTCCAGGAATAGTTTTGGTCAAACTGCTCTGTGTTGGTGTTTGGGTCTCCTTGTTGTCATTATCTTGTAGTGGAGTAGTTACACCTCTGATTTTCCTCTGAAGGGTCTGATGTTGGGCTGCTCATGGAAATGCAATCTGCCTCGTGTCCCATTGGCCCCTCTGGGAAATGGCAGTTGTGTTCACCTGCAGCCTCCTGGAGACCATATGCTAGACGTCATTTTCATGTTGTTCAGCTAGCTTGCTAATTCTCATTTTTACTGTTGATCTGTGCTGCTTCACAAATGGGCACTCACAATCTGAACAAAGAAAAGTGAGGAATGTTGAAACAAGGTCAGCAGATCTCGTAGCAATGAGAGTAGAATTGCTGGAAGGACAAACTAAAATTTTCACTCAAGTTGAAGGGGAAGAGAGAGAGAAATAGGAGGTGAACTATTTCATAGCCAGAGTATTGTCATTAACCTTTCTTTTTGCATAACAGTTCATTTAAAAATAGCTGCTAATTCATTATTTTTGTAAATCACTTGCATTCGTATTCTGTATATTTATGTATTGATTCTCAAAGATAATGTCCAGCAGGCCATCAGTACTTGGGGTGAGGTAGTAGTAGCCAACAGCATTATTAGCTCATAGTCTTTAACTTTTTTTTCTAAGTAAATGACCAGACCTCACAAGAAAACCACATAAAATCAAGTGCTGAAGCTCTTTCACCTTGCATTCATTTTGCCAGTCCAGTTTCAGTTCCAGCAAAGTCAATTATGCTGATGTTTCATTTGATACCGAGAAGAGAGAGAAAAACTTTGAAAGTACCTCCTTTGCATAAGATATTAACACCAGTTTGTTTATGTCCTGATCTGTTAAAAACTGAGACCTGTGCTGCTTTTAATGCCAATTTCTACAGTACTTGAATTCTGACTTTAGACTCTACATTCAGGTCCTCTCCAGACGGTACTTCTGATAACCTTTGGAGTACCTTTGGTAGAGGTACAATAAAGTGTTCTTGTATAAAACTGGAAACAGTGCTGGCATTAACCTGAATAATCTGGAACTTGAATTTTCCAGAGTTGGAACTGACAAGACAAGATTGGAATGCATATAATCTGCAACATCTGATTTTCAATTGTGTACTTGTTTAGAATTTTAATACAGATACATTATTAATTTTAATACTAACAAATAATGCCATCTAATGCCATATTAATTTTATTTGAAGGCTGGAGGCATATTAGACAAAATGCAATCTGCCTTATGTCATCTCTAAGCATGTATCCTTTTTGTTGTGGAAATATTACTGTAGTCAGAAGTAGAATTTCATATGGAAAATACCAATTTTTTAATGCTGTTGAGCCAGCGGTAGGATGAGGGCTATAAGAACTTCTGAATAATGCCATCTGGAGCTCCTGAAGTCTGCCTCAGAAGTATTTGGCAGTTGACTTCATCAGGTCATTATGTCATTTTCAGATCAGTAGAGTGGAAGAAAGTTGGGATTCTTCCAAATTTCTGTCTTTCGATTTGGAAACAGTATTTCTATGTCTTGTATTTTTTTTTCCCAAAAGCAGTAAAGTTGGATAAAACTTTCAGATGTGCCTGCCACTCTGGTAGAAGCTTGGCAAATATCAAAAGATGGATTTTTAAATTTCCGCCCCCCTGGCCCCCTTGAACATGGTGACATACACGATAAATTATGGTCTTTGAAAGTGGAACACCATCTGAACATACTGTCAAAAAAAATTTGGTGTAAATCTGTCACTGGCTTTGGTAATTTAGCAACAAGATTACAAGAAGAGATGATGACTGTTCCCTTCCCTTTCCCTTAACAAACTTGCACGGGATTTAGGAAACTGATCAGTTCCTAGCCCGAAGAGATTTTCCCAGGATTTTCAAACATCTCCAGTTTCCCAGGAGGAAGGTGGCCCTTTGATGCTGCTAGAAGCATGTAATGCTGACCTTCAGTTGAAGCAGAAGCCCAAAGCTGGCTGCATAGTGCTGCAATCTGTGCCCTCCCCGGGGGAAGAGCTCTTCCAAACACTCTGCTCTCCAGTCTGCTCCTCAGCATGGGTGTACTGGGGGCTGTGGGCATTGCAATGCCTAAACCTCCTTGAGTCAAGAGGGCAGTGCCAGAGTGTTAGTTACAGGTTTGCACCCCGGCGTTTGCCCATTTTACCCCATTTCTGATGTGCCCGGCTCCCTGTGGGCAGGGAGCCGCTCTGCCCAGCTCACCAGGGAGCTGAGGCACACTCAGGAATTGCAGAATGGGTTGGCTGAGGCTGGATGCAGAGCACAGCAATACTACAGGGCTTGGAGCTAGAGCTTATTTATAGTCAATCCATAGTTCAAGGAACAAGTTGTCTTTTTTCCTTTTTTTTTTTTTTTTTTCTTCTCTTATATATTTATGGTACTTTTGAACTTGTGCTTTTTATGACTTGAAGGCTTGAAAGAGATGAATTACTCCAGTATGCTTACTCTTGGAAGCTTCAGCTGCTGCGGAGCGAATGCCAGCCTGCCTGCTGATGGGCACATCTGTTATATTTTATCTGTTTTGTAATCCAAATCTTTCTGAGACCGTTTCTGTCCATATACAGTCAATCCAGTTGCGCCATTAGCATTTGAGTACAGATGGCAAGTGTGGTCATAATAATGTTCCTGACTGCAGCTTGGATTCTATGAGACAAAGGTTGGCTCTTGCTATTTGTGAGCCTTGCATACACAGAACTATTTAATTTTGTTAGACTTATGCTGGGCTTTGGGTAGATGTAGCCTGAAAAAGCAGTTTTACTCTGAAGACCTTTTTACTTGGAAGATGCTTCTAATTCAGACTGTCTGATATTCCTGAGGAGCACATCCCACTGCATTTAATCATTATAAAGAATGTGTTTGTCTGATGGTAATCCCCAGGGAGATGGCAGAAACTGACTGTTCATCAATGAGACCTTGGTAAAAGTTGTGAGAGTGACTACAGAAACTGGAGAACTCAAAAGTAGTAGTGAGAATAAATATTTAGACTGGAAAAGCTCTCAGATATTTTAAACAGACGTTTTAAAAAAAAGTGTATTTATATAATACAGCTATCAAAAATTATGGATTTTTTACCTATAGTCTGACAGAGAAAATTAAGTAACTGCAGGATGTTACAGTCCTGTCAAAGTCCTTGTTAGAGCCTAGGAACAGCACCAAAGCAGTACAGCACATAACTATGCTATAATTAATCTTGAAATTTTAGGAGTTTTTCTTCTGGGAGTTATTTAAATAACAAACAAAAAACAAAACCCAGAAAACACAAGCCAATCTCATTATCTGATAGTAATGCAGCCAAAAGAGAAACGGCATTTGCTGTATAATGCATCTACTGAGAGTAATTTGTCACTAGCAGCAGCCATTAGTTAACACTGTAAGTGCCACTATGATTCTGACTAAATAGCACTTGTTAAGTTTTGTTTAAATACTATAGAAGTAATTATACTGATGTATATTACAAGCTTCAGCATAAAAGTGACTGATTATAAGCCTTTTATAGAGGAGATGAAAAGTGAAAACATAGTTATGACGTAGACTTTTCATGGCTTGCACAGCTGTATTAAGAGAATGAAGACAGCTGCAAGAATAAGCTGCAAAAATAGTTAGCTTAGCTTGCCTAACTACACACGGCTTTTTGTAGGGAGGCACCTGGTATGGAAATGTTTCATCTTTTTATCTGTTCAAAAAGCACTCCCAGCACCTTCTTGGTGGCTGCAGAAGCACCCGGAGAGTGCTAATTTAAATTAAGAACCTGTACACTTGCATGTGTGTAGTAACCCACCATCCTGATATTTCCAAGTCCCGGAAATGGTTTGGTTTCACCACATTTTTAGACTTACTAGTGACAGGGGTAGTTATATAGAATGAGAAAAGAAGGTGAACTTGTAGGAAGAGTACCTAAAACCACTTTCTGAAGCAAAAACACAGTGAGTAAACTTGGAGTGGTATTATTTTATGAGCCTTAATTTGAAGTTGTTTGCCTTTGAAGGCAAAGGGTTTTTGATCTGTATTCTGCAGTTGACTAGATTGTTATCTTTCAGGAGAGATCAAAGTAGCTTAAATGAATCTGCTAAAACAATGGAAAGTTATTTGAGGGAGGTCATATTTTGGAAGATAGAGTTAATCTGCAAAAAGTAGGGTAGAAGAGCTCTTCTTTTGTCTGTTTAATTTGGTTAAGCTAAAAAAAATCTTCAACATATGTTCTTAAATGAGAATATCCATGATTTCTGTGGTTTCTTCCCATGTATAAAACTTAATTTAAACATGTAAGTGGAAAACAGAAAATTAGTTTTAAGCCTGAATTTTGAAGCTGTGGCCTTACAAACCAGACATATTTCAACTTGTAAAAGTCACTAATTACTGATTAAAATATTTGTACTTATTTTCTTATTCATTTGATGGGAAAGGAAGGCTAAAGTGTTCAGTGAAAACATTTTCTAAATTATTTTTTTTCCCCATCAGAGAAAGCAGGGACATTTTTTTTTTCATCCCATTCACTTCAAAATTGAAAGGAGAGGTAAGTCATAAACAATAAAATATGGAGAAAAGCTTCATCTTTGTTAAGTAAGAAATTTAAACTCCTGCTTTTGGAAATGGAAGTGGAAAGTATGAGTAATGGAATATGAAAGAGTATAATTCAGGGAGAAAAAAGGCCTTTTAATAAAAGTTCATGTATTGAAAAGTTTCACCACTACTGTCAGTGACTAACTGCAGCTGATACTGAATTATGTCTTGTAAAAGTTGTATTTTGTTCTAAAAAATCATGAACCAAAAAGTGTAGGATTATATGGAATTAAATTGCATATTGTTTTTCCCAGTTCAAACTGGTGAACAATCATGGATTCAGAATATTATGAATGTTGTGTTACATTTTCACAGTTCTGCATTTTTTTTTCTGAATATGATAGTCAGAAAAATAGTCAGTTTGTGGAGCCATTACATTTTGATAATCTCACCTACATTTCAGTGTAAAATATAATAATAATAATAACAATAATAATAATCCTGTCTATAACCAACCACGTTGTCAGTCAGTACTTGTTAAACAGTGCCCAGTTTTGCTGCTGCAGGGACAAAATTGAGAACCCTCATTTTCCATGAAATAGTTTTCAGATTGGAAAATCTGTGCAATCTATAGTTGCTGCAAACTCAAAAAAATGCAAGGAAGTTATAATCTGACAAAGGAAAAAAAAAGAAATAACTTGAGAGAGATTAAATCCATGGGGTTTTTTTGCACAGAACTACTGCATGGCAGCATGTGGAAATGGGAAAGGTGATTTTAGGTTTGCTGGGAAGGTTTGCTGCCATCGCTGTCAGGGCAATGCTGTCACACTGTTCTCTCTGTTGTGATACACATTTGTTCATCTTTAGACATTGGAAGAGTTTCTTTTTTCTTAGGTCCCCACTAATCAGGAGATTGTGGCCTATCCAAGTTTTCTTAAATGCACTGTCTATTCTTGGTCAGCCATACAGGAGAGGGATACTGCAGGGCTGCATTTGTAGAAAAGCTTTCAACAGTTTAAGGAACAAACTTAGACCAGTTCTGGAGATCCAGAACATCTCTGTAGCCTCTCATAGGGAAACTGGTTTACTGTTCCTTGCATTCATGCTCCCCCCTTTATTATTCAGCTGTGTCAGGCTATGCTCAGCTGCATATTTATGCTAAAATTCTTCAAGGCCTCTCTGTGTTAAACATTGGGAATTGGTGACACAGAGTTGGGCAGCTAGCTGCTTTGGTATTCAGAGTCCCTGCGTGATGCCTTGCTCAGAATTTCATCTGGGGGCTAAGTGCACTGCAGGCAGGTAGGTGATCCTTCCTGAGCTATTTAGACAGAACTGTGTGCTTTTCTCATGCCACAGAGTACATATCCACAGGCATCCTCAAAAGCATGAGTATTTAGAATTGTACATGGAGTGTTTTTATGTGTGTGTGTATGCATGGATAAATAAAAGTAATATATCTTACTTTGGCCAAAGTATTTTATTGGGTTCTGCATTGTAAATGTCACAAAATACTTCCTGGTTGCTTTCTGTCTTTTTCCTGTTAAAGAAGCCAGTCTTGGGAAACAGTCTGGTATGATGACTAGCGTTTGAAGTTTCTTTATCCTTTTCCATTATGTTTCCCATGCATCCATAAAAATGGAGATTCTCCATTTTTAATCTTTTGTTGCTGGTATATTTGAAAGTATACGAACAGTGATATTTGATCACTTTACATTGAACTTCACAAATCTGATATTTACATGAGACTAAAAATTGATCAAAGTCCTCTTCTTTCCTTTTTGTTTTCTCTGAACTGTTCTTAATGTGGTGTTATTCTATGTATGTATTATACTGGAGTTTCATTGAGGGTTTTTGTTTGATTTTTCTGCTGTGATTAATCAATATTTCCTTCCTTGCTTTATTTACCTAAAAAGTGTCTTATGAATAGAAACTATATGATTCTGTGCTAAAGCAATAGAATGGGAGAAATTGGAGCTTTCATTTGCCTTAATGAACTAGGACTGCAGATTTAGATAAAACTTTGCCAAATCTTGGAAGAGAACAGATAATCAGCTTTTATGTAGTGCTGTTATGTATGTGTGGATGTAAATAAAAAAATGGAATTAATAGTGAGTTTATGGGGGGGGGGGGAAGCACAAAAATGATACACAAAGTAGTGTATTTTGTCCTTGAATGGATGAATCGATAAGCCAACTGGTATTCAGCTTTAAGAACAGAGTTTGACTGAGGGTTCTTTTTGACTTCAGTTAACAAGGCATAGCAGCTGACTTAATTTTTTTTCCAGTGAACTGATCTCACAGACATCGAGTGTATAAGCATTTTCTGTATATGAGTAAAAGTACTGTAGGCTTAAATAGAAGCACATATTTGCAGCTGTTTTACATAACATCTGGATTCCATCCACGTTACCAGCTGTAATGTACATGGAATAAAAGAGGGAAAGAGAAGAGAAGGATTCCAGTAGATTGTGTCATCAAATGACTATGACTAATTTAAACATTTAGGTATTAATAGTGGTACAGTACTCTGAGTTTAAAGGAAAATAAAAAGGAAACATCTACCTGCTTTCACTCCCCAGTAATGATAAATGATAGTGATAAAGGAGGATAAAATGAAGTTCTGGTGTTCTCATGTTAAGATAATACTAAAATCTAGATATTTTAGGTTTTGGGGTGTTTTTGTTTGGTTGGGGTTTTTTGGGTTTTTTTGTGGTTTTTTTTTTTGTTTTGTTGTTGTGGTTTTTTTTTTTTTTTTGTTTTTTGTTTTGTTTTGTTTTCTTTAACTTAAGGTAAATTCCATTGTAGTAAAGGTGTAGACTTTATGATGTTAGCAATATAAGACTGGTCTTCCAGCCTAGACTGGCTGGTAATATGAGCCAGGTGAAAAGATAATTATACACTCTGCTGGAAAAGGGGATGGGGTTCTCATCATCTTTCAGGATTTATCTCCATGAGTAGACAGGCACAGTAAATATTTATAATTACTTGCTTTTTTTCATTTATAATTGTTATTCTAAATCCTGCCTTTTCACAATGATACACAATTATTTTGGCTTGTAAACAGAATTTGAATAAATACTATTCAAGAGAAATTTGTAGCACAGAAGGAAGTGACTTTTGCTTTCCTCTTCATACAGTAACTGTAAAAGCTTTAGGGGATGGATTAAACAAGTCCTTGGGATATTTAATTGGGAATTGCTGATAAGTATTGATGTTGCTCAAAATTTGTGTCACTCTTTTTTCATTGCTCTAACAAAAAACGTTGTCCTGTTAAGGGAATTATTAGAACTGAAAACAAGAACAGCTATAACTAAATGCCTTCAGTGAGACCCAGAATATTGTCATTATGAATGACTTTGGTCTAAGCCATGGGTAGACACCCAGATTTGCCAACTTCTGATCCCTTGTAATCCCATTCTGCACCAGGCGTTAGCACTTGAGGGGTATGTGCTGGGGAATGCTTTGTGTCTCCTTGAGAAGGAGGGTGGTTTTGTTATCAGCTTGAATTTTACCACTAGTCACAAGGAAAGCAAGTGATTTTGCAAATGGATAAAGTGGGTTTACTGTCGTCTGGAGGATGTACCAGAAAACAGAATGAAAACCCAGCCTTCCAGCTGTTGGGGGTTGGAGGAAGTTGTACATGAAGAATTGCCAAAATAAAGAAAGAAACTGCTTCTAGCCCCTTTGTTAATCTATATTATTTTTACTTTACTAAGGTTACTTTGTTTCAATTGGGCTTATGCCTAACATTTTCCTAGACCAATCTGTAGATGTAGTGAGGGTAACAAGCAACACTGGACTAAGTGCAAATGCAGACCTGTGTGGAAGCTTCCAGTCCTTGTGGGAAGTCCCCTAAAGGGAACCTTATCAGTACAGCAAATGTCTGAAATGCCCTAACGCATCTTCATTCTTCTATCTGTTCTCTCACAGTTAGGTACCTTTCTTTTAGTGCGTGAGACGATTATGATATGGAAAACTGCACCCAGAACAGCTGAAACACTCTGAGCTCACGAGAATGAATACCTGTATCTAAGAGAGCTTCTGTTAACTCCAGACAGCAAACCTACAGACATTGCTTTCTACCAGTGTGTGAGAAGGGGGGTATTGACCAGAATGTTAGTGGCTCTCTGATGGTGTGCAGAGGTGGTGCTGCTAAGAGATGGGAACTGTTCTAAAGCCAGAATTCCCCTGGAGTGCAGCTGGTGCCAGGCTTGCCTCCAGTAGGGGTGGCAGAGCAGACAGCAGGAACAGTGCTGCCCGGGGCTGACCTCCCTGGATGCCCATGGAATGTCCCTGCTGTGGGCATCCTCACAGCTGAGGGGGCTGTGCTGGAGTAATGCAGCAAATGGGAAATCCAGCTTGGGGGAGGAGAAGGGGGCACTTTCTGTTCTCCTCATCTATGGAATCACTTGGGCTGCTGGCGGTGAGATTTTTCCCCGTTCTTTTTGTTACTCTTAAAGTCTGTTTAACCTCTCTCAAAAGAACCGGAGCATATTTTTGACCTTTCCATACCAAGCCTGGTTAATTATGATCAAAGGACAACCTTGGGTTGTAATTTGAAAAATCCCTGGAACTGTGCTAGACTGAATCTGGCACGTTTTTAATTTCTACCCTTAATTTCTTTTTCTGCTAGTAATGATTCTAATGGAATGGACTTGTTTTAATACAGCTGTTAGCACTGTTGACTTCATGTATGCCTCTGATATTTGATATATTTCACATCTCTCTCTTCTGAAGTGGGCACAAAGACTTTCATCTTTATTAGTTTTAGGCCTGCAGCTTCAAAGATAGCAGAAACAATTTCTGCTCTCCCCTTCCAATTTGGTACAACAAGACTCTTCCAGAGGCAAATGTGCATTCCCATGAGCTGAGAGTATGTGATCACTTTAGCCTTCATCAGATTTGGCCAATTTCAAAATGAGATAATGACTAATTTTGTTGTTACTCCTTTTAATTATTTTCTCACTTTCCCTTGTGCTATGAACTCCTTGGGTCTTACAGGTAGATTTGATGTTACTTCCAGAAGTGCACTTAGCAGTAATTAGACATACCATAAAAAATTAAAAGATTAGAATGAGATCCCCATCCAAGAAAACTTTTTTTTTGTAAACAATAGCATGAAATCAGAAAAGACATCACAGAGCTACTTCTGCTGAACTGTGATGAATAGTATTAAATGAAGGAAAAATTTATATTTTTTCACCAGTTCTTTAGTAAATGCCTGTATATGGATGCATGTGGTTTGTCTTTGCAGCAATGCAACTCATGAGCCATTCTGCTCTTCATCTAAGAATGTTTAAATAGTTTAGGTTAATGGTCTTTACATAGGTATTTTTTTTTTAATAATAATAAAGACCCTCAGTTCTTTGTATTGTGTGTATCCTACTAACAATCTAAAAAGAATTAGTCTAATTACTTTTAACAGAGTGAGCTTTAATTCTCTTTAAAATATCCAAAACGATGAATTTGAAACCAGAATAAAGTTAGTACTCTATGAAGGAATGTATATCTGTTAGCAAGTCTGTATTTGTTAGATTTAAAAGAGAAGATATGTTTTAAAGTGGGGTTTTCAGCACTTAATGGTCAAGTGCTGTTCTTTGAACAGCAACACCTCAACTTAAAGGTTTGAAAACTTTTCTGATTGCAGAGAATCTAAAGCACTGCTAAACTTGCAGTGGAATTAACTGTTTCAGTTACATTCAGTTCTATGCAAATAGCTGATACTGTGAAATACCAATCCTCCTCTTTCTGCTTCTTCTGAAGACTTAAACCTAAGTGAGGTGAACTTTAGACATTTGAAAAAAACTTACTGACCCTTGCTTTTTTGAGCATCCTAAAAAAAATTGTGTATGATGCCCACATTTTAAAAGAATCTGAGGTAATAATGTTCTCAGAAGCAAACTTCTTCATTTGGAGACTACAAATCCAAATTGTGTTAATTTAAAGTTCAACCAGCAAAAGGTAAATCAATTACTTCCCTCAAATCCAGTCACTGAGAAAGGAGTCCTAAAAGACTGAAATCAACAATCATCAGATTTGCCAGTGTGATAATGTAACTTGTCTGCTTTTACAGAAGACCTGAAATATTTCAAACATATTAATATGCTGTTTCAAAAGACTCTAAAACAACCAGGAACTGAAACAACAAGACCACCCTCACACCCCCAAATCCTAAATATTCTCAGTGATTTTCATTCAGCAGTCTTTGGTTCTTATTCAGCTTCATATTGGAGGTAGTCAACATTTGGCATCTGGTGCTTCATTTTTCTTTATAGCAGTGATGCTTTGATGTGCAGATAATACTTTACCTGTGGCATATTATAATCTTCACTTCAAGCTTTCAATTTCAAACAAAACATCTGCCATAGCACTTTGGACCTTTCTACTTACTGGGTTTTTTCAATTGTGCAAGATTTTAATAAACCTTCTGTTAAGGTGCCTGGAAATAAGAAAATATTTACATGGTCGAAAATTTCAGTAAGCAATTAATTAATCTTCAGAGTCATCTTAAGCATTCTACATGTATGGAATTCTTTTTCTATGGTGGACTGAGTAAACAGAATTATGGATCATCAGAGTTTGTAGAAACTGATATTGCTAAAATCCTGCAGAGGGAAACTGATTAGATATGAGAAATATTTACTTTCTTCTTCAGCCATCATGTGTAATATACATATATGTTTAGTTGTTGTAGAGCATTTATCACCAAGTAATTCAGACATTCTGTTAATTGCAGTGCTGGATAGATTATGCCTGTATTAATTGTTTTGATCCTTCTAATTTATGTGAAAGCATAAGCTTGAGATCTTGATATTCCTATCTTGTTTGTTTTGCAATTGAATTACTAGCTTCAGCTATTAGTGTTGAAGCTGTTGATAAATGCCTTCTGTTGGGGATGCATTGGAATTCTTAGGCATAAAATTACAAGTGAAGTGTGCATTGAGATGTGAATATTTATAAAAGCTGTTCTCTTTCATATAGTAACTTGCTGCTATGCTATGCCCTGGAAAAATGCAGTGCCTTAATATAAGACAAAATTTCATTTAATTAAAATTGCTACAGTTTTCTTCTATTTAAAAATATAAATAATTCTTACAATTACAAAACAGGGATTAACACTTAAGTCGTTTTGTAGTGACTCCAAGTGTAACTAGGGGAAAATTCTTTCTATTTAACTTCTCTTTGGTAAACAGAGTTTTGGCATTTTGTTTCCTTCTTGTCTTGAGACTATGTGATGTGATGTGAATTTTGTATTCAACTTGTCCAAACTGCTGTTAAAAAATGTAGTTCTGTACCTGTGAAATTAATAGTTCTACCTTTCTCCCGAAGGAGTTCAAATGCCAATGAAAACTGAGCCAAAACTGGCATCCAAAACCCTTCAAAATGTGAGTGAAGAGAGTGGAAAGTGGTTTTCATCAAGTATCCTAACCTAGTGTACTGTTTGCCTGGGATAAATTATCAGGAAAGCAGGTCTTATTTATTGGTGAACAGACAGTCTTCCATCACACATCAGTGTTTGTTCTACCATTAACTCTTTAGGCAAAGCCATTTTGTCTAGACTGAAGCCAATCCGCTCAGGCAGTCTTTGAGCTTCCCTGGGTAGGGTCTGCTTTCCTTTTACACTGATTGCATGTTCTCAAGAACTGCACTGCAGCCAAAATGCATTTTAAGCACTGATTTACCCCAACCCTCCCATATGTCCATATGTCTGTTCTTTCCCAAGAATTTGAAGAATACTGATGGGTGGTATGGATAGTTTGGCAAGGGTTAAAGTTTCTAGAAAGGTAAAGGGACAGATCTGGCTTCATTCTGATCCTGAGTGAGACTGAGGACAAGACTTGTGGAAAGCAGCATATTTCTCATGCTGGATTTCAAAATGAGCAGTGCTGATTGAGCAAATTATGTTAAAGGAATATAGCTCTGTACAGCATTGCCAAGACCCTTGGAGAGATCACAGTTTTAAAAGTTTTAGAGTTTTAAAACTTCAATAGTTTTAAGAAGGTTGACAAATGGGAAACTTACCTGAAACTAGGGATATTGGAGTGACTTAAGAGTTTCAAATGTCACTTTTCATATCATAACTGTGAAGCTTTTTTCAGATGAACATAGATATAGTTTTTTGATATTGGGTTAAACATAACTCTCTGAGATTATTTTTATATTAAAGACAGTAGAAAAAAACCCCATTAGATCATCTAGTGATAAAAGCTTGAGCTTATTGTGTGAAAAAAATCCTAAATTATTTGTGAACAAATAAATTGTAAGTTAACATGGGAAATAAAGTTGACATTGGCAGATCTGGGGAATGCAGCCTAAATCACTGTACCAATAGGTTTCTGAAGACTGCGTTACTTTAACCTTTTCAGTGGCATAAATTGTGACTGATGGTGCTTGGGCTCTGCTGACAGTCCTCCTCAAAGACACCTGCTATACTAGATTGGCAAAAGGGTCTTGTGGAAGTGTTTTTTAACATAAAATACAGTGTGTAGTACACTAGCCTATGGGATACACGTCTATTATGCATGGTCCATTATCCCTTTATGGCCTTTGGAAAAATACAAAGTTCACAGGAAAATAAGGATAAATTGTTTATAAATATGATGTTATTGTTCATCTGACTTCCTTTAAGGGTAAGGACTAAATGATCAGTCAATCTCATACCACTTGTAATTACATGAAAGTGGAAAGCGTTTTACTTGTTTAGAGAGAATGGCAAGAGTTCTCTCCCTGAAGCTAGAATATTTCTCTGTGCTAAGAAAATTCTCATCATTTTGTCTTGACAAAGACAGATTCTTGTCATTGTGGCCTGTCTGTCTGGTCCTGGTTTTCACATATACATGAGTTCAATAGTCACCAGGATCAGAGGTGCACGATAACAGAGTTGTAGAAAGTATTATTTCTCCATATGTTGTTTTTATACTGTACAAAGCTTTCTCATTTTCTCCTTTTATACTGTACAAAGCTTTCTCAGAACAAAAGACTGTCTGGTGTAGCTGACTTGTGCTTCCTTTCTAAATTTCTTCTACACATACAAATACTGTTAAGTGTTGCATGATTTAATCTTCATTTCAAAGATATTAGAAATTAATATTTCAAATTTGATTTTGTACTGAGTTCTGTCTGCCTGAAGGTCTTCCAGTTCAGTAACAGTTGCATTGCATTCATCTCTGTGGATCTGTATTGATAGTATATTACTTCCTGCAAAATCATCTTCTAGAAATCAAATTTTAATAAGGTGAAGACATCATATTATTCCCAAAGCTTTGTTTTAACAGGCTAACACCAGCTAAAATATTTATTTGCTTAAATGGACATTAAAGATGTAATGGTTTTATGTCTCTGAGTTTGGAAGTATAGTGTAGTCCAGTTCAGAAAATACATAAAGAGATGCCAAATGGTTTCTTTATAATATTTTATTTGTTTCTCTTGCTTTATTAATACAAGAATATACTGGAGGTACATATTGTGTGTATGTGAGGTAAGCCTGGGACAACTTTCAGCTGGTTTTTGGAGTTTCTAGCAGCAATAGCACTTTTGTCCTAAGAGTTTTGCTTAGGACCCTCTGCATTTTTACAGTGAACTGAATGGGCTTCATTCTTATAGTTATTCTTCCTGCATAGGTAAAACTAGCCCTACATGTGCTGCATTCCTGCCTTCAATTGTAGTGCACAACCCTTCAATCTCTGGTTTCCTTTTATGTCCCCTCTTACAGGACTTCAGCACTGTAATATTGTGACTAAAAGTGCAGTAATGCTTTTCAAAATGGTCTTGGGCAGCACATATTTTTCAGAACTTAAAATACGAGTGATGATCTTCATAAATGTTTGAATTACTATAATTATAACATACTCTACTGTGTAAAATATTAAAAAAATAAAATCCGTACAAATAGCAAAACAATGCAAACAGCAAACCAAAGCATTTCAGAGCTGGTGTTTCTAAAGATTAGGGTGGAAGTTTTATCTTTTTTCTTCTTTCCACCTCTTGAAACGTGATCAGTCGGGGGTTATTTTTTTCATTTTGAACAATACCTAAAATTGAGAAAAATACCTAAATTTGGGAGAGAGTGAGCTGTTTAACACATTCCGTATCCATAGAGTCTATTTATTCAGACTGAATTCCACATGGACCATGGATAATCTTTTTCCCAAATGTTTACTAGTATCTGCTCTTAACAAGTGCTGTACAATATAAACTGAAGGCACCATAAAGAAAAGGGGCATAATAAAATTAAGCCTTGCTTTTCAGCAAAGTCTGTCTTAAGATCAAGAAGTGCAAGTTTCAGATGGCTTGGATTTTAATGATTTTTTTCTATAAAGGACATGAATCACATGAATTTAAAAGCATATGAAGAGCCATAGCTAGTATTAAGAAATGAGCTACAAGTAGGTTTTAATAAATGACATCGAAACTAATGCTTTTAAGGGAGATGAAAGGAAATCCAGGTTCATTTCACAGTTTTGTCGAAGTTATCGTCTTGCACTTGTAACCACTCTGTGCCATGCAGTCTGGAAAATCAGGGTAATACTGCTCTGTCTCCCTGTCCCTTCCTATCTCAGCTGGTATGTACAGCTTTTCAAGACAGACTGATACTGTGTAGGCATGTGTGTGGTCTCCAGTACTAACAAAGCTAATTTTGAATGTAGCTTCTAAGCACTATTGTAATAAAATTGAAAACAAATTGGAAGTGCTGGTCTTGAACATTTATATGTGATGATTTTTGCATTCACTTGAGTTTCTCTTGTTGCTGTAGATACTATTTATAGTTGTACTTCCTGTTGATGTTTGTTTACATTTCAGAATTAAGTTATGTTTTTCAAAACTTTTCTAAATCAGTTCCCATAGGAAAAAAGAAACAATTATTTATAGTAACAGAATTAGAAAGATTAGTTTTGAAAGTACTAATATTTCTTCACCCAAATCTCCCAAACACATAAGACTTTGAAAATACTTTTTTTTTTTTTCTTCTTTATAAAGTAAATAAATAACTTTGTTATCTCTTAGTAGATATAAATATCTCCAGCTGGGCAAACCTTTTCCTGGTTTCCTGGTTAACTGTTTGTGTTTGCATCCTGGTCCCTCTCAGCATTAAATGTTCCCGTGTGTCTTTTCTACTGAGATTTTTCATGTAGAGCAAGTTGTACTTTTGCAAGGAGACTTGCAATTCCTTCTATCCCACATCATTTAATCATATTAAAACCTGGGTGAGTAGCTTTCAAAAGCCTTTCCCTTCCTGAGTTTTGTAATCATTCAGGACCACCCATTTTTCCTGTTCATTTTTAAAGAAGGCTGAACCTCATGTTCTAGCCTTCCATGAGATGAATCTGGGAAATGGATCCATCACTGTTTGCTGTTATGCTTTGCTTCAGCTTCAACAGTTTTCAGTTGAAATCATTTTGCATGGAGGGACTTTTGAGTGGAAATTACATAAAATGCTTCCCCTTCAGCAGGGAAAGAGAAAATAGGAAACAGAAAACAAAAAGATATTATGTAGCAGATTGATGCTCTGGAGCATAGCAGAAAAGAAAAATATTAAGTGGTCTTGTTGCAGGAAGATGAGGAAGCCTTGAATAGCTCATGTGTTGGTGAGTGAAGGCCAGGTACTTAGGCTGATTACATTTGTTGTCTGCCCTGATACTTTGAATGATTGTAAATCATCCAAAGTAAAAAAAAAAAAAAAAAAATATAAAAAAGAATAGAATTAACTATAATATAGTGCCTTTAAAACTTCTAAAACACTTTCTGCTGGACATTTGATATCCTTTGCACCTTCAGAAAAAATTGTAATTCTGGATTAATTTGATAAATATATTAATAGCATTGGTTGTAGGAAGAGGCAAGATTTTCTTTCCTTATGTGATGCCTCTTCTGTGTGAGATGACTGGTAACTCAAGCTAGGAGACAGAGACAGGGAGAAATCCTTGACTGGAGACTGCATGTTATGTGATGCTTACTTACTGTATAAGAATTTTACCAGGAAAAAAAATTAAGACAAGAAAAAATGAAAAAAAAAAAAAAAAAAAAAAAGAAAAATTAAAAGGATGAGCTTTTAATTTATTTTATCCATAAGAGAAAAGAAGGATGTTACTGTAATAACTTTAATTGCTAATTTTTATATTACAGAGTACTTTGTTAATTTTTGAATGACCGGAATATGTGTTTGTCTTATGAATATTCAATACACTAATAATCCTATTTTTTTCAGGCTAAAGAAAGCAGATCATATTTATATTATAATTATATTATATTTACTTATTAATAATATAATGTATATTATGTCATATATATTTATATTATATTTATTTATAGTCAGTTCATTATAAAATAATTCCAACAGGCTTATGTATTTAGCGTAGATGGAATTCCTTTCATATTCAAGTCAGCAGGGGCTTTAATATCAGTTCCAGTGTAGCCAAGACTTTACCTGTGGACATTGGAATAAACACTTACTAAACACTCTAGAATAATTAGATCTTTGAGCATGTGATAACAGCAAAAAGTTACCTCATCTAACATTTAGCGAAAGGAATTCTTTATCTTGGCTAAAACATAGTATTTATCTAGTTTTAAAAGATATTGAGAAGTTCAGGACCAAGACTGCCTTCCAAAAGAATTTGGTCTGCAAACAGATCTCAATAGAGGTTAATTTTAATTCAAGAAGATTTACTGTGCAGGAAAAAAACCCCAACAACAACCAACCAACCAACCAACAAAAAACTACCAAAAAAAACCCCTTTTTAATTGCCATTCTCTTCTTTGAGCAGAAGCCAGAGTACTAGGCAAAGTGCTGGCAGAATACTTGAAGGTTATAAAGTATGAACTTGTAAAGTAAAAGTATAAATTCGTTTTTGTTTCTTGATGCAATTTGGATTCAAAAAACCTTTGTTACTTTCTGATTAGTCATTATTATCTTCTGCAGGACATTAAGTCACATAGCTGCATGGAAACTTTATTAAATCTGTTACTGCAGCTCCACCTCAGTCACCCATTGATGTCTTCCCTCCTCCACCCCTCTGTCCTCCCTTTCTTTTTCTTCCTTTTGTCCTTCCCTGTTGGGCCAGCTGCCAAAACTCAGGGTTCCTGAAGATCAATTAGAAAACTTTTTCTTCTCTGCTCACTTCATCTGTGTTCAGTCCTTAACATAATATGAAAGGCAGAAAGACCTTTAGCCAGCAGTCAGATAGTGTATGATATTAAGTGCCTAAGGTAACAGTACAAGTTTGAACTCAAAATAGTAACTGAAGAAAAAAGGAATAGATTAAACTGTAGGATTTAAAAAAAAAAAGCAAATACATTTCTTCTATACATACTTCTTGAGTTATGTGAACTAGAATTTTTTCATGTCTTTCCAAGTGTGTGGTTAAGTATGCGTTTGAGGGAGGAGTAATGTAAACAAAATATAATATTTATCTTACGTGTTCATACTTTGTTACTTTTTAGCCATATGATACTTTATAAATTGCATTTCTTGCATTTTCTAATTTGGGGTATATATATAATTGTGCAAATTCGAAGATTTCTAGTTAGGGGTTGAATTTGTGATGTGATGTTGGCAGATCACGTGTAGGGTGGGTGGGTGTGTGTGTGCGTGTGTGCGTACTATGGGGAGTGCTCATCTCTCCTTCTAATTTCTTGTTAATATTGAAGAATCATGTCAAGACTTAAAATAGGTAGCTGTATCATAGAAGGAACTGAAAATGGAAAATCCACAGAAGACCTGTCTCAAAAATTTTATCCCAGAAAAGCTGCAGACCATACTGCTTAGGGAAGCTCTCTTAGGAGATACAGCAAGTCAGTATTAAGTTTTCTTTTTCTTAATATTGGAAAAGTTCATGATGAAAGCAAACCCTGTGAGTTTCAAATACATTTCTTTTGCAACTTGAGGCAAAAGTTTGGGAAGAATAGACTACTTGTTTAGTTGGGTTGAAAATTGGCTGGACGGCCAGGCTTCAAGACTCAGCTAGCTGATGGCAGGTAGTGATGGACAGTGAGCAGTCTGGGCTTGTTTTGTCTGAGGAAGACAAGGCTGTGAGGCAGTTATAGCAGTTGCAAGAGATGGACAAGTTAAACTCTTCCTGGTAGAAGGCACAGAGTGTAACACCAGAACAAGTCCTGAAAAAAAAAACCCAACACAAACCAAAAAAAATCCCACAAACCAAACCCCATTTCCCCACCCCCCCACCCCCCCTAGAAAAATAAACTAAAAAGCCCCACAAAGCCAACAAAAGAATCAGGATAAAAGTTGCTGCCTGAGAGGATCAAATTTAATATTAGGAAAAATCATCTTACCTAGAGAGGTAGTGCAGCAATGGAACAAATTATCCCAAGGCACTTTGTAGTTTCCATCTGTGAAGGGCTTTGAGCATTGTCTAGAAAATGCCAACCCTCCAATGACTGTGCTGCTCTGGTGTGAGCAGGAGCTGTAACCTAAGCAGGAGCTGGGACTGGAGGGCTCCAGAGGTCTCTGCACAGCCACCTTTGTATGACTTTGAGTGATTTTGCCCTGATAGCCGTTTTATGCACAAACAATATAGAACAGAAGTGTTGTCCTCAATTTTCTGCCAATAGCAGATGATTTTCCAGTTTTTCTTTTGTGTCTGTCAAAAAGAGTTAAATTTCTTTTGACTGTTGTATTCAGATAATAGCTAAGAAGTGCCTGGAGGCAACTGAATCAGAGACAGGACAGAAAGAGGTACCCCTGTATGGCTTGAGTTACTGCTTTTGAAAGCAGGCCTACTGCTTCTTGAGAGTCTGGTGAAAGAGGAAGAAATAACATGTTATGTTACATTTCAAAGAATTTCTTTTACAGAGTCTTGGTTTCTGTACAAGTGGGTGCATTGTAAAAATTATATGGGAATGCTGTTCTGAAATCCTTTTAATTAATTAAAAAATCCTGTTTCCCTCTCAAGTTCTATGGTAATGACCAAGTAGTTACTGGCATCTTTTGTTTCTCAGTTTTAAAACAGAAGATTCACAAACTGCAACATTGCTGTATATCTGAAAAATTTTCTAATGTTTATTGGTAGATATTTGGAGTTCAGACTTTTTTAATTTTGGATTTGGTTTTATTTTTTTAAGCAGAGATAGCCACATGTGAGCTAATGTTCTTTCTAAAGGCCTAAAAGTTGTTTTTCATAATTTGGGGCTATCAGATGAAATTAATGAAATAATATATGTTAAGACTGTGTGATTAGCAGTACTGTTGTCCTGTTGCGAGAAAAGTGTAGTTTTAACAAGAGGATTTTAAAACTAATTTTTCCAGTACTGTGTGACCTTTTAAGTGAATCTGTACCAGGGTCATTATTCCACCCCTGGTTCTCCTCTCTTCTGCAGTTCCTCTTCTGTCTCCTGAGCCGCATGCAATTTGTCTGAGTTTTAACCATCACCCTTCTAAAATGTAGAGATTACATTTATTACATTATTCTTAAGAAAGAGGTATTTGCTATATTTAAAAAGTGTCATCACTGATCTTTGTGAAATGTGTTGTGCCCATGGGGGAAGAGACTTACTTTGAAGTAGGCAGGAATGAGCTTGTCTAGTCAGTGGGTTTAATTTCAGTTTACAGTGGCATCTACTGATCTGTTTGGTGATACTGTGGTTTTTCATCTGCGTTAGTACATTGGTGGAAGGGTGCTATGCTTTCAGAATGCCTGGAATCTTGTAATTTTCAGGGGCAGACTTTCTGCACTGATGGATATATAAATCTGGTGATAGCATCTTGTACCACATCAAAGAAGACTGCAACAACTCATTCTTCAACTTCTGGCTACATTAAGTGTGTGTAGTACTTTCCTAAGTGTCATATCTCTAGGTCAACTCAGATATTTTTCCTGTCTAGTTTGACTCATTTCCAGGACCTTCTCCTGAAGATGATCTCAGTTGCTCATCATCTGCTGAAGCTTTTTACTGAAGATGCAAATACATTGTTTTGGTCCTTGTCTGTCCCCATTTTCCCAGTTGTTTCCTGGCTGAGATGGTGCCTTGTCTACCTCAGTCCTTTCCTAAACTGATGCTTTAGAGTTTTTCAGTGCTGTTTGTACAGTAATAATTGTTTTCTATTTCCCCCCCCCCTTTTTTTTTTTTTTTTGACAGTGAAGGGACATCAGGATGAGTGTGGGGAAAATGGTTGTTCATAGAAAGGCAGACAGCCCATAGCAGCTATGTATATAGACTTGGAGTTCTACATCTGACTGCTGTAAATCTGAGGGAGCTTGTTACTGCCTTTTAGTGTAACTGATTTATACCTAAAATAACCAGGAATTGCAAAGTCATTCCACAAAGAATAAAAACTATCGTCTCATCTTAGCCATGCACAGGTATTTGTGCTTTTCACACAGTCTACTCAAAAGCAATTTTCAGACCATGCATGAACTTAGTAGAAAAGGGGTAGAGCTTTGAGGTACACTGGTACAAACTGGTATAAACATATAAAAAGGAATATTGCAACTTATCTGAAGAGAAATAAGCTTTATTCTCCAGTGACAGCAATTACTTGCCTTTGTATTACTTGCCTATGTATACAAAATAATTCTTTTGTAAGAGAAGAAATTCCACTGTGCAAAAGCAAATATTTGAAATGGAGCAAGTGGTGTGTGTGGGAATTTGATATGTTCATGTAACATTGTTGTGTGTAAAGTAAATGGATATTTTTCCATTACAAATGGGGAAACTTGAAGGTACTGGAGATGCAGTTTACTAAATAAGTAGATATCTCTTCTTTCCTTTTTTCATTTTTATTGACTTCTCATTTGATATGCCTGGACTATTTACAGACCTTACTTGCAGTGCTATTATTATCAGTGCCCTGCTGAAGCCAAAGAGAACATTCTATAATATGTTGTGAAATATATCATGGTTTGTAATCTTGTTTGTGTTTTTGAAGACAAAACGTACCACTAAGTATAGTGTCATCAGATACCATGCCTTGACATGTTTATCTGAAATGGTGGTCCTTTGAATGCTTTTGGAAACAGCACTCTGGTGCACTAATCTCTGGGAAAGTAAGTTTTATTATTCTTGGCTCCTGTGTTTAGCATGCAGCTCTCAGCTGACAGACTGTACATTATAGAAAAATGTTTGTGACTCAGCGAACAAAAACCCAATGAAGTATCTAAATTAGGAATTCTGGTTTCATGCCATTTTTTCTTATTACTGCATGCTGTCCTCTCTTACTGCAGTCAGACCTTTGCAAGTGTGTGTGGATGTTGGCAAGGCCACACTCCATTAGTTTGATGTAAGCAGCCAATCTACTTAAAAGAAAATTTACCATTTTCATACCACAAGTATGAAAGGCACAAGTCCAGAAGAATAGAAGGCAAAAGTTCATCAGACTTTAAATTATATTTAAGTATAGATTGATTCTTTTAAAATAGCAATGCAGTGGCCTTCTTTTCTTGCACTACATTCATTTAGCTGTCGACCTTTATATGTGGCTGTATTAAGGTATAATTGCAGTGTGTGTTTTCATAGTAGGCTGAAGTATGTATGGCTTTTATAAGTTCAAATGAATGTTCATCAGAATGCCGTTTATAAAGAAAAGTCAGAAAAATAAGGTAAAATATCTAACTGAAAAAACAATGAATAGCAGAAAAGAAAATAATATAAAATTTCCAGTACAAAACTACAGCCTTATTTTGCTACAAGATATAATAGCTACCTCTGAAAATTCCTATAATTTACTGAGTGAAATATCAATCTGACAATACACAGGTTTTAGAAAAACTCTTGTGTTATTGTTATTATATGGACTTTTCAAGCAGAAATTCTTGCTAGATGAAGAAAAGTAAACAAAACAAAAGCATCTTTATTTGTGCATACTGTGCCAACACTTTGGGAAATGGAGAAGGAATGAGTACTGATACTTCTGTTTTCTGTCCTTCCTGTAGGTGTGCAGGACCCTCACCATGAGAAGATAATTACTGTGACTACTAATGGGAGTATTCACAGCCCCAGGTTTCCACACACATACCCACGCAACACAGTGCTAGTGTGGAGATTAGTAGCACTTGAGGAAAATGTATGGATACAACTTACTTTTGATGAAAGATTTGGGCTTGAGGACCCAGAAGATGACATTTGCAAGTAAGTTACTTTCCCTTTTACTTAGGAAATTCTGAAAGGAGGTGATTTGAGATGAAGAATAAAAGTATTGCTTGAGTTTTGCAAAAATCGACACTTGCATTTTAATTTATTTATAAAATGATTCTTTTAAAATATTGATTTATGATTTTTTTATCGTGCTAGACGAGGTTTTCATGCTTGAAAGCTCTGGGGTGCTCCCATTTTTACTTCTGCTTCCAGTATCTAGGTCATAGATATATTACAACACCAAGGTGTGATATATTTAATCTCCCTCTCAAATAAAATTTTGACATTCTTGATAGAATGTTAGAATTATGAATGTCTAATTTTTACAGAGTAAATTTTAGTAAATGACCTGAACCAGAATTCAGGTCATGACACAAAGTACTATGCTGCTGTTTAAGACGCCCCCACACACTACTCTATAATATTTTTAATGGCCTTAAATTGTCAAGTTATCTATGAAAAACATCACTTAAAGTACTGTGCTAATTGTCATTCTTCAGTGGTACTGGTTTTTCCCTGCCTTTAATGAATATCTGCATGCTCAGTCACTGGCAAAGGTTTCCACAGGACTCATGGAATCTCTGTTTCCCTCCATGATTCTCAGCCAGAGGCTTTGTAATTTGGGAGAGAAACAGTCATGACACAACAGGCATCAGCACAGATGTAGTTCTGAACCCAGCCATGTGGTTGATAGAGTTTTGTATGTTTTGTGAGGCAGTAGGACTGACATATACATTTCCTGTGGGAGTGTGAAAGTAGAGAGATCCTAAACTCTTGTATCCTGTATCTGTCTGTCATCGCAGCGACACATCATAAAAAGCCCTGATGTGTGAATAGTGGTACATTGTCTGGACTGTATAGTAAATTAGGTAGCAGATAAAATATGTCATTTAAATGGCATATTCTCCTTTGATACCTTCCTGGAGAGGTACTGCACACAAGATTTTTGTTTCAAAGTAATTTTTGTTTTGTTTTGTTCTTCTGGCTTGATTTTTGTTTTTGCATGCATCATATACACTTTTGACTTGATTCTTGTTTTCAGTTTTTCTAATTAACAGTTATTCCATTGGTTTTACATCTTGTATCAACTTTTAATAACGAATTTGAATTTTTTAGAGGTTATTTTTGCACTCATCCTTGATTTGGGAGGAGATGTTTATAACAGATAGATAAATATCTTTCTTCCATAATTCTAAAGGAAGTAATTACCAAGGCCATATCAGTACCATACTAATGACTATAAACATGTTTGCTTGAATGAGTGCACTCCCTTTGCACAATAAGTCTTTTATTCAAGTAAAAACTTAGCTTGCTTTTTCTTTTCTTTGCATATGGCAGAGTGAAGTGGCAAGTGAAAGAAAATCTAGGTAGGGTGGCTCATTCATCCACTTGCAAAATGAGAAGTAAGATAAGTTAAAATATTTTATAATATTATAACTAGAATAGTATTTTAATTGGAGTACATTTGCTTTAAGTAAACATGTGCTAAATACAAAAGGACTGAAAAATTAAGCAACAGTAATAAGTCACTCATAATCTTCACTCAGTTATAATCTTATCATGCTCTTATTTGTGCAGGGATACCAGGCAGTTGTATGACTGCAATTCCTGATATGTGCCCTACTGAGAAAATACTGGGCTTTTTGGCTTGGAAGATTAAAAAAAGAGTTATATTTTCCTCTGAAAAAGATTTATATTTTTGATTTTAACCAGGTTTCCTCTGAACTTTAATTTCAGTAGCAAATTCAGCAAAGGAAGAGAAACTGCACCTTGTTTGATGTAAAGAGAGTATAAATAACTAACAAGTTGAGAAAATAGCTAAAACACAGATTTAATATGTAAAATGATTCTACACAGGTCGAGTAAGTTACCAGTTACCTAAGCAGTATCTCTTTATGAGTTATGTCTTGCGTTTCTTACATCTTAGAATTCCTAATAAAATTATTTATACTTCTTCCAATATTTTCTGTAGAAAAACTAAGGGGTTTTTTTTATTGACTAGATCCCACAATATTTATTACTATACCGGTTTTCTGCCATCTTGAAACACACAAATCAGTATTGTTGATGCAGAGTGCTCAATGATTTCTCCAAAAGCAAGTTTATACAACAAAGGACAGAATGAAACATCACGTGAAGTTTAAACTCTTATAATTCTACACCTTTAGCTCTTACATGACTGAAATTAAATAAAAAACTGCAGCCAGGAAACATTAGACTTTCTATGCAGTGTACAGTGTTTATCAGGATATCATTTTCTCCCTTCTGTAGTGTATGAAACAACCTCATGAGTTACTTGCTGTGATCATTGTCACAGTTTTCAGTCTCTCTACCTGTTAAGCTGCACATTCTGGGTATTGCCAGAACTTTCTCCATCATCTCTGTAGACTGTGGTGCCCTGTAGTGTCAGCTCATAGGGCCAATGAGAGAATATTCTGGAGTATATCAGTTTAAGATAATTAGCAGTTTTTAAATCTCATAGTAATTCAAATATTGCTCATACTTTGGAGAAAAATAAACTCAAATATATCCAGTTGTACAAGTTGTTTTTTGTTTATCATTGTTCTGTAGCAGGAATGCAATAGTAGTGTTAACTAAAAAATGTCATAGATGTATCCTGAAGCTATGGCAAGTTTTCTCCTGTATCTGACCTCCACATTCGGACTTCTTCAAAGTCATTTCTGACATTTCAAGCTATTCAATGCAGTCTTTTCATCTAGAGCAAATATCACATTTTACAGATATTTTGCAGGTACCAGTCTAGCCTCTACTTCAAATATTTTCCCAAATGCAAATCAAAAGTGATCCTGCAATGCTTTTTTTTTTTTTTCCCACTCTGTTTTTACTTGCTATTCAACTTACAATATTTGCTAATGTAGCAAATTTTCATTACAACAAATGCTAAGTTTAAGGCCAGCCCTTCAGACTCAACTTCACCCGTAACAGTATTAACGTGCATATTCTGCTAATTCTCAACAGTCATAAGCAGGATTGCTGTGTAAATTTAAATTACAGGGATTTAAGAATAAAATTCGTGTATTTTGCCTGTATTTAACCAGGTGTTTTTTATCTTGGTTTTACAATGGTGATATATTTGAAATTCATGCATAGCATGTTTGCATTCCTTTAAAAATAGTCAATGTTTTTGGGGTTTGTTGTTTTTTTTTTTTACAGTAGTTCTACTTCTTCTGCACTTCATCCTTCCTATGGACAAAATGTTAAGAATCCCACTGTGTCCTTTCCAAAGTGAACACAAAGTCCACTTTATTTGGAAACTAGATCCATGCATATGTCTAGAAGAGATTTAGGTTATTTGGTTGACAGTAGGGATATATGAATCTCTGCAATATTACAGTAATTTCAGTTTCATACTCTTTGTTTGATTTCATTTGTGACTTGCAAAAGAAAAATGGTACAGGCAATAAAAATCCCCCTTCATACCAACCAAACAAAAAGAAGGATGTAACTCTTGGGTGTTTTGCACAGTACTGTTTACATGATAAAAGTGGCAGTGAATTTCTAGCAGAGGCATTGAGAATTTGGATTGTGTAGGGCTGCTCTATCTGACAAAATAAAAATGCAGTTTTTCTGCTGTTGATATGGTAGCTGATACAACAGGTCATTATTTTCATGATGCTAGCCCTTCAATCCTGTTTTAATCATAAAGCCCTTTGACTTCTGTGCCAGACAGCTCTTATTGCCAGGGAGCTGCCATAACTCTTCTTGACCAAAAACTGAATTTTCTCAGCTGTTGCTTGTTGTTCAAATTTGTTGCTTTCTGTCGATAAGAACATGAAGTGATAACAGCTTTATGATGAACTCCTCTGTGACAGGAAGACATAGATTTAGCTTTCTTCCAGCAAGAGCGTAGATGTTACAGCGCCCTTGAAGGGAAGTCTGATGATTGAGTGAGTTGGTTGTACATCAGAGCATGACAATGCAAGGCAGAAATAGGAAAGGGAAAGGAAACAATCTTTCTTCCATTGGGAGCATGTATGAAACTTGCTCTCTCCCTGTGCATGGAGTGGCTCTAGTTGTTCATCTGAGTAGTGATTGCAGCTGTTCTTTCTAATAATCTGATGATTACAGTCTGACTTCTATTATATATAATAAAACACAGAAATGTGTCACAAATCCAAATCGAAATTACTGTAGATAAGGTGATAGGGATAAAATACATAGTTAAAGGCTGTGGAACTGACTCATAGTAGAATAATAAATACCATTTTACAAACATTTCATATTAGGATGGTTACACTAAATTCCACACTTTAGCCCTCAAATCATTTAAATTATCAACTATAGTTTGTTTGTTTATTTTTTGGGGGGAGGTAGGCTTTTAGCAGCTGCAGATGTGAATCTGTTAATTTACATGTATAAGTAAAACATTGACCTATAATGTTTTGGAAGAAATTTAAAAGCTTGTCTACTTGATATGTGTATTTTATAGATCTTTTTCTTGCAGAAAATTAGCTAAGCTGAAGTCAGCTATCAGTGTTAATATAGGGTAAAATCTATGTGATTTGTTTTTCTTCTTCCTGTCAAATTCAATATTTAATTTTTAATTCTGGTAATAGTCTTCCTCTGAGGATTCTTAGGATGATGCTTTATTATTCAGTGCCACATGTAATAAATTTCCTACCCCCCGCCCCCTTCCATGTTTCCTTAAGCTACTTTCCTCAACTGCAGATGTGTTTTGACTAAGCTATTGCCTTCCATTCATGGAACATCAAGATTCTGTGGTAGAAGCTGTAATCCAGACTGCTTCAAAGTCATATGTGTTCCTAATGAATGTGTCAGGAAATTGTTGATAAAAATTGAAGAATTAGATTTGGCTTAGTCTGAAAAAGATGTATTAAAGAGGAAACATACAGACACTGTCTTTTGTCTATGTCTATTAAGAATGAAAATGTTTGCTTGGCAGTCTTTTTTCCTTTTTTTTTTATTTTTTTGTTTGCATAATTTGTTTCAAATGGATGCTAGATAGTGATAATTTATAATAAACACAATTAAAAGACTAAACATTTTGTTATGTAATTTTCCAGAGGGACTTTTCTGTGTAATATGAGACATGAGTTACTTGCACCATGTGGAGCTTTCTTTCTTGTTATTATTGCAAATCTGAATGTCCAGTATGTGGAGTAAAATATGGATGCATAACTGTGACTCTCTAATGCCTTAGTAAAAAAGACAACAAAAATTTGCTTCTGTTTTGCTCCTTTTTATTGAAGCATCTTGCAACATCAAGAGAGTGCATGCATTAAAGGATAATGCTAACATAATTTTCTTCTATTCAGAAGAAATTCCATCCCACACCCTGCCCCCTAGGGAGGAAAAAAAGTTGTTTTTCTTATTTTACCTTGGATGCATTATAGAGTCAATGTTGGTATATGTGTGAAGACCGCACTATTATCAAGCATAGATTTGCGAAAGAGATGTAATTCTTTGCATGAAGTAAGTATTACTTTTGGGTTTTTAGAGGGCAACAGTTTCCTTTTCAAGGTCTAGTTCCCAAGAAAATTGTTTTCTGGGCACAATTGATGGGCTGACTTTACTATCAGTGTTAAGTTCTTCTCATTGACTGTGGTTATAGAAGGTGAAATTATCTCCTGAGTAAGCACAAAGTTCAAGTTGGCTTTAAATAACTGGATAAGTTTAAGTGAACTTTGTATTTAAAGTGGAATTGGTGCAGACAATGTTCATGGTGACTCATGTTGCTAAGTAGCTGGGCTGCTGGATTTTTTTTGCTCCCTTACATACTTCTGAAGATGTAGGGGTTGCTGCTGCCACCTTTATTTGAGAATTCAGAAAAGTGTCCCCAAAAATTTTAAGGCTTCAAACTGGGAAAAAACCCCAAAATGCTGAGCACCAAAATCCACAGAATCTTGAAAGCAGAGATGGAAGTTATAGTATAGACTAATCCTTAAAACTCTTTTCTTACAGCTGTTGCCTTAGAATTTCAGTATGTTCAAATTTAACCACCTGGGTTTTTTATGAGATAATCACCAATGATATGATACGAACAAGGGCAAGTGCTGGATTCTGCGCCTGAGATGGGGCAACTCTGCATGTACAGACAGACTGGGGAATGAGATACTGGAAAGCAGCACCATGGCAAGATACCCTGGGGGTCCTGGTCGATGGCTGGTTGAATATGAGTCACTGTGTCCTGGCAGCCAGGAGGGCCAGCCCTGTCCTGGTGGCATCAGGCACAGCCAGGCAAGGGAGGGGATTGTTCTGCTCTGCTCTGCACTGGGACAGCCTCACCTCCAGTGCTGGGGCAGCTCTGGGTGCCACAACATAAGACAGACAGTGAGCTGTTGGAGAGTGTCCAGAGGAGGGAAACAAGGATGGCAAAGGGCCTTGAGGGGAAGCTGTGTGAGGAGTGGCTGAGGACACTTGGTGTGTTCAGCCTGGAGGAGAGGAGACTGAGGGGAGAGCTCACTGCAGTTACAGCTCCCTGGTGAGGGGAAGAGGAGGGGCAGGCACTGATCTCTGCTCTGTGGTGAGCAATGACAGGACCTGAGGGAACGGCCTGAAGCTGTGTCAGGGGAGGCTTAGGTGGATATCAGGAAAAGGTTCTTCACCCAGAGGGTGGTTGGGCACTGGAACATGACCCCAGGAAGAGCTCACAGCACCAGCCTGACAGAGGTCAAGAAGTATTTGGACAATGCTCTTGGGCACGTGGTGTGACTCTTGGGGATGATCCTGTGCAGGGTCAGGAGTTGGACTCGGTGATCTTCCTGGGTCCCTTTCAACTCAGAATATTCTGTCTTGTAAGATTTGACACATGGGTGGGCTGGGGTCTGTTTAAGTGACTTGATATATCAGTGATACTGAAATGTCTCATAATTGGCTGTAACTTCTGTAAAAATAAAACCATAACTGAGTTAACATTTATTATAGCTCTGTTCTGTGACTCAGATCCATTTGAAAAGGAATGATTCATTAATATACAGGTTTTAAAAAGCATATGAACTCTCATTCCTCAATAAAAAATATTGAATTTTTTCCCAACACATAAATAACTTGTTAATCATTTTTATTCAAAGTCTGAAAGGGAGACATATAATTTAAATAGTTGGGATGAGTTCTAGCATTCAAGTGTGTTGGTTTAATTGAAATACTAATGGCAGAGAATTACTATGAAGTGCCTAATTTAATCTGAAGTCCTTTGTAGCAGCATTGATGTTTTATCAGTGGCAGAAAGGTGGCATTTTAGGAACAATGTGTAGAAAATTACGTAAAACTTATGTTAATACAGGCTGATGGAGTAATTTCTTCTGATGTTTGTGGAGTGGGTTTTTTTTTATTTTTAATTGTTCAATACATTTGCAAGACAACTAAAAATTAGTGCCAGTACAGAGAGGTTTGGATGCTAAATGCATAAATGGAGGATGAGAGTGGGTGCTAAATGGATAAATGGAGGAGAAGAGTGGGGGATGGGGATCAAAGTTTGTAGGAAGTTATATTGATTTAGGAGCAGAGTCCTCTGATTATCTAAAAATTGTTCTTTTATATATAAAGAAAATAGTTTTGTACTACAAAGGTTATTTCTGTTATGTGAGTTGAAATGTAACAATATTATTACAATTTAATGAATAGAATTCTAATGAAAAATCCAGCAGACTTATGCTTCCCGCTTTCTTAGTGTTTTGAAGAAAAAATGAGTGAATTTTTTGCAAAAAAGAAATACCTGGATCTGTTTCTTCTCTATTTTGATTTCATTGATCAAAACTGTAGCAGGATTTTTTTGTTTTGTTTTGTTGTTGTGTTTTGGTTCTTTGGCTTATTTGGGTTTTTTAAGAATATCTTTCTTTTGGATATTGCATGAAATAACAAAATCCAGAAAAAACTTTCCATGTAATTCTGACATTAACTCGTCTTTCAGCTGGTCCCATCCTTTTGGTTTAGCTACTGTCCACTGTTCCGTGTGGTAGAGGTGTGTACTGTATCCAGAAGTATATCCTTTCTTTTGGTTTCTCTACTGCTTATTAAAAGTTGCCTAACACCATCCTCATGATAAGAGATCTACAAGTGTGACAAAGCAGATATCACAGGCAATAAATGATAATAAAAACAAATCAGAAAAGCAAAGCTCAGTATGATTATAACTGAGGCTACTCTGTAACAACATTTCCTAGGCTTCAAGAAGAATAAACTCTTCTATTGTACAGGAAGGGCTTAAAGCTGCAAAATTGTATTCTCCAAGCAGATCAGAATGAAACATAAGAAAGGAAAAGGGAAGGAGATGATTCTCTGAGTGGACTGGGAGGACAGCAGAGCACAGGTGGTGTGATCAGAAGGGCATGCTGCACAAAACTAGAGACTGAATTCTTGCCCACCCACTTTTCCCTCAATTTCAGTAAAGGCAGCATTCATTTTTAATATTGACTGTTGCTAGAGCACACTCTAATAGATATTATTTTGGAAGTAATTTGACACCTGTTTTCACAGCCCAGATGAGTGTGTAGGAGAGTGGTTGCTGATAAGTGTGCAGTTGACATAATCCCTTACTCGTTTTTCAAATCAGAGGCTACAGTCATTGACTTTAAAAAAAAAAAAATAAGCTCCTTAAAATTTCTTCCTGGTCCTCTCAATCTCAAGCAAGCTGTTTGAATAAAGTAAACTGTGTCCCCACTATCAAAATATTTTTGTAAATGGCCCTAATCTTAATTCATTGCTTCTAAAATTGTTTTATGTTACCGTAGTTGGCAGTGTTTCTAGTGGTGGAGACCAAAGTTATTTTCTTTGAACGTGCATGTGGAGCTGCTGGGTCTTGCTTCTTTGTAGGGTGCTCTGGCAACAGTTGTTATTGATGGAGTTTCCCTGCTCCCAACCTACCACTTGTTAAAATATAGAAGTAAATCTCTACTTTCAGAGGCAGGAAATCATACTGTGAGCCGTCACCACCTGAGCTCAAAGCACACAGACAGACCCTGTAGCTACCTGTAGTTTCTGGTCAGGCTCAGTTTAGCTCCTGATGTCAAGACAAATGCAAGCTGCAGAGTCAGTCCCAGCGATATAATCTAAAGTTACCATGTGTAGTGTCTAAATATGCCAGCTTAAGCACAGCATACACACCCTTCCTGATGTTTTCTGATTACTGAAAGTCTAAGTACAGTTACGATGTTAGACTCACCATCAGGTATATCAGCAGGATTAGAGAGGAATAGCAGATATTCCAACTGTCCTGCTCCTAGACAGACAGTGCATTCTTCGCCTGTTGTGCAGCTTTTCCTTTTTACCTTTCTTCACTTTTCCTCTTCCTTTCTTCTCCCTTCTCACTAGATGCTGTCCTTGCCTCTTTAAGTGTATCATCTATGTTTCTCACATGCAATTGTAGCCGGACAGCATTACCAACAAATATTTGCAGTCAGACAGGTTAGTAACAATCTAGTCTTGCACTCAGTGCTGCTCCATTAGGATAAAGTAGAAGTAAAATGTAAAGCACTTTACATAGATCTCATCTGTGTCAGGACATCTGAGAAGATACATGTCCATCAGAAACTGCGGAAAGAAAGATGTATTATTATAAAAAATATTAGGTGGTTGTGTGGAACATCATAGGGGTTTTGTAAGGTAAAATTATTAGATCATCTCAATTTTTGAAAGTGCCACATGAAGAGGAAGACCAGCACTGTAGCACCAATTATTAAGACATATCTCTTCAGACTAGCTTTTGATTCATATACTGTGGCTGGTCTAAAAATAGCTTTCCATAATTTCATGACCATCAATTTATAATTAGTAAAAGAAGTGAGAGAAAACCTCTTACACTCCTTAGGTGAAAAGTGATCTCCTGCTAGGATTGGGAATACAATTATTTTTCTGCCTCATACTGACTGCTCTGGTGCATTACAGGGTTTTTTTTCACCTTCTGTTTGAGTAGCACTTACTAGCCTGTCCTGAAGCAGAATATCAGACTTTGTGACAACTGGTCTGTCCTGGATTGGTAAATCCCGTGTGCAGGTGTAGCTGTCAAGAGGCCACATGTTATTGTACTGCTGAGCTAAAGAAAATAAAGGTGTTTTCATTTAAATAAACAGAGATAGAGCCCCAGCCTCCCCCAAAGTAGGTAGGAGAGGGGAAAGGGGACACGAAAAACTTATCCAAGCATGTAACAGTGTAATAGCAGAGGCTGTTTGAGGGGAAGGGAAGCAGCCTGCACTGCTCTGGCAGAATTTTTGCATTGCTAAAAATTCCCCTTATGGTCCTTACGAGGTTTTTTAATCAGCCAGAACTATACTTTTAAATATTGTTAGGAAATTGCTTAGCCAATAGTTTGCATATCATTGACTGGAGCCATTGCTGCATTCCAGGCTTTATATCCTGGAATATCTTGGAGAGTGCATAAAGAAGAAATTACTCTTTGGGAAACTAGAATAAATATTTCTAATGCTGCTTGAAAAACAATGGTAAAAAGTGTGTTTGTGGATTCATGGAAGCTGGAACAGATACATTGACCACTGTGAACACTGTGAGTAAAGGAAGAAATTTTATAGTGGATTAGAAATAGTGCTTTACAGCCTTGGCTGTAAATGTGAACTCTAAGGTCCATTAGAGTTTTTTGTTTTCTACAAAATGTTAATCTGTACAGTAGGAACATGTGATTTATTATGATTGCTGTAATTCTCAAGATAAAATATACCAGACTTTACAGAGGAGTCCTGGGAAAAAGTTGGTAAGGCATTTAATTCTCCAAAATCTGGAGTTTGTTGTACTGTACAGGCAAGATACTTATTAAGCTGATTCACTCTGTGAGGACAGACAGCAGCTGCGTCTTTATGAAAGCAAAAGTGTTTTGGATAGAGTTGTGTCCAGTGCAGCAGGATCCTGGACTTTGGTGGTCATTTCCATGTGATGTTTTATTGTAAGATAATAATAATTTTAATATAGGTAATGCCTTGCACGGCAGAAGACAGGATAATAGAAGTACTCCTGTACAAAACAGTTAGAATATTACCATTCTTAGGAATGGTAATAGGACCAAAAATGGTCCTATTACCATTTTTTGGTGTGTGTGTGTGTTATTATTTATTTCATAACTGGTGCAGAATACTAAGGAGGTCCAGTGAATAACACAAAGTAGACAGTCAGAGGTGAAACAGTACAGGAAGGAGTTTCATGTAGATGTTACCTATTTTTTAGTCCTTGAAGAAGAACCCTTCCAAGTAACTTCTAATTTTGTGGAAAATCTTTTTTATTTAACATATTTTATATGACTACAGAACAATGTGTAGTCAGATAAGAAAAAGGTAAGTGTAGCATATTAACTGTGAGTGTCAGAAATCTTTGGAACCTTCATCTACACAGAACTTCATTCTTAGTATTTAAAGATAAAGGCCAGAGTAAGTACGTGGACTGGGGAATTATTTTCAGGCTGATTTGTATGTGTACATTTTTTCCAAGCTCACCCTTTTTCCTAAATTCTTCTTTGATATATAGTAATAGTAATGATGGTATGAAATGTCATGCACTTTTTTTTGTTTATATCAGTTCTACTCATAAGATGCCATTTTTGGACCAAATTTAATCTTTATTTTAAAAAAGCTAAACATATTTTTTATTCTGTCCAGCATTAGAAGTACTGTCATTCTGTAATACAGTGAAGATAAATAGAGGTTGCTTCTAAGAAATTTGACAATCAGTGTTTTAAATGGACGAATTTGGGAAACCATCTTTTTTTCCTTACCTCTAATTCTGATCTGCAGGATTATACTGTCTCTTTTTATAAGATTCTTACACAAGTGCTTGAAATGCTGTATCAATAGAAGTTGTATGGGTATATTAGTTTATAGCAGAAGCTGAATTCTGTGGTTCTATATTCCTGAAATTACTTGTTTATGTGCTTAATCCATATCAATAGTTTAATATATGCTTAAATAGTTGAAGGCTTGCTGTCTGAACATAGAATTGGTTTGTTTCAGAGCCTGAATGTTTTCAGCAATACAGTTTATTAGCTGGCACTGAAGTAACTTTTGATACATATGGGAGTTTTGGAAAGAGACACATTTTGTTGGGCTCCCTATTTTTGCATGCAGTGCCAAAATGCATCCACCAAGGGACAAATCTGCTTTGCAAAATGTGTATTTCTTACCTTCACATGATACTGATCCACAGAAAATGGAAAATGAATTTTCTGTAGACTGGAGTGTGGTAATGCAGCAGGTAATTTCTCCAATCAAACAACCAGTGCATCCTTGTCATGAAAAGGGTTTGAATGTTTAAAGAGTAGAATTTTGAGGTTTGAACTCTGTCTCGTTTTTCCTTTCTACTTGCAGTATGGTAAGTGTATATTTATGATCAAAGTGGCTTACCATGAATGGAAGGGAAGAGAATTGAATCTAAGGATTAAACTTCTTTTTTTCATGTATCCTAAAAACAAGGTGGAAATACAGAGAGAGCTGTGTGATTATGTTAGAAGCCTCAGGCTGTTATTAATCATTGTGAGTAAAGATTAAACAGGGAGAACCATGGCAACCATCTAACATTTGTGAATGAATCTGTGTTTCCATAAGGCAGTCCCTAATGTGCAGTACTACGTATTCTAAAATAGATGTATTCAAAGTAGGTTGGCGCAGAAACTACAATCCATATTTGGGGAATGGCAGTTAGAAATGTTCTCTGTTTATACCTTGAGTATCCTTATTTCATGGAAAATGTAGACATGGCAGGATACTTGGGGGTTTTATGCTCATTCGTTGGCTGGAAGTGATGTCTACTGCTAGAAGTGATGTTTGTATATAATTAAACACAATTTTCTAAGTACAAAAACTGACCTCATCAGTTATTTATTTAGATTATATCTGGGTTTGTTGTTTCTTTCCAGTGACTGTTATGACACAGTGTGTATAAAAGCAGCAAATACAGAAACTACTATGGAAATTTATTTCACATCAAATCACTGGTGTTCCATCATCTTTTCTCTGTTTATATGTTAAAACATCAAGCATGATGATTTCATTACAGAAATCATAGAACATAAGTCTTTTCTCAATTGTTGGATGATCCGTAATCATATCCAAAGGAGTTTCCTCCTGCAGGAGAAGACACTGCCAAAACCTCCTGAAGAGGGTGAGTCTAAGGCGTAAATTACCCATGATGTGAGCCTCAGGAACTGCAGTCAAATGACTCCGGGGAACTTTGTTTGGAAATCCATATTGGAAAGACAAAAGCCAGAGGGAATTTTTTTAATAATTAAAATTTTATATTGGCTAGTTTTTGAAAAAAGTTTTCTTCCACTGTTCTGACTTTACTGTCACTTAAAGTAGCCCCAGTTAAATATTTCTGATGATGTTGAGCAGAATAATCTTTACTGAACTTTTACCCTGTGCAGAGTATTTGCTGGTGCTGTCACAGAGCCACCCTTTCAGTCAAGGTGCAATCTCCCTTTTGTACCACCAGGAAGTCTGCTTTCTCAGTTCTTTTCTCTGCTGCCTATCTGAAAAGTGACATTATTCATAGGTAATTTCTGCTGATGTGCGCTGCTAATGATTTTCAGTTCCAGCAGTCTTGTATCTACTGTTCTGAATGGGCCAGTCTGACATTCATATAGATATTTCTGTATGGCAATAAATGCAGAAGAGTATGGAGTAAATGAATGCATTTGAAAGGCGGTGGAATTAATTAAATCGCTCCTCTGAAGCTTGCAATTTGGCCAATAGGTGGTTGTGCTGCCTGACTTAGTCACATTGTAAAGAAAAAAAATTAATACCTGAGTTAAAATTTCATCTTAGATAAACTGATAAATAGTGCACAAGAACCTGCAGATTCATTATTACCAATGACTTAAATTTTGTGTCATTTTGATTTTCATGTCACATGATGTATCTTTTGTGTCTGTGCCTTTGTCTGTGAGGAAAACTTAATTTTGTCTCAGTGAGAGAGCCAGTATGGGTAGTAAAAAAGAAAGTTCTCCACCTATTGAATGAATGATGGAGTATGTTTTTTATTTTACAACTGCATTGCTATGTCTGTAGGCCTGTTGCTTGCCTGATTTTTTTTTTTCCTCTAATCCAGCATGCCACTCTGCCCTTTTCTTCCTTCTTGGGGTCCTTCCATTTTCCTACTGCCCTTTTCATAAACTCTGCATTCCTCTTGTCCTATCACACATCTTTTTCTGTATATTGGTCTGCAGGGAATAACAAAGCTGCTATTAGATACCATGGATTTGAGTGCCTCTGTCATGCTCCAGTGTTCCCTATTCCACTCAGATAAACATGATTCTGCCAAGCTTTGAAAAAAAATTTCATCAAGCTAAATGTTTGGCCTTATTTTCCTCTATAGGCAGATATTTTTATTTTACAAAGAGCAATATTATTGCTTACAGATCTGATTTGAAAATGATCTAAGAAGTGAAGACTATGTAAGGTATCACCACTACCTCACACTTTTGTCTATACAAAAGCACAATTATGTCAAAGGATGGAAACCAAGGCTTTTGTTCCATGGGAAATATAAATATTTTAATAGCAGAAATTAAAATTATTTCAAATAGATGTCGAAGAGGGAAGTAAAGTTTCCTTTAGAATGATGGTGTTAAAGTTCTTATTAGTGAAATACCAAAGTTACATTCTCATAATGACCATTTTAGTAATTTCTGGTGTTTCCAAAATTGAAGCTGTCAAAACCAATTCAGTGCTATTTTACAACAGTTTGTCTGGTGAACTGCCAGAGGACCTTGGATGCTTTGGGTTTGCAGGTGAGTGTGCTATGCCAACACCAGGAAAACCACAGGATTCTGTGTGCTTTAAAAGACGTTGGAATAGAAATATTACATTGCCCCACAAAATGCTGTAAAAAAATTCATTAGGGATTGTTAACAACATCTTATTTCTTAAGTAAAAAAAAAAAAAAGAAATATGTTTTTTATTAAAAGGGGAAGGAAGAATAAATTTCACCTGTCATAAGCTGTTTTAATGGGCTTTCTAAATTTTTGTCTAGCATGCATCTGAGTACAGATGGAAAAGTCCAACATCACTGGTATGACAAAAGGTTTTACCTGGTGGATTTTTGTTTCTTACATTTTTTTATATATTTGTGGAATTCTAGAGGCAGAGGGAAGCCATAGAAAGGTCACAAAACTTCAAGCCAAGATAAACAGCCCGTCAGAATATGTTTAGGAAATGACAGTATAAACCACAAAAAAACCATAGAAAGGAGAGGAAAACATATACCCTTGGAAAATACATTTCCTGGTTGGAAATTTCTTGTAACTTTGAGCTGTTTATGTTGCTTCCTTGCTCCTTTCCAGTAAATTTTCTTTGTTGAGGTTGTTAATTCAATCCAGGCACCCAGGCCTTAGGAGAGGGGAGTAGATGTTCTTCAACAGGTATAACAGAAGGAATTGTGGGCATCGTGCCTAAAGGCCTGAGCATTTTTAGCCCCAGGAAAGGAGACTGGACTGCCTCTTTGGCATAAATTTACTTAGTAAAATTTAAAAAAATATTACAGATACAGCACCAGACCATTTGTTTAGTCATTTTCAAAGAGGCTTGTGTTTGCTCCTTTGCGCACTGCAAAGAGGAGAAGGCTTCTGCGTTGGTAAGTTCAACATGCATTTTAACATCTTTTTACTCCATTGCAGTTGTAAAATGGTGTTGGTGTCTCAGTTCTTGAATATTTATGCTAATTATCTTGTGTTTCAAGTAGAAGTTTCTCTTGATCAGGAAATAATATTCTGTGGCCGTGCTATTGTCCTTGCTGCTCCTTAGCCCTGTGGCATCAGCTGCAAAATTACGTAGCACAATAATGTAAATGCTAAAGCATCTGAACAATCTTGTTTTGTTATTTTTACAGAAAGTTCAGACAGCAGTCTAGATGTGTGATAAGAGGAATTTTGGTTTCACAGAGGCTTTTTGTCAGGCTCTTGTAGCACATTTAGCCTAGATAACTGACAGGAATAAAGTTATTGAATAAAAATGTCATCATCCAAGCTGAATTTTATTTGGTTTTTCAGAATACTTATTTCCCTCAAGTTTACCTCTCTGCTAATGGAATTAATCAGCTTTTATTTGAAGGGTCTAGGATTTAAACTGTGGAATTTGAGTTTCTCTTTTACTTCAGGTGTACCAGAAGACCAAAGAGTGCAATAAAAAGTAGTGCAAGTTAGGTAGAGGCACTAAGCCCCTGACTCCCTTCAACATCTTAAACTAAGTCAATAAATATAAACATTAGCTTATTTCACTCTTTAAAAATCAGAAAGGTAGGTATTTATTTCATATTCCTAACAGAAAAATAAGAAAGGTTATCTTTAGAAATTTCATAAGCTGATCTTAAAAAGAAAAAAACCTCAGCGTTCCAAATAAATTTGATAGATGTGTTGAGCCCTGAGGCCTTAGTACAATTAATGTACACATTGCCTTTGTAATAAGTTGTGTACCTGATCATAAAGTAAAAACACTGGTGGATCTGTTAAAGGAATTAGTTTGTATTTGGGGGGAAAAATGATAATGATAAAGTAATTAGTATCATAAGTTCAACAAAGGTTTAAAACAGTGGTACATGGCAGTAATGGATTTTGAACATAGTTAATGAGCATATTCATTGCATTCATTTTTAATTAAGTGGAAAAAATAGTGGTCCTTTAAATGGAGATAATAAATGTGCAAGTCAGTCTTGCACAAACATGCAACACAAGAATTTATTGCCTGCTGTCTAACTAGGGAACTGGGAATCATTATAAAGATTAGATGTACTGAAAAAAAAAATCCAGAAAACGCTTTAGTAGAAAATGTTTACGAGGTAGTAATTTTCACATTAAATATAGTTTGGCATATTTGGTAGAGTGTGTGTGTGCATGTTTTTTAAAATGAGCCTTTGCTATCATCAGAGGTAGGACTGTTTGTACCCTTGAAAAGGACTCTGCTATTTACAAATTTAGATTTATGTGAGATGTATTTAATATATGACTGCACATGCAAGAGTACATAAAAATATCAGAAACCTCAAAGCTTTCTCAGAGGTTTGTTATGCTCATGCTTAGGATACAAATTGTGGTTTGAAAGCAAAAGCTTGGCTTGGGAAGCTGTGGCTGAGAGCGGCCGAGCGCTCGCCCTGGTTTCAGCAGCACACGCTCACCTTCCCGCAGCGCCCGGCTCGGGGGGACCCGAGCTGGAGCAGGGAAAATGCAGCTGAAATGCCGTGTTTATTCTATCAGGGGGCGGCTGGGGAACTGACATGAAGCAGGTTAACGCACTGAAACCAGATGTACCTTCTAGAGCAGTGGCTTTCCATGTTTTTATGACTGGGGAACCCACTAAACTTTTCCAGTGAAAACAAGGAGCTTTGCAGGCCGTACTGAAGCTTATTAATGATTGACTGACATGTCTTAGTTACCTTTCGTGGAGCTGGTTGAAGCTGTTCACTGATCCCCAGGGATACCCACGCCGCATGTTAAAAACAATCAAACTAAATCAAACTTTATATGTTTCATTCTTTTAATGCTCCCTATCCATATGCTTCTTGTCAATATTTCCCCAATACCAGGTTCTTTCTGACATGCAGTGAGGTCTAGGTCTTTGCTCAACAAATGTCTTGTTGGGATATGCATAAACTCCTTCCAGGTTTCCCTAAGCCCTAACTTAACCTTTAGGAAGTTATTCACCTCTGGTATTCCAGGAAAGCAAGTTTTCAGTACCAAAAAGCCCCTGAACTTTCACTGGTGGCATGCAGTGTACTGGTGGTGACATTGCAGCACGAATTGTTGTGCCACTCAGGCAATTATGGCCTTTTTTTTCTCTGATTTTGTTCTGCCCTGTCACACATGTGGTAATTGCTTTCTGTACAGGAAGCAAAACCATACACTTGGGTCTCTTCAAAATGCTAACTCTGCTTTTATTTTTTTAACCTCACTGCATGGTTTTATAATGTATGTAAGTCAGTAGCAACTTGGGAGCGAAGTTTAAAATAGCTGGCTTAGGCTGCATACTTTTGGTGTTTAAAAAAATAAAAAAATTGCAGAGTCAGTTTATTGGCTAAATTAGGAAGTTTATAGAATTTTTGTCAGTAAATAAACATTTTTATTTTCTTTTCTGTTCAGGTATGACTTTGTAGAAGTTGAAGAGCCTAGTGATGGCACTGTTTTAGGGCGCTGGTGTGGTTCCAGTACTGTGCCAAGCAGACAAATCTCCAAAGGAAACCAGATCAGAATAAGATTTGTGTCTGATGAATATTTTCCTTCTGAACCTGGATTCTGCATCCATTATACACTTCTTATGCCAGTAAGTAACATGTTTCAGATTGAAACATTTCAGGATACAAAATCTTTGAAGTGGTAGCTCAAAAGAATCTTTTAGTAGGGTAAGATTAATTGCTGTTTATTTCTTAATGATAATAATAGTGTGCAATCTGTCTTCCTGAATTGTACGTTTTGTTTCTGTTTTTTAACTGAGTGTTCCTGTGGTTCTTTTTGGATGGCTTTGGTCTAGGAAGTTGTGGGGCTCAGTTGTTTGTGTGGAAAATTCAGTACAATGTTTGCATTCCTAATACTGTACTGTGGAAAAAAAAAAGAATTCCAGCTTTGAGAAAAAGACAGATCAGTTTATGAATCAGCAGTGTGATGTTGAAAGAGGATTGGAAAGTTACAAAAAAGAAACTGAAGAGATTAATGTTATTAGTCAGCTGCTATTAGACATACTCAAGCAGATGGTTATACCTAGATCCCAAACAGAAGAGTTCTTATGACTTTAGATAGTTTTATTACAGAGACAAAACAGACAATCCATAATATTCACTTTTCACTGTATTTTCCTTGTAAACTATACTTAGGGCTTCTCTTGAATGTTGCTTACAACTTGTAAGTCACAGGTATTAAACAAGTCGTCTAAAATGTGACTAATTTCACTGTCAACAGTTTTCTGTTATTGTTTTCATGAAATGAAAGATCTGTGATAGCAAAAAAATGTTTACAGGATTTTAAGAATGAGATAATGTCCTGAAACATTAAAATGGGGGAAAACAGATTTGACTTGTTTTAAAGTAGGTATTCCATATTTAAAGAGAGTAAGGAGTATTTTTTGTTAAATCCCTCATAATTTACTTTGAATCTCCTAAGTAGTCTCATGGTCTGTGGTATTTGGTTGGTGGAAAATATCTCCAAGCTCAATAAAAAACTGATCAAAAGAATCCATGTTGTAAGCCCACTGACATGTGTTTCACTCAGAATGCACTTGGCTGGCTTTATTTTTCTGCTATTTTTGCTCCTCCTTCCCACTGGCAAAATTTCAGTTATTGAGAGGAATATATTTAGCATGTTCATGATGGTGTCAGTGTAGTGTAATGGGGTGGGATGGTGGGATGTTTTGTGTGTATTAATTATATATATATATATATATATATTATATATATATATATTATATATATATTTATGTGTGTTGCTTTCCTATAAAGGTTTTTAACTACTTATGCCTTAGAAAGAGCTACTTCTAAAGGATCTAAAGGTTTGATCTGCATATTTGACTCTTTTATGAGTTAGAATAACTTTTGTTAGTCGAATACTATGACCTGATAATGGTACATTTTAAAATTAAATGAAGTGTCAGTCTCCAAACTTGAAATAAGGCCAGATCTGAACTTCGGTACACCCGAGGGTAGAATATAATAAGTATGCTTACTTTTAGAAAATGGTAAAAGAAAATCACTAAATACATGTATTTGTGGGGCTGGTGCCAAATTCTGTTGTCACAGCTCTAGTATTACACCCTACCTGCTCTGTATCTAACTTAGGTATGATCCCATTCCTATGGAGCTGGTCAAACAAAGGCACATGAAAATAGGTCTATATGTATAATTATTTTTGTGTCATGCTGTACAAAAGGACTGAGTTTATTCCTTACTATTTGATGGGGAAAACCGGTTAGAAAACTTAAATTACCAGCAGTCAAAAAACAATGGTTTAATGTTCAAAATAGTTACACCTGACACATGCAAGGGTCAAGAACAGCCCACTTGCTGTCTTAAGAATTTGGAATGAGCCCCAAAATGTGCATCTTTTTCAACAAAAAACTATGTCCTAGTAGTCATGTAGAATACAATTACACATTTCAGACAAGAGATTGTAAATCAAATAGATACTCTTTGGTTCCAGGATTAAACCTGCTTCTTGTATCTAAAGCAATTGAACACCAATGAAAAAAAAAAAAAAAAAAAAAAAAAAAAAAAAAAAAAAAAAAAGTTTGCTTTACAACTATGAAGTTATCTTAATCCAGATTTTCAAGAGAAAATTAACAGTCCCCCTCCCGCATCCCCACAAAAAATATGTCAGCTGTAGTAGTGAGCTTAAATTTTAAATATTTTTTGCAAAATCATAACTGATTCATTAAGAGATTCAATATAATGAATTGGTCCTAAACAGTTAATTCTTTTTTCCTCATTTTTTTTGAAAAGTAGTGAGGAGGGGGAGATGCCTGGTAGACTAGCAGTGAGAGATTGTTTGGGGAGAAATGAAGCAAAACTGAAATAAAACAGTGCAAGCTTGTTTCTGTATTTGAAGGCCACACACAGAGAGGGGCACTGGACACTTTTTCAGGTCTTTTAAAGAGCAAGAGAAATGGCTTTGTTTAGATCTGCTGTAATTTATCTTATATATATATATATATAAATATTTTTTTTTAGTTTGGTTTGGGTTTTTTTTGCTTTGTGTATTATATATTAAACCAACTTTTCACATAAGTAGTAGGAGAATGGCTATTGATCTGATTACTTTATTTCTAGGATTTAGTCACTCTAATGAAAGGACTCAGCCATCCCAATGTCAGTGGATGCAACATCATTCTCTAGAAAGGTTTGATATGGGATTGGAAGACACTGCATAAAAGCAGTATCCATACTGTATACAAGCAGAGAAAAGCTGAGAAAAACATGACTCTTCTCTTTAGATTCTAACTAATTAGAGCTTAATAATTTGAAATTCTTCCATTTTAAGTTGAGTACCCTGGCTGCATCCAGAACTTCTTGCAAGTCTGGTCTTACTCCCACTTTCTTTCCTCTGTTTTATAGTTACAAGTTAATTTTGTCTGCAGTACCGTGAAGTGTAAGCAAGTGTTGAAAAATCTTATTCCTATTAAGCAAACACAGTTTGTGTTATTCCAAAATTATTATGCTCCTTTCAGCACAGCTGTTTTTCTCAGTCACTCTTTCATGCTCTGCCTTGTCACTTACTCTGTGCTTACTGGTGAGCTGCTTTATTCAGTAAGGGCTGCCTAGTGATGGTTCTCAATTTTGACCAGCTATCCATTTATTAAAAGTCATGATTTTGACAGCACTGTGCCACCTAAACCCTCCTAGAACTTTGTTGCAAAAACAATTCATATTTCATTTCTTTCCCCCTTCTTCTTGCTTGCCCTGTCTAGTAGCCACATGAAATTAAGGGAAATCTTATAAACCCTTATACATTTGGGCCTCAGACTTTCTAGTGACTTGTTTAGTTTAAACTATGTCAGTTACAAGTTTGGCAGAGAAAACTTGATGTAATAAAGTCCATTGTTAGTTGGGGAGCGGGTGAATGGGATACTTGATGCCTGAGGTGCCATTAAGGAATGCATGACTGATTGCCAAAGTAGTTATTAATTATTCAGGGCACTCAGAACAAAGCATCTCCAGTTAAAGTTGAAGCTGGGGGTGACTGTATTCCCCTTCTTTTTTGGCATATGGTAGCATGTCATTTGTCATCAAAGATCATGCCAAAGATCTTTGAAAAGAACAGACTTAACCCTCTTTTATGCAAGCAAAGATGAAACTCCAAGAAGCTGTCTAAAGATTGACCTGATTTAAAAGTGACTTAGCAGGTGGTTTGGGATTTTGGTGCAGTACCTGTTTGGCTACATGGGTGTCAATTCAAGAGAGTTGTCTCTGGTTTGGTTTGCTTTTCTTTTTTCCCCTTTTACTGCAGAGATTTTGTTAGTACTGCTTTTGCTTTTGGCAGTAATGAAGCTTAAATAGATACTCTTTTTAGAACTATCTAGTAATACTTCCTTTATTTCATCCAAATTGGCTAAGCTTTGCTCTTTAAGGATTGAGCATATTACTTCTTTTTGTGGAACCTTTTTAATTGAGCTTGTTGATTGAAACAGGCAAATAAAATTAAAATACTAATAGGAAAAAGTGCATAAAATTAGAACAGAGAGGAAAGGTCATACCCTGCTTTCGCTTCCTCTCACAAGTCTACAGATTTCTGAGCAATCAGGTGTGTTCCTCACATGTGCTGAAGCCCAAAACATGCTTACCTGTGTCTGTAATAACGGGAAATCTATCCAGAAACATCACAAAGAACATTATTGATCTCCTAAACAAGGGTTTTTCTACAGTCTTTTTAGAAGTGGTGAAAAGGATTTAGAAATAATTTTATTTCAGGTTTTCTTAAGCCAAGGTGGTACTAAGAATCAGGAGAGTGGACGAGTGTTATGCAGTACTTTGCAATGCTATATGAAGTGAAAAAGAACTGTGAAAACCCTTCATGTGCTGGACTCTAAAACAAAACCTCTGTGTTCAGAGTTTCCACTGATTAGGTACAGTGAAACCTTAGTCTAGATAATTGAACAGGCTACTAAAGATGCTCCAGTGTGCAAATTCCATGTATTAATTTTCTTTTGTGTGGCAAAAATTCATTGTAAATCAAAGATGATTTGGAACTAATTCTTTCCTTGGAGATTCCATTTTGCATTAAATTTTTGCTTAATGTCTTAGATGAGATAATTTCTTATATGGGACATTAAGTATTGCCCCCAAATACATAGAGAGGAGTGAAATGCTTCAGTTAACCAAAAAAATGCGAAAAGTATAAACTGAGAGTGGCTGTTATCCATGGGACTAAAATGAGTGGTGGGGAAAAATAAACCTTTGATGCAAAAGGACCTCTGAAATATACTTTCTAATTAAATGATAGTGGTTTTTTTTTCCTGTGACCATATCTCATTATGTCCACAGACGACATAAAAAGTTTAAAGATCTGTGTGTGTGAAGCAGACTTGAAGAGAGACAAGGTTAGACAGGAATCTAGCAAGATTATGAACCTTCACAGAAGTCAATAGAAGTGTATCCTTAGCCTCCACAACCTGAGGTATCAGGATTTTCTGTGACTCTAAAAGGAAGAGTGATATTTTGAACCATTTTGGTGCTGTCATTTAGTTCTTAAAAGGAATGAGTATACTTATCTGATAGCAAGATTTGTTCTTTGAAGGACAAGGTTCCTTTCCCTTTGGCCAAAATCTGGATGCAGTTTCTCATGTATACATTTATATACGTACATTTATACATGTAGTATAAACCATTTCTTGTGTATTTTTCTATATTAGTCTTGCAGTGGCTCAGGCTGAAAATAATCACAAATTGTTTCATTGCTTGTGGAAAAAAAGTGATTTAGTTTCCTTGGATTAAACCTTTTTGCAAATTTATCATATATTTGACTAAGATTTAAATTCATTGATTTGGGAAGTTTAGTGAACATCACATCCCATATCACTGAGGCAAGAAACAAAGAATCAGTTAATTTTCTTATTTCTAAATAAGTAGCAGTAATTCTAAAATTAAATGCAATTGCATTACTGCAAATGTCATTCTTGGGTGTTTTTTTTCTTTACAACAAATTCTGTACAAGTTTCCTTCCTAAAAAATTCAAGTATGAAAGTTATTTTTTTAATGGAACATTAATATAAGTCTTAAAACTCTTTAATTTTTGAGCTGGGGGTTGTTTTTTTGAAGAAAGTATTGAGGGGCAATCACAAAAAATGATGTGGGCAAGAGCTCATGAAAACTACTCTCCTTTTAGTTGTCCAGAGCATTATGTCCAAGTTAGATCACTCTGTGTCAACTTGTTTCAAGCAGAAATTATTACCATAGACAAGAAATGGGGTAATGCAACTGTCAAGGATAAGCAGGCAACCTTTATTGCTCCTTGTCCCAAATAATGTCTTTGAACACATATTAACCCTCTCCTCCCACGTGAAAGCAGACCATCAAATGATTCAGTGGAAACAGTTAAATATCCTAAAAAGTAAAATAGTTTAGAAAATGTGTTGGAAAAGTATTTCAAATACGTGAGACACACGAGACAATTTCTTTTCTTCATTTTCTGTAAATTACCCAGTCTTTTATTAGATTAAATGAATATTTGTATTGTCAGGGACTTTTTCTTAGTATTTCAAATCTTTATTAGTGTCTCATAGCATTTCAGCATAGAAGTTTATGTATGCATATTTAACTTGGAAATGAGCTTTACATGGTCTATCATTTACTTGTTTGTAGTGTTCTTGTGTAATTTTTAATGTTGTGTGCTCTGTTGTTTTCAAAAAATTAAAAGTTCTTGGTGAGGGTCCTCAATCAAGAAAGCTTCAAGCAAGGCTGTGACTTAAGAGAAATCTGCTTGTATATAAAAATGTCACTCTTCAGCTGTAAACTCAATGTCATGTAATTGGAGATTTGGATGCTACTTCAGCAGAAATATTTCACAATTATGTTCAAATGTTCCTTTATTCTTTCAAGATTATTTGTAGTCATGGTTCAGTTTTATTTGTTCAATCTAATTGATCATATCTATCCCAAAGAATGCAGTGTCTCAATTATTTGTAATTTTTTATTTAATCCATTACGAAGTATTTTATGAGCCACTTTTCACTTGACATGTTTGGTTTAAAAGAGCCCAAACCATCCTCCCCCAAATAACCCAACTGAAAAAAAAAGGCAACAAAATGTCTACACACAAAAATCCCACAAAAAAACCCAAACAAAAAACAAAAGAATTCCCAACACCACCTTCCTCTTCTCCAGAGTTTTTTAAGCAACCCATATTTTTTATACCTTTAGTACTACAGAATCATCTAGTTGACTATACCTTCTCCAATTTCCAGGTTCAGCATTTTTGAGAAAACATGCTGATGGCTTCTCTACAAATTCCAAAGCAAAGTGATTCTACCCCATTCTCAAAGTAATCCCTGTGTAACTGGCACAGTCCTGATTTTTTTTTTTTTATTTGAAATACTGAGATGTGTCTGACATGCTTACTAACTGAAAAAAGGTAAGCAAATGTACATTTGATACTAGGTTTCAGGCACCACCATAATTTTCAGTTTTGCCATTTAGGGGCATTCCTGTTCTGTCCCTATTCAGTATTAGTGTCTTAGTCATGCCACAATCTTACCCATTGCCTCACCCAGCAAAACAGGCAGTAAGTAATTAGAGTGGTGTGTACTGTGCTCAATTTTATTGCTGTGATTCTGGTAGGAAAAGACAAAAGCAGAAATGAAATAAAAGAAGTTGGGATAGACGTGTGCATCCTCTCAATTTTTGTTGTGTTTGTTAAAAAAAACAAACAAACAAAAAAACCAATGAAAAACAGCTTTTGTAGAGCTCTGATGGGGGAAGCTGCAGACATTTGAGATGAAATCAGCTGTGGAGCAGCTTCTCTGGATGGTTTACTGCAGAATGTAGTTCCATAGGTTGGTAGAAACACCTCTTTAAATTCAGGAGAAAAATTCTTGACAGAGTAATAACACTCTGTAGTAGCTTCAGGGTATGAGTTTGCTTGTGGGAAGATTAATGTGGGATATTGGTAGTGGCGTTAGGACAAATCCTTTTGTTTCTAAAAAGGGATAGATAATAAGCACTATGGGAATACCAAAATTTGCACCTGTCTTGTCTTTGCTGTACCTGGCCTCTGGTGTTACAGATGGGGATTATGAGCTGTCATTTGTTAGCTTCTATAAGTGCTCAAAACCTTTTTAATGATGATGATGAAAGGTTTGGCTGAAGAAGCCAGGATTGTTATTGAAAAGCTTTCAGTTTTGTCTTCATGGGAAAGACTAGAAAATCACAAAGCTCTCACATCTGTTCTTGCAATTATCTCAGGCTAGGGTAGTACATGAGGAATTCAGGAAGGCTGCTTCCATGTTTGCTCCTAGCTGCCTGATGTTGTTGAAGAACTGTAATTGTTTTTAAAAAACCCTAAATTTAAAAAACCTAGCATGTGGAAATTGAAGGCAGTTTGTTTGACCAAAGACATTTCTACAGGCTTGCCTATTAATTTCACTCTGCTTTTGAGCTGAGCAGTAAAACACAGGGAAAAAAAAAAGATCATTTACAAGGAGAAATAGAATGCTGGGCTTCATATTGAAGGGTGTGTTTTAATGCATGAAAGACCAGTTTTAAAGGCACTAGGAAGGTGTAAAAGCAGATGACACAGCCTTTCCGAGAAATTTAGTGTAGAATCTTACAGGCACTGTGGAGGTTGGTAGATTCTAATGGCCTTTCCCTTTCAGCTGCAAAAGGGTTTCTTGGGGGAACTCTGTAATATCTCACCCTGACATCCCTTACAGCAGCTCTTGGTCTCATCTGTCTGTGTCAGGAGGATGGGGGATTTTCAGTGTAGTGATGTAGATAATTAAATCAATATAGTGATTTAATGTTCAGCATCTAGCTCGGGTGTCTTTTGGTAGCACTTAGTTTCAGAGTTTGTCAGTAGACATCTCTTATTCTAAATATTCTTCTAATAGTATGACAAACAGCCTTTAAAAATCATGACCATCTTTCAAAAGACAGGTGTTGTGCTAAGGAAATTTTGTTAGAAATCAGTATCTTCATAGTTTAGTGAATGGTTGGCATATTAAATGCAATTCCTGAATTTGAATTTTCTAGTGTTTTATTTTCACTATTTTTCTTATTGTGCCTCCATGTGAGTGTTTAAAAGGCCACTGTCTTTCAAGCTTGAAAACCCCTAAGATTTAAAATATAGTTGAAAACAAATTTTTGCTAACTGTGCAACAACACTGAACTTCCCTGATAACTGACAAAACCAAAATGACTAGGTAGCCAAGGAGAGCAAGGTAACTTGAGCCAAATTATCAAACCCTCTCAGACATCATCTATGATTCTTGAAGGAAAAGGATCGAATGCCAAATAATTTTTAACTTTCTACCTGGAAGGAGTGTTAGCCACATATATATAATCTTTTAATATGTAAGCTGTTAATAGGGTTGCCCTTGCTTATCTTCTAAAATCAGTCTGATCTGCTGAACTCTTCTGATTTGTGTGTGCATATTTGTTTTTGGGCTTTTCAATGTGAGGTGTTCTGGGTAACCAAAAGTCAATAATAAAATACTTCCTGTTCTTAAGTCATCTGTGTAATGCCTTTTTGGTTTGGAATTCTTGTCTTTTAGTTTAAGTAAGTTCTATCATTGGTCTCCTGTTTGCACTCTGTCAATAGATATAACTTTAAATATTGTATTTACTTTATTTCATTGCCTTTCTGCTTAAGGAAGTCACAGGCACCTTTCATGTAGGAAAAAAACCTTTGCAATTAGGTGCCTAAAATAGCAGTATATCTTTGATGCAAAATTAATGTGGAATTAAGGTTCATAAGAGTGTTTTGTAACTGTTTGCTGGTATAAAAACTTCAGAGAATAGCTCAGCTTTTCACCAAAAATCAAAGACAAATGGTCAACTTAACAGTACGAAGGCAACTAAAAATTTTCAGAAAGTTTTTCAATTTTTAAATTGGAAAAGAAACTTGATGTTACAGAAGAAAACAAATATTAAAATTTTTGTTATAAAGTTTGTTATTTCATCACCTGAAATTTATGAATTACAAAGGATTTTGGAAAATTAATCCAGTAAAAGGTATCAAAGTGTGAGCAGGGCCAACTTTTCTGTGCAGGCCATTTCAAAAAAGTTGTTGATAATTTTAAAACACCTATGACCATCTAAGGAGCATTATTAAACAAGTACTACAAAGCCACAATTTACTAATCCAGTGCTAACTGGTTTAAATTTAAAATTGCTAACTGGCCTGAATTTTGTGGTTCATATCTGAAAAAGAAACAAAATATTAACGTGTAGTCGTCCTTAAAATCTGAAACCAGAGATAAGCAATTTTAATAACACCATTACTTTCCTATTATTTCTCTAAATTTGATTCCCTAATAAATTATGAGAGTACAATTACTTTCGAAAGACTTCTCCATTGTCCTTAGTTAAACACTTACAAGAGGTAATCTCCTAATCAAGCAATTAGAGAATCCCCAAGAGACTGGGGGAGCAACACATCTTCCATGGTGTACAGCATGTGAATTTTTTGGTTTAGATCTTTTATAGCCTGCTCTGACTTTGTCACACACAGTGTTCTGTCCCCAGTTACAGTCAGCCATAGGCCATGGCTTTTTGCAGAGTGGCAATTTCCACTATTTTTCTTTCTGCAGGAAAAGGATGGCAGCTTGTTTCTGCCAACTATTGAGGTCCACAGGAGAAAGAGAAAAATAATAGTCAAGTTACCCAAGGGGTGATGACTGGCAATTGCTATAGTGACAAATTGTCATGGTTAGGTCATTTTGTTTACAAATGGTGTTCCTGTGGGCTTTATCAGATGAATAATTGTATTTTAAAATGGTTATTTTAACAGTGCACCAACTTGAATTTATTATTGCATGCAGTTTTAATGTTATTTCTGTTCATATACAACATTACTTAAATTTCAATAATAATCTTTCCAATTTATAGGCTTGAAATCTTTGAAAGTTTTGATTCTAGTTCTTTTGTCATTTACAGTGTGACTGGTGACAGATTTTCAAATGTGCCGTTCTCAATGGCTTCAAGAAGAATTATTAGGTATTGTGAAAATACCTAATAAAACAATGACCACACCATCACAATAATGGTCACTTTACTCAATCCTAAATAGATTTTGGTGAGGAGGTTTATTTTTTTAAAAATATATTAATCTAATTAAATTGACAAATAATTGTTTCCCTATATGTATTTATTGCACTGAGATTAATGTTCTGTACAGCATCTACATATTCCTCTAATCTCCTAATTTAGTTAATTATACACCATGGACCACATTCAGTAAGGAAGCAGAGATTGCTTGGAGGAATTAAACTCTGGTGTTAGTCAGGTTAAGAAGAGTATTGATGCTCTCATTCTGAGATTACAGTCAGTGGTTGTCAAAAAAAATTGGTATTGTTTTCTGTGGGAAAAGTTGAATTGTAGGAGGCAAAAATCAGAAGAGTTGTCAGTGTTTTAGTTTCTTACTAAAGCATCCTACTTTCTCAGAATTCTCTTTGACAACACAATAGTTGCTAAGGTAACCCATATCTAATACTAGGATATTGTTTGAGAAGAGAATATAAACTGAATTGCTAAATAGCAAAATGTCCTCTTCTGACTTAACTGAAATATAACCTTACAAAGGGACTTTATGCTCATCTAAATTCAGGCAATTTACATTAAGTTTATGGAGATGTACTTGAAATGACAATTTTTCTTCCCTCCCAATCCCCACATGGCTAGTGCTCATGCATCCTAATTTGTTCATTCAAATCCTTGTTTGTCTGCTGGGACTGGACAGATAATCTGGAAGATGCAAAGTAGCTTAAAATTAAATACTAAATAATGAAAGAAGGCTGAGCACATGATAATACTATCTTCTTGGCAATTAAGTAACTCAAATGTATAAACATTTACAAAAACAAAAAGCATTTCTTCATATTCAAGGCTGAGTGCAAAAGAGCATTTTCACTGACATGGCTGTGAAGTACATTTTCTGACTTGGTCAAAAGTTAAACTAGTGGTTAGATCTTTCAGTCCAGCAGCCTAAGACAACAAATCACTTCGTTTTCTCTCTGTTGAACCCCACATCACACAATGTCTACAGTTCACAGAAAGTCATATTTCTTATGAGCTGGAAAATTGAGGTGCAACCAGTGCCTCACACTGCGCCTTTTTACTTAAACTGATAATAAGCCCTACATCTAACCACTTCCTAGATTGCTTGTGAAACCACAAATAATTAAAGTTTAGAAAACCACAGTTTTGGATGTCTTGTGTTCTGTAATTAGCTCCACATATCCTACTTTAAATCATCAGAAACTGACAGTATTGCTGAATTGGTGAATGGGAAAATAAGAGACACAGGGATATTTTAGGTATATATACAGGCAGAAAGTATGTTTCAGAGCATAAATATTAATTTTTCAAATGGGTGTTAGAAAGGGTACATGAGGGGAATAGAATGCCTCTTTAAAAAAGTGCCTCTTTAAAAGGCTTTGCAACTCTTTTAAAATTTTTTAAGAAATTTTATTTCTTTTGAAATACAAAATTGCAGAGAACCTCTTTCAAAAGTGACAGTAAGGTGTAGCAGATAGCAGCAGTTTGTAAATGGGTTATGATTAGTGCAGTGTTAGGGTGCAGCACTTCCTTTCTTGTGCAGGTGTTTTGACTGTAGCTTTCCAGCACAGTGAATGTGCAAAGCCAGAGCAGTGTGAAAGGAGGAATCCAGATGAAGGTCTGTGCACATGGGGACATCCCTTTAGGTCAGTGTGACTGCTGTAAACAGTCTGGGGGCAGGACTGGGGCCATGACCAATGCCTGAAGAGATTCGTTTAAAATCTTACAAGGAAGATTAATGGGCTGGTTGAGAACATAAAACAGCATCATTTTCCATAATTTCTGTTAAAAGAGTACCCATACTATGTTAGCAAGTCCAAATGAATATAATTATTTGTTCCATCCATCCATCCATCCATCCATCCATCCATCCATCCATCCATCCATCCATATCAAGATACTTGATCTAGTTGACCATCAGATTAATAAGCGATAATTTGGTCACATCTGTGGACAGTGACATTGTTATAACTGAAGATACCAGGCTTAATGGAAGACAACTGATTTACTAGCACTCCTCAGGAGAATGGTATTTTCTCTACAAAATATTGGATTTGTTAATACTATGGGTTTATTACTTGGCAGATGCTATCTTGCCGTCTTTTCCTCTTTTCTTTATTTGTTAAGGAAAGGGCTTAAAAGGAATTGCATGTGCAAAGGAAAAAGTATATTTCTTCATTATAGTAAAAGTAATTAGACTATTTCAAAGATTTATTTCCTTCTTAATAACACCAAGAATCAGGCTGAGGTAGTTGTTTATAGTGACGCCTTAAAATTCAACCTATTCTATTTAAGTGGATTTGTTCATGCTGTAAACAGCACCAAATTTCATGGGAGACTATTAGAAATAGAATGAAGCAGTCTGATTTTTAGCTATCTTTGAAGATTCAATTTTAAATAGCTTTGAAAAAGTAGAGTATGACAGAAATGCATCTACTTTTATTTTATAGCTGATACTAAAGCAATCTTCTCAATGTGTTATATTGCATGCTACTTTGAGTTTTCAAAGAAATTGTAAATGATACTGTCAAAGGAACTTCTGCTACTCCCAAGGAACCAACTTTTAATGAAAAACCAGTAACTCCCTAATTTTCTTTAAGAGAAAGTAGCTAAATTAATGTCCAGAATTGGAGTTGTTTCGTTCTCATTTTAGTTAAGGGCTTGTGGTTTGACATTCAGCTAAAAAAACCCCAAACAAATGTATTTTTCTAGCAGATATTCTATATTTAGGTATACTGGCATGCAGTTATTTATTTTTATATGTACCATTAATTTATTAAATCCAAAGGGTTAAAATGTAGAAATGGACAAAGAGTTACCTTATGTATTCAGAAGAGCTTCTGGCACAATTAGTCGAAGCAAATTTTAAAATTATTTAGAATTAATTTGTTTCTAAAATTCAGCATATGCCTCAGCATAATTTTACAGATCTTCTAGAAAGATCAAGGTTACCAGGTGGAGGCTTTGCAGTACAATCACAGAGATGCAAGGCTCTCTGGGAGCTCTGTGGGACCAGACCTTTTCTGAGTGATTGTCCTGCTCTAAGCAGGGAGTAGATACAGATACACCAAGCTCATTTGTGCTAGATTCTGGTGCTGTTCCTGAAGTCCAGGGATGAAGATTTTAGAGATTCTCCATGTCATCTATTGCACACTTTTACATGGTAAAAAACTTTTTTTCAAACACTAAAATAATTCTTGTCATTGATCGACTAGGGAACAGCTGTTCATCAGATGCTCTAATGCATGTTTGTTATCTCCTGTCAGCCTGGTCTTGTCGAGATTAAAGAAAGTTGTATCACTTAATCTTTTATCATGGTTCATTCTTTTGTTTTCATCTTGATCTTTCATGTGAATATCCTGTTTCTCTCTGCCTGTAACTCACAAGTGCTGGAGATAAATATGAGCACTGTATTTCAGCTGAGTCCTCTCTAGCAGCTCAGTATCTCTTTTTATGATGTTGTTCTGAAAATACCTGAATGAAATTTGGTTTTTCAAACAGAATCCCATGGTCTCTTATTCAGGTTTTGGTCTCCTCTGTAATGCTGTTTATTTTGCTTCAGACTTTACTTGTGATTTTGTATTTATGCTTTTACTATTTTACTTGTAAATGCAAGGGATTTCAAAATACTTCTTCTTAAATTTCTCTTATTAAGCATACTTTCCCAATTAATTTTGACTTTTATTTGTTGTGCAATCGCATTACTTGTGTGCATAATATATATCAAAGTATTATGAGGAAACATGAAATGTTTGATGACACTAAGAATGGATATATTAGGAGAGAGATGAGGTTCTTTCCCTGCAAAGTAATTCTTTGTTCAAGGACTTTTTACCTTCAAGGCAGGACAAGCTCTGATTTGCAATGTCTGCTGTACAGGAATGTTGGGTGTGTTCATTTTATTGTGATATGAAATGAACAGAAAGCTGTTGTGGAATGCAATTTAAAATGTATACTGAAGGATCAAATTAAAGAAGGGTTCACTGTAGAGGTACTTTTCATTGTCCTTCACAAATACACTTCCCAGTTGTAATAAATGGTCATTCCTAGTGTTTAATGTTTGATGAACCTCCTGTGAACATACTGGGATAAGTAAACATTTTCTTAACACCTACCCATTTCCAGTGGGGAAGTTCCTACAGGGAACTTAAAGGGCAGTTCATTCACTGACTCCAAACATTTACTGTTGTTTAATTTGATTAAGTTATATGTGTTTTGAGTAAAAAGAGTAATTCTAAAAGAGGTCTGAAGGCATGGTGTCCTCTAACTATGGCTGGCCATATCCCCTGTCATAGGAGAATGTACAAAAACGTTTTTCTGTTCAGAACAGCCACACTTATGTTGACTGTTTATTCCTTGTCAGCTACTGCCAGTCAATTAAGAACTGGAGATTTGTGTACAGAAAATTTTAAAAAAGGCTTCTGTAAATCATAAATATAGCAGATGCAACTTTTTTCTGGTTGAATTTTAGGCATGTCTGTAAATGTAGTGATTAATAGTCACAGTAACCCCATTTGCAGTAAGACATGAGCAAACATTCATAAGACTACATTTACATGCCCATTGCCATCTGATTGCAGGAATCTCTTTTTGCATTGATTCATTTGGGTGCTTAATTTGCTGTCAGTTCAACTACAGTGGTATTCCTTCTTTCTGATAATTTCATATTGTAAGCATAAGTCAGATTGTCTTGTTCTCCTGACTGAAATAAAAGGTGTTCCACAATTTGGCCTTCAGGTATGTATACTGGACTTGCATGGTATCAGAGTTTCAGGGAAAGAAGCTAAGCTCTGGTGGAATCTTATTCTGCTAAAGTTCAGCTAAGCCTTGGAGCCAGGTTCTCTGTACCATAAATATAAACTGTAAAAAAAAAAAAATATATATATATATATATATATATATAATTATAAATATTGAGAAGAGATATTCTCTTTCTTGCTCCCAGTATTTGATATATAAATCTTTATAAAGTTTCCTTTCTAGAAGGGAATTGCAGGTATAATACAACATTCATCAAAATAGGACAACCTAGAAAATTACATTTAACTTTATATTCACAAAAATGAAGATAAAAGTTTTATTTATAGCAGCATTTGAAAAAAAAAAAAAAAACACACTTCTTATTTAACTGTCAACTCATGCATTTGAATGTCCATGAAGGAATATTTTAGTGCAAAGTGATGTCACTTCTATATAAAACTGTCACTAAATACTAATACAATGATAGTTCAAGCAGAAAAAAATGAAGCTACCTTAGGAGCTTAAGGTTGAAATGTAAAAAGGTAATCGTGGGTATATTCAGAAAGTCATCAACAGTGAAATATTGACGTAGTTTTAGAAGGGTCTCTGTAGAGTTCTACTTTTAACTTCTCGGCGAGAAAAGTACGAGGAGAAAATATGACATTTTTTTAAAATTCAGCAAGTAATCAGTATAGAGTTCTGCCCTGCAAATGGGTACAAGACTGCAGTGACCTCTTAACAATGAGCTACGTTAAGCAGGGAATAAACTTTAAATGTCCTTAAATACTGTGATGAGTAGTTTATAAGGGAGAGTTGAAAGGAAGGCACTAAGACAGGGAGGACAGAGTTACTACTTAGGAAAATATTTTGTTTCCTAAACTTTACCTGCAGCAATCAGCAGCAGTCCCAGGAGATGTGAATAGTTGACCACCTGTCCTGCATGTGCCCTCACACATTCCACATGCTCTAGGGATTCACTGCAGCTGCTAATTTGTTTAGGACAGTCCTGTGAATATAAAAAAGAAAATGCTATCAGACATGAAGTTATGATTTCTTAGACACTGGGGGATTTGCCTGTTTTAGCACCTTGCTGCAAGCACATGACAAGCTCTTTCTCCAAAGAAAGATTTTATGAAATTGTGATGAGAGAAACTGTACTTCAGTAAATTATTATCGTCCTTCATTTTGCCTATGCACAGTCTACTTTCAGTTATTTTCAGCAGGTACTTTATCTGTATAAACACAAAAACACTTCATACCCTTAAAATGTGTATATAGATGTTAGTATGGTCTGAATAAGATATTTTTAATATTTTTATTATGCATTTAAATTGTATGAGAAATAACATTAACTACTGGGTTATAGCTTTTTAAAGTTGGAGTTATAGTCCTCCCATGTGCTCATGCATGACACAAGAACAGACAGATAGTTCTAAATGCATTTCATAAATTTGGTTTGAAAATGTTACAATGAAAGTTACTCTGAAGTTCAGAAATCAAAATATTTAGCAGATGTTACTAGGATACAAAAGCTAGAATTTTTCTTATGGCATATATAGATATATAGTTATATGGTGTGGGGAGAGCTCACTCTAAATTTTGTTTTAAGGTCTCATTTAGAAGAGAGAATTGTATGAAAAAGGAGAGAGTGCTCACTAAAAATTAAGATTTTGGAAGTAGTTATGGTTTAATTGTTATTCTGCCACAAGTATACTTAATAGGAACCCAGATGCTGGGATAATAAACCTAAAATTAGTTTGTATATCTACAGTAATTCGAAAATGATAAAAAAAGACAAATTATATCAGGAAGTAACCTGAGATTAAAACTGACATACTGACTCAACTTTGAAGTTTGTTGTCTTGGAGATAATCTATGCCATAACTTGTTCTATACTATTAACACAGGCTAAGTGTTTGCTTTTAAATTCTTCCTGTTCAACTCGGTGAATTTTAACTTCATCAGGTCCTGCTTTCAGAATAGTAAAGCTGGGTCTTTGCCTACTTAGTCAAAATGTGTCCAAGTTGTGAAATGTCTGACATTTCTTTGAGTCTTCTATCTAGAATCTTATTCACTACCACGTCCACAAATTCCTAACGCAAGCAAATCCAACTAAAAACCCATTAGAAAGGTAGAAAAAAGGTATCAGAATTTGACTTCCATTGGAAGTACCTGGTTGAATCTGCAAGCTTCCTGGATTCTGGGGCTTGCAGTGTTATATGCTTCATGGCTTGAGATCTCTGCAGTTGCCAAAAATGCTGGCAGTACAGCTTTCAAGCAGAGTTGTTTATACAATTCTTCTCTCCTTAATTAGCCAGAAGAATAAATCAGTGAATAAAAGTACTTAAAAAAATACAAGAATCATTTTGCAAAAAAACAAATACTTCCAGTAAAGGAGAGGCAGGTAATTTTGTAGTGCTTATGAAATACTCATGAAGCACATGCAGATGCACTGAAAAAATCAGTAACATGCAACTGCATCCAAGGAAGATAGTTGTGTCTGTGTATATATTTCCTAGGAATAGAAACCTCTAAAGCTATCATGATGAAGTGTATTGACAATAAGATCTCCCATACAATACAGTGATGAGCACTGGTTTTCTTCTTTTTGCCTTTAAAATGAATTAGTGTGATTTATTACTGATACATGTGATCATAGAAAAAATCAGACTGTATTTTATGCATATATAAACACAACTGTTTATGTACACATACATTATTATAGATATTTATGATAACTAATCAATCACTAAAGGTTTTTGAAAAGAGCTTCCAGAGATTATTGCTATTGATGGCATCCTCTGAGAGTAATGAACTAGCTCTAAATGTGTCAGCTCTGTCTTCACAGAGTGTCTCTCACATGGGTACTGGTTCAAAAGGTGTCAATGTGCACAGAGTTCAGGCCAAAAGCTGGAATTTGCCAGAGGAACACTGATGATTAGTGACACCCAGTACTAGTTCCATGCTTCTAGCTTCCTCGTGAGCATCTTGCAGTTGTTTCAAGCACAATTAGAATTCCAGGCCTTCTCTGTGAACTGCACAGAAACTCTATTTAGAGGAATATTTAAACACTTTCAAATATAATTTTATCTTAAAAGTTTAGCTTGAGGAAATGTTATGCTGTTTGTTAAGCTATAAGACTGTTACCCAATGCTACTTTCGCTCGTCTTTATTCTTTTATTCTTACCTGTGACAGGCAAAACCAGAAAGGCACAAATGTGTTCATTTACACTTGTGATCTCTGTGATCTTTCTCTGTTGGTGGTTATGGAGAGTAGAGATTACTCACTATTCGGAAAACAATCCTCAAACCGCAGTAACAAAATATGGATGTAGAGTTTAGAAAGCCATCTCTGGCATTAAGATGTAAATCGGTGGAAGAGCATGCATGGATACTCAGCAAATAGGTCCTCTGTAGTCTGGTTTCAGGCCTGATGTTTTAGTTTCCTGATGTTCTTTCCCAGGAAAGTGTGATAGAATGTTTTTGTAACAATATCTATGTTATTCATTCCTTCTGAGAGGCGGGATTTCTTCTTGATGTGCCTCTGGTTTGACCAGAGTGGGTGTGAAGAGGTTTGCCTTTCTTTCACCAATCACATTGGTCTGTGTAAAATTGTATATTAGGGGAAACAATCCCTAATAAAGGAAGTAATTTCTTAATCTTCTGAAAAATCACAAGATTCCGTGTCGGGTGTTATATGAAACAGTGACAGTCCTTACAGTGAGATAAAAGGAAAACCCTGCACCCACATGAAGAGCCTGAACAAGCCTTTGATTAGAGGTTGTAGTACACTCTAGGAACAGAAAATTTAGGGAGCCTGTGAAAGGCAGGGAGCTGGAGGCCCAGGAAAGAGGGGTGCTGTCCTCCTGCAGTGTGGTTCTTATTTGCAGAAGTATTAAATTGAGGAGGGCTGGTCCCCCTCCATCGGAGTGTCATTTGACTGACAGATGTTGCATCCCTGAAACGAGGCCAGCTGAAAGAGAGGGATGTTTAATTCAGGGCCACTGGAGATTATTTCACCAGACCTACCTGCTCAGCAGCCCAGGGTAATGTGCCTCTCATGCAACCATCCTTGCTGCTGTACAGTAACTTCATCTAAAGCAGTAAAATCTCTGCAGTGGATGGGAGCTGTGGCAGCCTTCCTGAGCCATCCTGCCTTCCGTCTCTGCCGTGTGCAATAAACATCCTCACCTTATTCTTGGGTTTGGCAGGCTAAACTGATTATCTGCCTCTGTGGCTCCTTTGTTGTTTTGGGGTTTTTTTGGGTTTTTGTTTTGTTTTGGTTCTTTTTGTGTTGCTTTTTTTTTTTTTTTTTTTGCTTTTTTATGTTTTTTTTTTGTTTGTTTGTTGTTTGTTTTGTTTTTGGGGTTGTTTGTTTGTTTTTTGTTTTGTTTTGTGTTTTTTGGGGGTTTTTTTCTTTTCATTCCTTTGCTTAAGGCATAAGAACAGGATCCTGAAACTCGATTTCTCTACTTCGTTGTTTGCAACAGATCATCTCACTTCCTTCTGCCTTGCAATTTGAACAGGACTAGCACAGAGCAGATGTCTTTATAAATGAGAGACTTTCACAAGTGCTTTTTCTTTTGTACTGCACAGATGCAAACAAGTAAAAGTGTGTGTTTTTTAATGTAGGTCAAGATTTCTAGAGGCTTTTTACACTGATTACTGCATGTACTTATGGCAGAAAACAAAGAGCTATTGTTATGTGGAGAAATTTGTGTCCTCAGGGCAAACTCGAAAGAGTTGGATATCTGCTTTCTCTCATAGCTTCTAATGATGCTAGGAGGAGGGTTACCTGTGATTATAAAGGAAGAAAACAGGCTCTTTATTGTGCCTGTTACAAGAATGTGCATGCACTATAAGTTTAAAAAACATATCTTTAAATCAAGGCAGGACTTTGAGTGTTCCTGTATATTAAAAAAAACAAAAAAAAAAAAAAAAAAAAAAAAAAACAACAACCAGCTCTAAGTATATTTCATTAAAATAAATATGTTATTTCTTTCAAATTACTGATTCTAGTTGGGTTTCAGGAGAGACTAGGTTCCTTTGAGGTTTTTATAGAGTCCCTTCTAGTTTGATTAAACTACGCTGATGTTTATTAGTTTCTCTAAACTCTGCCAACGGATGTATGGGTCATAACTCAGAAACTGCTTGACAATATTTTCTTCGAGACGAGAAAGAAAAAAAAAAACAGTGGGGATTTCTTTTGTGGGGAGGTAATTATTTTAGACATAGTATTCAATACTTCTGAGTGTCCTGTCATGCCAACAATTTGACTCACTTGTTTTTGTTTTTCCAGTCTTAACTTAGTGCTTATGTTATTAAACATGAAAATCCTTACTCCTGGCGGCAGCAACATATTGTAACTATTTTTTGCCTCTCCTTTAACTGGAAGAGGGTAGTGTTAGTACTTTTAGGGTGTTGTTTCTGTTATCCTGAGAAACAGGAGCAAAATAAAGACTTTTCTTAGGTCATAATAGTGCTTAAGAGCTGATCTTGTGTAGATTGTAGGTCAGTGCTGTTATGTTCTGAACTGGTTATCTTTGGAGGAGGTAGAGTGCAAGGAAAGAACAGACAGATAGTGGTAAATAGGAAAGGTTATAATATCCAGTCTCATACCCAAACTTATACCTGGTATCTGTCTAACACATTTCTGGATTCTTCAGGTAAACCAGTAATGAGTGTCTAACAAAAATTGGTTGTATTCATTCTCTCACAGAACTTGTGAGATCAAGGAATTGCCTTTATGCTCATTTTACAGGTTTGATAAAGCTGTGTTACAAACCTGTATGCGATGAAGTTCCTGGTGCCAGAGTGAATCTAAAACTGTATATGTGTTAGCAGCTGCTGTGATTTCAGTTGTGATGGCTTTGCTCAGGACAACACACGAAATATGTGTCAGAACAAGAAATTAATTATAAGTCTTCAAGTTAGGCTACATACTAAATAATACTTTAGGCTTGAATTTCAACTAGATAATTTTAAATTTGTTTAAGTTTTTTTTCTGATCTGCCGCTTCAGTGAGGGTTGATTTCTTATTCTAGTTACAGTAGTGTTCTACTCTTTTCCCTTTGAGAACAAGGATGGAATAGTTTTGATACCTTTAATAGGGCACAAGTAACATTGTGGGCACCGTAAGATGCATTGAAGCCCCTAAATTTTTTCTGGAGCACTGTTATGTGTGATATTCTGGGCTGAATACTCTTGTGACATTAGTCTGTATTTCTGTCCTTTTTTCCAAGCCCATATCTTTAACTTGTTGCCTACATTTTGTCTATTGTCCTGTCTTGTGTATTTGTAAACAACTTAGGGGATTTCTGTGTGGTATCTGTTTTGATAGAGCTATGTGCATGTACAGAAATACAATATAAACAAACCTGAAGACAAACTCTGTTTGATCCAACACTAATTGTCATTCTTGGCTGTTGTACAGACCAGCAGAAGGTCAATGTTTTCTGCTCTGGTTTTCATCTTGAATCATTTTAACTATCACTAAATATGCAACTGTTTGTCTCTGTCTTGGTTCTAAGCATATTTACGCTTATTAAAGTAATTTGAAATTGTTTCCTGGGCAGAAAACCAGAAGCAAACCACAGTATGTTGTTTTTAGTAGAGGAATCACATAGCGAACTTTATTTATTTGTCAGATTCTTTACAGAAATTATTTCTGCTCAGGAAAAAAAAAAGTGATCTCAAACCTAAAGCATTGCTATGAGTTGAGAATGTGTTGCTATGACAGAAAAAGTGTTTACTGTCATTTAGTATTTATTATAGCAGAGCTTAGAGAACTTCACTTCCCAGATATGGTTTCCATCAGGAAAGATATTTTGGATAGCTGCTATAGCAGAAGTGTCTGTGGTCTTGGATTATATCTTCCCTCTCAGATAAATAAATATATTTTAAATCAAAGGTTGATTATTTTTTAGCTGACCTGTTAGGAGAGACATGAGAAAATTCTGTGGGGTAAATTAGGTGATGCCATCTGTAGAATAAATGTCCAGTTGGCAGATGGCTGCTTCATTATCAGATCATTATCTCCATCAACATTGAGCAGCAAAACAGCTAGAGATTAACAGTGGTACTCCTGGGAGGCCTTCCCACCACCATTCTGCTATGAAATGGCATCTCTCTCTGACACCCACTGACTACTCCGGTGTTGTCCCTGAAAATAAGCCTTCTGATTTGTTTTAGTAGAGTGGAGTCAGTTCTCAGGAATTGTAAGATAAACAAGAATCATGTTTGCATTCCTTTATAAAAGATATCACCTGATGGACTTCTCAAGTGACCAGTGGAGATGGAGAGGTGGGAACTTCTCTGTCCAATCTCTGATCACTGTCCAGAAACTTATATATACGAGGTCAACAATAAACTGGAGACTTCCTTTCTTCTTTTCTGCCTGAACACCTGTTGTGTGTGTTACTGTGTGTTTCTATTTGCATCACAGTAACACTCCGGGTGTCATAGCACAGCTCAGAGAGTGCCTTGAGAACACCACTGAGTGTCAGGCACACGGGGGGAGTGAGGCATCCAAGTAGGTCTGTCAAGAGAAATACAGAATAAATTACAACAGGAGTGATAGACTTACTACAAAGTGACTGAAAGCTTCAGGTAACAAGCATCTCAGCATTTCTGAGTTGCAGCTGTTGTTGTGATGTTATGTTTCAGAGTTATGCTGAAGTTCCACCTTGTTTGTTCTAAAAGGTGTGTATCATCAATGAAGTTAAGTTTTAATTTCTTGCATCAAGTCATTTCTGCTTTCTGCTCTGTGAGTAAAACCCTATTGCATGTGTAAACTCTGCCTATAGATGATAAACTTTTAGAAAGTCAAGTGAAATCTTAAATTATATAGAATTCCAATGTATAGTTTTATTCACTGGAAGGAGTACCACATATGCTACCCTGGATGGTCTGTCCAAGAGGTTTAAATTATAATAGAATTAGTATCCACTACCAAGTAAAAACATTGTAAAGTATAATTAGAAGTACAATTTATCTCGAACAGTTTATTGAATTGAGATTTTATAAAGGTTATTATGTTACAAATTCGATATACAGCATTTATAGCTTTATGATATCAATTATCTTTAATCTTTGGTACATTTTAAATGTCATATAAATTGACTAACATTAAAGATTATTGGAGAAAACATTCTTAATCCTGAGATCCTAATGACTTTATTCTAAAACATTCAAAGTTGTATAATTTTGCTGTTTCAATTACTTTTTCTTTCTGCTTTGGACTGCTGTGAGAATGACTAGAAAGGGATGAGAACTTTAATTGTGTTACCATCAAGTGCAATGATTCACCACATCCTCACAATATTTTAACTCAGGCAAATGCCTACTGAATCCAGAAAACCATAAACGGATGGTTGCTACATGTGTAAACTTGCTACATGCGTATTGTTTAGTGTGCATGTTGTAAATTGTAAATATGGAAATAGATTCTAGATCAATACATTTTCTTCTAGAATCCACCTGTTTCTCTGGCAACAAAAATCCCAGCAGAGTAAGACACTCTGAACTAAATTATTCAGGAGGAAACAAAATAGAAGATTTTTTTTTTTTTCTTTTACTGCCGTTATTAGTTCTCCCATTGATTTTGTTTTTCATGTTAGTAAAACCCTGCACCTTCAAACCAGATGTGGCTGTTACAGCACTGTAGAGAAAATCAGGAAGAAAAAATTTTGGAATGTTTATTTTTTTGACCATCTGAATTACAGAGTCACAGCACTGTTCTGAAGTAGCATATTTTGCTAAGAGCAACTATTTAAATTATAGACCAGAACCTGCTGCTTTATTATCATAATGTAATAGATGGATCAGCGTTGCTATTTTTAATGCAGGCAACGAAGCAAAGAGAAGAAGAAATATTTCATATTTTGAAAAACACATTCATCCAGAATGGGAAACAACTGTTTCACCAGCTCTATTGGAAATGATTATCAAGATAGAAATATTGTAAAATTAATAGTAGCAGAACACTTAATCGATGTTTTGTATTATTTTTGCAGGACTTCCAGTTAAAAAGCAGCACAAATCCTTCTAGTGACTGCATTTCTTGAAATTGTAGAGAAAAAACCTTGAAGTAAAAAAAACATGGTGGTTACTCCCATTTGCTGCTCTTTCAGTCACACATTTATCTGAAATCAAAACTGCATATTTAATAGAATTTAGAGGACAGAAAATAAAATACTATTATTGGTATGGGATACAGCTACCACAGAAATATATATTTTAGAAAACTTCTGCTGAGTAGTGTTGCAAGAATTATTTTACTAAATGTTTTTTTTCCAGCATTACTGTCATATTTCTCATCAATTTCCCCGATCATTTTGAAAAGGTAAATTACACCTACTATTGATCTGACATTATAGATGGGAAAAATTACAGTACATACACACTTCACGTTACGTTACTGAGAGTGCCATTTTGACACTAAGTGGGATGAGAATTTTTAAATATAGATATCTGTATAAACACATATTCTTGTCCTTTCCATCCCCTAAATTGACAGCATGTTGAAATTTTTCTTCATCTTTCTTACATGATCCAGATTAATTGCTCTGGTGCAGTACTGTGGACATAATGTCTGCATACAGAAAAACCTAAACTTCAGGTGCTTCAGAAGCAGCTTCCTACTTAGGCTTACCCTCCTGCCTTTTTTTATTCTTTTGAAAATACAAAGCAATGCATAATTTTAAAACAGATTGTAGAGTGAACAAGAACAGATGCCTCACTTGGCTTGAATTGTCTGTGACTAAGTTCTCCTGTCCACTGAGTTTGCCATTTAGATTTGTGCTGTGGTAAAGTACTTTTTCAAGACTCAATTTCAAGTTTTAAATACTTTTGATTTTTTTTTTTTCTTTGTAAGGGAGAAATGAGTTTAGTTATGTCAGATGTTGTTATTACTCTGTTCATTATTGTTTAACCAGATTCATAATTCTCAGTGCAGTATGAAACACAACTAGCACTTTTTTTTTTTATCTATAGATGAGAGTAAGGATATTTGCTGTCTTTGTACTGGGGTATGTTAATATTTTGCATTGAAGGACAAAAAGACAAAGATTGTGGCTAAGTTTCTGAGGAAAGACAGAACGTCAAATATTTCAGATTTCTAGAGGGTTTGAGAGATGCCTGTAAATGGGGCCATATTTTTAAATCACCCTTTGTTCTATTTCTGAAGTCCATGTGTCACTCAGTGAACATCTCCAAAGGACAGGTGTAGTGGCATGTTGGCTGCAAGGCTGGAAGTGTAAGAAGTAGGCAAACTCTGCAGTGGAAGTTTGTTTACAATTGTTGCTAAAGAATAATTAGGTACTTTTTGACTCTTGTAATTTGTCTTATTAGATAAACTGTACTTTGGAAACAAACTATCTACTTATAAACTTTCCCAGCTATGTAACTTGGTAAAGTCCAGCAGATCCATTAACCCTCTGCCTGGTTCTCCTCTCTTGGCTTTGATTGCAGCACCACACAGAAGCGCCCAGCCCATCACTGCTCCCGCCCTCAGCCTTGCCCTTGGATGTACTAAACAACGCCGTTGCTGGATTCAGCACTGTGGAGGATCTTATCCGCTATCTTGAACCAGATCGGTGGCAGCTGGATTTGGAAGACTTGTACAGACCAACGTGGCAACTTCTTGGGAAAGCATACATTCACGGGAGGAAGTCAAGAGGTAATTTTATCTTCTGTCTGGCCTTGCAGCTTTCTGTGGGTAGGATTTCTTGAGAAAAAATTAAGACCGTTCTTGACCAAGAAAGGAACACGTTAGAAAGAGAGCAGATACCACTGTTGTTAGCTGTCTTCACCATTGTATCACTTGAAAAAGGACAATAGCTAAACTAGAAGGAATTTAGCAGGATAAGGCAGCAAAGGGGAATGGAAAAAAAAAAAAAAAAAAAAAAATAAAAAAAAGCAAACACAGTAGTTTCCTGTAGGGAACCTGGGAGATCTTTATTTCCCTAAAGTAGCAGGGGGCATCTTGATTTCAAACATATTTGAAATTTGTGGGTTTCTTTTTTTATGGAGGGTAAAATCTTTATTTTTATTTGAGGTAGGTAGTGTTGTGCTGTATCATGTGAACAACTGTTTATTTCCCTAGAATTTTTCCAGTCTCTACATAAAATGAATTGAGAGCAATTGCCTAAATGTTTCTCTTTGATGACACCTTAGGAAACACCATGTGTCCATGTTTAGATTGATCATGCAGTTGTCAAGTTCATCACAAGTAAAGTAGATCGTGTTTTCAAAATTTGTAGATCTATTGATCAACAACTCATTTTCTTCCTTCTGTATGTGACACTCATGAATTTCCTTGCTCATCACATCCAGATGCTACCCACTGTTTCATGTTTATGGATAACGTGGATAGATAACATGAAGGCAATACCACCTTCCTTGCTCACCATACAGCATGAAAAGGAAAACACGTGAGCATAACTGAACAGACTTCCCTGTTGGTGGATGTAAACTAAAAGGTTATCATCTTATCAGCAGGAAAAGGGAGGAAGTAGAACCTTTCATAACTCAAATTTAAGGGTTTGACACTTAATTCTTAAATCAGAGCCCAGAAATCAACCTTTGCACCCTATCCATATTGCTATAGCTGTGCACAGAGCAGCTAAATCATGAGCCAAGGAGGAGGAAATATCTTTAAAAGCTCTCAGATAGTCATTTAACACTTCCTTAATTAAAGAGATTTAGTATTTGCCAAATGCATGCCATAAGCACAGAGTAAGTGGGAGAAAAACAAAATGCAAGTGTTGGATAACATCTGCATAGACAAAAGAAACTCCCTGCAAGACACATCTTAGAAAGAATCTATCAGAGTAAATCTTTTCAAGACTTCTAATTAGATGCTGAAATAGATTTTTTTTTCACTGAATAAAAATAACATGGTATTGCCACATTTGTCTTAGAGACCACCCTCAGACTGCATTACTGAGTGTGTAATATAATAGCCTGAGGTGGAAAACATGTCCAGTTGAAATGGCACAGGGCTATTAAATAGCTAGGAAAAGCAAACCTTTTTCTTATTTTAATTTTTTTCCCTGTCACTGTGACTCAGATAGAAACACACAGTAACACACACAACAGGTGTTCAGGTGGAGGAGAAGAAAGGAAGGAGATTCTAGTTTATTGTTGTCCTCGTATATATAAGTTTCTGGGCAGTGATCAGAGATTGGACAGAGAAGTTGCCACCTCTCCATCTCCACTGGTCACTTGAGAAGTCCATCAGGTGATATCTTTTACAAAGGAATGCAAACATGATTCTTGTTTATCTTACAATTCCTGAGAACTGACTCCACTATACTAAAACAAATCAGAAGGCTTATTTTCAGGGACAACATTTTCCTATGTTGTTCTCTCAATCAGAGTGTTTGCTGTATTTCAAAACCTTTTTAAGAAATGAGAAAGCCTTTTTGTGAGAAGGGCATATCCTAAAATTTTTAGTTTTATTCAAACTCTTTGATTCATAATTAGATCAGTTTCATTTTTACAGTGTTTCAGGTAAAAGCTAAATTACTCTCCTGTTTTCATAAACAAGTTATTAAAAGTGTGTCTTACTTTATGTAGAGAAATGTCCTCTACTCCTACATAATAATTTGTATGAAAAAATCTATATTTAGACAATGTAAATTCCAGAAAACTTCTGTCTCTGATGTTTTCTCTGGATAAAATGCTTCCAAAGACTTCTAGTCAGGAAAGAAGAAACACCAGCTTCAGAAGCTTTGATGTCTAAATATAGTCCTAAATTCTTTTATACTATTAAACATGCTTAAAAATAAAATATATTTTGCTGTGCAAAAAAAAAAAAATTCTTCTCACTGAAGAAATGATGAAAACATCACTTCCCACCAAAATCTATATATAATCATTAGATAAGTCTCCTTAAGGAAGGAAAAATAGTCCCAATCAAAGCTTAGTCCTTAGCGTTGTGTTTTTTGTACAGTTATTTAATTTTTTTTCCATACCCCGCTTCTCACTTGAGATTTTGTAACAGCTCCTATTGTAGAAGCCAGTAAAGAAACTTACATTCCCAGGAACTTCTCCAAAGTGCTTAGGAATGAAAACCATTCTGCTGCTATCTGTGCTCACACACAAGTGCCGCAACTGGAATTTAATTTGTTTCATTGACTTTGAGAGCAGTATCCAGCTGCTTTGGATGCTTTGGGAAAGAAATTTCCCTGTGGTACTTGATACACATCCAAAAGATGCCAGAAAATTACATTGCCAGTTGCATAACACAATTAATTTCAGGCTGCTGTGAGCATGGATTAGTTCAGCTGCGTGTGCCAGCGTAGGCACACTCTTGAAATACACTTTACTGTAGGCCTACCTGCATGTACATTTTTTCCTCCTTCACTTATTTTTATTTTAGTGTTTCCCATTTATGTGCTACTGCAAAGCCTTTCCCTCCTCCTGAGCTAGTGCTAGACAAAAGAACCTTGACTGTTGTGTCAAACATGATTCATGAGTGGAAGCCAAGTTGAAGGAGTGTTTAAATGTTCACATTATAACAGGTACTGTAACTCAGTGCACTCGGGAAATCCACATAACCTTTTATTGTGGTTAAGTAAACACTTTTAAGGGAATATATACATTCTCTCATCTAGCTTCATGCCCACAGTGTGTTAAAATAAATTTTGAACAGACAGCTACTCTTTTAAAAAATAACAGCTTCATTCACACACTTCAAAGAAGTGATTATATAAGCACTAGATAAATTTGCCACAGACCTTTTAATGAAATTGAATTACATAAGGTAGGGCAAGGGTTCATTGTGAGGTATCATAGCAATACACCTTAGTACATTTTAAAGCATGGAAATCAAACATGACATTTGTTCATCTCTCCTGAAGCCTGTTGTAACAGTACATCACACTGAAAGATATCTGCTAAGAGCTGACTGTGTGTTCTCCAACAACAACCTTTTAAAATTAACGTCTGCAGGTCTGAGGGGTTGAGTTCGAATTAATTCCTTTTTTCTGACAAAGTGAGTAACACGCTGCTTATTTTAGTGCATTGCCCTTTTCTCTATAACTACAGCTAGATGTAGGTATGGAAATTGATGCATTCCACTGCTCCTGACAGAAGGCAGGAGGCAATGGAGAAGGACATCACCTCACAAGAATCTCTCTCCCACTGCTCCGTGGGCCCACTGGAAGAGGTGTCAGTGCCCAGCTTCCACTTTCAATATCTAATGCTGAAAGGCTGAGCAGCACATAGGCTTAGCTCCTTTGAATTCACTGCGCCAAGCATATCAGTTTCTGCAGAAACAATCTTCCAGGAGAAAGTATTAGCAGAACTTGCTTGCACTTCTCACAGTGTGCTTCAGGCATTTTATCCTTATTCAGACAGCTCACTTATTATTGCTTGAAAACATAACAGAAGAAAGAAATACTCCATTCCTGTCCACTGTCCTTGATTAATGGAAGTAGACGTATCCACCTTATAAGTCACTCAGCCTAGAGCTATTAGCTGATCAGAAGGGCTTAAATAATTTCTGTTTTCTCACAGTGAATCTCTCCCCCGGAAGTTTTGTCTCTCTTTTCCTCTGGTCCCTTCTCAACTTTCTCCAAGGAATGCTCTTGCAGTGTGGGAGGCAGGCTGGTGTCCTATCAGTAATTTTATTGGAGTTATTGCACACTCCTCCCTCTTAAAATTCACTTTGTTTATTTAGGAGCCTATGTTAACCCGATAGTGATGGAATGAAGTGCCCCATCTTGGCATTTGCTATGAGTGCAAGCAAAGAAAAGGCTTCAGTGTGTTTAACTGACCTTTCACAACAATAAATCCTTACTTATGGATGCCAGTATATGGACATAGCCTGCCAAAGAAGTGTTTGAAGGAACATGGATTGAAATTCCTTCCCAAAGGTCTGCTCCTGGGAGAGTGACAGTGAGCGCTTCTGCTAAAGAAATGCGTCTTCTAAATATTTTTATGTCTTATGTGTTTAAATAGAATTAGGAAGAATTATCTTGCCTTGATAGGCTGAAGTTCTTCTTCAAGATGACCTCTTGAGGCTCTTTACATAGTAGAGAGGAAAAAAAAACGGTATTTCCCTAGAGGGCAATTCAGATCAGAAACTTATTTTAGCTTTATTGTATATATTTTTATTTATGAATGGATTACATCAAAGTATTTTAAAGCAATATTAATGCACTGGGGTTCTTTTCCCCCTCTTTTTTTCCCAATTTAGCTTAAAACCAGTTGGTTAAAGGTCTTTGCCACATTGTTCGGGGACTCTGTTTCTCTCATCTCAATAGCCACGTTATCATAGGTTTTCATTTTCTCTTTATCTTTTTGGTTTTTACTAGAGAGAGTAGTATCCATATGAATTAGACAGCACTTCTGTTCCTTAATGGTAGATGTAGAGAAAAACAATTCAGAGAAAAGAGCCTAGCTCATGATCATTATAGTCTGACTTTTGTGAAATTAATTCAATTTATCTTGCTTCTCACTTTTTTTTCCCAGTCTTATTAATTTTTTCTCAGTTTTAACTGCTTCTTTCAAGGCTGGTTAGCTCTTGACTATGCAGCCAAGATGAACATAAAGAAGCTTGTCATCTTTCAGATCTTTTCATGAACTTCTTGTTCAACCATTGGCATAGTGACACCATAGTATGATACAGTGAAATCAGTTTATAGGGAAACCGGTGCCAAATACCTTTAACTTGCACATCAACTTAGGTGCTTACAAGGAAGAACTTCTATTTTAGACACATCAAGAGAAAATCAAACCAAGAGAAGCAACAGAAATTCCCATATATGCTGCTATGAAGCAGGAGGAGAAAAGGGATCCAACTAATAGTTATATAGGTAGACAATCTTACGCACTTATTTATTCTGTGCAGAATTCTCCAATGATGACAACTTCTTGAAGTTCTTAGTCCATAAAAGTGACTTCTGCTTAGATATAAATGGTTTCATTCTTTCTTATAATTACAGTGCTCTAGCAAAGAAGCAATAGTTGAAATTTTAACAAGGAAGAAGTTAGAATGTTTTACAGCAAGTGAATTAAAAATGCCTTTGAAATTTTGCAGGATTCTTAATTGCTCTGTGCATGTTTCTCCAATCCAAAGTGACCGTAGATAGCAACGCAGGAGCTCAGATTATTAGTGTGAACAGTGACGTCATTTAGGGTTGGTTTGATAACACAGCCAAATCTTACTTTAATTTGAACCAACTTTGCCAGAGTTATAAAATAATTGAATGTCACTATGCAGCAGTCATTCCATTTAAATTTCACAATATTCATGGAACTGCAGTATCATACTTTTGTGCTGAACCTACACAAAAGTGACACTTCCCCGCGGGTTCTGTGCTGCTGAAGTTGATTTGCCACAAGTGACCTTGGATTGCAAATCAGGAAAGTGCCATTTTCTCTGTCTCTTGGCAGTGGTGGACCTGAACCTCCTGAAGGAGGAGGCGCGGCTGTACAGCTGCACCCCGCGCAACTTCTCGGTGTCCCTGAGGGAGGAGCTGAAGAGGACTGACACCATCTTCTGGCCACTGTGCCTGCTGGTGAAACGTTGTGGGGGAAACTGTGCCTGTTGTCAGCAGAGCTGCAATGAGTGCCAATGTGTGCCAACAAAAGTCACCAAAAAATACCATGAGGTATGCACTGTTTTTACATTTGCATGTTCAGAAATACTGAAAGCCAATTAGGGATTTTATTTTTAATAAAATGAATGCACCAGTATAAATAATTTAATATTTTATGTATTGCACTTTTAGTAAATATTTTTTTAGCATTTTAATTAGGTATTGTGTTCTAAAAGTAAAATCTTCCTTGTTAATGTACTTTCCTGTGGAACTATTAATTAATTTCTGAGGTATTTACTGGTGCAGTTCAAACACATCACTGTACTGTGACACAGAGAGGAACACACAGTAACACACACAACAGATGTTCAGGTAGAGAAGAAGAAAAGAACCCTCTTGTTTATTATTGACCTCGTATATCTAAGTTTCTGGACAGTGATCAGAGATTGGACAGAGAAGTTGCCACCTCTCCATCTCCACTGGTCACTTGAGAAGTCCATCAGGTGATATCTTTTACAAAGGAATGCAAACATGATTCTTGTTTATCTTACAATTCATGAGAACTGACTCCATTATATTAAAACAAATCAGAAAGCTTATTTTCAAAGACAACATATCACAACCATACCTTTTGTTCTTTAGTGGTAGCTATCAACTTTATTAAGAATCAAATATTTTTTTCACTTTCATTGCTATAAATTTATTGCTAAAATTATTTATTATAGAATTATCTAATTGGGTTAACTCTATTGTTTGCTCTTAAATAAAATTAAGTGGATATCTGAAACTGCAAGACTCTTCTTTGGTAATGCAACATGATTTCATCATGTTCAACATGATTTAATAAATTTTGTAAATGGCTTGAGGTAAAAGCAAAAATAGTAAAGAGTGGGTAGAATTGATGAAGAAATTCAGTTTTAATATACTTCCTGTCATCCAGTGGGTTTCCAGTGCAATCTAGCTCATAGTCTAGGTGTGTGATGAAGAACGTGCTGTTTTCTTGATGCTTGGCTTCTTCTCCTTCAGGTTCTTCAGCTGAAGCCAAGGATTGGTGTCCGGGGATTGCATAAATCATTGACGGATGTACCCTTGGAACACCATGAGGAGTGTGACTGTGTGTGCAAAGGGAATACTGAAGGATAAACACGATTAAATTGTGCTGTTTTCTTTCAAAGCACATTCAATCAATGGCTGATTCTATTATGGGGCTTGTGCATTATCTCCTTCTGTAATCTCAGTTGTTTGCTTTGGGGATCTTCCGTCTTGAAGATTTACAGTGAGCTCTAAAAAGAGGAGAAGCCAAACTGGGATTATATGTTGTGTGACAGCTCTGTTTGGAAGCCCAGTGAAAGGATGGGAGAAAGGCATCAATGAGGGATTTAAAATATATGTATTGTTGTTGTCCCCCACAATTTTCTTGGCAATACATGGATTTATAATTTAGGAGTAAAAAATAGATTTAGAAGGCTGACATCATGGAGACTTGATCCTGCTGGCTGTCTCACATCTACAGCTCAAGTACATCTGGCCTCTGGTTGAAAACACCTGAAATCTTTCAGCTACTCCTACGTACTCTAAATCAAAGCGTTCTCTGTTGTATAAACTTGGGTTAAAACAGACTGTATTTTTCCGAGTTAAATTTAATTTGTCTAATGCTGGTAGGAAGGACTGGATTTTTCCATATGCTCTAGTAAAGCTCCTGCCTTTTAGAAGGAAGACTGGACAATAACATGAGCTAAAGAAGCAAACATTGAAAAGAACAGCGCCTTTATTCTTACTACTATGGCTGATGACTTTTTTGTGTGTTTGTTATTTTGTATCGTGTACATTTTTATACTCTCCTTTTGACGATATAACTATTGCTTTTCTAAACTTGTTAAATATATCTATTTTTACCAAAGGTATTTAATATTCTTTTTTTTTATTACAACCTAGATCAACTATTTTTTAGTTTTGTGAGACATTAAAGCCAGATTTATACAGCTGGAGGAACAGAGATGTGGTTACAGTGGGAAAGAAGTGTGATCTCTCTGCAATTTGTTTCTACAAAGTGAAAAGTACAGTTTTTTACCTGGATGCAGGTATGACAGAGATGTGTGGATGAAGCTCTAAGCTTACTAGCTCCATGAGACTAAATATATGAGAGACAGAGGTTACTAAACCAGTTTCAGAAGCTGACTTTAAAAATTCCCTCTCTCCATACTGGCCTTTGTTCAGGTAGAAAAGAAATGAGCATAGATAGATGCATTCTGGCTTGTTTAACTCTTTAATTTCTTTAAAGGAGAATGACCTACAATGTAAGAAAAGAAACCAGTGGCTGGCAGCCGTCATGATGCATGATGGTCATGGGAAGGCAGCCTTGTCAGTGGTGAAATGTATGGTTTTCCATTGACAGAAATAGCTGCTTAAGTACTGTTCACTCACAGGAACGTAACACTCTGCAATGCAGTTTGATCAACTCTATGGTGTCGTTCTTCTGTATGTTATATTCTTTAACCAGTACACTTATCCCACCCTATGCAAATTGAAACAGAAACGGTAAAGTATTTTGCTTGTAAAATGCTTTAACATTATGCCTAGTTTATTTTTTTTGACTATTGGATTTTCAGATTGTAATGAATCACAAAATAAAGTAATAATGCTAATTTTGGGAGAATAAATGTTTCAGTGTGGTTGCATATCTGTACCTGTCAATATACAATTTAATGGGAAAAGTTAGGATGGTGATTTTCTCCTTACCATTTTGAAAGTCAATTCTGAAAACAAAAGACTTCTGTTGCCAAGACTTCCACCTTAATTCTTTAATTATTTATTAATTTTGCATTACTGTAAATCCACAAGAAGAAAAAGGAAAGGAATTAATGTGATGCTATTCGTATAAACATTAACTGTGTTCAAAATTGTGTGGATGTGAAGCCATCAGATTGAAATAACATCTTCTAATATTGTATCCATAGTAAAAATAAATTCTGATGAAAATTTGGGGGTTTTGCAAGTTGGTATGACTTCCAATACCAGTTCTGGAAAATACTCAGGTGGCTTCTTCTTTTGTCCCCACCCTCAAACTCCTACTCAGTAAGAATAATTTCTCATGTAAATGTGACATAAAATTGTCCAGTCTAAATATTAACCCTCTATCAGAGTATAAAATTATGGTCACACAAGAAACCTGGTTTTAAGTCTTTGACCAGAGATGTTTGGGATGTAGTTGTCTGTCTTCATTTTTTTTTTTTTTTTTTTTTTTTATTTAAAGAGTTTTTGAACAGAAATTCAAGGTAAAGACAGAAATCATAGCCTCTGGCATCATAATTCAATAGAAGAATCAAAAAATATCTTCCCATTACAGAAGATTCTGCTGTAGGAAATGCAGGAGGTCTCATCCTCTCTGTAGTCTTGCTAGAAGGCGGCTGATCATGAATTTTGGAGTAGGTATTTGGTGGCAGCGGAGTTTCAGGAACCACGTGGAATATGGAGAATAATGTTTTTCAAGTGTCACAAGTATTTTTTTTCTGTTGCCCCCCTCTGGCTCACTTTCTACCTCACCAATTTCTTGAACCAGTTTGCTTCCCAACTGTGTGCTATGGGCCTGTGTCTGAGCTCCTTACCCCTTTGTTCCTTGTATCCCCTTCGAAGGGCTGTCTCTCGTCTGACCCAAAATCAGCACCACTTCTGTTTGCCACCCTTTTGCCAAGCATCGCTGAGCTCTGTCCTCCTCCTCAGCTCCATGCTCAGCCTTTGTCTTTTCACTGCTTCTGCCAAGACTTTATTTTTCCACCTCTCCTCAGACATTCAGATTTGGCACTCCACCTCCTCCCCAGCCAAAGGGTCTGGACAGGCTCATTTCTGCTGAATGAAATGAACACACAGGATGGGGTGTGGGAAAGGCACCAGCTGAGGGGAGCAGTGAAGGGTACAGTTCTGCTGGGTGCTAAATCCAGCCACCCACCCTGGCCGTGGGTGACTTTTAAGCAAAAGGTGTGGTTAAAATTGACTGAGAATATTAATAACGAATTACTAACAAGCAATTAATGGTGCATTTCAGAGCTACAGGTATGGCAGCTGAATGCCAAAGTTGTGTGGAAAAAGGTTGCCAAAAGTGGGTAGTAAGCCTGTGGTTTTCTGATGTGGAATAGAAGTTGGAAGTTTTGATCATACATCTTTGTGGAGATTTTATTTTTTTATTGTTGCTGTCTATTTTAAGCCATGAATTCCTGAATTGCATTAATGTAAGCTTCAGTGTTTGGCAATAATAGCTGTTTCTAATGGGTCTAAGAAGTGGAAACAACCAAGCAGAATAAAGTAGCTCCTATAAACAGACAAAATCCAAATAACATAGTCTGGATTTTGTAGGTTTTATCCTATGCCCAATAAATGTCTTCAGTCAAAAGTAATTGTTCCCCCCAGAGGAATAGGTGGGGGAGCTGACGACTGATGTTGAGCCTTGTTTTTATGGATTCTGTAGATACTCACATTCCTGGAACCCTCCTGTCAGCTGTGGCCAGCATGGGAGTCATGGAGAAACACCAAATCTTTACTCACCAAGGGCGTTAACTGCAGATCTCTTGGCTCTTAAAAGAGTTTAAGAGTTTTTGCTCTATGTCTGCCTGGTTGAACAGGCTTACAGCTCCTTTTCAGCAGAAGGGAGAAAGAAAAAAGTGGATAATACAACAGATTGAGTGGGAAAAAAAAAAAGATAGAAACAGATTTTAAAAGAAAGTTATTTATTAGTTAATGCATCAGCTAATACAAGCTCTTACATGATTTCCTTTCTAAAACGGAACTGTATTGAAACTATTAAAAATTTGCAATTCAGATTTCTCAAACTGGAAATAAAAATAGTAAACATTTAATTTCTGTTTGACTTCTGAAGATACAATAGTGCTAATGTTCAAAGCTCTCTCATGGAACTTCATGCAGAAATGCTAAAGAATCATGGTTGCAAGATTCTTGTTCAAACCAGGTGCTGAAGCTAAGTAGACCAACTTTTCTGATTCTGTTTGTGATATGTTTTTTAAATTACTTTCAGCAAGATTGCTCTTTCACTTTTTGCATGGGATGCTTTATCAATTTGCCTTTGAAAGTCCTTTCCTGTACCTTTTAAACCCAAGAACAGTGGTTTTGTTTGCCAAGATCACAGTGTAAAAATATGGCTGCTTATTGCATTATAAATTGGACAAACTTTTTGGAGAAGACAATTTTCCTGTTGTCTCACTGGAATTCTTCTAGAAAGAAATAAATTTACAGTTCAGTCATGGGTGAAAGATGACAGCTTTTTTTTGCAATTGTGATAGTACATAAGTTATATTCCTGCTCTGAATCTTGCTCTGTGTCAGCCTTCATTGAGCTGGTCTGTCTTCATCCAGTAGAGAGGTGAAGTCTGGCTCTCCCAGCTGAGGCAGCTCTGTTAGGTGTATGAGGTTTGTCAATGGGAATACTTCATACACAGCCCTGCTTTCTGAACAAAACCTTGCTTTCTCAAAGAGTCTTATGGAGTTCTGAGTCTGCAATAGCTTTCTATATATCTGATTTGGCCAGCTTTTTTTGCCTAATGAAATAAAGACAGAAGTGACAGCCACCTTGGATCTGGTGTCTCTCCTGTTAAGGGTTTGTGATAAATGACATCTCAGTAGACTTGCTTTACTTTCACTGTGCAGAATCCCAGTAATTTAGCAGAATAGGGAAGAAAACTTGTTTATCTGTCTTTGTCCTGCTTCACACATATCTGTGGGATGGGCCTTGTCTTAGACAGTACCTGAAACTGAAACTTATTTAAGAGTGAAGGCCATAATGTTTAGGGTTATATTTTGAAAAACAACATCACACAGTGATCAGAACAATTAGCAACTTTGAGACTCAAAAGGTAATAAAACTAACTTCACTACTTTTTTCAAGAGGCTTCATTTAGAAACTGAGAAGAAGAAAATGTTTAAACTTTGATTTTACTCTTTTAGAGGTTTTCCACAGTTTCAGAAGAGATGCTGCTTTTCACACTCATTAATAGTTTTTTAATTCAGTATTCTTTTGCATAAATTGAGTGATTACCCTCAAAAACAGTAAACATATAAGTCTCTATTTCCTCTGGTTTTTAAATGGCTGCATCCCCTGATTCTTTTAGCCTTCAGGGTGGCATTTCTTTTATTGTGACTAATAAAATTTTCACGAGGAGAAATCAGTGACCTGTGTACCATGTAGCATCTTTAACCTTGAAGGCTAAGCGGACTTTTGGTATACTTGCAAAGAGGAGGTGCCAGGCAGAAATTGTTTTGTTTGGTGCCTTCACATAATTGAAAAATCATAGCAGACTAGCTGAAGGGTGTATGGAATTCAAATTAACAAAACTTCACCACTGTTCTCCAGAACGGATATGCCCCACATGCAAAGCCTCAAAAATAAGTCTCTTTACCTGTTTCTTTAGTTACTTTTCATGTCTCATTTTGTGAAGGTAAGTGTTGAAATACAAAGCATATCTGAGCTATAAAAAGCTTTTTCATCCAGAGCCTTAAGCAACTAACTATAACAACAATCTTACTCTCTGTTATGCTGTGTAGTTAAATCTTGGAGCACAAATTTCTGATACAGTCAGAAAAAATCTCCTCTTGGCTGGGGAGCAGGGTGAGAGGGCATCCTTTCCTGACAATTTTATGGCGTTTGGCTTTTTGGGAAGCAGTCTGTACATATATGTGAGATATGGTTTGTATGTGGTCCTTAGTGACAGGCTGGCTTCCACTTAGAAAACTAGTTATTGATTATGAAGGATTTTCTTATGAATAAGAAAACAAGTAAAAGGCCTGTGTTATGTTAGACCAAGTGCTCATCTAGTTCACCGTTCTTGTCTCTATTTATGGCGATCATTGATGAAAGCATATGACTATGCTATGCTTTCCAAATTCCATAAATCAGCAGTTTAGGACTCCTTTAGCCAGAGTTTGAATTAAAGCCCATAATATCTTCAGGAGGAGCTGTAAAACACAGTCCATTTAAATAAATGAATGTGTCTTCTGCATTATGTGATCACAGAGTGCTGAAATTTAGCACAGATTCTGCCTCACAGAAGGATGGTTATCATAAATGTCTTAGACTTGATTTCCTTTGCCACACCTGAGCTGAACAAGTTCAAATGGAACAGATCAGCTGTTTTACTACTAAAAAGGCAGTGGAATCCTGAAGTAACTCTTTTACACATGAGATGCAACATACTTCTTGCATGCACTTGAAGTGTTCCATAAAAGCAATAAAAGGGTCATACAGACTAAGTAGTTTCAGGAAGGATAGAAAAAAGTTACTAAATGTTCTTTTACAAAGCATTGTTAGTATATATATTTCCTACTGTACATTTATTTCATTGTACCCAAGGTATCACTCAGATTGAATAATCTTTTCTAAAATTTTGGCATTTTTTTCCCCATCACTTTCAGATAAATTAAAATATTAGCATTTTTTGATGCTCAAATTTTGACTTGCTAACAATAGTTCCAAGAAATATTGGAGGTAATCTTTAAAGCATAGCCATTGCTAAACAGATATGATATGTTAACATCTCAAACAAAAGAGACCAAATTATGGCTAAACCACAATCTGTCACTGTGAGGAATTTCTTTCAGTCATCTTGGCAATTGTACATTTCCAGTAGTTTAACAGTGTGTCATGTTAATGCCAAAGTAAAGTAGCTTTTTTTTCTTGTAAAAATAAGGATTTATTCCATGCCATCAATGAAACTAAATTAGAGAGCTATGTTAGAGAAGCTAATGAGGTGTGGGCTGGATGAGCTGGCAGTGAGGTGGATTGAAAACTGGACGGCTGGTCAGGCCAGAAGAAACTCTACTTGGGGAGCAGTATGTGAGTCCCCAGGGCCAGTAGTGGGGCCAGTCCTGTTCAGCATCTTCATCAATGCTCTGGATGGTGGGGCAGAGTGAGTGCACCCTCAGCAAATTGTAGATGACTCCTAATTGGGAAGAGTGCTGATGCTCCAGAGATTGTGCTGCTGTGCAGAGGGACTTTCACAGGCTGGAGAAAGGAGCTACAGGAACCTCGTGAGTTCAGGAAAGTGAAGTGCAAAGTCCTGCATCTGGAGAGGAACAACCCTGAGTACCAATAAGTGCAGGGGTCCACCCAGCTGGAAAGCTGCTTTGAAGGAAAGAATCTGAAGGTCCTCCCCGGTGGACACCAAGTTGCACATGAGCCAGCAACATGCACTTGTGGCAAAGAATGCTAATGGTGTCCTGGGCTGTGTTAGGAAGAGTGTTGCCATCAGGGTGAGGGAGCCAAGTCTTCTCTCTACTCAGCACTGCTGAGGGCACACCTGGAGTGCTGTGTCCAGTTCTGGGCTCCCCAGTGCAAGAGAGACATAGACCTACTAGGGAGAGTGCAGCAAAAGTCCACTAAGATAACGGACAGGAGAACTCCTTGTATGAAAAAATACTAATAGAGGTGTGAATGTGCAGCCTGAAAAGGAAAAAGCTCGAGGGGGATCTCAAGTGCAAAGAGAATGGAGCCAGGTTCTCTTCAGTGTTGCCCAGTGATTGACAGGACCAAAGGCAACGGACACAAACTGAAAAGCAGAGGTTTCCCTCTGAATATCAGGAAAGGATTTCTCTCTGTGAGGGCGACAAAGCGCTGGCAGAGTTTTCACAAAGAGATTTTGGAGTCTCCCTGCATGTAGATATTCAAAAGCCACCTGGACTTGATGTGCTGGATGTAGGTGGCCCAGTTTGAGCAAAGGACTGGAACCACATGATTTCCAGGGGTCCCTTCCAACCTCAGTCTTTCTGTGAGTAGCCCAGATAAAATTTCCACACATTAAATCTTCGTCTTAACACAGATACTCAACTCATCATAGAACAAAGAATTAATAAGCAGAGTGTCAAGTATTTTCTTCTGCTATAAAGGATATACCTAGGCATCAAATTGCCTTGTAATGTTTATGATCTGATAAATTCAGTTTCTCCCAGAAAAAGCTTCTAAGGGTTTATATCTGCTTTGTTAATCATTGCTTTCAAGATAAAAACTGAAGATAAGGATGTGAAATAATAGTATGTTATGTGATAGGAAATGGCTTATATCTAGGCCAATATCCTGTGTGAAATCACACCTTTATTTTTCAAGTAAGATCAAGTTTCTTGTATAAGCAATAGCCTTTGAACTCTTACCAAATTTCTTACTTACCCATTTCTCTGTGTTTTGGGTTTGCTTTATGTAGCACATGAGAACAGACATTTTCCCCTCGTACTTGCTAGCAGTATTTTGTCCTGACAAAAGGTACCTCACAGAACAAATAGAGACTGCAAGTTTCTAGTCATTTGGGAAATGACATCAGAGCAATTTTATGGCATGTTGTCCAGGGGCAGCACTGCCATGAATGGTGCCACACAGGATGATAATAATCATTAATTCACAGAGAGGACACTATGTAAATACCCACAGGATGCAGGGTTGGGGACCAGTACCCTGGGAGTCAACCATGGAAAGGATGCACTTCTTCAAAGTTGAATTGTCCTTGATTTTCTTTGAGAGGATATGTAAAGGCAAATTACATCATCCTAGCCTTCCTGGAAAAGGGAAAAAAAAAAATAAAGAGCTAGTTAAACTATCCTAATACTTAAAAATTCTTTTCGCCCCATGGGAATGTGAAAAAACAATAGCAATTCTGCAGTTCCCTTGCTCATGCCCAAGGTGGCATTTAGATCAGTAAAGACAGCATTCTTTCCAGTGTGAAAGCAGTGAACAAGGTTCTCTATATAAATAATTTACTCGATTAAAGTACCTGAATTTAACATATCACTGCTATACTAACCATAACCAACCATGTCAAAGCATTTTGTGTGGTGGGTTAAAAAATTTGCCTTAAATATGGTAGCACAGTTCACAAATTTTTAAGCAACTTTAACAGATTTTTGAATTTTGGCTGCCCCTGCAGAATCCTTGGAGGTTAATCTGAGTGATGGCTGCAGTGAAAAACTTCTTTGTGACAGTGAGGTCAGCATGACAGCAATCTTATTTAAATGCAAGAGAAGAAGCTTGGTACAGATTAATTTTTAAGTTTCAGGAAGATGGCTTGAGACACCATTCCCTGTTGGCAGAACGAGGACTCCAATTCCTGAGCTAGAATTGACTTGTCTCTTAAGACTTAAATTTTCTTCCCTCTCACAGGAAACGTAACAAGATTAAAAAGTAATCTTGTAATCTGATATGTAACTTTATTTGCTTTCATATATTCTTTTTGTGCACATCCTTCTGCCATGCAAGAAATGCATCAGGACTGCCTGAGCCCGTGCATATTCTTCCTGCCTACAAGCTGTGCTAATAGGCCTCAGAAAGTAGAAATAGTCTTTTTGGATGTTTGAGATCAATCTGTCGTTGTAGTTAAGCTATAGAATTAGTGGAGAAGAGCAGTTAGTCCATGGCAAAAAAAAAAAAAAAAAAAAAAAATTATCTCAGTAATGAAAAGGATGGTGTTTGGGAACTGGTGGTGTTCACTGGTTCACTGTTTGAGGTGCTCTGAAGGGATAGGGTGTGTATCTCCATTGCAGGAAGATAAGTTGTGTTTTACACTGAGTTTGTCTGGAAGTGTAGGATGCCAAAGACAAGCATGACAGAAACCTGTTAATGGGCACCTTGACTCTGGCAGGCTGAAGGGATGTCACTGGTGCCTACATGTAAGTTTTCTCCATGGCCACAAAGGCAGGAGCACTCGTGACTGGCTTTGCAAAGGTGTGCCATCAGGGACAGAAAGCATCTTGGCAGAGGGTATGCTGTACTGGGAGAGATCTGCCACGTCTTCACACCTGGCTCCCACATTCACTACCAAATGTGCTGTTCTGGGTGACGTTTCTTTGGATGTGTTGTGAGGTATGGCTTCTCTCAGGCTGTAGAAGGAAACTCATCTCCCAAGGTTCTCCCTGGTTGTCATCACTTTGTCAAGTCATGAAAGACAAAGGTTTTGTCAGAATGTTTCCCTGTCCTTTTCCTCTTCTCATTCGATGCTTTGCTCTCTTTGCCATTCTGCCATAAGGGTATGTCGCTGGTTTGAGCTGCAGTTCCCAGTGGTGAGACAAATGCTCAACTGTTTGAGTTGTGCTTTGCCTATTTTCTGCAAAGCATAGAGGGAAACATTGCAAGAAGGAGCAGGGATTTGGAGAGGTTTTCTGCTGTTTGCTGAAAAGCCATTGAAGTCTGTAATGGCCAGAGCTGGGTTGTGGTTGCACACGGCTGAGGAAGACTTGAAGAGGCTGAGTATTTGGTTGAAACATTCAATATGCATGGAAAATTAGGATCAGGCCAATGATTTAAGTTTACTGTGACTGAGAAACTGGCTAATATTTAGTTCTAAACAGAAAAAAAGGAAATGTTTAAATATATTGGCTATTTTCTAATTATTGGGCATGCAACATGTGGCTTCAGTCTATTACCATTTAATTCAGCAAATCCTAAACCTTTGCTGAAATGAGCTGCTGCAATTTCTGTATGAGTGACATGAGTACTTTGAGACTCAAGTCTAGAAAGTGGGAAATTAATTAAAAAATCTAGCTTGGATACATCTCTTAGACATTTCCTCCCACTGTACAGTCAAGAATATCTACTTTGAAAGTTTAGTCTTCTGTTTATTGTGTGAAGTTCCTTGGTGTTCCCTCAGCCTATTTTGCTTGATTTAATTTTTACTGTAGGTACAGTATTTTCAGTAACTGGAGGTATTATGTTTAATTTTCTGCTGTTTCAGAATTTCTTTTTACTGGAGCTCCAGCAAAATTGTTTACCAGAGAAATATACTGTGAAATATATTTTCCTGAGTTTCCCATGGGTGAAATAAATTGGTTCATGTGGGAAGTGTGGGAAAATAACATTATGCATTCAATCTACAAGAGATCCTTAAAAGCATTTTTTTTTATTTGCAGTGGGATATTCAGCTTTCTACCTAAAGTTAGAAAACTTTGTGACATATACTTTTTTTTTTTTCCAAATATATTTGTACTTTCAGAAGAAACTGAGAGTTTAAAACTGTTTCCAAATATGTTGCCTGTCAATTTAGTTGCATCAGACATCTGACTATGGATTCATTTGCCCAATAGCAAACACAAACAGACACCCTTTCCTTCTGGGCAGGCACAAAGGCCCTTTGGGGAGAGTCTGAGGGAAGGGCTGTGTCTTTTACCAAGCTGCCTGACCCATGTGCCTCCTCACCTCTGGTGCATGATGCCTCTGAAGCAAAGTGAAATTTTAGTCCTATTACCATGCTGGGGAGAGCTGGACTGGAGACCTGCCTTCTCCATTTTTTTAATGCTTTTGCTGTCTCTTTATATTGACGTTTTTAAGAAGCGGACAGGGACCCATCGAACAGTCTGCCCTGTTTTCTCTACGGTCTCCTCTCTTGAAACAGGAATGCATATAAATACCTAAACACACAGGTTGTGTACAGCAGGTCACACCATTCACCTCTAAAAGGAAAAATTGTCCAAATGAATGCTGATTTTTTGCTTAATGTACTCTCTGCCAAGGTTGGAGTTAGATTGTCATGAGCTCCAAGTGATTTTAAAATCAAATTTTCTTTGATGACAAAAGACACATTCTAAACTGTGTGCATATTATCTCTCTTACAATATTCCTTAAACACATTTAATGAACTAGCAGATACACAGTAATGAATTGCTCTTTCAGTTTGCATGGGAAAGTTTCTATTTTTTCCGTCCAGAACACTAAACATTTCTTGCATTACAAGAAAACAGAGAAATTGAGACTGTGATTCTGTACTACAGATTCTGTGCTTTTATAAGCAAAGATTGTGCTTCCAGGTTTAATGTAATAATACCATCTCCTTCTCCTCTGCCTTCAAGTTGGTAACCTTTCAGACTGGAAATCAGCATTATGTTCTTGGTGCTGCCACTGATGCCTGGTGAATTATGAGGCAAATCCCCATCCCTTCCTTAATTTACCCTGTTGGATATAGGTGATGGTACCTTCTTTTTACAAGGCACCTCTAATTCAAAATATGGAATTGCAAAGCTAAATGCAACTTTATTTGTTACAAGCTGGTTTGGAATAACACCACATAGATGAACCCAGGGGTATACAGAGCGAAAGAGAAATGGAGCCACAGATTTTGTCGTGTAATTGAACTGCTGTGTAAGGGGAGGAAGTGATTTCCCCAGGTAATTATTTCACGAAGTGCTGAGATGCTGCAAGCAGCATTCATAATTTGGAAACTTCTGCTTTCTCACAGTAAGCCAGACATGAATTAAAATAGAAGTATGGTACCTTTTTTTCTTGATTGGATTTTTTTTAGCGCATCTTCATTAGTGTAACTCTCTTCTCAAATCAGCAAAACTAGCGTTGCACCATTTAGAGGTTGCAGTGGATTCCACAGTTTGAGGGTTAGTGTGTGTCTGCACTGCTTCAGACACAACCTAGCCCAGCAAATTATATTTAATTAAAGTGTGAATTACCTGAAAAGTCAGGAATTCAGGAATAGTTGCTTTTTCAGTGGTTCTGTCTTCCTTGCAGCTTTTTCTTACCACCTATAGTTTGAAGTGTAATATGGAAATCATTTTACTTTCTATGATTATTTGGACATGTGAGCATAAATGGGATTGAGATAAATTGGTTTAAATCAGGTCAGGTGTCTTTCCTTTACCATGTATGCAATAGAACAGAAATTCATGTTCAGTATGTCACTAACAGTCATTTTAATTGCTGGATGAATTTGCTAATGGTATTTTTTCCTGGTTTTAGGGACTGTTTTTGATGTAACTGTGAGAATTTTGCACTTAGTCTTCTTTATAGACATGGCAAATGCTTCTCTCTAATCTAAAACATCTTATAGTAATCAAATGATTTGCTGAATTTTTTCTTTTCTCACTCTTTTGAGATTGAAAGAAATCTAAATTTATACTTCTTTTGGCATCTATAAATGTAAAAACCTATCAGCAAGATTATAAAATTTGAGGCTGAGTATCTAAATTAATTTACATTAAAAAAAAAAGACCCAAAACTATGGAGCTTAAATATAACATATGGCTTCAGATTGGCACCAGATTGTTGGAGATCTCTATGGTATAGTATTAAGGTTTCAATATTATAAGTGCTATTTCTATGTATGTATACACGTGTATTTCCTTATTTGTGCATTCATAGATAGGCTAGACTTTATATTCAGAGTGAAAACATCCCTGATTGCATGTGTGTCCATTTCAGCTCTTACCTTTTATATGAAATTAGCTTTGTATTCTCACCATACACTCTTGTGTTATATATATATTTTTTATTAATTTGTTATGCTGTCATTCCAGTCACATTGGTAGTTTCATGCAAACAAAAACCCATAATACTGGCAAAGGAATGAGTGATAAAGAGTGAAAATCACAGGGAAAGGAATGTCTTCAGTGCTGCATATTTTACAATTACCCTCAGTGACAACAGGAAAGCTGCTTCCTATCCCTGGTCTAATTACACCAATTATGAACCAGTGCTGAATGTTTTAAAATTCAGACAAACTGCTGCAAAAATAAACAGTTTATTGATAAAGCAATAAGGTTATTTTCTCATTTTCATCTTTGTTAATTAAGACCTTTGTTCAATTAAAATCAGTGATATCATTGCAATAGTATTATGCTGTGGAAAAATAAGAGTTTGACTTACACAGTGGGGTATGCGGTATTTATAGAGATAAGTTAGGAACTCTTAAAACCAAGATTTTATAATGGAAGTGTTGACACGGGCTTCATTTTGCTGGCATAATAAATTCTATTATAGTATTCATTAGAAGAATTTCCAGTCCTTTTATAGACTGTGGAGTCTCTGGAAAGCAAATGAAGTCAAGAATTACTAGTCTATCACAGAAGCTCCTCACAGTTATTATTTAAAAGTAGCATATGATTTGGAGTGTTACTTTTTTTTTCCAGGAATGTTTTACTTTTCTCCAGACAGTGGAACTTCAGTGTTACTTGATTTGTTTGAAGTTGTCTTTGTTTGGAAAAGAAAATCAATTTGATATAATCATATTGTTAGTTACCTGGGAAACAGAGATACAAAAGCCTTCTCTGAATAGCACCTTTTGATCCACCTCACAAATGCATGATGTTTCTAATATTTTATTATTTTCTGAATCCAATAGGTGAGATGCATGAGCTGTCTTTCTTATATAAATCATGGTGTACCACCTTGTTTCATATGCATTTTCACTCACAAAGAATTTCACTATATGTAAAAGCAACTCCCACACATTAGCCCCATGTACACTTTTCCTTGTGTTTTGTATCAGTCACTGCTATAAGTAACTATTTCTTATTCTTGTCTTGTCTGCAGTTGCAGAAAATCATAGGAGACATTAATTAATATATAAAAGATATGCTACACTTTGCATTACAGGAAAGAGACTGAACAGAATATTTTGATTCCCCCATATTTTTCTGCAGATTCATTTTGGTTGTCAGACTGAAGCAGGCTAGAGTAGATGTATGGTATTGCATTGTGCTGTATTGTATATATAGATGTTTCTATAAAATAGACTGAATCATCACAAAAAAATAAAGTGAAAAATCCTCAGGCATCTCACAAATAGCAGTAAAAAGATGCAGGTGGACAGGTTTTAATGTTCTTGTATGGGTATTTAGTAAGGTATGAAATTTCTGTTAAGAAACTGTGAATTTAAGATGTATACATCACAAAAACTCCAAGTCTTCTTCTGAAAGTGTTTGGTGTCCTTGAAGTTATTCAAACATCTACATGGAGTCAGATATATCAGGTGGACAAGACAAGATATTAAGTCTGAGGAACTGTTTGGATGTTCTTTAATGGACCTAAAAGTATGTTATGGCTGTGGTGACAACCCTACCAGAAGATGAGGGGAGGTATGATACTAAATGCAGCACTGGGTGACAGAGGAACAAGTTACTATCCTGAGTAAGACCTTAGTAAGTTTCTCTCTTGTAGAGAAGTCTGCTTGCTGTATTTACTTCCCAGCATCTCCTTTTTAGTAGTTATTCTAGGAATTATCTTAGGAAGTACTGAGCTATAAATAATGTTCTTTAACACTTAGAAGAAGAGGGAAGAAGGTATAGATGTTTAGATGACTGGTCTGATACTGAAGCAGATCAAGCCTTTGACTCCAAGCTGTGAGAGCTGGCTGCATTTAATTAGGAACAGACAGCTGACAATTTATGAGTGGTGCATGCAGGCTCGCTGAGTAGCTCTTGTATTTGTTCAACTTGGCAAGTACAGTATTCCTTTCACCATCCCATAATATACATCTCTTTTGCATTTATGTGCACAGGCACATTAACTGAACAATGAAAGTACACCATAAGTAACATGAATTACGTGATTGCACTGTGAAGAAATATTAGCCATCAGCATAGCAAATAAGTATATTTCCATGGGCATTTGTGAACATCCTCTATTTCAACTGCTAATACTGTAGTCCTGAAATTTCAGGGAATAGTAGTAAAATATGTAGAGTCTTGGTTTAACATGTGCTAAAGCTTGAAGATCATGCAGTGTTTCCAGTTTGTTAATAAACACAGGGATATTATAATGGCACCCTTCAAGCTACTGAAGACCAGCCTCTTCAGAGACTGTGCAATTGATGTCTTGTGTCCGTGTTCTGTCCAAGTGCTGTACTGTCAGATTTCTTAAAACTGATTGTTCATCTGTCTGCATTTCAGGAAATTTACAGGCAATCAGACTAAAAAGATAGAATCTAGAAATTCAAACTATTTCAGGTGAAGAGAGTTCTCAATGGGAAGTTCAGGAAAGAAATATTAGTCATTATGAAATGTATTTCCTTTGACTAGGTGCTATAACCTTCATATGCCCTGTGGAGCAGATTTCAGTGAACCACTTCAAGGGAAAAATAACACAGGAAGCTGACTGAATAATGCATATGTCAGATTCTCTTTCTATTTATGTTTGCCTTATTTGGAACAGAAAATGATGAGTTGAGGGGACAGAGGAGCTTGATACCTCAGGGAAACTGAGAGAAATGTTAAATGACAGTAAAGTATATAGGACAAATTTTATGCATATATATTATAAATTAATAACATATAATCAGTGAATGTTGAGTAATTTTTAAGAGCTATTCACTAAGTTAATAGCTGAATAGATTATTTAAGTAAACATGTATGTGAATGTGGTCTGTAGAAGTTTCTGTCACTCATAAAATTGTATGTCCAAAAAACCTGAAATTCCTAGGGTAAGATATCAGAATAGATCAGTCCTGAAAATCATGCACATTATTTATGTAGTAATTGTGATTGTAAAATAAAGCTTTTAATATTTATATTTTATTTCTTTACATTTAACTTTTATTTGCTTATTAATATATGTAATACATTTTTCTCTATTTAAAATGGATAAGTTACTCAGAAATAAGCCTTAAGGGAAATGGAGGAAATTGTGGGGTTTATTTTAATTTTTTTGTGAGTCAATATTCATTCAATTATGTTGTGAAGAGATTGGAATTATGAAAACTCTATTTGCCAACACAAATTTGATAAGAATCTATGATAGATCTTTTTCTTCTCTTCTCACACTTGTTTTTGTCACTTCTTAGGAGAAAATACATTTAGAGAACAGAAAATCCTAATTATAAAAGCTTCTAACTTCAGGAGTGAAAAAATGTGTTAATTGTTCTGAGTTATAATTAGATCCTGCTGCACCTACATGATACATCAGTGTCATGCCAATGCTTTTTTCCTATCAAAGTGATTATACCAGAGACAACAGATTTCTTCCTACTGTGGTGTTTCAATATGCAATCCAGGCTCTGATAATCCCACCTACCCCAAAGATTTAGGAGAATTCCTTACTCATTGATAACTGTGAACAGCACACATTAGATGTGAATGCTTCACCTGCGGTGAAGAATTTACAGATTTACATGGGTTTGAGGAAATTGGATGGAAAACACAGGACCTGCATTGCAGTTTCTTGTAATTCTGTTGTAGAGAAAATCAATATATGGTGTAAACAAATAATGCCACATAACAATTACTATGTTTCTTCTTGTGTGTAATTTCATTCCCAACAATAGAATTAAATTAAGATTGAATGCTTGATTGCTAAAATAATGATTATTCATGTCCATTTAAGATGTGATGTGTCATTGAGTGAGTCATAACATCCTCGTATTTTTACATCTATTTTCTACTTTGAAATTTATGAGTATTATTTGTGTTAGGATGGTGATGGAATATTTTTTTTGTAAATCACTGAAATTAAGTTTGTATGTGACAGTTGCATTTTTCATTGTGGATCATCTCTCTAGCACCTGAGTATCCTGCATACAAAATTAATAGAAAAGTCTAATGTGGACATTAAAATAATTCAAATATTTTGACAGTTCCAGAATGCCACTTTTTACATTTTCTTTGTTTTCATAGGGTAGGGATGCAGGGTTATCACATGGTGATATTAAACGTAGTACTATAATTGTGTTTATCACTGATATTGGCAAGGCTTGTTCAAAGAAGGCGGTGAAATGTTTTCAAAAGAGATCAAGTCTAGATCTGCCTGATGTCTTCTCACAAAGACTGGGCTTTATCCCCTGCACACAAGAGTATTGATAATGGTGCTAATTGCAATGAATCCACCTTGTTTGGTTGTATAGTCTCCCTAAGGATCTCAGTTCTAGTGCTTTATTAATATATTTATTGGTTTTCTTCAAAGATTCTGTATCTGCTTATCTCAAGGTGGAGGAGATTCAAAGTTGCCAGAGATCAAACTTCCCAGGTCTGTTTTAAGTTCCTTATAAGGACTATGTACTGGTTTTGGTGAACCTTTTTATATTGCAGACTTCTTGCAGCTATATCATGGGTACAAAGCCTTTATTAATGGAAGAATATATTTATAGGCTTGTCTACTCTGTGTCATTCTCTTTTGATACTTCGGTCTGCATGCCGAGCAATTTGCCCTACAGAAGTAGCTGCCAAAGACCTGTTTTGTGCCAAGTGTTGGCTTTTTCTGTGTCTGCTAGTTCCTAGAAAATTGTGAAGGAATGAAAAAACATATCTCATATGAGGTCATTGCTGTTTATGCAAAAAATCATAGCAACCTCCCCAGCCACTCTGCTTCCATGCTTTTGCTTCTTGTGCCCTCTTTCCTGGCCAGCTCTCACTATACCATTGTGAGAGTTGCTCAGTGTGCCAAGAGCGCTCCCCATCTGTTGGTAGCAGCTGGGTGATGTGGCATTTGATCCATCCCTTTCCCCAGTAAATTTCTACTAAAGCTCAGTTTTGATCTGAGTCTCTTAGAGAACTTCACTGTCATTGTCATTGGCAATGACATGTACATTTCATGTACTTGCCAAGAGCTTTCTTCTACAAAGGCTTAGAGGTGGGCTTACTTCACCACACGAGTAGTCCTGCTACAGTCCATGAGACCTCTTTAACGTGCACGAAGTGCCTGTATAAGCTTTTGAAGAAGGTTACTTAAAAATTCCTTAAATATATGTGTTTTTATAGACAATTTTGAACTTTCCAAGGACTGTTGTTGTGAGGGAGGTTAACTGGTTCATGTTGTTTCCTGGAAGGTACACAGAGCCCTGTGTTATCTCTGTGCTCTCTCACACAGATCTTTGTCCTGTCCGCTCATGCAGATGAGTGAGGTGATACCTCTTTGCTGTTGAGATATCACAGTGAGCTCTGCAAGGTCGGTGGGCTTTGTTAAGAACTATGCTCAGGTCACACATGCTATGGACTTCCATGTCCATAGGCTTGGGATTTTTAGGCAATTGCACCTATCCACCTTGTATTAAAAAGCTAGAACTGTGTTAACAGATTGGTAGCACTGTCCTCCTTCATACCTGGTATTCCCAGACTGCTTGAAAAAAGGAAAAATAAGAGCATCTTCTTTCTTGGGAACCAATGAGATTTTGTTCAATTTCCAATTCTTTCCCCTCCATAAGTTTTCTAACCCTTAGCTTATTCTAAGACAATCTTATCCTACTTCCAGTCAAATCTTCAATTGTTCCTTTTGCTTTGGAAAAAAAATTACTGTCACCTAGACCAACAAAATCATTGTCTGCTCAAATAGCGAATGGTAATCTTGTCAAATTTACCATGCCTGGAGCAGAATATTTTTTCCAGACCAGACATAACAGTGAAAAAATTACTTTGTGAACAAAATGCGGCTAAACATTGGTGACCCCTAGTTCTGTCTTTGGGTCAGTGAAGTTTTCAAGGAAGGTTTCAAGGTTTGCTTGATATTATTATTGCAGATTGTGCTAATAATGAATCTATTAAAATACCTATTACTGGTAATGATGGAGAGCATGTATAACTGTTGCCAGTGCTTTTAAATATTTATCATACTCTTATACATCTACTGAAACATCTTCCAATAAGCCTTCAATTATAACATATTATTGGCATTTGTTGCTTCCTTTCACTGCTTTCAACATCTTTCCTTTAGAACTTTTATGCATATGTTCTTGTTCTTTATGTAGTAAGTGTTCCCAAATATGTCTCACTGATAAAATAATACAGGCTACAGGTAAAAAGTTAGGATAAATAAGGACAAAAGAAAGAGGGAATCAAACCAAAACTAATGTTAGAGTCAGAGAAACTGAAGCTGGTATCCCATGCAGTGTAACAAAGTCTCACTTAGAGAAGTTTGTCTTTTCTGGCAAACCAGCAATCTTCTCTTCACACTAACTCTAATGTTTGTCCAGCCTTCATTTTGGCTGTTTCTGTGCCTTAAAGCTATAAAAAGCAGAGGAAAGCAGGGAGGGGAGAACAAAACCCTTTCATACCGCTTTTCATACTGAAATGCCTTAGCCAGGGTCAGAGCTGAGGCAGGGAGTTTGGCAGGACTGCAGCAGCCAACAGTCAGATCAACTCCAGGATCCACCACCTCAGGCAGGACGGAGATTAGATAGCTTGTCCTTGTCCTTGAACTGTGCCCACACAAAGCATCTTATTTCTTTCCCTTCTTTATTTTTATTTGCAAACACCTTTATATGCTTTTGGTTAATTTGTGTATGTACATCATGCAAACTTAGATTACAAAATGAGACAGAAATGTAAGTACTCAGATTAAAAAGCAGTGTGGAAGCTTTCGAGTACCAATTGGCATCTTGACTTTAAAGATACCTCTCTATTTTTAGAATAATATAAGAATGTGCAAATGAAATGGTACAAAACCTAAATGTGTTTCAGTTTAAAAATTATTGGGATAGAGAAATCTTATGTTCAAATACACATACAATTATTTGTGGCCAAAAGTGTAGAGGTACCACATAAATGATTATATATCAAAGGATATATAAAGCATTACTGTGTAATATAGTTGTGCAAAAGTTATTAATATCCCTAAAAAGTTGACAATAAATGGCTGTCTGGAGTATTTAAAAAATGAAGAAGTCTAGACTTCAAAAATATGTTAATTGAACTGAGTCTTTTTTAAAATACAGACAAATGTGTAATAAATGAAGTTGGCATTTACTTTCAAAAAAATGTTAAAAAGCATTCAGAGTTAAGTGATTTAGAATAAATGGTTGTGGATTATGTGCTATCAGAGTAATAGAAGGAGAATACTAATTAGCACTCCAAATCTTTAATACTGAACCAATCCAATGTCTCCTTTAGTAATTCTTTATTGTAGCCATAGTAACAAAAGAAAAAAACTTCAGCCACACAGGCATTTGCAATCTCTTTTATTTTTCTTAAAGTCTTAATTTCTCTAAGAAGCTCTGTTTTGTACTTCTAGCACTTGTAATTATACCTTTCTACATTTAAATATGACAGCATATCCTCAGGCATAATTCATTCCTACATAGCTCATCTAGATTAAATTTTTAAAAGCTTGCCCTTGCTTTCATTATTTCATGAAGAGCCTTTCAAAATAAGCTGCAGTATTCAGAACTTAAATATATATATATATATATATATATATATATACATACATACATACATATATATAATGACAGTACTTACCTAAAATAGAACAGTTATTTTGAGGGATGTTCTTTTAGATGTACTTTTAGAAATAGTTTAGAAGATTTTCATGGCAAAGCAAAAGAAAGTTAAAGAAGGTAGTGATTAGAAAGCTCCAGGAAAGGTCTTAAAACATGTAATGAATCATAGATTAATCCAGGTTGGAAAAGGCCCCAGAAGATCTCTAGTCCAACTTGCCAGCCAAAGCAGAATCAGTCTGGAGGTCAGCTCAGGCTGCTCAGGGTTTGATCCAGTTAGGTCTTGAGAGCCTCCAGGGCTGAAGGCTGCCCAGCCTCCTTGGGCAGCCTATTCCTCTGCTGGCCTGCCATCAGAGTAAAAGAGCATTCTCCTGTGTTCAGAGGAACCTTCCCCCATTTTAGCTTTTGTCTGTTGTCTCTCACCCTCCTGACAGGGACTCTTGTGACCCTGTCTTCATGCTAAATTTACCATAAACACTGGGGGCTCCGTTGGGTCCCCCTGAATCACCATTCCCTCTCCCAGATGACCAAGCCTCAGCCTCTCCTTACAGGATGCCTGCACTCCTGCTCCAGTCCCAGCCATCTTGGGAGTCCTCCATGGAACCTGCTGCATTAACAATGCCTACCTGATCAAGAGACCTCCAACTAGACACAGGTAGGGTCGACAGGTGATATTAAAGGGCACAGATGTCTCTCTTGCCACTGTCCCTGTTCCTGATTATACAGCCCCAAACAATGCTACCCTGCCTTACTGCCAGAGCATGTTCATCTTTAGATCCACCACTGTCTTCTCTACAGACCTGCTCCACCAACTTGTACCACTGCATGGATTTCACACACTCAAGGGGTACAGCTTTGTATTATTCCTCATTTTGTTGATTAGGGTTCCTGCCAGCCCATCCCTCCAGCCTGCCTGGTGTTCCTGGAAGTGGCCGTGGCTTCAAGCAGATTGGCTGCATGTACTAACTAGGTGTCCCCTGAAAGTTCAGTGAAAATGAACTCTGACCTCTCCACCAGATCACTGTAAAAGAGGTAAGACAAGAGAGGTCTTGAAAAAAATCACAACTGGCCTCCAGGTAGAGTGTGTGCCATTAACTACCCACCCTTTTGGCCTCAGGGCCCAGGCAAGTTTTCACCCATTTAGCAGGCCACCCATCCAGACCCACCACCCACAATGTTCCAATTCAGATATCAGGATGCTGTGGGAAAGGAAAAAGTACCTCCTGATATTTTTTTTACCAGAATACATAGTTCTAAACTGAAGGAAAATTCTTTACTAGACACCACTGCAAATATTTTAAAGTCACAGTTCTATATATGTTTACTCTGAAAAAAGCAGTTCTATGTTTTTGCAGATTGTACACAATACAGTGTGCTGATTTCTGTACAGTAAATATAATAGTTTCTTCTCTATCTAGTAGAGCAACAAGAATGAGAAATATCAGAAATACTCAAAGAACAGGTTCTTTTCTACCATATCAAATGCATCATCTTGTCACTGATCACAGCTTTTTTGAGAATGATTTTTATTAAAATATATTCATTTCATTCTGCTAGTAGTCTGTGAAACTGCATAGGTATGTGCAAAACAAAAGTGGTCAGGGAATGGGAGTTTTTGTTTGGGGTATACCTAAGCAGTTTTTGAGGTGAGAAATTTAAGTATTTGATATGAGGCAAGATGAGTCTGCCAAACTATAGGCATGTGTCCTCCCTAGCTCCTTAATGGATGGCATCCATGACTGATTTGGTGTCAAGGATGCACAGATGTGTGCTCCTGTTAAATTTCAGGAAGCAACTCCATCCTTGCACAATTTTCTTTGTCACCACAATTAAAGGCACTTGCAGTTTTGACCCAGAACCAAGCTGCAAAGAGTGGTGCAAGAAGCAGCTTTGTCAGTGCAGACAAACAGATTTGGGCCACTGGAGGCTGTGATACAGTCACACTGAGCCCCTTCTGTGATGTGCTTTCCATAGAACAGGTGATTGGAACCCTCCCCCTCAAACAAGGGCTGGTACCTGCATATCTAAGTCAAGTAGGTTGTCCTTTTTTTCCATTCTTGGTTCACAGCTGACAGGATGTTCTTTTACACACCACCATCTTTTGCAGCATGGTTGCATAAATCTTTCCATCAAGCCGTTTAAAGTCATGTGAAATTTTCCTCCCTAAAATTTTGAATTTCTTTTACTAGGATTTTCCATCACATAAATAATCTGAAGAAAATCAAGACAGGATGAATATGAAAGAACAAAGCTGTCTAATACTCGCTTTGAGGCTCTGTGTTCTGAACTGTAACCTTCACGACTCCTTGAAGTCATAAAAGGGTCACGTAAATTTGGAGCTACCTAATTCTTTACTTGCAGTACATTTTTCTGAGCCTACACACCAACATGGCTGCCCAGCTTCTCAAATGGAGCAGGCTTAGCTGGAGCTGGGTTGGAGGGAGTGCTATCTTTAGCCACCCATTCATATCAAAATCCCTGTATTTCCTGAAGGCTTTAAATTCTTTTTGCCTGGACATCCCTAAACCAGCTTAGTGTGGAGTGACCCAGCCATAATTTACATTTAACCTAATTTGAATTCATAAGCAAGGCATTCCTCAGTCTGTTTCACCTGAGGGGCTCTATCCAGCTGGCATCCTCCGAGCATGACTAATGGTGCAGGCTGTGCATGAAGCACAGCAGCAGCAGCAGCAGGTGATGGGAGTCTCCATTCATTCAGGAGCATGAGTATGCAATGTGGGTTCAATCTTTGCCTTTCAGAAGGTGTTTAGATCCATCTTTCCCCCCAATCATCCATGTAAAAGTTATTTCTAATATGGCTTTCCTCTGCAAAAAGCTCTACATTTAAAAGGAATATGCAGGAATAAAAGGAATACTTATTTTCGTTAGTGGGAGGAGGTGGGAAAGAGTGTGCACAGAATTTGTGCCAAAATAGTCATGTTATTTATGTGTCCTGCGGCAGTTAGAGATCTTGCTTGGGAAAATGGGAAGGCTGACTTCCAGTCCTTGCAAGTTGTTGTTTAAAAGCTTTACCTGATGTCTGATTAACAAAAAAAAAAAAAAAAAATCCATGAACATTAGCCTCCTGGCTATTCTAAGTCTCAAATGGATACCTAATTCTACTCACAGGTTGAAGAGGAAAGAGATGTATTTGCCTTGATAGGAAGTGTACTCCCCTGCTTGCTGCTCTTTCTCCCACCCCCCTCCATTCCCACCTCCTTCTAACAGGTCTTTTATATCTTTTCTGGTTTTAGACCCTGAATATAGGCTTCAGTCCTTGCATTCCCAAGCTATATTGATACCAAGGAGCATGAAATGAGATTTGCCTTAAGGCACAAAACCACAGCGTATGCATTTAAAAAGCTTTGTGTGCACACAACTGACTATTACAGTGGTATTTGAAAATGAACAAAAAATGCATATTATTATGCACTTTTGATGGCAGTGTGTACAGAGCATACAAAATAGAACAGGACTTGTGGCTTGCGGGTTCCTTCAGAATCAAAAGCAGTGAATAGAAGAGGTTAAATCAAGATAATTTTGACACTTAAGATTGTTTGCACGTTATTTGGTAGAATTGCTACTCATAAGACATTTTAATGCAAGTGCCCTTGAAAGGCATAAAGCACTTAAAACACTGATATGTGTATAAATGTAAATTTTCACTTAACAGAATGTGTATGCTCTTTGTTTTATTAAAATGTCGTTTGAGAAATATTCTTACTGAAGATGTGCATTCAGTACATGAACAATAAAAGTGTCCAATCTTTATAACTTTCCCCATCTAAAACTTGAATGGGTAAGATATTGCAAAGCAACTCTATCAGGATAAAATTGTTGGGATTAGAGTAGCATTCATCTAGCTCAAGCTATTTTTCACACTGCTCAGGGCATTATCCAGTCTTTACACCACTGGCTTTGGGAGTGGTCGGGATGGGTGTGTGGTGACTACTAGGCTACACAGCGCCATGCCAGGCTAAGGGCAGATCTGTGTGCTCATTGTGTACAGCAAAGCTGGTGTACAATCCAGAATTACAGAGTTGAGATAAGGCAGTCACCAGGGATGCAGAGAGCATTTTAAAAAGAGACATTTTTCCTTAAAGTATGACTAAACATGTGAGAAAAAAACATGCAGTAATCTGTAGGTTATAACAAAGTAATTTAGCCAACAGGTTGTTTCTAATCAGGTTAAAGCAGAAAAGCTGTGAATTGTCCAGCAGCTAAGGAGGGGATCAAGATGTTGAGAGATTAAGATTTATCACCAAAGTATATTTCCCCGGATTTTAAAGAAACTGAGAAGTCCTTCTTTTTTCACTTGTAACACCATTATAAAAGTATCTAAGACAGTCCATTATCTTGGACACTAGATTATCTTGAAACTTAAGAAACTTGAAAGCAAGTTATATGGGAAGTGTAGTACTGCATAAGCACTCAGACTTCAGTCAGCAAAATAAAAGAGAAATTTAATACTTCAACAGTATTAACATTGTATTTACAGCTGCTGCTGCTGACCACATGAAAAAATGTTTCCCAGAGGCTAAGATCAAAGGTACTGCCAGTGTGACATACTATGGGACTACACTATAATAATTTTACAGTTTTAACAGATTGTTTCCAGTGAAAATGTGTGTGATAAAAACTGCAGGTGTTCATATACAGGGAATGAAGGATTTTTTATATTAATACAGGTTAGATTTTAAATTAGCTACTTGATTCAGCTGCACAACAGCTTCGTGTTTGAAAAGTACCTCCTTTATCTATAATTTTCAAAGAGCACTTAAAATCCAAACATCCTACAATTTTTGTGAGACCATGAATCCTGTGTAACTGCTAGCCTACTCTTTCATATTAAACAACTAGGTCAACAGCAGTTTGTTGTCTTTTGATACGGGGTTCTGAATTTAGTTTTTGTAAGGCTGCTAGTTCAGGTAAGTTCATGTGCAAGTGGAAGGTCCTGTGTTAAAATTCAGGCAGAACCTCACAGTAGTTTTACTTTTCAGGATGTCTTAGCTGAAGGAAAGTAGGCTGTCTCTCTCTATTTTACTTTGCCATCCTGATACCAAAGAAGGAAACATCATATCCAAAAGGACTTAGAAATGGAAGCAGGCTACTTGCCAGATTCTGCAGGTACGTCACCAGAATGGCGTGCAGGCATTTAGCCTTCTGACTCTGTTAATGTTAATAAGAGTCAGGCAGTTCAACCTCCATATACCATGTTCTAAGCATATCCATTGAAGTCTGGCAAAGAAGCCCTGAGGCTTCCTTGTAAAAGTCTTTGAAACTGCTGCTCTTCTCCTGTAAGATTTGTGATGGAAAGCAAGCCAGAAAGCTGCCCCGCTATACAGAGATTTCCATGCAAAAGCTGTGCCTGAATATAGATAGGTCTGGTGTTTTGCCATACTACTAAAATGAAAGCACTGTGAGGGGAAGAAGGGTGATGTGAGAAGTACGTACTTCCCATGGGCAATGAACTAAATGGCTTTGTAGAGGCAACTCCAGGCAGGAAAATTTTTTGGAGAATATATTGAAGGCTGCTGAGAAACACCTGAACCAGGCATCACAGTTCACATCCCCATCCCTGACAAAGTGTTGTGATTTATTGTGTTGTTCTGGTCTGGAGCAAAATGGCTGTATAGCCAATTTGTCTCTCTTCTGGGAGTGTGGAAGGCTATTCATGTGTTACAGAGGGCTGACCATAAAAAGCTCCTCAATCAGTAGGGAAAAAATCCCATGCCTGCAGTCCCCAGTTACATGGGGAGCAAGAATTGGGGAGCCGCCCTTACAGCAGCTGATCAGCTAGTTACCTGTAAAAGGAGGAGACTTAGTCACATCTGTGGCTGAGTTATCCTTCATGCCTTCTGCCATGTGTGGTCTTATCTACAATGAAGTCTGAAGGTAATCTTTACTCCCATGTAGATATTGCAGCAGGATCGCAGATGGTGCAAAAATGGTTTCTGGAATGCCAATAAAAAGAGGCAGCCTCCATTGCTTCCTTACTTGTACCACCATAAGCGTGAAAGAATGGAACTCCCAATATCAGAGCTACTTACAATGAAGGTCCAGGGAGAAAAGAGTCAAGTTCTTCTTTACTTTGAAAGATTGCTTAAATTTTTTATTTTTTCAAATGGAAAATAGAAGTGAAGTTAGATGGTTCCAGGTTAAGGCATTTTGCAGTTACCCTCATACATGCTCAGAATCGCCGATTTTTTGAACACTGGCCTAATTTTTTCACTTCCTGTATTTCTCCAGCTGTGTGGTCGCCTGCAGACTGGGCTGCTTTCCACAAGCCATAAAACAACCTGAGGACTGCCCGATTTAGGCTTGTTTAAAATTCTCCTTGATTGCAGTAATTGGAAAGAAGTGCAGCAGTGCAGAGTGGCAAAACCCAGTCACATTGCAACTAAGAATCTGCACCCAAGTTGGTTGAGTTTAATCAAGTGCTGTGCAAGACATGTCAGGTAACAGATTTCCTGTTAGGAGAACTCATTCAAATATTTCTTGGTAGTGCCGAGGGGGTATCTCACTGTTTACTCCTTTGTATTTATTCATGCAAAATGCCTTGCAAAGAAAATGTGTGGCTGGCTAAGGCGAACTGAAGATGGTGCTTTAGGCTGTAACCTGATCCCTGGCAGAGGGGTCTCCTTAAACACTGTCCGTGCCTTTTCACAAGCAGGGCTCTGTGTGTGCTGAGACAGGAGCCAGCAAGAGTGGTCAGAGTGGTCCTTCCACCTCCCCCACTGACCACAGCAGAGAGCTGTAGGGTGGAGGACAGTGAATGTATAAGAGTCCACGTGTCACACTGCATCCCTCGCCATCATGTCAGGCCACATTTCCACCTCTGCTACCCTAACCCGCAGGATTTGTTTGTCTGTCACTCAAAATAGTATGAATTTACTTCACCATCAATTTTTCTCTCTGGAACAGTTCCATCTACTGCCAGTCACTGTCTCCAGAGGATACTCCCACTCTTTTACATGTAAATGGGCATTCTATATTTAACCTTCTTGATTATTTTCTTCAATCAACACATAAACTGTAGTTTATATTTTTCTGCTGCTTCATGCTTTCTTTTCTGGCTCTTACAGGACATCTGGTGAATTATTATTTCAATGAATAGTATTTTTGATTTGTCAGAAAACCAGTTAAGCATTTTCAGAGGCAAGGATAGTGCATATCTTTCTCTCTGAGTTTCAGAAGTACAAGTTTTCTCTCTCAGCATGCTGTTCAAAAAAACCCAGACAAACGCTTTATCACAAGGACAACTGAAAAGAAACGTTCTACTTGACTTCCTAATGCTTTGATGATAGAAATAGAACATCACACACAAATTTAAAAATGAAAAATTACAGAGCTAAAAATAGACTTGATTTTTTGGGGGCTGTTTTGTCAGCAAAGTGTGATTATTCTTCCAAGAAGTGCTGGTGTGACTTTTAGACTGCTTTAAAAATAAATTTGCCTTCATTTTTTTGAGATACTGGACAGCAAGTCTCAAAGTAATGCTAATATCTTGCTCTTGCAGCAGAGAATGCAAAAAGCACCTGTTTGTGTTGACCCACTTCCTACTCAGAGAGAACACATATTACAACCCCCAACTAGTAAAACTAATTTCTAATTCAATGGCTCACAGAGAGCTATGATGACAAAACAGACTTTTAAAATAATGTTTTCCTCAAAAATAGCACTCCCCGAACTGTGGATCAGGTGTTGATCTCAGATTTTGCTCAATAAGTCTTGACACTGCCATGTCCATGGTTTACAGGCTACTTGGATCTTCTGTTTAGAATACTGCAGAAGCAAGATTCTGCATTGTCTTTTTGAATTTGGTTACTGGTCTATTAAAAAGATGAAGGAATTTCCACTGATCCAATGACTCCAGATTTTTCCCCATCATCTTTGAATATAATTACACTTCTGGCTTGGTTTATGCCACTTGTTTATAGAAGAAGGATATTCAGAAATGTATAACCTGTTCAGCACATGGTTTTCTATATGTCCTTTGGCTTATTTCATAAGAGCTGAGAAAAGGTCAAGATCCTGTGATCAAAATGAAATCCTGCTGCTTATTTGTGCTAAATAGAAATTCATTGCTATAGTAAGATTAAAAAAATAAAAAAGAAAAAATCTTGAAAATATGAAGTAAAAGTTAAAATTTTCCATGTTCTTAAAGTCACAGACATTATTGTAAGAAAAAAAATCAACCAAATTAATCTCTTGTTCTTTTTGTCAACATACAGTAAAAATATTAAATACACTATACAACAAAAGTTCTGGGTTTTTTTATCAATACTTCAAAAACTTGGTACAACTTATGTTTATACAAACTAAATATTTTTTCAATTATTATTGAAAATCAGCTTTATTGTTTTGTTTTACTTTTTCATCATGATGAAGTAGAATTTTTCCTGTATCAGATGTTTAAGTTTGTGTAAGCTCAGTTTTCATGAGAGTAACAAAGCAAGTAAATTTACCAAAGTTTGAATAGTATAGTTTTAACTATATTTCAGCAACTATATTTTTCAAATGGAAAATTGAGCCATCAATCATTGTCAAAAATTTGTCAAAATAATATGCATCTTCTGAACTTCTAAGCACTTGCAAAACTAATAGTTATGAATTCCACCACTTCTAAGCTGAAAACTCTCCTATTTGCTTTAAAATTGCTAGTTAATATGTGATATAAGACTTGATGGATCTGAAGCTCATCATTATTTAAAGTGCTGTAACACTAAACCATAGATATATTAATTTCCTAAACATTGGCAGCCTAGTAGTTTCTAATACATGAATGGCTCAAGATTTCATTAGACTCTTAAAGCAGGCATACCTAGTGGCCATAAAAACATAAGGATCATGTAAATGATTTGATTTTGGAGGACAGATATAGTAATGTTGTTTGCTAAAAGTTTACAATATGGAACGTAACAACCCTATATGAAATATTCATATTTATGGCAATAATTTGCTTTTGAAACAGATTTCCCCCTTTCTCAAATCTAATTTTTAAAATTGCTTGCTGCATTATCAGGATTTTCAAGATAAAAAAAAATTTAAGTATTGTGTAAATAATTTAGTTTTCCATGTAGTAAAATGCATCATGGATGTTTCCTGTCACATATGTGACAGGTAAGACTGTTTGTATATTTATTTTCTGCAGTCATATTTCCTCTTGTTTATATCAAGTGGAAAACAAATTAAGTGACATCAAGTTTTCTAATTGTGGTCCACTCCAGAGGAGACCTTAGAAGGATTTAAGATGTTGAAAGTATTTATCAAAATGTAAAAGAATCCTCCTTTTTTTGGCACCTAAACTCGAATTTGCAACATCTGTGCACACCCCCCAGGTGTTTCTTAGGGGCCCTGCAATTCATTACTATGCTGGCCTGGGCTGCTTTGTCTGGGGGACTCTAGCAAAGCATCTTCGTCTTCTCCAAAACTTGAGCATTGGCCACACAGCTCTCAGAAATCCTGCTGACCTGTTGCACATGCACACAGGGAGTGCCTGCAGGTACTGACAAAATTTCAGCTTAGGAGGATGTATATGCACTTTCTTTGTTGCTTTTCAAACAAAATTTATGCTAGCACTGTTTTTTAGCTGTTGGGTGCAATCACATTTTGCTGCTGCCCTTCAGCTGGTAGAAATTGCAAGCACCTGTTGTGCTTCCTGCTCCTGCAAAGCCTCGACATTGCATTTCCCTGTCCTAGCACCAGCACAAAGATCTTCAGCAGATGCAGCACCGAGAAGTTTGCACTCCTCTTCTCCTTTGCATTCCTGCATCAGTGAGGGATTCCTGTCTTGAAGAAACAAGTCAATGACCTAGGATCTTCATCATCACAAAGAGTAAGAGTACTCTTTAAGTTAAGAAAAACTGCAGTTTGAGGCAGCTAGGGAAAAAAAAAAAACAAACAGTAGAATACAAATGTTTTTAATACAAATGTTTTAAATGCAAAAGTATTTAAAAGTAGCCTTTAAGAAAGTTAAGAGATGATTTAATGTTTTTGTAGTCTTTTTATGTGTAATGGGGGATGAGGGGCAAGGAACATTGTTGTTAGGCCTATGGGCAAGTCCACCTGTGCCCTGCATCAGAAGTCGGCAGCTGCTTGTGTGTGGCTCTGTGTCTCTCTGGCTTTTTGCTTTGTCTCTATCTGTCTCATATCTGAGTGATCAGTGTCTGTGGCAATTTTGAAAAGAATGTTCTGTGGCCAAGATCCAAAAGGTTTTGAAATGGCAATTTTGAAACTGCAACAACCTCCGGTTGCCCTTAAGGAAGAAGCACTGTAAGACACAGATAGGTACTGTTTTCTGGCATTCCTTTTCCAGTCTACTTTATTTCATTTCATCAAATTTAATAAATCCAATGTCAGTGAATGTGATAATCTAACAAGTACAGCCAATCAGATACTTAGTGGGTTACTAAGCTGTCTTTACATTCAGTTCTGTTCCCAAGACAAAAACCACAGATGGGTGTTTTAAAAGAACGAACTAATTGTTCCCACAAAATGTGACTGCAGTATATCCACCCCATCAGCAGCTTGTACCCTTAATAAGCTTCTCAGAAAGAAAACATTGCTGGAACAATACCCCTTTAAAAAGAAACTAATAATCTAGGTAGATGCTAAAATTTTTTATCAGGTTCTGGAAAGCTAGCGTTGAAATTCCTTCTTTAATGGCAAGGTTTGACCCCTTCTTAACTGTCTCCAGTGGGAATGCTTTAAGACATGGAGTGGAAAAGTATTCTGTGATAAAGCACTCTCAGTTTTGCTTGTGGAATTGTTCAATTAGCCATTTAAATAATTGCACATGTAATATAAAATACAAAGTGTATCTGGCCAGCTATCCCTATCCTGAATGAATGTTCTAATTCTTAGGTTGTGTCAGTACATTTGCTTTCTGTGGACCTAATTTTCTTACATTGAGTCATTGAGTATAAAATTACCTACAATGCCTTTCTTTTTCACTTTCAATGAAGTACTTTTGCCACACAAGAGCTATTTCTGTGGGGAAAGATGCCAGAGAGCCCTGTAAACCCATAGACTTTACTTTTTCTGCCCTATCACCTTCAGCAGAGATGAGAATTTAAAGCCATGTTTTGTTCCTTGGCCAGGTGTTCCCAGTGAGGGTGCTTCTGGTGTAGAGAATGCCCCTCCTTCTCTCCAGACAGGTGGGATTTAGGTAGAGAGTTGGTGGAGATTTGTTTTTTGAAGTACACAAATGAGAATGATAAGGGGAAAAAGGAAAAATCATAGGCTTAGTAAACCTGGCAAGGAAGGGGATCACCTTCAGAGATCTTGGCAGGGCTTGGGTCTTGCTCTTTGTTTAGTTTTGCCAAGGTTTGGGCAGTTACAGGCAAGCCCAAAAGATCTTTCCCTTTGTGCAGAAAGAATTTCAGCCACCTCTTTAACCCTTTCAAGAAATATAGGTATCACAGAAGAAGGTAGGAGCCAAATGAGATTTCTGAGTGTGAAGCTTTCAGACTGGTGTGGTCAAGTTGCCTGAATATCTTTATGCTACTTCTAAACTGGTACTACCAATTTGATTTTCTAAAGAGAGGTAAATGCATAGAAGTAGGTGAGTAAAACAGTGTTTCTGCAAACCTTTGCTCCTTTGCTGTGGCCAGGAGCCTTTTACTGCTCAATAGGGATTTTTGTGTGAGTTACTGGTTAAGCATAGGAACAAGCATAATGGTTTGGAGCCTGTTAAATGCATGAATATTTCTAATCTACTCCTGTTCTACAAACAAAGGATTTCTACCTCCACAGACTCGATGTGCCATGTTACGTGCAGTATTGATTACTTGGAATGATTTGTCTGACAGTATTTCAGAAGTAAGCAATAAATCACAGCTGAAACTGCAAATGGTTTCTTGTAGAAGTTCAGTCATTTCAATTACTGGCTTCAGATTTATCTACAGACTCACATATTAGGCAAAATAAATTCCTTCTCTTTTAAAGTTGCAAAATGTTATTACATTTTGAACACCCTAGTCATATTACAAGGATGCCAAGAAAAACTATTTACAAGCATTACTTCACTACTATTTAGATGAGACAAATAAATTGGTAAAAAATGTTTTTAATGAAGAAAATGTTTTTATTGTTTAATATCAGAATTGGGAGAAGTATTTTATTTTAAATATTTAAAGAAAACACTTCAAACTTAATCAAATTACAAAGAATCAATTCATATGACGTTTTGGGGGATTATTTTAATGGTGTGCAATAAAGATAATACCTATTTCTGAGTAAATGGAGAGAGCATTGAGTTTTGCTGAGTTAGTACTTCTCACTGTCACTTCAACCAACCTGTACATTAGTAAGATTGTAATTGCCTAGATTGTTAGTCCCTTTTAACATGATTCAATTAGGTTCAAAACTAGGGATTTTATTTTTTTTCCCCTGTTCTTAACATCAGCTGCGGATCAGCTACATATATGGGTATTTTACTCAGAAGAATATAAAAACTAAGCTTGTTCTGCTTCCTATGCAAGCATCTCCCCTCTTTTATAGGGATGCTTTTACATTTGCCTTCTATTGCTTTTCCTACAAAAACAGTTTAAAAAAACATTTAACCCCTTGAAACAGCAGGATGATGCAGTGGGGTATGATTTTCCCTCCACCTCCATCCTCCAGCAAACTACAGTTTTGGCTCTATGGAGCCAAAATCAGCTTTTCAATAATTCGTATGAAAAGTCATCTGCAATCTTATATGACACTGTTACAGTTTTTATTAGTCTTGGAAAAGTGAATTTTATTGTCCTGTTTTACAAAGTCTTGCAGAAGTCAGTGATGTATGTTATTGGCAATCAAACTTCAAAAGCTTTTGCAACAGTAAAACAGCACACAGTTTGAAAACCACCAGAGGTGGTTTCAATTTCTTTTTATTTATTTTTTTTATCTTGCTTTAATTAGGAAGTGTCAAAATGCATATGAGAGAAAACACTACTAAACTTCTAACTTTTAAAATAATGTTGAGATCAACTAATGTGTCTAATGCTGTCCTCTCCTGATAGCAAGCATTTGGCAGTGCCCACTCAACATACAAACAGTGGATGGACACAGGTGAAAATGCAGATTATTTTCCTGTGTGACTAAATCACAACAAGACCTATGGTTACCCATGAAGCTCTAGACCAGCCAGGGCATTAGGTGGGAAAAGAACCAGTGTCTTGGAAGGATAGAGGTTGCCAATGTCCTGAAATTTGTCAACAGCCATGAGAAAGTGCTTACAGTCCTGGGGTAATGTTGACATTTCTATCACCTCAGCCTCAGGCTTCTCCTTTGTCAGCAACTGAAGAGCCCTTTGCTGTTTGACCCAAGTTATGGTGGCAGTAGAGACTTCTGACTTTAGTAATAGTTCAAAGTTTTGCCTCCTTCCTTTTTCCTTCTCCTCTTTTTCTTACACCATTCCTGGTGTCATCTATGTTACAAACACATTTTGTAAGAACTAACATGCAGCTTTTGTGGATGAATCCCCCTGAAGGGTCTGTCTGTGCATGGCAAAAACATAAAGGCACAAAAGCGGTATTAAAATATATTTGTAGCAAACATGTCTACATTTTAGTGAGCTGAATTATTTGAGCCCATCTTATTTCACTTTCTTTATTGTTTAGTATTTCTTTCTTTTCCTTTGTTAATTGGATGCTTGATTTTTAATAGTAACCTGCATGATACTGTCCTTGACAGTTGATTTGCTATCATGACCAAGTATTCTTTGTCTTTACCTATGTGAATGAGGGAATGAAAAAAATTCTCCGTATCAGAACAAAGTCAGAAGTATGGGAAAATAGCTGGTGAGTGCTGGCAGGGCTGCTGCTTCTGTGGTCCCCATTCCAGGATTGGGAGCTGTGTATAGCATCATCTCCAGTACATGGCTTCGAGTAGCCAAAAATCCATGCAAATATTTTGATCAAAACCAGGTGTGAGTGGAAATGGAGGACCACTATGACTTTTGCAGAAACTGTCATTTTGTGGTTTGTTGTGAACTTCAGTGCTGGCTATATTTGATAACTGTGGTATTTATAATGAAGGGCTAGGATGGTGGTTTCCATGCTCCAAACTGTCAGGCTGTGGTACGTGGCCTTCACAACTATGCTGAAAATAATAACAGCTCTGGATTCACAAAGACTCAGCTCACTGTGACCATGTAGCTTCCCTGACTTTCTCATATGCCTGCTGGTCTATAGGAGGTGCTGAATAACTCAACTAAACAAGGAAAATGTGGTTTCTCTGTTGTTAGCCTCAGGAATATGAAACACAAGAATAGTGATCCTGATGAATTTCAGTTCCTTTGAAGGGAAAAAGGAACTTGCTGTACTTTGAGCCTAAATGTCACTTATTTTCTTTCTTTGACCTCGCTTCCTGCCAAGTTATGTAAGCTCTATATTAGCAGTCAGGATGGGGAATCTGGGGAAGCTTTCCACAGAAACAAATCCTGATGTCACTAGTTTGGCACAAACATACTTCTCTTTTTCCCCAGGCTCCTGCAAAGCTAAACATGTATGAAGACTTATCTTCACTCGTGTAAATTCGTTTGGGGACTTTCATTAGCATAAGTAGATACCCAACCTCTTTCATTCCGGGGATGGTTTTATGTGCTGAAACAGAATCTCCATTTTGCAACATGTACAGTTCTCTAAACTTCCAGATAACGATCGTGATAGAATAATTGGAGGTTACTATGGATCTTTTAACAGGGAGGAAACAATATGAGCAAGTCCTATTTTCCTGGGAAGTTTTTGTTCTGTTATAAAGTGCTCTGAACAAACTTGTCATACTCTGTTTTTTGAGCTTTTTTTTTTTCCACTTCTAGTGAGAGAAACAGGATACAAGGTGTTTGTAGTGGCATTAAAATAGCTTGTATGCATATTGGAGAAAAAAAGAAATCGCAAAATATTAATGGTGTGAACCTTGCACCTAAGAGCTGGGGTGACTAACTCTAGAGGATTTGTCAGAAACAGGGCACAGGGGTTTTCTGATGTAGGTGCCTGCCCCTTAAATTCTCATAAAGTTCTTGAAAAAATCTTTGAAAAGAAAGAGAAAGCTTCAGGGTGTGATTCTTCTGACCTGTTTAAGATGCCTTCTTCATGGCAAAAAAACTGAGTCATTACCAAGAAATATTTCTTTTTATTGTCCATAAAGAGACATTATTTCAAAACTAGACAGGTACATTTATTGATACAATTGTAGCCACCCAGGGTCCTTCACTGCTACTTTAACACTTAGATAAATAAATAAATATAAAATTGGTATTTTATCAAGACAAAAAAGTTTGTCTACAACTGGAAGTAGAGTGTTTACATAAATAATTTATTTTGAAATTTCACTCTTCTAACCAACTGGCATGTTCTTGTTGTTTCCGCTCTCCATAAAAATATTAGATATGTTTAGAATAATCTGAGCAATTTAGTGGTTTAAATAATTTTATTTGGTTTTGTTTGCATTCTTGGGTTTTTTCCCCTCCATTCTTTATCTTATGCATATGCACAGGCTGTTACAGACTGGACTATTTTTTTTTTTAATGTAAAAAACAATAAATTATTACCAAAAGTTTTCCTCATCTAAGAAGCACTAAAGAAATCATTAGTCAAGGAACAGTTCAACACTTTCTTGAACACCTCAAAAATAAATAGTTAAACATTATTTAACTCTAATATGTTTTGTTTGCCTGTCTTTCCTTTTTGAAAGTTTATTCAAGAACTTTTTTTGCAAAGGAAATTGTTGTTCCAACTTCTTAATGCAATTTATTACTTGAATTTCGTCTATGTTTTAGCTGTTTTTCTGAAATGTTCTGTATTTAACTGAGTTGTGAATCTCCAGCCAGATTCCTGAATGTGGTGTCAGTATTTTGGGTTCATTCCCACCCTATCTCCAGTCGAAGTTCAGTGTGATGTTGCAGATTTTTGGTACCAAAAAGAGGTCAGACATTGTCTGTCTTCTTAGGAGAGCTCCTTTCACTGCTAATATATGAATGGGGTGGGTGATAGAGATTAAAGCTTCACTGTAGTTTGTAGTTTCCTGATCACCTCATGGAAGTTTCAGCAGAACCTGTTCAAGTGGCTTTTAAGCTTTGTACTATGTATGCTACCTCTTCCCAAAGAATTCAGTTATATGTCTGGCTTTGCAAAAATGTGGTTAATTCCAATACTGTAAGTTGGATGTGAGCAAACACCATTGCGGCTTTTTGTGGTCTGAAGCATTTGGCGATAAATTATGCATTACAAAAGAAATAGCCAATGCAAACATGATCACTTCAGCAGCTTCCAAAGACCAGCATTTCTGACTAATTGCTATCTGCTGTGTAATACAGGGGCACAAGGAGCAAATAATATTTGTCAATAAAGACTCAGTTAACTGCAACTGTAAATTTCTTCGTTTTATGGCTCACATTTTTTTTTCCAACTGATGTAGTCTTTGAAGTCAAGTGTTGCATATAAGATTTGTATCACCCTGCCAGGTTGTGTTAATTAGTTGCACTGTATTGTCACTACGTTAGAGTTGAGAAGACTTTATAAATATCACAGTCAATTGTCCACTACTGGGGGGGTGGGGGGATAGTTTTGTAGTTTGCCACTTTCATTTAGATAAATAATAATAAAAAGGTTTTTAATTTATGCCTGTGATGTTAAGGTAACAGCTAGGAGATTAAAGCAAAAAGAGGCAAGGCCAGAGCATTCCCTGGGTGCTTCTCTTAGGAGATTTGTCTGACTCCTGCAGTTGAATAAGTTCCATTTTATCCTAAGCCTGTTCAAGAAGAAGCAGTACTGCATTTTCTCCTGCCTTGAGAGCTCAAATAATTTTGCAAGTATAATTGTTTTGATGCTGCCGTTGATCTTGCATGGGCTGTACAATGTGATGGTTGTCTGTTCACAGAGGCATTGATCATCAGCTGAGGAAATCAGTGAAAAATGTTGCATGATTTTTTTTTTTTTTTTTTCCTCACAGCTGGTATTGGAAAACATTAAGAAAGGGGATGTGGTGTAAACATACTCTGTCAGTCTACTAAAATGTAATGAAGAAAACTTATATGCAAGTGCAAGTATAGCTATTTACTGCTCCTCTCTTTTCTGCTATGCAGAAATAGTTGTCACTTCACCTGAAGCTTCTGAGAGTAGTGGTTAATACTGATGGCTGATTTAAATTTCTGACTCTGGTGTATTTACAAAAGCCTAAGATGATCTAGAGGAGCAGTGTGCTTTCATAGCTCATTGCTTCAGTGGTCTTGTGCTGGGTCTGTGGTGAGAGAATTCTCTATTCCTCCATATCCATAAATACTCATGGGGCTAGATTTGGGAAATTTATGAGCTCAGATATAGTGGGTTTGATGCAAGTAAGTGCACAGGGTTTAAAAGAAAAAAATATTTTGGATAGTTGCAATATTCTTTGCATTCCAAACTTCAATTTTTCTCCCATTAAAAAAAGTAGAATGATTCTCACATAGAACTGAAAATAATTATAAAAGATTGTTGTAATTTTAGTGACAAATGGCATATATTACAAAAAAAACCAGAATTTCATTCAACTTGTTAGGAAACCTTACTTGCTATTCTAATACTTCATTATTTACTTATATCATTATCCTTTTGCTTTTTTTGGCCACTGGAAAATTTCTTGAGACTTCATGTTAAGTATCAAAATATGAAAAAAATGTTAAACCATGTCCTCCACTTCCAAATAATGGAAGAGGGCTGCTGTATTTCTGAATTCTTTATTTCTGGGTTAAATCAATTATTTCAGCACTATAAAGAAAAAGCTCATGTCTCAAACAATAATTAACACATAGACATTCTCTAACACCCAGAACAAACATCTGGATCATGTTGACTGACTTTTCACCATGGCAAAAAAGGGTGAATGAAATATAATTCCTGCTTTCTGATATCATTAGGATTTCTTCATTCCCACAACAGCTGGGGCTCTCAATATATTACAAGCATTTTTTGTAAGTGTTGCAGATGTTATACGTAAAAAAAATTCACACAACTTACTATGAAGCAATTCTTGTGTCAAATGTAGTAGACAAATGAATTAGTCTTAACATGAAGTCTTTGCTAGTCATTAATTTGAGCAAAATATAAAACCCTGATGTCTTTTCACAATGTATTAGTAGTATCAAATAAAGTAATAACAGCTAATTGTTTATGAACAGATTAAGCTGTTACATTTTCATTTTCTGCATGTGTTTATGGGGGTTTATTTCTTGGATCTGCATGTATGTTTGAGTTTCCTAAGTATTTCTAATGCTCTATTATCTCTAGAATAATATTCTTAATACAGCATAATCTTCTGTGATAAACTGTTGCAGACTGGCTCTGGGACAAAAAAAAAGCTGTGCTAAACTGTGGTCTGAATTTTAGGTCGCTTGTTAGGTTTAAAAGAGAAAACGTGCATTAAAAATAGTTTGACTCTTTTATGTGGTGGATTAGCCTGGGTTTAGCTTCTTTGAAATCTGGTAATCAGATAAAGTTCTGCACAAAGCAACTGCAGCTCTTTGCACTAGTGCTTGTGGTGTGGACCAGCTTGAGGTCAGTGATCAAAATGAAGGTACATTTCAAAGAATTTCCCTTGGGAATGTGCCCTGAGAACTGCTGATGGATCAAAAGCACTGGTCTGTGGCAATGAAAAGACACAGAGGAGCACTTACTGTCATGGAAGTACAAACTGTGTTTGCAATAGCACTTGGCATCTTTTGTAAAGCGCATGGCTATCAGGACAACGGGAAGCATGACAGCCTGCCTTACGTACTTAATCTTCTGAGCAGAATTATTTAACCAGCTGTGGCACTTCTCTTTCATGTCTGGACAAGGAGGCCTAGGCACTGGTGTAAGTTTTCTGAGAGTGAACCTGGTCCATTTTCTTTGACAGTGGAACTGATTTGGTGTTGCTGAAAATATCTTCATCAGTGGACCTGTCCCTGCCCATCCTGTCAGTGCCTTCAGGAAGGATTGTGGTGTGCACAGTCAGAGGGAGAGATGAGAGTCCTCTAAAATAGAGAAAATAGGGGCTTTTCTGCCATTCTTGAGCATGAGGGAGGATTTTCCTACTGACCCTCTATAATTTCACAGAACAGGCATTTCTGCTGGCTAGACTTTGTATTCTGGTAGAGGTGAACATCAATAATACCATCACATTTAATGTCTCAAACTTGTTCTGCCATGAAAACTGTGTGTAATGACTGCAGACTTGAGTGATACTGAAGTAGTCTGGTAATTAGCCTGTAGCTATAATATTTTAAGAGGTTAAGTGCCCACACAGGATGAGCAGTACCTGTGTTTAATGATAAATGTAACAAAATAAAGAATGTATTAAAGTCACTGGAGCGATTTTAGGAGAAAATTGCTTTAATATGTCTTACACATGCAGTAGGCCCAGGATGACAATCAAAACCTGAGAACTGCCTGGAAAGCCTTATATCAGTGAGCAGAAAGTTGATTACAAACAGCAATTTATATTTTGGGACTGTTGAAACTTGTGGTTATCATGTTTGTCTGTGTCTTTGTATTGAAAAGGAGGATTCCTGCCATATGGGATATTTGTGTTCATTTTGCCCCTTTGTTTTGATGATCCTCCTTCCCATATGACTATTGCCATGTACTATGACTCACCTTAGTAAATGTACCGACTGACTTCTCAGAAGCCACTTGGAAAGTTACACAAAGATTGAAGGGAATTCATCTGTAAAATTATAAAAATCTTTTTGTCTGATGCTCTGATGAGAGCACTGCAAATGAGAACATTAGTATAGTTACTATGTCTCAGATCAATTACATCTGAAATGTTTTCAGCTAATGCATACAGCTGCTGCATTGTCATGTTGATACCCAGAACCAAACGGAGAAAGCGGAGACAGGAACTGCATGAAGGACGAGAAGATATAATGGGATCTAATTTTTTAGATTTTTTAAGCTGATATGGCACTCTCCTTAGGTGGGAAAAAGCAACAGCAAAAAGGAGGCAGAAGAGAAGGGACGCTAAAAAAGACTAATTTGTTCTGATAGCTGAAGCTCCCCAAGCAGACGTGCTGCTAGTGCAACACACCGAGAGTTGTTTGCAGGCATTTCTTGCAGTTTTTTCCTCTAGTCTTTTCCTTAGAGACTGGAAACACAATCCAGAAAGTAGCCAGTAGCTTTGCTTTAGCTCACGCTCAAGTATGAAAGTGCCAGAGGTACTTGGCAAAGGGGCATAGAACAGAAAAGGATTAGATTTTAAGTGCTGAAATGTTAATGGGGGCCTAGGGAAAGTTGTTTTGTGAACATATTATTCTGTAAGTATCCATTTGTACCTTCCTCAGAAATATCCAATTTTAGTCAGCAGTAGATAAAATATTCTGGCTATGAGCCTGATTCATGAAGGCAATATCTGTAAAACATTGTTTAAAGCTATACTGACAGACCCTTTCAGGCCGTGGTTAAGTAGTTACATAGATTGAAATATTACTCAGTACTGGTTTAAAGTACATAGAAAACATTTCTATTCAATTTTCTCTAAAACATTAAACTTAATACAAAACATAAAAGAATAGATTAACTGAAAAGTTCACCTTGTGTTTATGCTTGTCTGTGTCCTCTCTATCATTGGGACAAGTGAGCCAGTGAATGAGTGGCAGCTACCTCCTTCCATTCCTTTTCTACCACAGGTAGGAGAATTCCTAAAGGAGCAGTGCTTGTATTCCCAACTTTGTTTGCTGAGATATTTTCATGCATCCCCAGAATATGCCTGCTCCTCGTTCTGCTTCATGACTGAACATAAAATGCAAAGATGAATGCAATGGAACAGAAGTGACAGTGTTTTCTTGGGTATCTAAATTTTTGTTTAAAAGTCCAATTGTTATTTAAAGTCCAATTATTATTTTAAAAATCCAGTTTTGTACTGTCTAAATTCTTTCATTATTTTTTTACAGTCTTATTATAATAGTCCTGATGCTGATGGCACATTGGACTGCGCTAACATTTCAAATCAGGGATGTGCTTTTGAAGCAAATCTCTGGGTTGTCCCCAGTTTGGATTAAATTATGGAGGAGGGAAGGTGATGGGAAGGGTGGGAGAGGGGTGGTCTGCAAGAATATAAAATAGATTCCAAACACATTAAAGTGAGAAATATCATCTAGGTGTCATCTATGCTCTTTTTCAATAAAGGGCATCTAGTATGCCACTTATTTCCAGTTGCAAGAGAAGAGCCATCCTTTTTTTATGATTAAGAGCAAATGGTAATAGTAAACAAAGAAGAAAAAAAGAGACATTATTAATAAGTTTTTGTTAAGATGATGCAAATAATCAATGTTCCATAAGAGCTTTGCTTTAGTAAGTAATTTTATCTTGTTGATTTTCAGATTTGGGGATGTTCCCCATTGAAAGTCCGCTTTTTTCTGCAAAGGTCTTCCAACAGTGAGCAATGTTTCAGACCAGTCAGAGCTATGCTAAGTTTTTCCTGCTCTCCCTAATAATGTTACCATGGAAAAGTATCAGACTAGAGCATAGTGGTGGTGGAGGTGGTAATTCTCTGGATACTCTTACATATTAGGTGAATATATGGTTCAGGAACTACATAAAGCAGAGGGAGTGGTTTTGGATTTAATTAATTTTCTTACACAGATTATTGTAGAAAAAAAAACAATCCAAATAAAACCCAAACAAGCAATAAAGCACAACAATAAACATATATGTGAGTAGTTACATTTTGGTGGCATCAAGCTGAACTATTCATTGTACTGCAAGAAGAAGCCTCATTTTGGTGTGTTTTGATTACTCTGACCCTAGTCTCATCTTTCTCTCTTATTTTAAAACAGGCAATGAATTTTTTCCCCCTCATTTTGTCACCGTACAGGGGGTTTTATGAGCCTCTTCCACATCACCCTTCAATGTTGTCCTTGCCAGGATGAAAACAATGATTTAGTAATTTCTTTTGTGGAAATAAATACTGAAAATCCCGTTACATTCACTTTATTACTTAGCAATTCTGCTATTCAGACTCTTATGCTTCCCTTGTAGTTGTGCTTCAAAGTGAAAATGTAGGCATGTTTACACTGACCTGATGTCTTCATAGGGTTATTCACTTTAAGATGCTGGCTTGCTTACCTTCTCTTTCTGAATCCTACAGAATTACACTATGGACCTTTTTCACTGCACTGTAAATAAGAAGTGCTGTTCATATCTCTTGTCTGTGCTTGGACTGGGATATAGGCCCTTCCTGTGAGCTGATTTTACTTGGTAGTACAGGAAACTAAGCTGAAGAAATAGTTGTTCTACACAATATCTGACTAAGTGATTCACAGAAGGGAGCAGTGGGAACCCAAGCCATCTGAAGGGAAGGACTAAGTCCTTTTGATTATCCACTGGGCCCATAAAACTGCACCCATGATTATTTTTTGTGTGTCTCTTACACATAAGTTTGGAGCTGCTAGTGGTCTCTGGACAGGAGGTTTAAACTGTATCCTAGGAGATATGAAAGTGAAATGAGATCACATGAAATAGAAATTATGCTTAATTTGCTTATTTCTTGGAGTTTAGAAGTTATTATGAGCTCAGCTGTGTTCTGTGTCTCCAAAGCACATGAAAGGTGAAGTTATTTTAGACATAGAGCAGGGGGTAATTGAAGTATAGAAACTTGTCTCCAACAAGAGATCATAAACCTGTGGCACTTTTGCAAATGACTGTAAAACTGATGACTTTGAACTATGATATTTTGACTGGTCAGTGACAGTTGATTCAATCAGGTGGATGTTTGCTAGTTAGGATGGATTTGCCAGGACTGCATCATATCTATTTATAAGAACAGTAATAAAAAGCTCAATGAAGCAAGAGGCAAGCTAAGTTCAATGTTACAATTAATTAGATTAGAATTATAAGTATTTGTTTTCTCAAAATAATTAATGGAAATAGTCCTAAATATTCCAAATGGGAATAGGTAGTTGTGAGATTTGCATGTGATGTATTATGTGTTAAAGAGCTTGCCAATTCATGATAATTTATTATGAAAAGTTATTATTGTCCCAAAAGTTGACGTAGATTTGTTTATTATTTTTCTGCTTTAGTGTAAATAATGTTTGCTCACCATAATCTGGGGCTGCTGTTAACCAATCCTACACAAAGCCTTTTAGAAGTGTCAATTTATTGTGTCCTCTGTGTATTTATAGTGTAAATAGCTCTCTGTCTAGAAATTTTATTCTGAACCACTTTGCTAGTGGAACATAAAACAATCACTTACAAGGAATTTAATAATCTAATGGAAGTTCATTGTGTTCAAATAACTTTTCAATCTGCAGTTCTTTCTGTTAAAGGGATGGCTGTAGGGAGTTAGCACCTGCTTGAAATCTCAACAATTTTTGCATAGTTTTGAGAAGAAATTGAAATGGAAGAAGTAGCAGATGATACAACTGAGAGGAAAAGATTTGGATTTCAGGTGGCTGCCTGAATAGGTTCAGTCCTTATGTCTTCTTTAAGAACAAAATGGGATGGTACACTGAGTGTAAATGTTGAAGAGGCAGGACAGGAAGTATTACCCTTCCATACTAATTTGACACCTGATGCAAGTCTTTATATTACGCTTGCTCTGAGGTTATTTGAAAACATTTTAACACTCAGCACACTTATTTCTTCTTTTTTAAACTGGGGATGAGCCTGGGAACCATCAAGTGCCAAATGCTTTCATCAAAGCCATAAACAAAAGAGGATTTTATAAGAAATCCATTTAGTCTCAGGAGGTTTCAACAAAACACATTTTCACTTATTCAAAGTGGAAGAATAAATCTGTAGCTCTTTTTAAAGAGACTTACTTCATGGCCCTAGGAGGCAGACACAGTACTGGATTTAAAACAAAAGCTGTAACAAAAGCCTCCTCACCAGGCTCAGTAAATTGTGGTAATGTTTTATAGGTCTGCAATACATCTGCATGTGAGAGCTGTTCAGTTACTGCCCAACCTAGCAACATAGATAGCCTATGAGGGGGAAAATATGTGCTGTGTGGATGCTGATTATTTGATCAAATAAAGTAACATTGAATGAATCGTCTTCTTAAACAAAACAAAACAAAACAAAAAAAAAAAAAAAAAAGAGCTGTGCTTTGATAGCTGCAATCATGAGTTAGAAAATTACTTCTACAGCAATGAAAATCTTAAACAAACAACCTGGCATTTTACCTGTATTTAATCTTTCTTGTCACAGACCATCTTATACATGAGCACCCTGGTAATTAACCTTGCCTGTCTTATTTAAGGATTCATGGTTGCTGCCACAGCAGAGGCTCCCAGCTCAAATGCTGGGCTGATGTTACTGAATAAATACAGTGAGGGGAAGAAGACTAGTTTTGGAGGTTAGCTCCTGCCCCACCTAATAACCCCTATGTGTGTTTTTTCATAGCAGAGACTACTTATTGTAGTACTGTATTTCTACCAGCATTGGGGGGTCAGGAGCTAATCAACTACTTGTTTATTTAATTCAAAATACAGAAATACTTCTTCTGTATATTTTCTGTACAAATCAAGTTATAGCATCTGTTGGAACTCTGTTTTAAGGTTATTTATGGGCCAGCACATGCTAGACCATTTGCAAGCATCCCTCTCTCCATGGTATATCAGAACACTCCACAGAAATGTACTTAATCAAATCCAAACTGCTACAGACATTTGACCAGTGATGTGTGGACATGAAATGCAGCATGCTGCAGGAGTACAAGCAAGTTTTCCTCTGATGGTCTGTGTCCTTCCTCCTCAGCAATAGCATTTGCCAAAGGAAATTAAAATGTTCTTGCCATCCTAATCTTAGTCTAGGATTATAACATAATCCAATACAATACCAGAAAAAACCCCAGGAATTTTCTGAGTTAATTTCTCATATGATGTTTATAAGTTTGGTGAAAATACCTATTTTTACAAAAGGTTAGTTTGTAAAGAATCACTAAAAATCATGATTCTTATCATAAGTTAGTCTGTTTTAGTTGCAGAAAAGCTTTTTTCTGACAGAATTTTTTCAGTTTACTTAGTAGAGACAGTTTAAATCAGCTTTATGCATACTACATGAAAAATGAAAATGGACCACAAAGATAGCAGTGCAATCCTGATATATAAAACTACATAAACATATGTTGTGTATGACCAAATAAAATTAGCAGTGGGAATTTCTGGCTGGTTTTAGTGGGGTAATATTTGGTGTGGTTTTTTGTTTGTTTCATTTTGTTTGGGTTTTGTTGCGTTTTGTTTTTTTGTCCTGAAGCTATGGTTTCCAGATGTGTGGGATCAACAGTAGTTTTGTGAGTTTGATGTGTTGTGGTTAAAGGTTTTTTTAAAGATGCAAGCTGTGTGCAGCAAAAAGAACTACAAGGAACTGCAAACTGGCTGGAAACATTAGAGCTTAAAATTAAAGCATGTAAAAAAGAATAGCATAGGAATCATTATATTTGTCATACAGAATATTTCAGGCTGGCAAGATACTAAGAGAAGATAAAACCTCCATTGCTTCAAACTGTGTTATATTCTGATTTCAGTTATGGTATGTAGCAGAGTTAAGAGTGCAGAATCCTTTCTAATGGTTATTGCTTCATTGGAATTCATGGTTTCTATTATTCGCTGATAATCTGTACTATATATGTACATGTCTTTACATTTTCCCTTGGAAAAAAAAAAAATGTAGTTGCAAAAGTACATAAAAAGTACATATTTACATGTCTTTACACTTCCCCTTGGAAAAAAAAAAAAAAACATGTAGTTGCAAAAAACCCCAACACAATGATAATTGGAAGATTTAGCAAGTGTTATAGACATGTCTTACTAGGATAGTAATCTGGCTGCTCTAGAAAATGTTGTAAACATTTTTGGTATAATTATATTATTCCCTTGAAGGTGTGTTTAGATTTTGTTGTTAGACAGATTCTGATAATGCTGGTGCAACCCACTTTAAGAATTAGACTAGACCTTGCTTTTAGGGTCAGTTCTTGCCCAGGAACTCCTAATGTGGCTTTCTCAAAGACGTCATAGGAACAGCATAAGAAGCAATCTTTCAATAACAAATTACTCCATGTCTATAGTCAGGATATTGAGAGCTTTGATAAGAATGGAAATAAAAAAGAACAGGAATTATTTTATTAATTGCTTCTCTCAGCACTAGACTGAAAACAAAAAATAGCATCCACATTTGGTTTCAAATTAAAATTGAGTTTCTTCAGAATAGTAGTAAGGTATTATTAAGGGAGTATATGGTTTAATTATTTCTTAAGCAACAAAAACATTTTGACATCGACACTGTCTTTAAAGGAAAAAAGTATGACTTACGCCCAGCAAATATAAATAAAAAGCCAGGACATATGTTTCCTAATCACAATTACCAGATATTTTCATGTACTTGCTGGGTTAAAAACTATTTTTAAGATAGGCAGATTTCCCTTCCTCATCATATGTAACGATGCTATTCCTTCTCATAAAAAACACCAATAGATAGCCAGTACTCAGAACAAATCTTGGACTGTTGGGGGCAATCATCTAAATGTGCTTAGATCTCTGGGCTCATCCCCCTGTGCAAAACAAAAAAAAGGTTTTCTCCTTGAAAGAATGAGTATAGGGCCAATCTAGAAGGTAATTCCCAATCCCTAAGATTTTGCCTCCCCTTTTCTGAGGAAGTTCTGCATTCACCCCCAATAAAAATCTGTCCAAGATGTCTATGTAACTTCATCATGCTGTCTTGAAAAACTCATAAATTATGGTGAATTGAGTTTTCTGTCTCTTCCTCACAGTAGCTGAATGATAATTGTGTGCACTTCTGGATTTTGGGATATTCAGTGTATGTCACTGAGGCCTTGAACCTCAGCTGGGTTGTGTACAAAGAGCAGTTGGGGCTTGAGCTGTGAAACTCTGCATATAAACACACAGAGAGCACGGAAAGGAGGCAGTCACTCCTGTGTGGGAAGGGGAGCAGGAGTTGCTTCTCAAGCCAAATTCATGAGCAAGTCATGTGAGATACAGATAATTCACTCAGGGACAACTTCTCTAAACATCTTCCTCACCTTCTTCACCCCTCCCTTTTTCCCCCAAAATGAGACAGGTTCTGATGGAGTGATTTCTAAACCTTGTGGGTAGAAGATGTGGAAGACAGGACAGCACAGAACACTGAGAATAGACCAAATGTTGTCCTACTTGGATTCAAATCTGCTGTTACCCTTTTAAGTCAATGTGCCAGACATGTAAGAGGGAGGACATAAGCAACAAATACCCATTATTGTCACTATTTCAGGTAACACATGACACAGACTCTGTGAACAGAAGGCTAAAAATGACTCCTTTTATTAGGGATGGTTCTCCCTTATATACCATTTTACACAGACCAATGTGATTGGTGAAACAAAGGCGAACCTCTTCAATCACATTGGTCAAACCAGAGGGACATCAAGAAGAAATCCCTCCTGTCGGAATGAATGAATAACATAAATATTATTACAAAAACATTCCATCATGTTTATCACACTTCCCTGAGAAAGAACATCAGAAAATGAAAACATCAGGACTGAAACTGAAAACATTATTGCCTATAAATTTGTTCCTGTATTAAAATTTGGATACCTTGCTGACTTAACCTAGTTGGTGTACTTGGACATTTAAAAAGGACATATACCATTACATTTTCTAATACTTTTCTTGTCCTAATAACTGTCTTGGTATTCCTGAGCTGTTTTCTATACCAATTGATTTTATTTAGCTCAATTAAAAGTTCATGAATTTTGCTTTAAAGAAAATGAAATGATGGGTGTCTTGGTTATAAAATATCTGAGGTGAGAGCATATGGCAATAACAGGAGAAATTTAGGTTTCTTCAAATTCAGTAAATCTATACAAAACAGAAAAATATCTGTATATATTTGAGTGAATTTGTTGATAAGCAGTGAAGAATGTATACCAGACACCAACCATATATTAGTCTTCCATGTGGTAGAAACTTTTACTGCCTCAAACCACTACATGTTTTTTTCCAAGCAGCATTTTAAAATATAACTTTATTTTAAATGCATTTTTCCCTTAGTCAGAAATAGTTTCATTTTAATAGAGTAGGTAATCAATTAAGAGTAATTAATGTCTTTGTAAGCTTCTTGCCATAGTAAAAATAAAGAAATCTACAAAAAAAATGTAAGATAAGTGACTGACAGTTTTAGTAATAAGATGATATGAGAGGAATCTTGGAATCCAGAGCAATAGATGGCTAAGGCTCCTGCTCCCTGTGGACAAGAATGAGGTATAAATCTTAAAAATTAAATTCTTTACATTCTTGAGACTAAGTTGAAAACAGTAGTTTATATTCAGGCCTGCTTGGGCTATTCCAGATTACATTAGTTCTGCACACAGTATGATGTAAATACATATCCAGTAAGCTTTTCTCAGTCTGATATGTGCTACTGCCACCAGTCTCCCATGACTTTATCAATGCAACTCACTGACAACAATCAGATCAGCTGTGTGTAGCAACATAAATATTTCATAACCACCCACAGAAATATATACTGTAAGCTGTTTAAAAATCATGAATATGGGAATTCTGTATCTTTGTACATTTGCATTCTCTGATAAAATACAAGATAAAATATACCTTAAAAAGCTATTGGTAATGCAAATAACTGTGATCAGTTCTAACATTCAGACTATTTCAGAATAATTTCAGATATGCTCTATTTTCAGTTGTGAGTTCATCTTATGTGTGAAATGTCACACTTCTGTCACATTCTGTAATTTTGCACTTGCAACAGCAGAATACTTGAACAGAGTTCTTAGTAGGTCACATTGTATATGGAGAAATATCTCTATAACATCTGTACAACTCACTTCCTGGAGAACTCAACACTAGACTATAAACAGCTTCCCAGAAGCAACTATTGACCTTTGATTTGCAGAGATATGATTGGTAAATATGTCCAAGAACTAAAATGGTGATGCTCTTACTCACAAAACCTTTCAAAACAGTTCTACTTACAAAGGACATCTTCAGCAAAGATTTGTCAAGGTAGTGTAGTCACAGTTTTCAAGCACTACAATGAGTAGAGGCAGAAATGAACCAACCAAACCAACTGTACACACTCATATAAAAAAAAAAAACCAAAAATAACAACAAAACTCCTCCAAAACCTGGGGAATATATTTCACTTCTATAGGTTTTGTATTTATTTTGGTATCACAGCTATCGTGGTAAACATATGCAATAAGATATTTAAATAGACACATTGATGTTAAAGCACTTTTTATAAACGTAACTTAATAGTTACTTCTCAATTAAAACAAGATACCTTTTTTTTTTTTTTTTTTTTTTTTTTTTAAATGCGTATTTTAGGAAACCTTCCCTGCTGGCACACCACTCCCATGCCACTCCCTTTATAGAGGGGAGAGGATCAACTTTTGAAGTATATAACTATGAGATCTATAAATACAGCTTGAAAAAGTTTGTGAATGAGGCTGCAAATTATGGGTCTTAGGGACCACTATTGTGATCATCGCTTGCACAGCCAGGAAGAAGAGATTTCTTGTCTTAATCTGCACAATATGCATTATAAATGGGCTGAACAGATAATCAAGAGCAGTCTATGCTTTGGTTCAAGAATAGGGAAGTTTAAAAATACTGTGAGGAATATAATGAGTTTATTCTTTTACATCTTTGGTAGCTTCCTTGAAGCTATCAAGAGGGCTATGGGCTATCATTTCCTTCCACAAACTGAGCAATTAAGTGCCATCTGAATAATGCAGATTTGCAGGATGGATTCCAATGTAGACTTTTATGAACAATTTTAAATCAGAACAAAAACAGAAGCCCACTCATTTGGGTTTTTTCAGTGTCTTTTTAACAAGAGTGTGAAAAGAATAATAGAAATCTGCTGTGCATTCCACAATTTATACAGTTTCTTGGGGTGAAGAGGATTGTGATACATACTCTGAGTAAGTAAGATACTTACTCAGAGTATCTTACTCTGCTCAGCATTTAATCAGTGTTGAACTGCATTATTGTGAACTGAGCTGTGTCATCAGTAATTTTATATTATTGTAAAAAGGTGATGCAATCATGAACGAAAGGCGTTATTTGAAAGCTGGGCTTGGGTTGGTTGTGTAAAGAAGAGTGCCCAATGCTTTAAAACAGAAATGAGGAAGAGCTGCCTATCATGGTCATCATGGAATCAATAGGAGATTATTTTGAATGTCTCAATGTTAGCATTGCTACTGGATTATTTTGGTGCAGAGGAAAGCCTTGTTCAACCAGAACTCTGCAGTGGGATTCTGCTCTGTGTACAACCACTCTGCCTAGTGGTAGAGGGGCTAATGCTTTCACAGTCCTTTTGTAGGGAGAATATGCACTGAGTAATCAGCAGAAAATAGCTCAGGAAGAAAGGAAAATATGATAATTTCTTTCCCAATCAGAAGTCTATGGAGAAGTAAGGTATGATTTTATACCTTGCAAAACATGATTTGCCACTTCCTGCTTTTACTTTCCTCATCTTTTGAGTTTGTTAGTATTGTGTGGACAGTACCTTGGGGTAATAGCATTATTCTTGATTTTAAAAACACAAGTGATGAAACAAAGCTGTATTTGTTGCCTAAAGTTTCTGATCAAAGTGCTAGACTATGCAGCTGCTGCTGTTGCTCCTATTTCTTCCTTCATTGTCATAGTTTAAGGTGACACCCTGTCCTCCATTCACTAATTAATGAGGCAATTTTTGCTTAAATGTAGTCTGTTACTTGAGTAAATACATTTGAATTGGAAGTCTGTAGGCTTCTGACCTTGTATGCTGTCTCATTGCCCAAATAACATACATGCATTTATCTTCTGAAAACTAAAGATGGCTATGTGCTTTTTGTGTGAGCTCTTTGAGCACAATTCATTCCTCATGAATTCAGATTTACTGAAACTTTTTAACAGGTTTACATTAGGTGCCTGTAGTTTCATTCACATAAGCTTGCCTGTGTTGAATACCTAGTTAAAATTGGGTAGACTCATGCCTCATTTAAAATGCTTGTTTGATTAGCTTTTGTAAATAATCTAAAGTATGTACATAGATTAGTCATTAGTCCTTCATTAGTCCTTCATGAAAGAAAGAAAAGATAGAAAAAGCTACAGAGGAGAAAGAGTTGGAGTGAATCTCAGGAAATCTGGAGTTTTGGCTGGGCCACAGGCTTTCTGTATGGATCTTGTATCTTGGTTCCTTCTGTAAAATAGAGGTAAGAGTATTTCCTTGTCACAAGGTGTGTGTGGGAAATATTTTTATTGTTAAGGAAATTGTGAGAAGTTCTAATGGTAAAGAAAAAAGACTCCATGGTAAATAACCGAACTGAATATGCAGCTGAAGTTTGAGATTAGTAGCTTAATAAAGCTACTGTCATATAGTTTATAAGGCCCACTGCTATAGCATGTAAAAATAAAGGCAATGATCCTAATTTGAGTTTTGTATTAACTGTGTAGCATAAAAGGATGAAAAAAGACAACGGTTTTCCATCATTAGTTAATGCTGTTAATGAGTTTGCTACAGAACTATAACTCCTTGTACTTTAATCACAGGTAGGGGACTTAAGAAAATTTGGAACTTAGCAACTCCGTTCTTTTCTTTCTGCTCCTGGATGATATTCCTGAAGCAGAGGGAAAAAAAAAAAAAAACCCTCCTTATTTTCTTGTCTTTTTTTGTTTGGTTGGTTTTTTGGTTTTTGTTTTTTTTTTTTTTTTTTTTTTTTTTGTTTTTTTGTTGTTGTTGTTTTTTTTTATTTATTTTTTTATTTTGCCTTCTGTTTTAACAGGCATCCTTTTACTTTCAGAGTTCAGGTTCTTGGACTAGACATCATTGTACTTCATACGCACAGAAATTTTAAATAATATTAAGTAGTGTGAAATCACAGCTACAGTGTCTAGAACATGACAGTAACTGGGAGAGTTTTAGACTATTGGGCAAAGAAAGGTACAAGTACCTTAAAAACAAGGAAGGATTTTTTTCTGGTTCATAACTATTTTGGGGGCATTTCATTCAAGTGGAGGAATATGATAATGTAATAATGAGAGTATGGTGAGTATGACTCTTGGTGGTGGCAGTTCATTTTCTTCTTAGAGATCAAAGTCAGAACTGAATTGTTTTTTTATATGACAGTCTAGAATTATTTTAAAATTAGAGGAAAAGAAATGGAGTGCTCCATCAATGCAAATCTAGAAATTCCAGATGTGAATTGGCAAAACAAGGTAGTTTTGAGAGAAAGTCACTTCAACACAGTGATGCTGAAGTCCAGCAAGGAAGAGTGAGCTTTCTGGGATGGTTCAGGCCCTTGTTTAGAGTCCAAGGGTACAGACACACTGCAGTCAGGAAACTAACATTAGCTCAGACAGGATGCATGAGTCAAGGATATTGACATGAGATGAAAAAACGTGGTATTCGGGCATCTGCCACTCACCAATTGCTGGGCACTCTTTGTGGTTCCTGCTGCTCATTGGAATGCACTGGAAAGGAAAGGAAAATAGTTTAAATTGGGTTAGCAGCTAACATCTGTCATGTGACTTACTGAAAGAGAGAAATGTTTAGCTGCAAAGATGTGATCAGAAAGGATAGGAAGGGAAAAGGTCATCGTCGAGAGTTTTCCCACCACTCCCATGTCCCTGATCCTGTTTATCTCAACTGATATGGCTTGAAATACTGAGTATAACCTGGCATATAAGAGCACGTACAGCCAAAAGCTGCATGTTTTACTATCTTCTTCTATAATGAATTGTATTCTAAATTAACATCTAGAATCTGTAGGTATTTGAAATGGACATCATAGTGGTCCACTTGTATGGTTTAATTTAGCTTGGATTCAAAACAAAAGATCCCAGTGGCCTTGCTCAGATCTAGGAACAGTTCTTTTTCAGGGCATGCTTTGCTTTATTCAACAACACTTGCAGGTATTTGGGTGGAGGATGTAGTTGGTTCAATGTATACAGCACAAACTTTTTCATTTAACATGTGCTGACCACTGTGCATTTGCTGTGAGCTTTGGACTGGAGTTACATTAGTAGCTGTAAATATCTATTCAAATATGAATTTGCTTTGCATGGTCAGTGCAAATAAACACATGAAATATCTTACCCTCACTGTTTTCCTGACCCTCGAATCTTTGTCGGAACTCTAGTACCAACTCTGACATATATTTTAATTGATTTTTTAATATAATTTGATGGTCTGCATTCAAATACCTTTCGTTTCCCTACACTTCTGGAATCCATCAGTCAAGAAATCTGACTCTTCCTTTGTTACAGTGCCTGTATCAGGAAAAAATTTGTTGAATTTTTGCTTCTGACCTGTGTAAGCTCTTTTGGCACCCTTGGCATTTTCCAGAAGCAAGGAGTTCTCAAACTTTGAATGATTGTTTAGTTCGCTGATATTTTTAACCCACTTAAATTCTCTTGGATATATTGGATAATTGTAGACAATGTTAAGCTAGTACTCTGACTACATTGCTGCTTGTCTCTTGCAATTAAAAAACCTATGTAATGGTGTAAAAAGTTTTTCTTGCAACTGAAATTTATTCTCCACAGAAAGGACAGATTTCAAAAGTTTCCAAAATACCTTGGAAAAACAGTGAAGTAGAAAAACAAAGAGAAAAACTGTCAATTATTTTAAAACTTTCTACATTTATTTGTCTAAAATGAACCCTTGTATTTCTTATCCAGAAATTCTCAGTTCCCTGACCTAGAATTTCCTCATGCTTTACCTTTTTCTTCCTTAGAGTAAATTAAATTATTGTTTGCCTTTATTTGGCCAACAAAACTTGAGCCTGGAGAGCAGGATTGGTTGGCTGGATGGTACCTGGAGACAATTAGAATCCATTTTTATATATTTTCTCAGATTTATGGGCTCTTAGAGTCTCGGAGCACTTTTTGCTATTGTTTATATAAAAAAGGAAGTTCTTTTTTATCTGACCTTTGTGTTAACATAGTGTGATGGACTTGCCTTTCCAACACTGATCAGTGATGGAAGTTATCTTTGTTCTCATTTTTTTATCTTGTGAATAAATTCACCAGTTTTATTGATAAATTCCTTGACTGGGAATATCACATTAAAACAGTTCAGAGGTTGTTCTGCATTTCCATATCATTAAGACAAGGCAAACATCACAAATATTTTTTCAAAAAACCTTAACCCGACAGCTGTGGAACTTTTATCAGATCTGTATTTTGTAGGTTTATTTTATCTCCAAAGCAAAACCTAGCAGTACGTGTTTGCTGCCTAATGTGCAGCTCAAATTGAAGAATTTTCTTTGCCTTTAAAGGTGGATTTTACTCAATTACTGTGTGATGCTTTATTTAAATATGTTGGTGCAGCCAAAAGGTGTTGCCAAGTTACAACTGGGATATCTACTGTCCAGAATATTTATCATAGTGCAGCTCAGTTACATGAAAAATAATTTTTAAATGACATGACTGTGACTGTTTTATCGTGCTGGTTTATGTTTGGTAGTAACCATGTTTCTTTGAAGACTTCTAAGGTTTCCTTTCCATTTCTTCTAAAGCCTTTTTTTTCTTTTTTTTTTCTTTTTTTTTTTTTTTTTTTTTTTTAAGCACCCAAAGAGCCAACCCTTCAAATGAATAAACATTGAAAATGTGTAAAACATTAAGTTCTACAGTTCTTTCAATAATTTGGGAGACACTTTGAGCTTCTGGAAAGCTTTCCATCTAATTTCTAGGCATTGACAGTTGTTGCTATCGATTGTAATAAATTTACAGAATCCCAGTAGGTTTCAGTAGGACCCAGTCTCTGTCTATGTCAGGGTGGTGTCTGGTACACTTGAGGAATGAAGGTAAAAGCAATATATTCAGCTTAGCTGCACATCCAGTCACTAAGAGGAGTTTGTTAGGCTGTCTCCAAAACTGTAATGGGCTGTGTGCACCAGCTGGTAATCAACAAGCAGCAGCATTGCTTCTCTGTGCTTTTTTTACTCTATTTTCCACCCCCTATTTTAAATGATCCTATCTAGTGACTGAATGGAAATCCTGTAGTCTCTTAAAACCATACCTGACAGTTGAGTTAATCCAGCTTTTGTTCCAAAAAGTGAGAACACTCATAAGTAGGAGAGAAGGTCTGAAAAGAGGTCCTGAAAGGATGGTGAAATTTAAGACTCTGCTCTTGTGGAGGAGTAAACTGGTGCAATGCAATTCAGGAAGTGCTTAGAGACATTAAATACCCTTGTCCTCAGTTAGTTCATGGCTGAAAATAGGAACTATGATTTCTGTGCATACAATGGCCCCTTGGCTGACAAGCCTCTGTACCTTCAGAATAGGCTGTCTTTGGTGGGGCCTTGAGACAGCTCTCTCAGATCTACAGACAGAGTAGTAGTCCATAAGGCTGCACTAGAATCTGGAATTAAGACTTTTATGCCTAAAACTTTCAAGTCCGTTTTCTTTTGTATTATTAGTTTCATTTTTGTTCACTGTTTATGTGGGGTACTTGTAAAAATTCTCTTGTGTTATACCCACAAGTACATCAAAATTTGCTTTTTGACCTGATACTGCTCTTGAAGTCCTTGGGATAACTACAGAGTTGTTCTGGGTTTTTCTTTTATTTGGGTGGTTCAGTTTGCTTTCCTCCAAAGCTAAGAAAAGTATATTGCTGCTAGTGCTCTTATCACTGTTACTTAATATATTATTTAAATCAAAATGTCTAAGGTTTATGAATTTAATAAACATAATCTAAAAAAGAAAATAAACCCGAGACATGGATTCAGTGGATCTTTTCTCTGTGTATCATCAGAGACCACTGTGTATCATCTATTTAATTTTATTATTATTTTATTTATTGTCATGGAGCCTTTTTTAGTTCTCCCTCAGCCTTCGATTTAGAAATACAATATCGACGTTTGCGTATTTTTGTTGTGTAAAGTCTGATACCAATGGTTCTGTCAAACAGACTAGGCAAAAATATGAGTGCAAATGTTAAAAAAAAAAAATAAAAAAGGAGAACTGGATATTTGGATTCCAAAGTGCCACCACAGTGATTAAAAAACACAACGTAAAACTCGAGCCATTCATTTGATCTGAAACATGAATACAAGTTCATTTTGAGTTTACAAAGCTGAGAACACTGGCATCCTTCAAACCTCTTTGGAAAAGCAGCCAATTCAAACTTCCTGAGAGTGAAGTTTGTGGGAAGTGGCTTAACATCTTAGAAAAGTATTTTGAACTCCAGACAGAATAAGGTATTATGCTTAGCAAAGGAAACTACAAATTGTGAAGCATTTGGTGTATGGTTTGACTTAGGCCACTAATGTCTGCAAACTTTCAAAATATTCTCATCATAGAGAATGGTCTCATTAAAATAAATTTTCTTCCTTTTTCTTTTTTTCTTCTACTGTGCAAATAAGGAAATGGTTAAGAGCTTTCAGACATTGCAATCAAGCATTCATCCTTTCAGACACTTTGGAACAAAGTAAACTTTAAAGATTAACCTGACCAAAATAAATTTAAGAAGAAAAAAATTCTTATAACCTTGGAACCTTACACAAAACTGCATAAAGGCCCATTGTATAAAATATGGTCTATGGGGACATTTTACATATGTGAACCAAAGAGTAGGCAGGCCTGAAAGGTGATTTTTACCTCAGACAAGCATCAAGTTAGCAGACAGGGTGCCATCAATCAGGTAAAATTCTGTGTCAAAAGTGGAACTTGGGATTCTGTCTGTGTTTCTGGTACACTGCAGTCCCCAGTGGTGGTTGAGCTGAGAAAATTCAAATGGTGTTATTTTGTCTTTGCCATGTTAAGAACCACTGCCCTTTTACTGTGTCACTCATGAATATTGTAATTGAGTTCAGTAATCCCAGGCAGCAAAAGAAGTTGGACTAAGAGTTCCCTTCTCTTTTTTTATTTTTCTTTTCTTTTTTCTTATTATTTTTTTTAACATCTTGCGTATATTATTTTATTTTCTTTTAAAAATGCTTTTTTTCAGGGCTTGTCTTAGATTTCCAGTGGTATAAAATATACGAGCAATAGGTTGTAAACACATCATGGATGTGCTGCTGTTGAGCTGTACATGATATGCTCAGCTGTAAGTGTGATACATTGAGATAAATATATCTATGTATATAGATATGTTGATATATATTTCTGTCTACACATGAGAAATCATTAAATTTCTCCCCAATTTATGCAGAATGAATGAATAATTGGATCTCAGAAAACTTTCTGTTCTCTAGTGAAAAGAATTAAGTGGCTACTATTTAATACAGTTTTACAAAATTTTATAAATAATAAAAACAGTCTTCTTTTTTATGTCAACACTAAAAATTGGTAGAAGTGATATACTTCATTTTGTCGTGTGCACCTGTGGATGAGCATAAATGTATCAAGAATAGGTAATGTCTGTAATATTAGAAAGATATTATTTTGTACTGAACTTTGATTTATGGAGTTCATTAGTACAAAATTATGCATATTGCCAGGCATTAATTTCTTTAAGAATAAAAGCATTCAATTTGGCTGAAGTATAGGGGTGATACACTAGCAAGTCGCCAAGTTTGTGAGTCTGTCCACAAAAGAAAGCAGTGAAAGATGCAGAGAAAACAAAAAATTCTATTTATGACCTCTTGAAGACCCTTCTGCTATCAGTTCTGTCATATATATTTTTCTTGCAACTTGGTTCAGAAGTTAAATCTACCTCCCTAGTAGCTTCTTTGATATTTAAAGCTGAAAAAGACATTTTCGGAATTGCTTTTCATCTCTTGAAGCTAACTATAAAAGCCTCTAAAAGTCATGGTTAGAAAAAAAGCGTATTATAGGAATATTAATATTAAGATATTATTATAGGTATCATAAAAATTGTGCATTCGCTCTATCAAAAACCATAACGTTAAAATTATGTAAGGAAATCCACATGCTTCTGGATTTGTGAAGCTTTTTGGTTGCTTTGATTGTTGTTTTCAAATGTTGCTTTAAGTAGTGGACTTCACTTTCCTTTAACGTTTTCTATACCTCAAAAGATGTAGCAGTTCTTCCAGTAAATACAAAAGACAGTAGAAAACAAAGTTATGATACATTTCTGGTTGTCCACATGTAGCAACAGGCTGTCAGGTAGTGGAAGAGGGATACCAAGTTCTCAGTTGGGTATATGGAAAAAAGACTTGGGTACAGTGAATGGGAATTCCTTCCTCAAGTAGGGAGGAAGATGACAGCAGCATTCTAAATGGCTTCCCATGTTATGCTTAGTTCAGAATCAGCCTGGAGAAAAAGAGGCTCAGGGGAGACCTCATCCTGCTCTACAGCTGCCTGAAAGGAACTTGGAGGCAGATGGGGCGGCCTCCCCTCCCAGGACAATGAAAGGACAAGAGGAAATGAACTCAAGTTCTGCTGGGGAGGTTCAGGTTGAATATCAGGAAGAATTTCTTCCCTGGACAGCCTGTTCCAATGTGTACCTGTCAGTGAAGTGGGGTAGTCACCATCCCTGAAAGTGTTCATGAAATGACTGGATGTGGCACTTAGGGCTATGGTTTACTTCATATGGTGGTGTTCTGTAAAGGTTGTACTGGAAAATTTTGTATATCTTCTCCAGCCTTGATGATCCTATGGTTCTGTAAAACTTCAATTCTTGCATGTTTTTGCATTCAGGGCTGTTCAGGAGAGTGTGGTTTTTTTTTTTCCCCCTACTACCTTGCTGTTTTCACCTTCTTCACTGGAAACTCAATACCATTGCATAGACAGAAATCAGATAACAATGGTTTCTACTCTGGTGTTTAATGGATGTGAAGGGAAGACTTACCATTGTTTTTATAACTCCTTATACAGAGATTCTTGAAACAAGAAAGCTCTTTCCAGCAGCTCCTCTACTGAAAGCAGTATGAGTATGTTCTGTTGCTTTTCAAGTAACAGAATTTATGAGATTGAATGCGGTGAGGCTTTATTGGAAGGATATCAAAGGGTTCTATTAATTTGTTTTCCATTCATTGTGTAAAGGCTCTTCATGGCTATGAAGCAAGGGGCTGTAGCACTCCCATATCTGCAGCAGTAGATCAGAGGGTGTCATCATCACACAGTAGATTTACTTAATTTTCTGCTGTTTGAATGATTAGTAATAGGAAATAAGTTGTACCACAATCAAGACATTGCAAAACTAGAGGTTCTTTTTGGCTGGAGCCACAAGAGAGTGAAGTTCAACTCAGAGCTAGGAAAGTATTTCAGCAGCATCAGCATAAAATCCAAATGTATTTTCTAACTTGCCATTCTAGGTTTTAGGAAATGTATCTGGCAATAAGTCTTACCTGTATTGAATGGGAATCTTGTTCTGCCTCCTCTGCTTACACCAAGGGGCACAATGTTAAAGGTAAGATGTGGTAGATGTAGCTTCACTCCTCTCAAGACCTTTCACATCAGGGAAACAATGTCATATTTGTGGCATGAGAGACTAAACCCTTTGCACTATCTTTTTCTTTTTTTTTTTTTTTTGTTCACTTTTTTTTTCAGTATTTGCCCTTTTTTCCTCCTTTCAGTACTATTTCAGTGAAGAGGGAGATGGATCTTGGGATTTGCACATGCATGCAGAGCATTCTTAGTGCCTCAGGAGCAGTGAACTAACTGGTCTGTTCTAGCCTATGCCTATATCTCCCCAAAGAATGATTTCCCATGGAACTAATTCTGTCTTTCAGAAAATTAAAAGTGAACTCAAACACTGAATAAGAATCCAGTAATTCAAAATCACAGGGATCTGAGCAAAAGCTGGGTGAGTGGGTGAGATACAAAGCTTTGTTTGATGTGCTTCCATTTTTCTTGCCTGGATGTGCCTGGCACTGAGTATGCTCTCTGTGCCACACTTCAATCGCTTTCCAGCCCTGACAGTCACTGCTCCTGACCTGCCCACACCTGCCTGACCAGGGCTTCCTCTATAAGAGGAAGTCCCTAAGGCTGCTGGCAACAAATCTTCTTTTCTGCCAACAAGGAGTACTAGGAAGGAAGACACTAAATTGACATTCTTCCCTGGGCATTGTGGCATTACCCATCTCTAAAGCAGAGACGTAAATTTCATGCTAAATGCAGTTTTTAATTTCATTTTCAGCACTCAGAAGGCTTCTGGCACCAAAATCCGTCCTGCTATACGTGGTGAAATAAAAGTTCAGGGTTTGCATTTGTAGCCAAAACCAATAAATGAGGTAGGAAATGGCAAAGGAAAGAAAAGGAAAAAGGGAACATTGTTAAAAGCTTATATTTTTTAATGCAACCTTTTACTATGAGATTAATAATGGAACATTTATAATCCTATTTGACACATGTTCACATAGTGGGAAGGTATTTTTCTGTCTATTAAGATGAAAGAGAGATGTGATTAACACTTGTAAAAAGTGTATCAGTGCGTAAGTACATTTTTTCCAATCTATCTGCTAGCATGTGAAGTAGCTCAGTGTATGTGTATTCTAATGACAGAAGCATTATCAATATAAATAACAATATTAGACAAAAATATCTATCATGTCTTACACCTCACATGTGAACATTATTTTGTGTTGCATCACAGAAAAGTATATTAAAATGGACTGTAAATGTAGTATATGTGTAAATTATTGTGTTATTTATTTCTGCCAGATTATAGACATTTCTACTATTCTCACATACTTTCTCAGGAAGGTCATTCTTTTCCCACAGTCTAAGTATTTTCCTATGAGCATGGTCCTCTGCTCTTCCCTCGTCATGGGGCATACTAATGCAACATAGGAGGTTCTCAGCATGATAAGGAGCAGCCCCTACTCATTGTGTGGCTTTCTGACTGAATTTGGAAGGAACAGTGACTTTTTTCAGCCATTTTTAATGAAGTTTGGGGTGGAGGAAACTACAGATTATGTGAGCATCTCATTGTAAGTTAGCAATGCTAAAATGCTCATCTTATGTGATATGCTTTGCTACAGCAGATGTTCAATATTACTACTTTGTTTTTAATTCCCCATAAATGCTGTTTTAAACCATACAATACTCCAAAAATGAATCCATTATTATTTACTCTGTAGCATTACAGCAAAAGAACTCACAGGTCACCAGAGCAGGAGTTATTTGAATGGCTGGAGGTTAAAGAGTAAGGTCTGAGGTCTCAAGGCTGCAAAATATTCCCAGTCAGTTTCCAGAAGAAAACTTTGTGTTTTACTTGTACATTAAAGCTTCAGCACAAGCTTTCATTTCAGATTTTTGTTATTTTTGCTGTGGCAGTTGCAATACCAATGATGACATTTAATTTTTTAGACTGTACACCAGAAGACAACTAAGCAGGTGTAGTACTACACAATAACAGATGGTCTTACAATTTGTTCTTCATGCTTGTAAAGAACATCATGAAAATAATTCTGTTGAGGATGACAGATTAGTAGTGCTTTCACTACCAGTATTTTGATGGATAAACCTTTCTGTATTTTTTTTCCTTTGCAATCTGAATAAAAGCTCGATTTGAAAAAAATACTCAAAGCAATAAGTAGATATTTCCCAGTGAAGGAAACATTTATTTAGTGATTTCCATGGGGTCAGGGTTTTCTTTAGTCTAATATTCTCCTGTCTGTGTAAAGTGTAGAGTCAAATTGATCTATTTTAATTCTTGTTTATACTTTCCCTCTGATAGTTAAGCACCTAGTGTTGAGAAAGGTACACCAGAATGGATCTCTACATTTTTTTTTTTCACAGTCCCATAATAGAGGGCTGTTCCACTTGACCTGCTCAAATCCACAAAATCTCTCAAATGGAAAAGTGGCTCACGCACCATAGCCAGTGTGTACTGGCTGTAGCTACCCTGCTTTCTTGCCTAACTATATTGGTTTTCTTGGCTTGGCCTTCCCTTAAGTTACAAACTTTTTTAGAGAGAAAGATATTTAAAGAAAAACCTTCCCAAATAGCATCAGTTCCAAAAACCCTAGTGAGGCTCTGTGGGAAAGGACAATGAAGTGCCAACACAAATACTGTTTGTTTAGGATGGAGCACACAAAGGACTGAAATAGCAGTCTGTAGCAATACTTATAAACCAAATTTTTATGTGATAATTTCTTTTGGTATTTCATTGTAACTTCCATCCCTAAAGGGTCAGCATTGTCTACATTTAGTCCCATTACTCTCATTTGAATAACCTGAGCTTTGAATTTCAATATTAGCATGGATATTAAAAAAAAAAAAAAAGGGAATTGCTGTTAGTTACAATAACTACTCTCTTGAAACTGCTCATATTTTATACTTTCAATGAACTATGACCTACCTTCATTTTCACATTGTTCAGTATGATATTAAGAATGGAGTTAATATGAAATAATACATATATTCATGGTATAGTCACATATATATATAATTTATATTAGGAATTGATTTGCTGTATTACTAAAAGGGTCTTCAGAATAATGTGTAAGAATTCTGTTCCTTTGTACTCTCTGTGGGCAGCTAAACAGAATATTAAGAATACCTACATAGCCAAGCCTACCATGCCACAAGGGATGTCAGTGAAGCCTCAGATGGAACGGTCTCTAGATATAAATTGCCTTCCAAACCCATATGCCAGAACTAAATTTGTAAGCAAAAGAGCATTTTGAAATTTAATGTTTAATTACCACTTATTTTATCAAAAATTTAATACACAGAAAGGCTGTACCTATGATGTATTATTCTGTGCTTACCTAGTTTTTGACAACAAGACTGTGTTTCTCAGCCACCTACTTTTTCCTAAGCAAAATATAAATTAATTTCAAGACATGCAGTTGCAGTTCCACCATAGATGCTTTTTCCAAAAGAGTAACTGACTTCTCAGGTTCAGTCCCTGGAACAATGTGTGGTAGCATATGAAGTGTCCTGGCCAATAGAATGTTGCCTTTACAGACTTATTCAAGCCCCTGCCCTTCTCTTTGTAGGATGATGAGGAAACAGTCAGAAGAAATCTGCACCTGACCTGCATTATACTGATTTCTAAAACTGAAGAAGGATTAATTTAAATTATATTTGAAAACACCAGTTACTGCCAAGGACTCAAAGCAATGGTAACCTGATACCCTACAAAAGTTTAATTTCTGTCAGGTAAGTAATTTTTCATGTTAACTTGGTCCTTTTTGCATTTTCCTAGCTTGGCAGACTCCACTGGAACAAGCCTACTTATATTTTAAATAGTATATTTTTATCAGATATGGCTGCATCTTCTAAGAATGACAGAAGCCATATTGAACATAAAATAGACTTTCCAGATATTTTTCATCTTGCAATGAAACTAGGTCATTTGTAATTGCAATAGTGTTGTTAAATTTGATTTTTCTGGTTTTATTATGTATTATTGAAATGAAAATGGGAAAAGCATCAATTCCGTTCAGGGAAAAAAAAAAGCCCCAACCAAATCAATACAGATTCTCTCTAATAGATTGTAACTATGTAAATTTAGAACATTATAATAAGCTGTAGGTAATTTACAAAGTTATTAAAAAAAGATGTTGTTAAGAAATTATTTGGTGGAAGTATCTGAAATGGCATAATCTTATCCACTATGCATATGGCCATAAAAGCACAGAATCTATTTCTTTTCCTGGGAAGAAGACTTAAGATCTCCTTTGGCCAAGTTCTGTTCCATTCCCACTTGTTATCTTTAAGTCTGTGCCATATCTCCTGTGTTCCCCTTTATCCTCCCAATCAGTCACATCACTGATGTGAGCATGATCTTCTTGAGGAGGGGGGACTGTGTACTGCTGCTGTCTCAATAAGCCCTGGGACTTGCTAAAAGGATTCAAGCCCCAGAATTAGCCCTGAGACAGCTACCAGCTGAACAGAGAATTGTATTTCTTGCTTTTCTTATCATAGAATGATTAAGGTTGGAAAGGACCTCCAAGATCATTGAGTCTGACCTTTGACAGAAAAATACCATATCAGTTAACCAGAGCACTAAGTACCACAGCCAGCTGTTTCTTGAGTACTTCCAGGGATGGTGATTCCACCACCTTCCTGGGCAGCCTATTCCAGTACTTGACCACCCTTTCCATAAAGAAATTTTTCCCAGTATGGTACAAGTCTTTCTTGTCAGGTTTCAGACATTAGAGGGTTTACTCAACTTTGCTGTTATGTCCATAGCTAGTATAGTAAACAATGCTGTCACATCCTTGAATATTTTGTGCCATGTAAATATTCATTTTTTCACACTTCTCAGATAGTCCATGGCAAAAAAAAAAACTATGTAAGTGAAGAGAAGCAAAGTAAGGCAGAAGGGAATTTAAATCTGTGGGGAAAAGAAAAATGAAAAAAATAAAACTGTAGAAGTTTGCATTGAAAAACGTCACCAAGTGTTGGCAGCTCGTATATCATCTCATAATAAAGCAAATAAAATTTAGAAGGCTGGTTTCTAAGTACTGCATCTAGACCCTTCTTCCCTGCCCTACCCTGACCCAAACTCCTATTTCTCTAGGCTATATGCCACTGTTCACATCCAGATAATTTCTGCAGACAATAGATTATCCCTTGTTGTTGTAGTCAGAGATTAATAATAATAATAATAATAATAAAATTATAATAATAATAATATTATAAAAAAGCTGAAATAGTATAAAGATGAAAAAAGCTGCCTTAAAATATACTGCTCAAGCACAAGCAAATCTGAGGAATTATTGCCTCAGAAATAATGCTTTGTTTTTGTAAAAGGGCTAGTCTAGCTTCTACTGCATCAAGATTATTATTTTTCTATGGTCGTTACTGGGTCTGGATATGATAAGGAAGCCAGTAACAAGTTTCCCAAGTACAGGAGAGGATGGATGTAGGGTTTTATCCCTTAGTATCTCGTAGCACTAGAGCACCCTGAGCAATAAGCTCCAGAACCCTTAGGCCCTGATATACTGCACAGAGAGTAGGTCCCCTGTCTCTAAAAGAGATTCTCTGGGAATGTAAAAAATGGAGAAGTCAAGCAATATTCCTTTAGGGAAAGGACTGCATGTAAGAAGACTGGCCACACAGGGAAAAATTTCTTTACATCTCCTGTCTTTCATTCCAACTCACTCTCATGACTGTGCTTTGGTGGGAAAGGGTCATTTATTTTTGCCTTCTTAATAAAACTATTTATTTTCCTTATTTGCTTTCCCAAATACTAAAAGAAACAAACAGACCCTTTATCCTGCTCCCCTTGTTCACAACATTTGAACCTGTCAGTCTGGAGTTCAGAAGCATGACTTGTTGAGAGCATGAGGAAGGAAAAGAGCGGTCCATGCCTCCAGCCCCCTGGAAGGGATTGCACAATGTCAGCTGCCTGAAACCATGCTCAGGCAACAACGTGTTGCAGGAGAAAGCCATTGGAGAAAAAGAGAAAACCTTTGTACAAAACACTAATCTTGTTAAGTTTTAAAGTAAGCAACCTGTTGATACTCTAGTATTATTATAAAGTACTTTTTTAATCAGTGTAACTGTATTCTATTCTTCCCCCCATAATGTGTATTACTGTTACTAACAGAACTCCATGATCCTTTCCATCTCTTTTTTCAATCAGGTAGATCAACTCATTGATATTTACAGTTAAATTGGTTTTTTGCTTTCATAAATTGTTTTCAGTTTGTCAATCCACGAAACAGAAAGGAAACAATTTTTGATTCAGATCCAAACTATCTATATTTAGATTTCTTTGGGATTCCTAGTTTAAAAAAAAAAAAAAAAAAAAAAAGAAACAAAAACCAACCCACAAGCAAAACAACCCCCATCAAACTATAGAATGCTGCAATGACTGCTCTTTACGTTTACATAGAAAAAAATTTATTTACTACAAAACCATTGCCTCTAAATAATTAATTTCACTTGAAAAAACAAACAAAAATGGATTTCTCTTTTACTAATTGCTGTCAATAGCCTTCTATACTACTCATCAAACAGTTATCTGCCATTGAAAATCAAGACTGATCTTTAGTGCCCTATTTCCCCTAGGGAAACTTCATGTTTTAGAAGACTAATTTTCTTACTTAGTCAAATTTATACTTCTAAGCAGTATTGTTTGGTGGTTCAGACAAAGTACTTCCTTTTTTGATAGCATGACTTATCTAAAATACAAGAGTTTCAGCCCAATCACAGATTGTTGAAATAGTGCCCCACTGTTTAATAAACTTTTTCAATAAGAAAAAAATATCTCTACTCATTTTAAACCCTCTCTTTTAAATCTTTCTTAACATCTGCTGTTTTCCATTCTTTTCTTTCCCAAGTTCCAGAAGTGGGATAGGAGCAGGTAGTTCTGACCCTGATACACTGGTTTGAACAGCCTTCAGAATACTTGAATCGTATTTTAATAGCACAGTACACAGCAGAATTGCTAATTATTTGTGTCTGTTGTTCCAAAACCACTTGTTCTAATTCACCAGGAGCTTGCAGCACAATGCCTCAGTGTTCCTGTTCAGCACAGAATGCAGGACTGTACTCACAGATTTCTGAGAGCTCCTTTTTGATCATTCAGTCTCCTCTGTTGTGGGTTTCAGCCAAAGTATTCCACTGTCCTCCTGTGATTTCTCACACCTCTGCTTCTTGCCACAGCTCATGTTCAGAAAGTTAGAAGTTAGCTAATACTTTCCCTGAGGGGAATAAGTGCTAGTCTGTAGCAGCCAAGCTTCATCCTCTCTTCTGGATTTAGGTATCCACATTTTCTCGGGGAGAGAAATGTCTCATGCAGCAGCAGCTGGGCTACATGAACACTATTTTAGTGCAAGCCACTATGAGCAGCATACAGATTTGTGTTAGAACACTACAGCTTTCTGAAAGTCTAAATGAACCAGAAGTTAAGTGGGACCAGTTCTTCATGCACCAGAAATTATAGATTTTAAGATTTTTTTTTTTGGGGGGGTCTAGATTTTGTTTTGGCATTTTGATGTTTTCCTAAAAAGGGATTTTACCTTTCTTAAACATTTCTTTATTTTTGTGTTCAATTTTATAGAAAATTACAATACTAGGAACTTGAGCATATATATAAAGAATACTTGTTAAAAACCCCTTGTTATTTGTTTAAAAAAAAGACTTAAGTGCCTAATGAGGGTATGAAATGGAATTTAGGTGTTTGAATCCAAAAAGTGAAATTTTTAAAACCCCTGTATTACTTGCTTTATCCTGGAACTAATGCCTTAGTACTCAGCCCTCCTCTTCAAAGTTTGTGCCTGAATTTTGACTCTTTGAATGTTTCCAGATGCATCTAATTTTCCTCAAGGCTGAGTTTTCTAAGGATATGGGTGGAAAAAAAAAAAAAAAAAAAGAGCGAAGCAGATGGAGGCATATAGGTACTGAAGCACAAGGCAGTAAAAACAATGGAGATGTAAGAGCAGTAGATCATATGTTTAATCAACTGTGAGTAAACACCCACCTCTATTTATTTACTAGCAAAGCTAAAATGAAGACTAAAAATATTCCATAAATGAGCATAGCCATAAACATTGGTACATGGACTGAGCTGAAAACTCTCATGATTATGACACCTATGACGGGCTTGGGATTCACAAACAAGTTTCCACCGAATCTAAAATTCTGAAAGTTTGACTTTGGTCAGACCACGGATATTGCTGTACAAAAATGAGGATGAGGGAGGGCATTCTCTTTCTGCTATTGAGACAGAGCAAAGGTTAGATGCACAGAGCCTGAGGAACAGTCAGAAAAGGAACAGTGATGGACTGTGGTTCAGGAAAGGTAGTGGTGGGTGCACTACTTTTCAGTTCCCGCTCCCAAAATTAAATATATTATTTCTTTAGCTACTATTTAATATTAAATACTTAATACAATATGACATACTTGGGCTATTGTCCATCCCAGACAGATGATGAACAATAAGTTAATAAATTATCACATGCCTTCTGATGATCACCCTCTGATTTATTGGATAAAGAATTTTCATCCCCACACTTCAGGCTGGTGCATCTTCTGGGAAAAAAAAAATAAATTAAAAAAAATGGGGGAAAAAGAAGGGGGGAGGGGGCCAGAGAGCCCAGTTTCTAAGACAGCCTGAACCCTTCTGATTCTACATCTCTTCAAGCAGAGATGGAAATTCCCCTGTGTGCCAGATATGCTGGACAGGCAGCCTAGTCAAGGAGGCTTTTGTATTCAAAAGAGATTCCCATTCTTTCCACAGTCTACAAAGAGAAGGTTATGGGATGTGGATTCTGATGAAAAAAAGACAGCGAGACCTAAGTGAAGAGAAAGATTAGATGCACAGAAAATAATGCTGACAGTTAATGAACTGGACACATTTAAGTGTCTATTTTGAAACAGACGATTTGTAAATGTTTGGATTCCATTTTCATCATGAAACCCTCCCAAGAACTCCCTGCAGTGTACATGATCCTGAAGGTAGGCTTTGAAGCCTAGGGCTGGTTCTCAAAACTTCTATCTAAATCAATAGTGCAATACTCATAGATTAATAAGCTACCACTTACTTTTTGGAAGGCCCCAAACCTGCAATTCTAGGAATTCTTGAAGAATCCTTTTATTTTTCTCCTGTGTGTACAAATATTTTAATTCCTTTGTTCATGATCTATAAATTAAAGTTTGAGAACAAAACTCAGGTAAAGGAAGGCTGAATGTATACAGTCTTTAAGCCTCTCAAAAAACAATGAAAAGAAAACAATCCAGAGTTCAGAAGCTTGAAATTTCTAGGGCTGACACTACCTTAAAATTTGTCCACACAAACTATTATGGTAAAAAGAGGGAGAAACACAGAAACTTTAATCCATTATGAAATAATTACCTCATTTTCACTAGCTCTACATTACAAGATATTTTTTTGCAGTATGAACTTTTGATTTAATTACACAAGCATGTTATTATTCTAGAGAAGAGAAGCTGGTTTAAGCGATAAGAGCATTTCTAAAATAGCCAATTTAAACAAAAATAAATGAGTTTAGTTGTTATGACCAAAGGGAGAAGAGCACATAGTTTATTGCCATCTCTACTGAAAATCCTGGCACAGAGAGAGTACACAAGTATATTTTGGCAAAACTACAAATAAAAAATTTGCTATCTCACAGCTTTTTGTTTATTTTTCAGTTGTTTACTGTCAGTAAACAAACCCAAATGAGCACAAATGAGATGCCAGAACTGCATCTGCTTGTGTGCCAACATGGAGTGGAAACCCTTGTACAATGCAAGTTCTTCCATGGGCACACATTACTAGTCTCACTCTTAAAGGGGAAAAAAAAGAAAAAAAAAATTAAAGGAACAAATGAACACAAAATTAAAACAGAAATAAGTTTTTATGAATGAAATAAGAGAAATATGTACTCAAATACCATCATTCTTTATGGCCCACATAGTCAAGTTTTTCACTTCTAGAAGTAGTTAATAATCAGGTTTAGCTGTAATAGTAATTGGAGGGAATATATCCCTTTTAGTTTCCCATTCCCTCAGGAACAGATGCAACGGCAATCAGTTTCTTTAATCACAAATCAAAGTCTCTTTATAGCTAATACTCTGGACTTAAAAACTTCCTCTCTTGACTCCTTCTGAATGGGAAACTAAACACTTCTCTGTCTCTATGCTGCATTTCTTGAGTGCTCAGCTGCAGGATCCCAGCCCCTCTTTTTTCACTGTCAGTATTCAAATGATGCTGCATTTTTGGAAGAGAGACAACCAGGAAATTAATGTATCAGCTTGATAATACATTGTCATTAACCTAACTTAACAGACATAAGAGAACTTTTGAACATTAGATATCTAACCTAATGACAGATAAATGGTTAAAAGTACCTAGTTTATAAATCATAATTATATTATCCCCTATTATAAATTTTGTGCTAGTACTAGAAATGGGCATTTTTTTTTCACCAATATTGCAATTTTGTTGTGCTCAGACAGGGCACACACAAACTGTCCAGGCTTTGCTTGGTGATCAACAGCCACCTGCAACTGTATCCCATCAAATAAGAACATGATTTACTTGCAGGAGTTTTGTAATTTCCACTGGAAATTTATAATTCAAGCTGTCTGACTTGAGGCAGGGGTCCATGCTGAAAGGCAGCTGCCAAAGTCTGTCACTTATGGCTGTTGGCAGTCAAGCAAATTACACTGTACAGAAGCCTGGAAAACAGGCAGACGACATGCCTAAGATGCTATTACCAACAAAGCTGTGATAGCTGACAGTCCTGCTGTCTTCTGATGGAGCATGATACAGTCTCCATCATGGTGCACCTTGCCAGTAGTTCCCAGCACGTGTGAAGAGCCAGGCTCTGCCCCAGTGCAGTGTTGCACTGGACACCCACCAGTGTACATAGCGTGAGACGTAGGCCACAGAACAGAAATAAACAAACAAAAAAATATTAGACATAACCTTTTCTTCTGTATAATTTACTTTGGAATGGGGAGCAGAGATTAAGGTGAAAGGGTGGAAGTAGAAGAAAGTGCTTTCGAGACCCAAAGGTTGCTTTAAGTTTGGATAAAGGAGTCACCCACTGGCAAGCCACTCATGAATGTTAACAGCATGGGGATAAGAATAAATTTTCTGGACTTCTTTGAAAGGCAAACTCTTCAATGGTGCCACAACACACTTACCTGTAAGTGGATGTTGTGGATTAGCCCCAGTCAGCAATCAGGCACCACCCAGCCACTCACTCACCCTCCAACCAGCAGGACTGAGAAGGGAATTGAAAGGGTAAAAGCTAGAGAACTAGTTGGTTAAGATAGAGAGTTTCATAGACAAAGCAAAAGCAGCACACACAAGCAAAGCAAAACAAGGAATTCCACCTCCTTCCCATAGGCTACCAGGTGTTCAGCCATCTCCAGGAGAGCAGGGCCCCATCACACGTAGTGGTTACTTGGGAAGACAAACACCATCACTCCAAATGTCCCCACTTCCTCCTTCTTCCCATCACTTTACATACTGAGCATGATGTTATATGGTCTAGAATACCCCTTTGATGTGTTGGGGTCACCTGTCCTGGCTGTGTCCCCTCCAAATCTCTGATGCACCCCAATGTATTTTCCATTGTGGCAGTACAAAAAGGAGGAAAAGCCTTGGCTCTGTGTAAGCTCTGCTCAGCAATAACAAAAATCATCTCTAAATTATCAATACTGTGTTCAGCACAAATCCTAAACACATCCCTGTACTAGAGACTGTGAAGAAATTTAACTCTACCCCATCCAAAAGCAGCATGGTGGAAGAAGAATTGAGCTCAAAAAGTTGGAAAGCATGACATTTTCAGCTGAAAGGGATTTTTACCCTTTCCCATAGATATATCTGCAAGACAGAATTAATTCTAAACTAGCAGAGCCTTTCCCCCCTCCTTTAAAGCACCATGTCAGTTGTCAAAGTTCCAAAATCCTTATTTCATGGAAAATAAAGTTGTTTCCATTTGCCTAAGTATGTTTATCACTAAGTTTTGATGTCCTTTTCCATAGATTTAAATAACAGGATTCAGCATACTTGCTAAGACAAAAAGGGACAGGGCTTGGGTAAGTGGCACAAGCAAGCACACACAATTGTCCCCTCACAGTTGTACAATTTGCATCTCTCATGTGTCTCTGCTGTTCTAACACAGAGATTATCTTCAGCGACCAAAATGTATAACTATTTGCACAGCAACAATATACACAGATTATTTTTAGTTGAAACATGTGGCACTACTCATTGTGCAGCTGCTTTCATGCATTAATGCATTGGGATACAAAACCCTAATTGCAAGAGCCCAAATTAATTGCAAGCAATGAGACATTTTGGACTGAAAACCCCTTTTGGCTACACTGGAATCGAGTTGTTGACTTTTCAAGCTAAAAGAGATATGAATCATGGAAAATATTTCGTTCTTAACCCCTCAAAGTACCCAATATTCTTAAACTAATGCAAAATACAGTTATGTGTTGGCTTAGAAATTACAACTTCTCTGCCAAAGGTTAATTCAGACTATTCATCCAAGATTAGTTGCAAGTTTTAAAAACTGTAAATAAATTCTTGTTCCTAAACAGCACAGGTTTTCAAAGCAGGGAGTATAACCCACAGCCTATAAAAGGAAAAGATTTAAAGCAGAAATGGGACATTTGACTTCTGCATATTTGGAACATTTAATCACCCTCTTGGTTATATGGAATAAGTTAGACTGGTGAGTTTTTCTTCAGCTCCTTAGCAAAACTACATTTATTTAATAGAGCCTTAATGTTTTTTAGGATGATTTAGAATTGAGTCCTGCACCTTTTACAGGCAACTGCAGAACTCTGCTTCAGGAGGGAAAAGGTCCAAAGATTGTAAGCACTTGAAGGTAGAGAGTCTAACTTTTTCTCCTGTTTCAAAAATGGTGGGCATCTTTTGTGTTCATAATATAATATATTTATGAACACATATTTGGAGAATTTTAATCTCATTCTATTAGGTAGAGAGAGCTCTGCAAAACTTAAGTTGCTTTTTAGATGTAAACTCAGGGACAAAAAGTCTAAGGTATAAAAGTACTATCTCAGGATTTACAAAAGTAATCTCTATGGGACCTAGGTCTCAGACAGAAGTAGTTTTGGCAGATTTGGCTATAACAGATCAAAACACAGATGCTATTGAATCACCTCATACTGTCCCTGTGCTGCAGACAACTACCCACATAAAAACAAACTTTTGTCTTGCATAGTTTAATCTTACTACACATTTGCATTCACTGTCAGTTTAAGTCTATTCTTTACATTGCCCATTACCATATTAAAATAAGCATGTGCAGTTTTGTTTTGTAGGGGAAAAGAAAGATAATTCAAGTCACTAAACTCTCACAAAAAGCTGCACACATATCTACCTGATCTATCTGAACTATCTGATTTTCACATTTCCCTCCCAAACCTGAAATTTCTGTGGAGATTTCCTGAGGAAGAATAAAATTATAATCCTAGTTAGATTGTAAGCAAATGTGGTTTTAGTAAATTCACCTCTGACTCAAATTTGATGCAAGTTTAAAATATAACAGTTAATATCATTCTTAATGTCACTAGAGGAAAATTCTCAACGCTGAGGATGAGAGTATTTTGAAGCGTAGGTGAATCAAGGGTTGGTGACTGCCCAGGCATTAAATAACCTACACTGCCATTCAGTCTGTGGGCCACGGCACTCCTGCTGCTGGGTGCATCCTTTGACTGGAATGATTTTCTAGTCAAAGACTGTGGATAGACCCATGTTCTCCCTCAAAAAGCCAGGCTGCTTGCACCATTACCTGTGGTTGGGATCTTGAAGAGTCTCGTGCTGTGTTACACGCAGTCAGGAGCACATTAACAGCTTCAGAAGCCCCTCTGGCAGCAGCTGTGCTTCCTGTTGGCTCATTCGACCTCACTGCACAGGAACTGTGTCTTGCCCATAGTTCAAATGGACAACTTCTCTGGCCTCTCACAGCTGGGCTGCAGTCAGTAACATCTCAGTGAACATAAAGTCTGATCATTGACACTGATCGATTCATTGCAGGGTCCTCCAGAGAGGGGAAAGCTGTTGTTTCCATAGCAGAACTCCTGTCCACAGATTTATTTCTGTCCAGCTCCCAAAGAGTTATCCTGCATGACAAATGAAGCTCGAAGCTCAATACCTTAATAGACCTGGTGGAGAGCCTGATGCCAGACTACTGTTTTCTTGAAAGTGCCTGTCAGTAATACCTTTTTTTTTTTTCTGGGTCTATTTCTCAGTAGGCATTCATTATCACTCAGCAAATACCAAGAAAAAGCAGCTTTCAGACAAGGAGTTCACTTTAGAGGGTCAACAGACACTCTTTTTTGTTACTCCCTCAAGAAGCCCTAATTTTTCATCTGACAGCCAAATTAAAAGCTGTCTGGAGAAGAATGAATTTCTGTTCCAGCATTTGTAAACCAGAAATTGGAGTGGATAACCTATGTGTAGCTATAATCAAGAATTCTTAACTTGTCCATTTAGCTTTCTTAGACTATTTGGACAGAATAAATGACACTTGTGAATTTCAAAAATCCAAATGCTTGTTTGAAGGTCACAGTACTGAACAGCACGAACAAGACTATTTAGAAGATGGCCTCTTTGAGATATCCTATAGGAAAGTATCCTACGGAAAGTCTGTTGAGCTTCATTTGGTACTCACATGAAGAAGTTACGAAGTCCACTGCAAATTACTTAAACAGATAAGGATTTTCTGTGAGACTGCAAAGAGCACAGCAACTTGCCACATCCAATGCTTTTGTCAGATCAATGAAAGAAGAGAAAAATACTGCATTTCCAGAATTGTCTCCTTACAAAGCTTCTTATCTGAGGAAAATGTTCCTTTCTCTAGTGTTTCTATTTCTATGTTCTGTAAGCTCTTACTAACATTAGTGAAATTCAGATTTGAGCTGTACTCAATGCACACTTATTCACATTTAATAGCACACACTGAAATTGTAGTCTGTTAGTTATTTGGTACTGACTGTACAAGCTCTTGGCACAAAACACAGTTAAAAAGAGATCTGCTGGTACTCCAATCCAGAAAAATGCTTTAAAATGGAAAAAAATAAAAATCCTCTTTTCTCTCTTTGTATTACAGATATGATGGGACTATTTTACTTGGATGGTATTCTCCTTTCTCCTCTTACCTGAAAGGAGTTGGAACAGGGGAAGGAGGAAAACAAAAAGCTGTTGGAGTTTTTCAAATAGTCTTTTACCTTAAAAGTTTTTGATGCATTTAACAACAATTAAGTAGCTGTCCTCACAGGTACCTTGTGATATCTGCCTTAACCCATTCCTACATACTATTTATATAAAAACAATTAGCAGTTGTGGTTGTCTGCTTTAGATCCTGTTTTATCCCATACTAATTTACCTTGAGATATATAATTTAAGCAGTATTTCTTACTCCCCTCTATAAAATGTGAGAGCTTGAATTAGAGGTACTGTGATTATATAAGCCATAACAGAGAAGCAGGGACCAGAAGGAGAACTTTACAATTGAATGATCTGATTCTCAGCATTTCTTTGGTACATCCAGGATGTCCTAAAGCACAAGGTATAGTAATATACAGACACAGCTACACCAAGTGATATAAAAATCATTAGCAAAAGGAATTTTAATGACCAATTATTGTGTAAATGTTACCTAAATGTGCAGCAAATAATCAATTCCATGGTTAAATTTGTGTTTTATGAGTCAGCTAAGGCAGCTCAGGACAGGACTCATACAGACCATGCTTATACACATATTTTGTAGTAATTATTTTTGCCAGTCTAACTTACTTGCATATTGTTCCATAACACTAGGTTATTCTGTTATTTGTTTTCTCTCAATTTTTAAGTAGATAAAAGTAGTACAATCTCTAAAATTTCTGACTAAAAAGCCTTTTATCTGATGATCACTCAAATATTAAGACTAGAATAAAATACTTTTCTAGGCCTAGGTTTTCTGTATTTTTCATTTTGTTTAACAGCTGTTCCTTGACAGATCTGCAATGTGCTTCATGACTCAGAAATACCAAGAACTAGCTCTGCATGGCTGAACCGTGTCAAACAGAACTCAGAGGTGACTGAATTGTGAAGCATAAGTGGAGAGCTCTGGAGCATTTTTGTACTCTACACGAAATTAGTCTTATTTCTGTGAGTGTCTAAAGGTACAAAGCTTCTCAACTGAGCTTTGTTTATGCAGCTTCTCCTTCAGTGCTATATCACTTGACATTTCTTATACATTTACAAGCTTCAACAATCATTTACCTTCCTGTCTTCTTCATTATCCATTTATTCTCTCCAATTAACAGATTTCAGATACAAGTACTAACAAATTCCTTTTCTTTTGGCTGCACATAGCCAACTGCTATGGCTTTTCAGTTTCATTCCAGATTACAAATATGCTCTACCGAATGGAAAGCAGTAGGATTTGAGAAAAAAAACAACTCCCTGCTATATCCAGATTCAGTGGAAGTGGTTAAAGTTGTAGCTCCAGCAGAGAAATCTATCCTGAGCAAGACTGGGACAGGTAGCTGGGCTTCAGGGAGGGGAATAGGGGCATGAGCAAACTGACTTCAGAGATTGCAGAGCTTAGATGTAACAAGCTGAGCAAGAACTGGTTACTGCTAATAAAAATCTCCAATATGCACATCTCTTATGCAATTACAAATTTAAATGCAGATTTAGACATTTTCTTCTACTACCTTTGCAGAAAATTGTAATTGTGTGTGTTGTGGGGGATGGAGTGCCATATGCAATAAAATGCAGATAAAAGTCTACTTCTTGGGCCTCCACCTTGGCTGAGGATCCTCACCCTCGACTACACACATCAATGCTGGTACATTATATTACTGAACTGACAAAAACAGACACTGGGATAGTATATGATGTAACCATAATGTACTCAGATTATGACCAATGTAGACTTTCCAAATGAAGATGCTGAATCAGACCTGGAAAAACTGAATTTGCAAGCTTCTGTTCTGATACAAAGCCTAAAGTTATAAAATTAAAAACTGTGGGTTTCTGTATTGGCTTGAGGAAATTGCAGCCTATGTCGAGAGCTATTATGCAGAAGTACTGCAGTCCATCAGTTTTAATTTTCCTTTAAATCTTTAAACAGGATGGACACCAAAGAAATGCTCTGCATTTGGGTTTTTAAAAAATGTATAATACATGCTGTAGCATCCCACACAAATCTGCATTGCTCACCATCATTTTCTTTTGTTTTTGAAATGTCTGTTCTGTTTTTGAAATTAACTTTCCATTAACTTTCCTTGCTCATGTTCATAATCTTTAGCACTACTAGGGTTATGTTTGCTGATAAAAGAATGGAATCTTGCAGTACATTACAAGGATATATAAAAACTATTAGTTCTCCTGTAGCAACCATATTTCATTTAGAACTTGTCATGCTGCAAATCTGAAGATATGACATAGCACACTCAAATCCATCCAGAACATCCTCTTCTAACAATAATGTGATCAGAAATATCTACAAAACCACCCCTACAAACCACTGTCCTACAAGACTGCAACAGCTGAAAGCTGCTGCTGCATGGAGCCTGCATTTCTCACCTTTACAGAACCTTAATGACTCTTTCTTTCATTTCCAATACTGCATCTGTTACTTAATGACAAGGGGCTTGGCAAGATGGGGTGATGATTTAGGTATCCCTCTGCAAGTACCTTCAGTAACACAACACAGTCTGTGATCCAAAGTAAGGATTTTGCCAGTTCTCATTATTATTAACATTCTGTGCTGTGCATTACAGTATTTTATGGGACCCAAAATATTTAACTACCCCCCACAAGGGAGTTTCCCTGCACTAGGCACATTTTTTTTTTCCTGAAAAACAAGCATGAGACTTTTATAATAAGAAAAGATATTTTTAAAATAATCATCTTCATTCATTGAAAGTTGCCTTAGAAACATAAAACAAAAAAGATGATACCTCCTTTTCCCATTCCTTTCAGTTTCAGGTTTAGCTGGTCAATACACAAGATTCTGGAGTACACTTCCCAGGGCTAAAAATAGAGAAAAGAAAATGAGCTTGTATTGCCAATCATTATTCAGATTAAAAGTTTTCTTTGTCTTTAGTGAGACATCAGGTGAGGGGCAACACATTTTTACCATAATTCCAGAAGTCTTTACATAATGGACTCCAGGCTTCTTGACTTTTTCCAAGTGCATTATTGATGTTGGTTGTTCTCCCTTTACTGCTGAGACTTTTTTACAAGAAACTGATTTTCCTGCCCTGTTCTTCCATATCTCATCCTCATTTTCACAAACAGGCTTCCTATTACAGTGACTCCTAGAACCATGAAATATGGTCTATCCATTTGAGAGGTGAAATCTTCTACCTTTCAAGCCTGTCCTTTTTCTCTCTCAGTTCCAGGGTCTATATAGTTCTTCACAGTAACAAGAAATTCTTACTGTTTAAACAGGTATTTTTCATATGCTCTTTTTTGAAACAAAATCTAACTAGTTTTTCATTTTGAAAAACATTTTAACAAGTTCAAAACTGTTGTGAAATCTCCAGTACAGTTTTCTGGTGAAAGACTCTCTAGTCACATTGGTTCAAAACTTAACTTTCAAAATCCCCTATCATAAATGCTAATTGAACACTAATGTCCTGATATAAAGCAATACCTTTACTAAAGATCCTTGAAGCACTTATTTTCATTTATGCTGTTGATTCTACTCAAAGTTAGCAATGGAAAACATGGCAGCAGTCCCTGATCAGCTTTAATAGAAAGAGTTCTCAATTCAGGTCAAGAACTAGATTTGAATTTCCCTGTTAGTCTGAGTCATGAACCTGCTGAGGAGTTCATGTTTGTCTAGATTACGTCTTTGAATATCCATTCACCCCTACAGTTTACCTTTGGGGAATTGCTTGCAAGGTAACATCAGTGGAAATCCAGATTGCAGTAACATGAATAATTCAAAACTTCAGAGGAAGGGAATCTAACAGATACATGTCTTGGCAAGATTCATGAACATTTTCCAATAGAATTGAAGCATGCAATGAATCCACCCTAGCACTGTCTGTCAGAGGCCTTCAATCAATTTTACCACTTAATCCGTATCAGAATGCACATGCAGCTTTCCCTGCCACAGCAGTATGCTTCAACAGGCATCAAGGCTCAGGTCCTCAGCACATGGTACCTATTTCTATCTCATGGGATCTGGTTCTACCATGCAGGCACCACAGACCTTCAAGGAAGACCAGGGCACTTCCAAGATGCCATCTAAGCACAGAGGAGCTGACCAGGTGCAGCTAGTGCCCCAAACTTCAGTATACCTTGAACACTTTTCAGACCACATCTGTGAAAGTCCTGGTGAGACTCATGAGGGAGGTGTGCTCTGTATGCTTTACTGGGATATTCCTCATACCCAGGCATGTCAGAGCTGGAGTCTCATAAAAGAGAAAGGTAACAAGGAATTAATACAGCCTGGTACATAAGACTCTAGCTGGAATATGACAATATGGACTCATTTCCCTATTTCATATAGGTCTAGATTCTCAGGGCAGAGAACACATTTACCAAGTTAGACAATTAAAATAAATTCTCTTTGACATGCAAACTGGATAAATTGACACTGTTGTATTCAGAGACACAGAAACCTGAAAGTCATGGGAATATGCAAAGGAAAATGATCCCTCTTTCACCAGTTTCATGGCCTTAAGACTCCCTTTAGTACTGTATTCTTATGTAACAGTAAACAATATCCTTTTATATAAAAATACAGTTGTAAAATCTTGTTCCTCTCTCTTCCCAACCTGCTTCAATTTTTGCATTGCTTAATAGTGAGTGACTGATGTCCAGAAGACCTGATATTAATATCCCTTTTCTGTGTATGTGTTTGGCTCTTGAGGTCCTTTAAGCAGAAAAATCCTGGATCTTCATCAAACCTTACAGAGCAATTCTTTAGACTGACTACAAAATATGCTCCAATACCCTCAAGATGAAGGATGAGCTACCAACATTTTTCCTATGGGATGTGGTCCTTTTTTAATGCTGCAGAAGTCTGGCTCTATGGATTTTAGTGCTGTCCTTACCCATACTACAGCAGAGCTGATTCTCTTTTATCAGTTATCATACTAAAGCAAGCATAGACCATATATTTGGATGCATCAAAGTATTTTCCAAATCCTGTTGACACAATTCTATACACATGAAATTGAGCTGTGGACTCTCACATTGTCATTTTATATAAAACAAATTATACAGAGAGAACATAATTGAAGAAAAATCAGAATGCTTTTACATGAAGATGTAATCATATAACCATTCATATGCATAATCTTCATGACATGAATCTTCTTTTACATGAAGATAAGTTTGGAGTTCTAGATATCCACAAAATTTGAATTCAAAACTTGTAAGATTAAAAATTTTTCACCATAGAAATGATCATCCTTCCCTCCAAGCAATGACAGCAGTTTTTTTTTATTTGGGCTTTTTGCAATAGCTTGTCTATAAAGCTTTTTCCAGGTTTCCTAGAAATTTAACCATGCAGATAGTCAGATCTCCTCTAGATAAAAGGTCTAACTTGACTAAGAATGAGTGAAGACAATTCTGGTGCAGTAACTCCCCAGACAACCCTAATTTTCAGGCAATTTTAAAAGCAAAATCATTTACTACAGCCACCACTTCTGCACTCATTGGTTCTTTGCCAGCAGCAGGTCAATATAACTACCTCGTCATCTACCAGAAACTCACTTTCTGCTCTTTCTCCTCAATTTAATAAAATTTAAACAAACCAAGAAACAAACAACCCCCAAAACAAAGGGGGTTTTCTGCTTCTTTTGATAATGTGAGGTCTACCTTCTGTGGTGGTGTAATGACAAGGGAAGATGCAAAGCTTAGCTGTTTGTGTATTTAGTTTTATTTCAGTACAAACATCTGTAAACATTTATTTTCTCACCGACCTCATGCTATTTCAAAAAAGACACAGTTCTAAAGTTATCTTCCTAATCTGACAAAAGGTTTATGGTCACCCCAAAAAGGACATGCATTGTTTAAAACACCCATCTTTACCTCAAACTGCTAGCCATGATTGTTGTCTTTTTTAACAGCTTCACTGCAGAATAGAATTGTGAAAGGAATGTTCACAATAAACCAGAGTTCTTATCCTGAGCTGTAACTGATGCCCAAAGCATGCCATGAAGAAAAGAACTGAAAGATAGGAAGAAACACAAGTAAATTTAATATAAATGCTAATGCACTTATGTACCAAAAATCTAACAAAAGCTGAAATAAAAGATGTGCTTTAATTTCTAGATCAGAAGTCTGAATATTGCTTATTGCTTTTAGACATGAAACGGCCTTACAAAATAAAAAAAGGATTTTGCTCCCTGTGCCCCGTTTCTCTTCATTTGTATAATTAACTTGATATTAGACAGGGGTGATGCATGCAGAATTTTTTAAACTTAATATTTGCCAAAATATTAGTAGTGTGCAATTTACCTGTCAAATAACCAGAATCAGGACATGTTATGTGCATACTTTTGGCAGCTTAGCCATCTAAGAGCTAAAAATAGAGAAAAAGAAGCTGGTAAGTACATGAGAGAGAATGGAACCAATTACAACTGTTTGTTCAAGGTAAGAATTTCTAAGTCAGCTCCAGTTTTTAAAACAGTCATGTAAATATGCAAAATCCAATCTGGAAGGTAAAAAGTTCTCAAAAGGAACACAAAACAACTGTTTAGGAACAGTCAGGAAATCTATTTTAGCTAAACCAAAGCAAACCTTTTAGTCTGCTTTCTCCATTAAACCCCATCAGACCACCATTTTCTCTCTTTATTTTTCCATTTAAATTATCTTTATTTTACTTTCCTTCAGTTCAAATAAAAGATTGCCAAAGAAAATTTATGATTTTCTGTAGGTTTTATAGACTGTGAAAAAATTCTAAGATATTCTCCTGAGGAGGAATCTTTTCAAAACTAAGCAGTAGAAAATCCTTTCCAGGTTCATATTTTGCTAATCCTTGATAAAACCAGTAAAATTAGTAATGGGAAGAAGAAAGAGGGAGAGAAATCTTGCTTTCTGTTAATACATCATGTATAAAATCATAAATTACACAAATGTGTTCAGTGAGAGCTCCTTTGATACAGCTGGATCTATAAAGTTCAAGAGCTCTGCATTCTTCTCTGTCCGGGAAGAGAGAGCTTGGCAGACACAGTAGCCACTAGCCTGGATAATTTCTTGAGTGTAAAAACTAAGCTAAACGAAACTAAAAAATCCACCACAAATCAGAAAAAGATGGAAAAATTACAGATACTGTACTGCATAGGTCACAAGGGAGTACTAACCTTATTGTGCAAGTACTTTCCAAAGTATGTACACTGCTCTTGGGTTCAGCATTTACCTTAAAAGCTGAAAAACGTACAGAATCTGTGGCAAATCTACAATATGGCCACAGAGAGGCCCAAATACTGACTTTTCCTACTTGGATGCACCTGAAAGAAAGAACCAACAGTAGCCCCCTCCTTAGAGATGTGCATTTAAGGTAATCATTATGCAGCTGCTTGAACTTCCTAACTACAGAGGAAAACCAAATTGCACTTCTGGCAGAAATTCCTGCGTCAGGTGCAGGTTCTCTACACCCAGAGACAGGACTCAGCTTTTTATTGGCTTCACTCTTATACCCAGCACTGTTATGAATATTTCTTTCTAACTATTACAGCAGCTTCTGCTGCCCTGGCCACTCATGGAAACATATCTTCTTCCCTCTTTTAGTGATATAAATCCTGGGGTCCCAAATCCTAGTGGATGCACAGACTCATATCCTTCCCTCATTACTGTGGGAGTGCTCTAGTAATTCATCTAAAGGGAGAAATTAATGTTTGCTCATAGTGACCACAGAAATTACTTTGTCACTCAAGGGAAAATTGGAATATAATGCACACATCCAGCAAAGGCCGAGGGTGGATGGCACATTTTAAGATTGCAGTTATAGAATTATTTTCAGCTATTTCCCCAAGAAAATATACAATATGCAGATCACATGATGCAGCAAGGAGTAGTGTAGACAGTGAGAGTTACAAGGAAACAGCAAAGAGATCAGATTGCTACATGTAGCCTGCTTTTTCCTTTAATACATATTTTGAAAACTCAGTCTGACTGTTTATTAGGGACTCAGACTGCATAGAGATATCAAAAAATGTCCTAGAAGTGCAAATAGTTGATACTTACAAAAAAACCATCAAAGTAATAAACCTTTCTGGTCATGACTCATTCATCAGCTTTGTCAGAGCACTTGTTTGCATTTCTAGCATCACCAGAAATGATGACTATTAAATAAACTTCAAAACAGGAATTATTTAATCTGATATGAGTTGATTGAAAACATACCTTTTTAAAGTCTTTTTCTTCTTCCTCTATCAGGTGGAATAGAACAAGCTACCAATAAACAGGGCAATCAGAAGTGCTGTAACATTACAACTAGCATATTTATCATCTGCTTCGTATGATGAAGCATTCAATTATAATGGTAGGCTATAAGGACAGAGTTGATACTACAGTTGTCAAAATGTTCTAGAGAAGGTTCTTGTTAAAGAAGTAACTTGCAGATGAGTGTCTTACTTCCTCTGGACTAGAATAAATGCAGCCTTAGAAGTGAAATAAACCTTAAATAAGTGATCAGCTGCAATGTCTAGAAGGCCAAGAAGAAATAAATCATAATTGTCCCTTCTGAAATTCAGGCTTAGCTGTAAGGCAATAGTCTAGAAAAGCAATAGTCTGGTTAAAGATGAGAGTTGAAAACAAATGAACCCTTAAAAAACCCTTTTTTGTTCCTGCAATTCAGATGTGAAAATAAAATTTTATTGCTCTTCCCATTTATGATTTTTATGCCAAATATATTTCTGATCACCACAAATGTCTCAGACTTAGATTTATTTATGAATCCCCATACCTGTATCTCCAGCTTCACAAAGAAACCTATTCTGTATAACAAGAATTTTCTTAGATCTCTATAAAAGTTATCCAACTTTCCATTATTTCCTTTTTCCTTTGTTTTGTTTCCTTTGGTGTTGGTTGGTTGGTTTGGGGTTTTATTTATCACCTCATTGTAGTATTAGTATATTATATTAGTATTAGTATTGTGTGTACTACTCTTAGTCTGAAGGAACCTTACATAAAAGGATTGGGAAAAGAATAAAGTATTTATTATCAATCATCAACATACACAAGGTGTTACAAAGGCAGGTAAACAAGGGTATTACATAAAAAAAAAAAAAAAATCAAGCTAAGTTTTTTGGATCATATCCCATGGTCTCTCACTTTTTATACTGAACTGTAAAGCTTCTCTGATGTTTTTCAGTCATGTATCTCAATCCCACATATTGCAAGAGCTTTTCTTCAATTTTGCTATCAGCAAGCAGAAGCACAAACAGAAGTTTGTGCATAAACACCTTCCTCTCAATCTCCCCATTTCTTTTTTTTCCCCTCCATTTAAAAAGCTCAAGTTCTTCCCAGGATTACATTAAGAAAGAGGGATACCTACCTAAAACTTGTACCAGTTCCTCATTCACAGAACACCATGAAGGTTTATATTCTTTTTTGGAATATAAACTGCTTCCACTTCTTTAGAAATGCTAATGTCCCATAGCTGGATGAGCCATGGTCATCTTCTGTCCTCAAACAGATGTTTCTCTAAGTTCTAAATAAATGATTAGCCCACAGAGAGATAAAATGTTCTTTCCTGCATCACACAGCAACGTTTAAATTTCAGGGTGAAGATTTTCCACACAATTAATTACGTATTTCATGGGAGCATGCACACTGAATCATATTTTGTACGAGTTTATGAACTGGATCAATGCACACAGCTTACTTACTACAGGATCCTGAGTGACCTTTTGAATTCAGTCACTGAGGGGCAGATTGGTCTTTGAAGGAAAAGTCACAAGTGACTTTTGGAATAATGGTCTAAGCACTAAATCCCACAATAAAGGCACATCTTAACCTTTTCCCTTTCTTGGCCATGGGAAAAAAAAAATCAGAAAATAGCTGAGTAAGATAAGGCTTATCCATATTTCTAAGCAAGACGGAAACTGAAATTAGCAGGATGTATTGGGAGTTAATTGGGAATATAGTAGAAACTTGGTAGTAATAATTCTCCTGATCACACTAACTATATATAGTTATGCTCCTAGACTTTTATCTGTTCATTGAGAAAGCAGTAAATTATGAAATAGGCTTTGTTCTTAATAAATATTCATAACCTCAGGGCACTGAACAGTACAGGCAGAATCCTGTGCTGATCATCCCTTCAGGTCCTGGGACATGAGTATTTCAGAATACAGAGTGAGCAGGGAGAGTCTATTTTAATTCCTCTGCAATATTAAATTTTGCTTTGAAACAATATAAAGAGTTACAAGAATGAAAAATTACTACTGATGTTATGTCAAAAACTGTAGAATCTGATTTTAAGCAACAGAGTTTATAGGGTGTGGCTCTGTCTGGCAGTGCTGAATAAGGCAGCTGCTTGCCTTCTTCTGAAAAAATGTCATGATATGTCTGTGGCAACTATGCAATATTTCAGACATCATCAATAATTTTTCATGTTCTTTATGGATTTTTTCCCTATTCTTCCAGACCACAAATAGCTTATGCCATTTTCTGACCTGATCAGAAGCAAGAAGAATGAAGGAAATTTGTTTTTTAATTTTCTCATATTCTTATCTTTCACAGGTTCAATGTTTACATTCTAATTACAAAATAAAGAGAGGCAAATAATTTGTTCTGTCTTGGTGAATGTTCAAGGATTTCCGTTTCTGATTTTAGCTGTTTTCTACCATAGAAAACACCATCTTTCCCACCATCTTAAGATATACTGGCTTCTGGTTTAAAAATATTATTAAACAGAAGTCATGGATAAGATTATACTGAGATATACTTTTAAGGCAAGTTAGAGAAAGAACAAGAATTTCAAAGTGTTCCTGCAAATATTTTGGCCCATGTGAGTAATAAATATATTCTAATTGAAAAATAATCCCTTAATGTTCACCTTCCTCACAGCACTTTTGTGTCAAACTACCTCAGGATTCACCTTTTTAAGATCTTTCATAAACTGAGGCATATGGGGTGAGCTAATCCTCGCATACATACCCTATTTCCTACACTACTGAGGAAAAAAAATCAAAATCTCTCACTTCATACCAATACTGGATCACTGCCGGTTAATCTTGTCCTTGTAAAAGGACCCATTCCATCAAATTATGCAAATAAAGAATATAAAAGAAAAAGGTTAATCAGTGTTCCACTACATTGCATCAGTTTAGCCTTTGTACCTCTCTCATTGCAAGAGATTTTAAGTGCTGGTTAGGAAGGCAATTGGAAATCTAAAATCCTTCACAGCTGTATGTTTATTGCATCCTCCAAACCTAGTCCTGTGAACAATTCTGTTCTCCTAAACATTTGGGGAAAAAAAATATTTTTTTGTTCCTGATGGAACCAGGTAGTAAAAGATAATAGGAAACAAAGTCATTAAGAGAAAAAAAACAACAGTTTTGGCAAGTATATCAGATGAATAATTAAGTGCACTCTTTGTTCAACAGTGCAAAGAGAAGTTAATTCCTAAAAGTTTTTGCTAGGAGGCATTGTGTGGTATCTCCAAATTATGTGGGATAAGGCTGGGGGGGCTGAGGAATGGAAGTGATCCAAGGAGAGTAAGGGATTAGATTCCTGAGAGATTGCAAGAGTCATCTAGGGTTAATAAAACGAACAAAGTGAGAGAAAACATTGCCTGTAATGAAGTCTATTGATTATGAAACTGCCTCCAAAGGGAGCAGTGTTTGCCTTTTAAGAACACAACCAATGAAAGCACTAAAGACAGCTTGTAAAAGGACGCAGCTGAACTAACAGAGAATGGTACTTAACCTGGGGAGAGGTTTAGCTTTTTTTAGTTTTTTATGATGGTATGGTATTTGTGTATGAGCACAAAATGTAATCAGTGATATTACCTGTCTCTACACAAGTGTCAATGCCATTCTCTGCAGGTGCCAGAATGGTACTGTGGTCTGCAGGAATGAGCTACCCATCCCATCAATTAAATGTTTGCAATACCTATAGACAAATTCAGTGTTCCGTGTCTGGTTTAGTGCCTTGAAACGAGGATTACTGTATAAAGCTGTATTTTACTTTGAAAGTCATAAGTCACTGAACTGCAGATTTCCTATAACCAAAACTGTCATATCGTAAGTTTCTTCAACAAGTCATACAAATTACATCACCTACAGAAAAGATCAAGTCCCCACTGACTAGGGGAGTGCAAGGTTCAACTTCCATTTAAAGCAAGCCAGTTTTTATTCCAGTATACATACACCCGCAGAAGTTTCATCTACAGAACTATCTATTTAGTTCCTGGCAAAGTAACAAAATAAGGTTTTGGCCTCATTGGGAAGTTACAAAAATTAATTGCAAAAGACAACTGTGTGGGTTTCTACTCTATGTTACAAAAATACGTACATAGGAAGCCAAAGCACGCATCAAGAGGTTTGAAAATGTAATAGCTTTCTGAAGATAAAAGGGTAATAATTCTGTTCCCTCACTGCATCTAACCTCTCCCCCAAATAAGAATCTTTATGTCTACCCACTCCTGGATCCTTACTTTCCCAAAACATTGATTTTTGGATTTCCTCAGCAAAGACTTAGAATTTTAGCAGCCCTGGGACCTACACCAGAAAACATGTTACATGCAGATGCAAAGTACATGGAAGGTAATACCTATCTTATTATTGTCTTAATAAAACAATCAGTGACATTGAAGACCACATTTTGTTTCAGTCACAAGTGACCACAGCAAGGAAAACAAACAAACACAAAGAAAACCAAACAAAACCTAAACAAATCAGATGAATATGGTTCCAACTCAAGTGTCAGAGAACTTACCAATATGGCAGTGCATACTAAAACCTACAGGCCCAAATTATGTCTTAATATTCCAGTGGTGACTTTAATTTAAAAAAAACCCCAACCAACCAAACAACTAAATAAATCTTGATCAACCCTATTTAATTGTGGTTTGCTATTTTCCATGTCAAACTGCAGCTACTTTTCTAAGTAAGCTTTTGATCAAATTCTCCTTCTCACCCTCAGTCTAATACATATTTATCTTACTGCTTTGTACCTGAAATTTAAAAATCAGTGGGCTGCTAAAACAGTATGGAGAAAACATCTGGTTGTAGAATCAGATTTAGGTCCTCCACATCTCTGACACACAAATGTGTGATGATTTGCAACTACAGCATCTAAAATAAAGTCTTCCAACATTTGGTAAGAAAACATGATATTTCTTTGTAGACTTCTAGAACACAATTTAAAGAAATGTTCCAGGCCTCATTTCCAATGTATTATAACTGACCTTGTGGATGTGCCATGATTGTTGCAAAAACTGTCAAAGCTGAGAGAATTTGTTTAAATTTTTTACAGATATTTGAGAAAAGTCGGTCAGTGAAACTTATATGAAACTCCACGCTTGTAAGAATAACGAAATAGAGTAATTGTTCCAATAGAAACAGAAAAAAAGTGGTGGTACAAAATTATTAGGAATCTGCAATCTTCTAAAAGAAAAAATAAAATGAGTGCCACTCAGAATTTCTGTGTTGCTAGACAATTAACCCTCAAAGAAGATCAGTACTTCCCTCAATAAAGCTTCACTTAATATCTCCAGAGAACTAAATCAATTCTAAAATGGAGCTACATGTAACTGAACTTGCTGCCTTCCAGTCACTCAGTAACTCTCTACAAATATTGCAGAGCACTTAGCGGGATTAGGGTAAAATCAACCATGAAAGGCATGAGTTGCACAACCATGAAGCACAGGGATCTCTTATGATTGCTATAATCATATCAGACCAGCAGTAAATTTCTGGGTGGGAAGTGTAGACCCAATGTTATTAGAGTGCATATTGATTCTGGCTGTTTGCTGGAGATAAAAGTGAAAGCCTTGGAGAGCTGAAGCAAACTAAGACCATACAAAGTAATATTTAAACTAAAGAGATTTTTCACATCTTAGTTAATTGTTGGGAATATTTGCACAGTATGAATTATTACTAAATGCAGCTATTTTATGTACAATCTGAATGGAACTTTATTGCATAGGTTCATCAGCTAACTTTCAGTTAATTTATAATTGAAGGGAGAGAAAGACTTTCACCAAACACTGTTTTCCCAACAAGCACAAACATCCATGCTTTAGTCTTCAGTTACATGACTCAATACAGTGAGTACTGTCTTATGAACTAGAGGAAAAAGAAATAATTTGGCTTTAGCTTCTCTCAAGCACCAGCTCTTACTTTAAGAGTCATCATTTGTGCCTGCCACTAAAAAACAAGGCAGAAGGACAGAGCTAATGTTCTGGTGTTTATTATTCTTATTTTTCCAACAGGGACAGGTGGTCAACATTGGATTCAAGCATTTTCATGCTTCAAGTTCCATGTGAATATGCATTCTCTTTTTCAAATATATGAGCAGAGTTAAAAGATGGTCAATACTCAAAATGCTGTGCCACACTGGATTAACAGGAACATCCCATCCCATGCAACAATTAACAACTACAAACAGAGTTTTCTCTGTTTCTGTTGAGTAAACCCCACAAACTGTCTTTTAAGAAGAGATCAGGCCATGCATGCACAGATTCAGGGTCTCAATTAAGACTCATATTACCAGAAAGAAACAAGAAAGGATTTTTTTTGAGCTAGAAGGTAAGACTCACTTTCCAGTCCTCCTGAGTTAAAAACAGTGCCTAAACATGGCAATTAAGTCTTAACAGGGCCTGCCTAAATGCCCTCCCTTATTCTGTGGTCCTTGTGGTCCATAACTATTCAAGAAAAGGATGATATCACTGTGGAAGCAGCAGATGTTTCTCTCTGTGCCTCTATATAGGCAGACATTTGTGGAGAATATTCTCTTCTGGTAAAACTAAGATTTTGAGGGGTTTTCCCCCCTCCCTGTCTTCTAAAGATGTTCCACATTGAAAAAGGTGGATAGAGGGATGGTGAAATTCAGCTTTGGCAGTACTCAGATACTCAAGACACCACATTCAAGCCCTGTAGTTCTTAGATTTTCAACAATATTATTCCTTTAAAAAGAAGGAAAAACCAACCAAACAAACAAAACCAAGACTGAAACTAAGCCTTAAAATAATTGTGGGTTTTTTCCTCTGTTTCATTTGTTCAACATCATAAAGAAGACAACTACTAGTTAAGTCAGACTTGGTAACCAGATGTATTGTGTATGAATATATATCCAACCTAACATTAAAAGAAAACTCTGCAGCAGCTACAATATTTTAAGCCATTACCAGTGGATCTTTTTTCAAATATATCTTCTAAGTCTAGCAGTAATTACTACTTGTATGCAACATAACATTTTTCTGTCTCGTTAAGAACACAATAGTATAATTAGATCTGTTGAAACCCCCCAAAATGTTCAGCATAACTTGTGATAAAAGATTAAAAAATAAAAACAAACCCTTTTTCTCCAGCACAGGATTAAGAAGACACACTGGGAACACAACTGAAAACAAGACCAGAACTCATAGATACATCTAAGCCAACAATATGTGACTACATCAGTTATCTGTGTCAATAAGATCTTATGTACTCACAAGACAAACTTGGTATTTGTTTAAAAATGCACAGACTTCCTAGAATATGTGCTATGTGTGCAGTGATATTTAATATAAATGAAACTACTAAGTCAAAGTGAACAGCTGCTGTGCAATCCCTTGAAGTGGCTAAAACATGAGTAGCTCTTTAGTAACCATCCAGTCAAAAGTGCTTCACTTAAGGCCCATTAAACTGCATGTCAGTTGAGGTAGCTGAATTCACTGCAAACTATCCAGCTTTTCTCTTTCTAGCTGTCATTTATTTTCATGGCAATTCATCCATTTCCTAAATTTTACCACTAAGGCAGAAAGAGGCACTGGCTGAAAATTCAGAAGCAACTGCAACCATTGGGAAATAAGGTGTCACAGCACACTGAATTCCTAGTGCTAATGCTGGGGTAGAAGGAAGATTAACCAAGCTACACAGCTATGAATCTGGGTTATAAAACAAAATTCTAGTTTAAAGATTTTCACAAATGTCTTTATTTTCAATCTGTAACCTAAAATCCTGTTTGTAAACATCTGATACATAGATCCTTCAGTTTTATTGCTGAACCTATCTAGAGCTAGGGTGGGAAGAAGGAGGAAGATGAGAGATGAATCAAAAAGAACTCAAGTCCTTAAGTTCCAGGGGCTAAGGAGTGTTTCCTGTCAAGGATCAGCCTGCAAAGAGTCTGGGTGGGAATTGTATTGCCCATGACAGCTTCTGGGAAGACACTCCCTCAGGCATGTAGCAGTCAATAAATAGTCTGTTGCAAAGGAAAGGTGGTTGAGAGACACACCAACAGTTCTGGGTGAACTGTGCATTATTATAACCCCCGGCAAAACGAAGCTGACAAATGCTTTCACTGCCAAACAGGTGGCACACATCCAGCAGAACACACTAAAAATGTTAAATACCCTGGAAGGAACAGGAGCACCAAAATGCATTTTAAAATCTGAAATCCACCTCCAATCTCTTACCTGTAGCCATTGAATGGATATAGCTTGTATTTTCTTGATGGCATTATTCCAGTAAGCAACTTTATTGGCAAAAGAAGTGACAATCTTTAAAGCAGTGATTAGAAATGACAAAAAGTGATTTTTAATAGAGTGCTAAAACTTGGAAAATAGCAGCAGTAAGATCATTCACAACCACTGATCATATTGCTTTTGCCAAAGAAATACTTAAATGACTTCATACCATAATTAAAACGAGCTAGTTGAAGCAGAGGGATATGCTATCATGCACAGGAAAGGATCTGGAGCAGCTGGCAGCACAGTGCTGTGCCACTGAGTTTTAAACTGCTCAGCCACACCTGGCTGATTCACCCTCTTGTCCCTCAGGTTCCACTGACATTATGCTCCTGCCTGACTTGTATGTTTATCAGTTTTACTTCTTTCAGCTGTTGAGAGATGACAGTTGTTTCAGCTGCCATCCAGCTGGTCTTGAGTCTCCTGACTTTTTCTTTCAAACCATCAAAAGCCTGACACATAAGATGTCCAAAATTCCCAGAAAGCAGATTCTGGCTGGAATTAAAATCAGCATTCCCTCACAACACCAACTACTGCAAGGAACGTCTCCTCTGAATTAAATTCACACACCAGTTTGGCTTTGCTATCTCTAACACCTGCACAGCAGCATGTGCATTTAAGACCTTTTAAACCTGTTAAACACACACACAGAATATAATATACACCATTTTCTTCCTGGAGACAAATTTGGAAGGCAAGAGGGAATAGAAAGAAATGCACCAAATGAGAGTTATCTTGATGAACCCAAGATGAGCTGATGCTCAGATAGTGTGGTACAGACAATAATGGTGCAAAGCACAAATAGGGACAGAAAACTTTTTTGAAATGTGAGTTTTAAAAACTACTGATTGTCTAATGTAAAAACAGCTCAAATGAGACCAAGTTCTTTGAGAGCCTTAGTTCATATTCTTTGTAGAAGTACCTTCAGAGGAAAACTTACTGGCTGTAGATGTGACAGCCTTTAAAACAGTGATTGGTACAAAAGAAGGCAAGTTTCCTCTGCATTGTATAAACTCATCATAAAACTTGCTCTCAACTTATCAAGACCAAAAACATCTGCTCCCTGACGGCCTCTGGGCATTCACAGAATCATAGTATGACTTGGGCTAGACAAGACCTTTAAAGACTACCTAATTCCCACCACTCCCACCCCTGCTATAAGCAGGGATGCCGTTTACTAGATGAGGTTGTTCAGGGCCCCAGTCTGGCCTGGAACACTTCCTGAGACGGGACAGGCACAACTTCCCTGGGCAACCTGTTCCACTGTCTCACCACCTTCACAGTAAAGATTTTCTTCTTAATATCTCATCTAAACCTGTCGTCTTTCAGTTTGAAACCACTGCCACAATTCAGCCTTCCAGTACCTGAAAGGCTTTTATGAAAATGAGAGGTAATTTTATATGGGCAGATAGTGACAGGACAAGGGGCAATGGTTTTAATTCTGTAGGTCAAGGTGGAGTTGACAGGTCTCTGTGTGACATCTAGGAAAAAGAACATTTAAATATGTGACTTTTTATATAATTATATACAAATATATTTACAATTTAAACGCCAAATATTTTTGCTGAGGGATGAATGCCAAATGGAATAAATGGAAGCTAACATTCTGGGGGGTGGTGGTGTTTTTTGTTTTATTTTTAAGGATCATATGCAACATGGAGTATTCCAATATTCCAGTACTACCTTAGATTCTGGTATATTGAAAAGCCTTATTATGAATCCATTCCCAGTTTTCCTGAAACACTTCTCAGCAATTTAGTAGCACTCTAGTGGGTTTCCAGATTTTTTTATTAGAATTGACACCAATGCTTTCAACAGTGTTGCGTTTTATCAGTTAAAGAAGCAAACACACTAAGCTGAAGATAAACAGGGACATACAGGACAAAACAATCCCTTTTTTTCCACTTTACAGTACATTGAAAGTGCTAATATCCTAACTCCTATTCCTGTTTGCAACCCAGTTTTCTTCCAGCATACTTCTGCTTTAAGTTCAGGATTTACATTTTCACTTTTAAAGCACCATAACTCTCTGCCCTACCAAAATTTGTCATTATTGCCTTATGTACCTTGGACCTTACTCTTCTTCATTGAGCCTTTCATCTCCTTTTCATCACGTGCTCTTTTCATGATACCATTTCTGTTCTTGAAGCTATCCGGTGCACCCCATCGCTCATATTCCCAGATGAACCCCTCCTAAAAATAATTTAAAACAAGCCAAACAATATGTCAAACACTGCATTCAGCATGCTTTCTTCAGTGTAACACCCACCTGAGCCCATATTGGTGCCTTACATGGTGCTATGGATCTTTTCTAGGATTTCCCTCTCCATTGGTCATAACTTGTGGAAAAAAAAAAAAAAAAAAAAACCAAAACCAAAAAAGAGATTTTTTTTTTTTGTCTAAAAGTCATTCTGCCTCCTCATTCTTCCTGCATGTTAATTGTAAAATGTCAGATAAGTACAGATTCAAAACAGCTGCCCACAAAATAGTCATTGAAAATATATATTAACATCTTCACAAATGCTGTGTTAAAGCTCATGCAAATTTGATGGGTAGATGCAGAATTTTCCCTAGCTGAATGTGTAACATTTACAGACCATCTTAATACAAATGCCTTCGATTCCCTCAGTATTTTTTGTTACATCCCAGAGTTTCACAATCTGAACGCAGAGATGAAAGTTAACAGGAGTGTTTATACTTTAGAATAATTATTAAAAAAAAAAAAAAATAGGTAGAGAAGGCAAATAATCGTTGCTTTAGAGGCTGATTTGAGCAAAGCCTCCAGCGCTACTGCCACAGTTGTGTTCCAGGGCTGGCCAAAGCCTGCTCCTAGAATGACACCCGGTGGCGAGAACAGCGAACAGCACGGTGCGATCCCTGCCCTCCAGCCTCCCACTGTGTGACAGCCAGGCATCAGCTGGAAATTCCCCACAGAATCTGCAAAACGCAGGGAAACCCTGTGTGGATTCCAAATTGAGATGCATACAGATTTCGAGTAACTCATAATGTTTTGGTTAATTATGCACCATTTTTATTTTTTTTTGGTTTTTTATAGTTGCATGAGAAAAGTGGCTAATGGTTTCAGAAATCTCAGAATGAAATTTCTTCTTTCATTCTAGAAAGAGCTAGCAGTGGGTGAGTGGCATTTCCAAACTGTGACTGTGTGTGTTCAGGATTAATCCAAAACCTGCTATTCCAGGGTAGGGAAGATCAGTTTATCTATTCTTAAATGTTAGAGGACTGAAATGCATTTATTTAGCGTTAAGTATTGGAGCAGAAATCCAAATTAGAGGGAAACGTTGTCAGGCTTAAAATAAATTTGAACCAAGTAAAACTGTAGCAGTGTTTCAAGAAGTCATCAAATTTAAAGCACGGAATCATGCTCTAGAAAAACAATTGGCAATATCAGCAGGAGTTAAGAGCTTCTTGACACATTTCATTCTGATTAAGTACCATATGAGTCAGAGCAGATCTTTTCTTAAGTAACAGCCTATTCAAAATTATTTGGTAATAGTCAGTATAGTTTTTACATTCGTAGGACTTCTGAAAAGTGAAATGGAAACAGAATATTTATCACTAGTCAATTCTTATATATTACATTTTATTTCTTAGACCAGAGTCAAAATTCTTGGTGATGCCCTTACACCTCTTTTTATAGCATCTAGGGGTATCACAGAAGATATTTTCCTTTTTTTCCTTTGGACAAATATCTGCTTTTTCTCTAGTAAGTACAAAGCCAAGTAAACAAAATTTCACAGACATCCTCTCACAATGGAAATTTTTGAGGCAATGTCAACTGAGATTCCTTAGGAGACTCTTGTACCAGTATCTTCACTGGGCATGGGTGTGAGGGAGGTGGTGGGCACATACCCACACTCTACAACTCTGAGCCTGAAAACTGATTTACCACTTTCTCATCTCTGCTGTGACTTAACATCTCTACTTAGAAAGATAAGTGTTAAAACAACAAAGATAATTGTTTATGTAAGCATAATGAAATTATTCAGGTACTTTGTCTGAAGCAATAGTTTATTAAGGCAAATTAGCACACAACAGCTGAAAGAGATTACTACTGAACGCAAAACGGCAAGCGTAACAAACTACACCAGTCTGGAAACAATGACAAAAATGTGTCACTTATCAGTAAGTTATACACGTGCTCTCGCTGGCCAACCAATCATGCAAGAATTTAAAGCTTGTGGCAGATCCAGTGACTGCATGAAATCTAAACAAATAAGAAGCATAGCAATGGGAAGAATGACCTCCTACCGTATTAAGTTTAAAGCCAGATATTGCCAAGAGACATGCAAAGCTGTTGGAGTATGCACACAGCTAATCCTTGACATACCATGGAACCAGCCCAAAGATAGCACAGGGAAGGCAGATGGAGGGTTAAAAAGAAGCCTTATAAACCGCTGCCAGCTGCCAGAACTGAGCAGGGGTTCAAAGCTCTGTGTTCCACAAGCGAGGCAGTGACTGAGCAGCCTTCAGAGAGAGGCTGTTCAGGCATCTCCTTTGATCTTATACTTGAGTGGATGCAGCCATGTTTTTCAACAGTTGAAAAGTTTTTAATTTTTGAGTTCACCTGCTCTCTGTTCACTGGAGAATGATAACTCATTATTAGCTGGGCAGCAGATGTGGTAATTGCCAAGGTGCTACTCAATTTTGTACTCCCTTTTACACCTGCTCCCTCATGCTAGATTTCTACATAAAGCCAAATTATGGTCTAAGTGTACTAGAATCAGGTGTGGGAAAACAACAAATTTACAATATAAGTGTACCAGATAATATATATTATATAAGGTACCAGAAGTGCACAGCACAGTATTTTAGATTGTTGTATTTACACCCAGACCAACTACCATTATGCACATGTTGTCATCGTTATACAACTTCACGTCTATACTGTCTTAGGGTCAAAAGACCTATGACTGTGGGCCAGCAATTTGATTTGAGGAGGTTGAGCAGTCCCATAAAGACTCAGGAACAATCTCAAAAATAGTATTTTGCAATGATGGTTTCTTTCATGTATTACACTAAATCTGCTGTGGAGTAAAATTTGTTCCACTTGACAGAAATTCTACCTGCATGTTATTTCAAGTTCTAACTTTCCAAATTCCCTGCCCTTCTCCTCTGTGAATTTCAAAAGTCATGTCTCTCTTTTAGAGGAGAAAAATCAAACACAGCCATGCACAACGATCCTGCCCTGATCCCTAAATCCTAAGACAGTCTGCCTGGTTCCAGAAGTAAAAGTATAAAAGCAGAGAAGCAGAAGCAAGCACCATCTCCAAACCCACAAGAGGCAGACAAATGCAAAAGTCACATCCCTGCTGTCCTCCCAGTTCATTATTAACTCCTAGCTATCCTGGGAAATTAACCATAAAAAGTCTCTTCATGTCAAATATTCAAGGTAAATCTTTACTGATGTTCAGTTCCTTGGTCATTAGATTGCCTTTAGTGAAAGAATTCTCTTCAGATGATAATTTTTCTCCAATAGTTTGAACAGTTACAACTCTCACATCCTCTAAACTCTTGCCATGAACTACCCTGGTGAGATTTTGCAAAACATCTAAACAAACTCTGGCAACAGTGAAATTTCTTACTTCTTTGTGAAAGTTTCTTTCATTTTTGGCATGACATTTACATTCCCAAATTTGACAGACACAGCAATAGTTAGTCTTGGCACTCACTGTTATGAGTGTCCTGGCTCAAATGTTCATTCGTGTACTTTGTTTTAAGGAATTCCCTCTGGCTGTTTCCTTTCAGCACAATTTTGCTTTTAATTATTTTTCCATGACAAAATACAAAATATTTTTTACAGAGGCACAAGATCAATGTGTTTCGATACCTTACAGGATAATTCAGAATAATTTGCAGGTGATTAAAACTGAGTGAGAGAAGCTGATATACTCGAAGGCTGTGCTGCCATAGGACCTTGGTAACCCCAAGTACCAACACAGGCTAGTACTGGGGGCTGACCTACTAGAGAGTATCTCTGCAGGGAAGGAGCTGGGAGTCTTGGTGGGCAGCAAGCTGTCCATGAGCCAGCAGTGCCCCGGGGGCCAGAAGGCACAATGAGAACCTTGGGTGCATCAGGAAGAGTCTGGCAAGCAGGTTGAGAGAATTGATCCTGCCACTCTACTTAGCCCTGGTGAGGCCACATCTGGAGTGCTGTGTCCAATTCTAATCCCTGCAATTCAAGGAAGGTGAGGAGGTCTGAAGCATCACTTATGAGGAGACGCTGCAGGAGCTGGGCCTGTTCAGAAAGAACAGACTGAGAATGTCTTGAAATTGACTGTGCATTGAAAGTGCATTGACAGTCAAAGGCAGGTGTCAAGAGAGTGGTGCCAGACTCTTTTCAGTGGTGTCCAGAGACTGGACAAAGAGTTCCCCCTCATCAATGAGGAAGAACTTCTTTACTTTGAGGGTGGCAGAGCACTGGAACAGGCTGCCGAGGAGGCCATGGAGTCTTCTAACTGTAGGTGTTTAAAACCCAACAGGAAGAGTTCCTGTGTGACCTGCTTGAGGAGACCCATCCTTGGCAGAGGATTTGAACTAGATGAGCTCCAGAGGTCCCTTCTAATCCTAGATGTCCTGTGATTCAGCATCAGTTTTTTAGATTTATAAAAAACATTCTCTTTACTTAATTTTCCTGTTCTCCTCTCATATATACTTCCATCTTTTCTTACAGGACCACCATTGCCTAGGAACCCTTCTTTTTTCAAAATTGTACATTATCTCCTGCTGTTTAAAATACTTGACTATGCTAAACAGATGCATAAACTCAGTTGTAATTCCAAGCCACATATAACCCCCCCCCCCCATCACTGAATATGTGCAATGGACATCTGCCTCTGTTTTGCCCACCAGAACATGCTTTTTTTTTTTATTCTAAACTGAGCCTATGACATCGCACTTATGATATTTAATTAAAATGAACGAACTCTTTTAATGGCAGGGAGAAGAGAGAAGAAAAGACAAATGAGTCAAGTAGGGATGACAAAGTTCTCAAGGACTGAGAAGCAGTTGTATTAAACCCACAGCAGAGACACCACCCTTACTCCACATGAATGTGGCTGCCATACAAGGTTTCTGTAAACACTGCAAGAAGCTATTTATACACATATACGTGAAGAGTCCAAGGACAAAAGACATGTAAGCTGTGCAATGCAGAAACTCAAGCAAATAGATACCAGGAATTAAAATCCCTCCAGCATGGCACCTTATTCAATTTGAATACCTCACATTCATTTGTGGCGATGACAAGAATATTAATTCTACATTTACATTCTTGTTCTACATCATTTTCCAGCATCACCCATTCCTAAAAGTAAACTAGAAATGAATACCATATATTTTGTTTGATGAAAAAACTTAACTAATTTTTAAAATAAAGTTTACAATTAAAATAATTAATAGCTAAAAATTTTACTACTGAGTAAGCATATGGTTGTCACTGCACTGCAAGCAAGTTCTTTAAAGTTATATACACTTGAAAAATGCACATATGAAAGGTAAAAGAGGCACTGCCTCTTGTGTGACAGAAACAGAACAGACTCTTCTTACAGTCATTTTAAACTGCTGGTGCTCTGGAATCAAGAATGCACAAGTTAAAAACCAGGATTTAAAACAATTAGTAGAATAAATGAAAAATTACAAAAGTCAAGGAGTGTTAGTTATATTGGAAATTGGGTTTTATTGAACATCTGGATTGTGCAAATAAGGTTTTATTTAGTGAAGGCACTTGTTTCCCCTCTCTAGCAGGTCAATGACTGTATAAATAGCTACTATTAGTAAATGCAACTATCACTTTTAGAAAGACAGGTGTTACCATGGTGACTCTACAGGGAAAAATGATGTAGAGTCACGATTAAAAAGGTCAGGAAAAAACGCCTTACATTATGCTCATTTTTCCACAGTAGCAGAAGTGCTACAGCTGCCTGTAAAATTAATGTAGAACACTAGATAGATAGATAGACAGATAGATAATAAAAAAGCAAAACAAAATCTGGAGGAGATGTGCTGTGATCCCCAGAGACTGATCACCTTGGCACCAAAGTAGTAGCGATATACAAAAATTAAAATATGCTTACATTTATGCTTTTCTATAGCCTGCCCCCAGAGTAGACAACACCCTTATTTTTAGAAAGCTCACAAGTGGGACATTGATGTCCTGAAACACTGGCAAATATCCCAATCAGTGCTCTGCAGGGGGTCACGCTGTCCCTTTCTCTCTTAATCCATCCAAAGGATTGGTTGTCCTGCCCACTGTCACATTCTCCTTTCCTGAAGTATGGGGCACAAGCTCACTGAGAAAGCTCCCCTTCCCAAACCAGGAGGCAGAGGTGTCAGTTAAACTTTGTCCCTTGGCTACTAGCAGGCCGCAGTGAAGGCACAGAGATTCATGGACAGCAGCACTAGATGGATGTCCCTGCAACTGTTTGGAGGCAGCTGGTGACATTGAAATGGTGGCTGTTGTCACCCAAGTTCCTGTGACCACCTCACAAGTGATCAAATTGACCCTTAAGGCATTTATATATAACTTCAGAATACACAAAAGGTTGGAGTAAATGTGATCCATGTCTGTGCTGCTTCTCCAGACAGAAATCAGAGATTTGTTCCAAATGACTGATGCTGTAATTTTTGAGACTTACATTATTTTTGTTCCCAAAAGGGAATAACACATTGAATACAGAGAAATTGAAGGAATTCATACCTTAGATTTATCAGTACAGCAAAAATTCAAATAAGTCAAACAAAACCATCATCACACACAAAACAAAAGCAAAACAAAGAAAATTAAAAAGCAAGAAAACAAACAAACAAAAAAAAACCACATAAACACATCAACAAAAAATTACTCTTCCAGAATATGTACCCAATGATGAATAATCACAAATTTCCGATGAAAAATGCTCCCCTCCAACAAGGACAACACTATTACTGGTCTGACACTGATCCTTTCAGTCTTCATTTACCTTAATATATTAGAAAGAAGAATTAGGCATTGTCTCTAAGAGGGATCACTCTGGGGAGGAAAGAAAGCAAAAATAAATGAAAAACATACTGGATTTTTTTTCCCCAGGTAGTTTTGGTGACAAAGGTCTAAGGCACATGTGACAAGACTGCAAGCTTTGCTGCAGCAATGTCATTACGTGTCATGGCATTCTACATCTGAAATTTATTGAAATTGTTTTTCTGGAAACAGAGCAAAAAGATTGCAGAGGCTCACAAGAAATTGCAACCCTCCAATGGAAAATAAAATTAACTTTAGTTTTACTTTTAAAATTAGGTTAGGTGGCCTTTCAAATAAATAAAAAAAAAAAATTGTTCAGTAAATTGAAATACATATAGCTTACTGATTAAGAGACTATGGGCTTAAAAAGCCTACAGCTTTGGTGACTTTTTAATGTAAGCTACCAAAACAGTCCACTAACATCCCAAGCACGATTTAAAAATATATTATACTAAACAAGTATGTAGGTAGATGCAAGGAGAATTAATTTCATGCATTCTCAGAGCATTACGGAATTGACAGTATTTCTCCTTAAATAAATGACCCACTAGTCACAGCTTCACTTTAATGCAATGAGTCATGAAGAAATGGTAATGACGATAATGATAATGGCTGCCTATCATTTTAGGATACAGAATGCTGCAATACATATGGAAACATTACACTTAAATACTCTGTAATAGAATAAAATTAGGGAACATTCCAGAGGACAGTCTTCTGGAGCCTGGCAATCCCTTAACTGAAATACAGACAATGCCTATAAAACTACAGGTTAAAAATATGGTGATGCTCCAGTAAATCAGGTGCATACAAGGAAACACAAAGAGGCAAAATTTGTTAAGAATATTGCATCCCCTCACTAAAATCAGTGTCTGACACTCATGATCTGCTTTCCAGACTTTAAGTTATCAAATAAGTGTTTTGCTACTCATTATAAAATTGACATTCAATCAAAATCTTTAGAGGAGGAAAATCGAATCTATTGTGAATTCATCTTTGGGTGAAACATTTAGCTATAATAGCCCAATATATTATTCAAAGCTACTGTCATATATACATGCTAAATATATCTCTCTATATTTAGCATTAAAAGTACTGCACTGTAAGCTCACAGCCAAGACAAGAATTACCACTTCTTTGGCTATGGCCACACAAGACTTTTATAGGATGAGTTCAGCCAAATTGTTTTTCAAAAAAATTTATTTAGCCTTATAATCTTTTTTTCAAGATATCAATCCATTCTGCTTTCCAGGACTTCATTAGTCTTCCATATCCCTTTTTATACCCAGTGCCACTGCCCTCACTTCAGTTATTCTTCATTCAATGCTAAACATCAAGCCTCAAGTCACTGTAAGTCAGATCAATGACTCAACCATGCAAATCACTCCAAGTTACACTACAGATCATGTAAGAGATCTGTCTTTCACACTTCAGTGGGGCTATGAAATCAATCTGAAGGAGAGGAGGACAGGTACAATAGGACACCGACGGCTTCCCCCAAAACTAACCCCATTAGTGCCTCTACTGGGAGTTGATACACAACATGATGCACGCTGGGGTGTTCTGATGCCTTAGCTTCACTCAGCTTCACTGGCTCCCAGCTCAGGCTTTGGTAAGTTGTAACTCACACCTGAAGCAAAAGTAATTTGGTTTGATACAAAGGGATTTGAATACCATGTAAGATCTTTTAACCAAGGAGTTAATTTAGCATTTCTTTTCTACACCAACATTACATTCAGCCAGGTATGAAGCCTCTGCAAACTGCATTCATGGGAATTAGCCAGCCAATATCGATCTCTGTACGATTTTTATCAAAATAGAAAAAAAAATATTAGAAATAGCTCCCAATATCCATGGTTGTTCATATAAGTGCACACATAAAAAACCACATATGTGCCCATTCCCCTCCAACTGTTTAGCACACAGCATAGAAAAGACTCAAAGAGGAATCTTCACCAATAGAGATTAGAGAAATATTATCTTTCTGCTTGCCTTTATCCTGGAAAATAAACTTTAAAAGTTCAGCTTTCTTGCCTACTGAACTCTTGACCTCTTTTTCAAGTTGATGAAAGATACTGCGGTATCCAGGCAGACACAAAAGGGCAGAACAGGATCTTACTCATTTCTTAGCCTTTGGAACAAAAATGCACTCGTGAGTAACACTTGGGCTCAAGATTCCCTATATGCCCAGATCTATTTTTGTCATGGCCATTTAGACACAGCCTTGACAACAATCACATGGGCTATCTATGCAGTAACAAAGTCATCCATTACAGACAAATGCAGGACACAAAATTTCTGAATGATGCTGTAGAAGATCAAAGAGTATGATTAAATAAAAATAACAGTGTACCATGGAATGGTGTACAGGTAGCAGCAGCCTTTCATATTGTGGCTGTAGAAAATTGTTCACATTATGTTCATATTTCTTATCGTATATCAGAAAACCATCTGTTTGTAGCTTTTCCATTCATTTTACAGTTGGGGAAATGATTACTGGTATAATATTATTCATGTATAAATACTGGCATATTACCTGGTCTTCAGATACCAAAAATATCTCTTCGGTTTCTAAAAGGAAGTGATATCAGAAAGGCATCTGCAGTAAGTCTTTCAGACGTGCTGGAAATAAATTGATTTGCCACAGAGAGAATGGAAAATGCCACCACCTTCCTCTGAATACTGGTAATATTGCTTAATAGGAAGCACTGAGTCACCGAAATTTATTTCATGTCCAAGAACAAGTCTGGTAAACAGGTAGGTCATCTGTTTATGTAGTAAGACACTTTGGGGAGAAAAAAATCCTTTAGAACTTGTGTGGTGAGGGCAAGGAGGTCAGTCTGCTCCCAGCATCCAACCTGTTTTTTCTAAAATTCATTATGAAAGAGATAAATAGAGTACTCCACTTCTGAGTGACCTCACAAAAATACGTCTACCAAAAAAAAAGCCACAGTTCAGGCTAATTTTTTTTTTTTTTTTTTTTCTTGAAAGAACTGTATTCACAGCTCTACAATGGCCCTCTAGACTTAATAAGAGTGAATGGAATAAAACTGATTCAGCCTAAACTGAAATAAAAGAGGATGAGACATGGATATTTCTGTCATATGTATAGCCTCTTTTGATAATAAAGTAAATTAAAGGACATTCAAACCCAAGAATGGTAACATCTATTTGGGATAGATGTCGAGTTCTGAAAACCAATTATAAATTAAAGGATAAATACAACCATAAAGAATTGATCCTGACAAACAGATAAACAAAATGCAGCATATACATCCCAACTGCATAATCAACCATATATGTGTGTGCACAAGAATCCAATAGGTACAATCAAAACTGATAGAGCAACATGCTTCATTCACAGAAAAAAAAAAAAGTAATATTTTAGCTTTGCTGCACAATTATCTTCAGGTAAGTTCAACAGCTACAAAACATTCTGACTAGCGTTTATAGGTCACTAATCGTATTGGTGTACAAATCTCACGCTGCTCCATCACATATGGCCCCTCACTTCCACATGGTAATTTTCAGGAAGGGGAATGTTTTGTACCTATTGAGAAAAGAACCAGTGAGATAGGTACACAACGTGAAATGTTGCTTTGCATAAATATGTTAGCCCATAAAGTTAGGTGATTTTTTGGTAGATTTTGCTGTAATTTAGATGGGAAGGGACACACTAACCCTTTCCTGTCTTTTTCCGCTCATTTTTTCTACACACCAGATCTTTCACATTTACCAATGACATGGAAGAATGCCTTGGGGACAGCTTTAAGAGCTTTGATGAATGTGGACCAGCCTCCATTTCCACACAGAAATGGTAAAATGTCCAAATCATAGGTAGAGGAGTAAAGAGAAATTTAGTACAGTGAAAGATACAATCAAATCATTCTTCACATCATGATGTACACCTGTCAGAAAACATTACCACAGATACGTCAAGGTTTCTTGACACTGCTCCAGAAGAGAGTCTGATTGATGTTCAAACAATTCAGGGGGAAAAAATAAAATAGCTGGGGACACTTTAGCAAGGTAAGACCCAAATATTTTATTTTCACTTGTTGACAATGGCAGGAGGCTAACTAACTCTTTGAAGAAGAAGAACAAGACAAACCCTTTCATCTTTGAAAAAATATTCATTTTTCTTCTTCTAGTTACATAACAACAGAAAATTCTAGAGAATTGTATCCTGCCTTTCTTCCTTTTTTGGGTCTTAAATTCAAGCTGTCCTTTGAATTAAAGCCTACTGACATAGAGGTACAGAACAAAGCAAAACCAGAGCAACAACAAAGAAATTAAAAAAGGGGAAAAAAAAAAAAAAGAAAAGAAAACAGCAACAACAAATCCCAAAGATAAACTAATCCACCCTCCAAACTTTCTTGTGTTTTTCTGTCGCTCTGTGTGCAGAGGAGCTCCTTCAACTTTACTTCTATGTTTTTAATGATACTTAATCGAACTTCAGATGTAGCCACCTAAAAAATAAGATGCCATTTATACCCTCGAATAGCCTCCTGAGGTTTGTAATAGTTGCTAAGTGAGTTTGACGAACATAATGAATTCAGATCACATATACCTGTCTATAACATGACTATTTATTAACATTCACAGTATTACTAAAAACACAAGCTGTATCCCACTTTGTCAGGGTAAACCTGCTGATGAATAAGTCAATAATTCTACAGAACAAACCTGGAAAACAAAGAAATTCATATAATCCACTGATAATTTTTCTTGCAACAAAGAATACTGCTCCTATTTATCTATAAACACCCCTGCTAAACAGATACTAAAGATTAAATACACAGCCAGATCCCTCTCACCTTCCCACATATTTTCCTTCTATTTAGACTACAAATAGGATTCTAGATATTTATCTCACAAGGATTAATACATTTTCACTATAAATCTAGCTCCTGTACTGCTATGTAAGTTACTCGAGTGCTCCATAATCAAAACAGAAGTATAAATTACAACTGATTAATTCAAGGTGCAGAACTGGAGAATGGACTGCAAAATCTTTCCACAGATTTCAAAGTTATAGCTTTTCAGATACACCCTGCTGTACAGTCAGTCACATTGCAGAGTTCAGATCCAGATTTATTACGTGCTTATGTGCACTGAAAAGACTTAATCATCAGCTTTTCCTCATAAAAGCCTTACAGTCCCAACTTCATTTAGATGCAGACAAGACAGATTTTTCAGCAAGACATTTGCCTTTTTCCTGATCCATCTATCCAAGGTTTTGTCTGTTCAGGAATGGCTCCCTATTCCAAAAACCACTTAAACCATCACATGGTTTCCTCAGTTATCATATCTATATGTCAGATGGTGAAAGCCATACTAGAGCACAGACAGAAAGATTTTATGGTCGTCATCTTTATTTAGAATTTCTCATTCCATGCCAGGGATTAGTCTCTTCCCCTTCTCCTAAATTACAGAGCAATTTATTAAAACTTTGTACAGAACTAACTAAAGAAGAGATCACTCATGGACATGAAATAAGCTCTGCTGTTTTATATTTTTAATAGAAAGAAAGTTGGTTTCTAAATCTTTTTCTTTCAAAACCATTAAGAATTTCAATGGCATTGGTAATTTTATTTTTTTTTTCAGCAGAAAGTCCACAAATTTTAACCAGTGTAAGATCAAGCCCAGAATTTGTGGCTACTCAGTTACGTCTTTGCAGAAGCAGTGAATTTCAGGATTCTGCCCAAAATCTGTCTGCCTAGACCTCATCCTTCATCAAAGTTTACCTCTGGCCTTTGCTGCACCAACACCAGCCTGATCCATTAGTCCATGATGTCACAGCCTGGCACTGAGCCTTTGCTGAGGGGGGTACACACCAGACGCCAGCAGCTCATCTGTCTGCTGCGCAGCTCAACTACGCTGCAGGCAATGGTTTCTGCAAACCTTTCCCCTTCCCAGAAGTATTACCAAGTCATCATGTCCCTTTTGGAATACCACTGAAGACAGCTATGCTGTCCCTGAGGTGTATCCTTCGTATGAAGCACAACCTGCCCCATGAAAGGAAAACACAGCAGTTGTTGCAAGAGCACCTATGCCATAAGACTGAGAGGACGTGAATATTAAATAGTGTCCTATGATAACTGAAAATAAAGATTTTGCATTGAATTCAGCAAGGTTAAAAAACATAGTCTTTCAAGAAAGGAAGAAAGGGGAAAAAAAACTAGCAAACTTATTTTCTTCTTTCATGAAGGTAATTTCTACACACAAAGAGTCAGTTTTCCAGACTTGAAAGTTTATAACCATTAGCAAAGTGGCAACATAAACCCTCCCCAGCATGAAAATCCTGGTAGTTTGTCCTGAAAATCCACATGCCAAATAAACAGTAAAATAAAATAGCTCAGTAAAGTGCTGGCTTTTTGCAATCACCATTTTAACTTCCCTTCTACAAGCTGAAGATCATGCTATTCTACATTGACACAACAGAGAGATTAGTTTTCTTTTAACTTTCAATCTTGGCTTCTGTTACAAAAGATAAATCTCAAAAGAGAGAATATTTCTTATATCCTTCAATGTATTTGTTTTGACATGTGCTTTTAGTTCTCCTTTCCCTGCCGCTGTCCGCAAAAGCACAGGCTTGGATTGTCCTGCACAGTCTCTTTTCCCTCTCCTTAGATGTCAAACAGATTTATTTTTAACTTGTTTTTACATCATCCTGTATGCACTGAAGCCCTTTCATCATTGGATATTTTTCTGGAGAGGGCTGCAGTGTGAACAGTGTAACTGTGACCACATGCAGACACTGTAGCATAAGCAGCATGTGGCCGCCTCAGCTACTGTACACAAGATATTTCAGAAAGTTTTCTAGCATAGAGCACACACTTTGTCTGCAGCTTCCAGACAACCTATCATATAGCACTCAAGGCAGCCAGGGCTTTTATGGGAAACACATGGTAAGCGAAAGTCATGACCTACTTAGTAACTAGAATTAAAAGAAACTTTGAAAACATGAGTCCAGCTACTTTTTCTGCTCCCAGAGAAGTAGAAGTCATGCTGTTGAAGTCAATGGAACTACAGCAGAGAAATCCTGATAGTACCCCCAAATTAAGACTGCTGAATAGCCTTGATAATGATTCCTGAGTGAGGATAACTTGTCTTCTGATGCATTAATCATTCATTTGCATAGATACATCAAAACCACCCTATCTACAAGACAGATGATATTTGTTCCTCCCTTAACTGCTCCGAGCCGGTTTTTTGGGTGATTCTAAGAGGTTTGGGGTGATTCAGGGAGGTGTTACAGAACCGTATCTGCCCTCAGGCTGGTTTCTCTACCAGTCAGTGGTACCACATCTCCCAGCAACACTGCCCTCTCTTCCATTTACCTGTTACTGCCCTATTCCATGACCCCAGTTCAAGGACCCATAGCGGCACCAGTGGCAGAAACAGAGAGTACTAAAGGCTGACTTACTCAAAGGAACTCACTGGACAGCCAGTCCCAGGTTAAGGGAACACAGAAGCAACACTTCAAGTACTTTCTCTCCAACTGCAATAGCAATCTTGACCTAGACATTAAGAGTCTTTCCTAAAGCATGTAAATTGTAAGCCTTTCAGGGAGAAGGCAGCTTTCAAATCATCAAATAGATACCAACTTTTTGCAAGTAACAACAGCTATATTTTATTTTCAACTTTTGATTAAACATCCACTGAAAGTAGTTTGGTTCCCAAATTATAGGCTTCTTCACTTCCTTGCAGGAAAGGTGCTGAACACTTTGCAGGCTTTTGAGGAAATAAATACTTTGAGACTGTTGGAAGAATGTACATTGTAATTAGTAGCTTAGCACTGATGACAAGTTGCAGAACAAAGTATTTCTGCAAGTCAAAAAAGGAAACCTAAATTAATTCTCTGCAATCCAGTATTGGGCAATGATGACATGAGGTGGGGGCTGTCACAGACAGAGGAAAAGAAGGGAATAAGGACAATGGTAATGCCCTGAGCCCAGTTAAATGACAGCTACAAATTGACACTGGCAGAATTCCTCCCTTCATGCCACATCCTGTGCTTCTATTTACTTGTGGGTAAAAATACAAATCCATACATAAAAAACAATAAACAGAAAAAATCCAGAATGTGCATTACTGGAATAGGTCAAAAATGGCACATGGTCATTCTGGGGAGCAGGAATCTTTCTACTTCCTCATCATCGCAGAGAGAAGAATTAGACTCCCACCAAAACCACCAACTTCCTGCACACAGAGAAGAAAAATCACTCCCAAACACAAGACTGATTTTAGCATAGCAGAGTTTATGCAAGGTAATGCTCTGCAGAGATTATAAAAGAAAGGTTGAAAAAGGCCACCACTAGCACAAGCAATTTGAAAATACCTGAAGCTTAATACAGATTTCTTCTCCTTCCCATCTTTATTCCCTCTACTAAGGCTGCACACTGAAGATTTGCATTTGAAAAGGACTTGCTCATCCCTCCAGGGAACCAAAGCAGAAGGAAATCTTACTGCTGACTTTGGAACTCTGTTCCCACAGCAACAGGCCCATCACAGACACACACCCTTGGGCAGCCCCAGGAACAGCCTGGCAAGAAATCCAGCCCTTGTTTAGAGCAACTGCACATTGCAGAGCGCAGTGCCCTTCGCGCAGAGGCGCAGCAGCAGAGCGATGCCTCTGGCCAGTCGAGGGCTCCCCCCAACGCGGCACCAGCTGACACAGCCGGCTTCACCGGGCCGCTGCTGCGTTGGAATCCAGCAGCGCCTCTGACAGGATCTCCCAAACACCGAGCAAAACAGGACAAAACAGGGGCTTTGGAATATTACTCCTCTAAAAACTGCTCCTAGACTAATATCACGACCCCATTTTCTCCAGTCTCTGGAACTGTTGGCTCTCATTTTTTTACCCTATGAGCCTAGGACTCCCAGTGTCTTGGCAGACATGCAGGAATCTGGTGAGACTGATGATGACACACGAAAATGTGAATATATAGACATATTTGGCCAAAGACAAATGCTTATTTCTGCAGGCAAAATCAGGATATATCACCTTGACTTTTAGAAACGTTGCAGAAAATATGCTTCTGGCATCTAGTGCCCCTTAGCTTTTTTGACTAATTATTTTTCTGTAAGGAAAAAAATTAGTTACGAAATAAGGCTTTGTGATAATTAATTTAAATGGCCTCAAGTGGGAAATGATTTTGTCCCAGATGATCCACAAAACTTACATTTTAAATGAGAAAAAATATGAACACAAAGGAAAAACAAATTTTCTTTGGCCTTAAATGCATTATTTCTACTGATTAATAACATTGTTTGGAGTTTAATATCTTAGGCAGTCATATTTACTGAAGACAGTATAAAAATATTTTTAAATTTTTGTAATACTGCCCTGGGAGGTAATTTGAAAAAAACAAGAGAGAGAAAGAAGGCATATATATGCCATTATAACTTCTCAAAGACAGACACATTGGCTTTTTTTTTTTTTTCCTAGGAAGTCAGTTAATACTTGTTCCTCTCAGCAAAACGGTCTCTGGGGATGTTGCATCTGAAGGATTTCAAGGAAACGATGATCAAAAAACATTCAATGCCATTTCCTCTCCCACCTCATACATGGAAAGACTGCTTTTTCCAGCTGGAAACAGACTTCATCATTTTGTACTTATGGGTCACGTATATTTTTCTGAAGTCACATCAAGAGATTCTTACACTGCCAATTTAACCTTATTTGTTCTTTTAAAACCATTTCAGTTGCTGGGTAGTGGTGTGTTTGTGGAGGTCAGATTAGATCTCTATTCTAAGACAAAGTAACCTGCAGAAAAATAGAAAACCCATATTCACTATTAATTACAAAAAATATTACTCTATCCTACTTTCTGATCTGTGTCGAGCTGGCTACTACAGAGAAAAAAAAAAAAAGGTGACAGGTATTATTTTACTGAAGGAGCTCAGCCTGTTACACCAGCTTTGCCCAAAAGTCCTGTATGGAGTAGTATCATAATTCAGGTCACCTGAAGATAAGCAAATTCAGAAAGTACTGAGGAGGAAGAAGTAAGGGGGAAGGCAACATGCAGGGAGATGGAACATGCTCCAATTTTAGTCTTAATGCCAAAGTATTTATTGAGTATTTTTACGTGCAAAGTTCATGTCTTTCACATGTCCTTCAAATATATCTTCACTCTTATCCTCAACAAAAAAAATAGGATGGAAAATGTCATGTTTTCCAGCAACAAGAAGAAAGAAAGAAAAGGAAAGAAAAGGAAAGAAAAGGAAAGAAAAGGAAAGAAAAGGAAAGAAAAGGAAAGAAAAGGAAAAGAAAAGGAAAGAAAAGGAAAGAAAAGGAAAGAAAAGGAAAGAAAGAAAGGAAAGAAAAAGGAAAGAAAAGGAAAGAAGGAAAGAAAGAAAGAAAAGGAAAGAAAAGGGAAAGAAAAGGAAAGAAAAAAGGAAAGAAAAGGAAAGAAAAGGAAAAGAAAAAGGAAAGGAAAGAAGGAAAGAAGAAAGAAAAGGAAAGAAAAGGAAAGAAAAGGAAAGAAAAGAAAGAAAGAAAAGGAAAGAAGAAAGGAAAAGGAAAAGGAAAGAAAAGGAAAGAAAAGGAAAGAAGGAAAGAAAAAGGAAAGAAAAGGAAGAAAAGGAAAGAAAAGGAAAGAAAAGGAAGAAAAGAAAAGGAAAGGAAAAAAGGAAAGGAAAAAGAAAGGAAAGAAGGAAAGAAAAGGAAAGAAAGAAAAGAGAAAGGAAAAAAGGAAAAAGAAGAAAAGGAAGAAGAAGAAGAAGAAAGAAAAGGAAAAAAGGAAAGAAAGAAGAAAGGAAAGAAAAGGAAGAAAGGAAAAAAGGAAAGAAAAGGAAAGAAAAGGAAAGAAAAGGAAAGGAAAAGGAAAGAAAAGGAAAGAAAAAAGGAAAAGGAAAAAAGGAAAGAAAAGGAAAGAAAAGGAGAAGAAAAGAGAAAGAAAAGGAAAAAAGGAAAAAAGGAAAGAAAGGAAAGAAAAGGAAAGAAAAGGAAAGAAAAGGAAGAAAGAAAAGGAAAGAAAAGGAAAGAAAAGGAAAGAAAAGGAAAAAAGGAAAGAAAAGAAAGGAAAAGAAAAGAAAAGAAAGAAGAAAGGAAAGAAAAGGAAAGAAAAGAAAGAAAAGGAAAGAAGAAGAGAAAAAAGGAAAGAAAAGGAAAGAAAAGGAAAGAAAAGGAAAGAAAGAAAAGAAGAAAAGGAAAGAAAAGGAAAAGAAAAAGGAAAGAAAAGGAAAGAAAAGGAAAGAAAAGGAAGAAAAGGAAAGAAAAGGAAAAGAAAAAAGAAGAAAAGGAAAAAAGGAAAAGAAAAGGAAAGAAAAGGAAAGAAAAGGAAAGAAAAGGAAAGAAAGAAGAAGAAAGAAAAGGAAGAAAGGAAAAGAAAAGAAGAAAGAAAAGGAAAGAAAAGGAAGAAAGGAAAGAAAAGGAAAGAAAAAAGGAAAGAAAAGGAAAGAAAAGGAAGAAAGAAAGGAAAAAAGGAAAGAAAAGGAAAGAAAAGGAAAGAAAGGAAAGAAAAAGAAAAAAAGGAAAGAAAAGGAAAGAAAGAAAGAAAAGGAAAAAGAAAGAAAGGAAGAAAAGGAAAGAAAAGGAAAGAAAAGAGAAAGAAAAGAAAGAAAAGGAAAGAAAAGGAAAGAAAGGAAAAAAGGAAAGAAAAGAAAGAAAAGGAAAGAAAAGGAAAGAAAAGGAAAGAAAGGAAAGAAAAGGAAAGAAAAGGAAAGAAAAGGAAAGAAAAGGAAAAAAGGAAGAAAAAGGAAAGAAAAGGAAAGAAAAGGAAAGAAAGAAAGAAAAGAAAGAAAAAGGAAAGAAAAGAAAGAAAGGAAAGAAAAGGAAAGAAAGAAAGAAAAGGAAAGAAAAGGAAAGAAAAGGAAAAGAAAAGGAAAGAAAAGGAAAGAAAAGAAAGAAAAGGAAAGAAAAGGAAAGAAAAGGAAAGAAAAGGAAAGAAAAGGAAAGGTATTTAGCATGCTCTGTTCCTAGAATTAAATTATTGTTTATTACCATAGCCACAGCACTGAAATGTGCTACTCTTACTACCAGGGTAGCTTGTACACCAGGCACTTCTGCATTATATTCTAAAATGCTGACACAGAACACAGGGATGTACAGATTTCTGCAGAAAGACTACTGGGATAACTTTTATTAACAGTGGGACGAACAAACTTGTCAAATAAGGCAAATCTATATTTCTCTCTCTCCTCAGTTTCTCCAAGCTCCTGGATGTGGTACATTTGCCAAAGCAGCTAATTGGGGAAAAAAACCCACCTTAATGTGATTCCTTCCTATATCAGATAAAGGGTCAGATTTCATAGATTTGTCTCTTCCAACTGATACTTAGCCCAGATACCATGGGCATAAATACATTACACTTGAGGCTATACCTTAAGCTATTCAAGACACACATTGTCCTATGTGGAACATTCCAGACTCATAAAAAGCCATTTTCAAATTGTAATGTGTGCAAAACCACTAAATCATTTTAAAGCCACCAGCTACTTCTCTTTTTTTCCGTTTTTTGGTGTTATTCTACACAGACTTTTGAGGTCTCTGCATCACCCATTCACACCCAGGAGACCACTTCGATTAAATCCCAGATCACTTCTTTCCCACCATCCCTTGTCTGTCTGAAACACAGGCTTTCTTTCTAGCACTTAATCATGGCTTTGCAGAGGGTGGGGAGGAGTAGAAGGGCAACAGCTTGGTGTGAATCAGAGCAAACACAGCTACTGGCTCCAGTACTGGTAGCTCTACAAAAGGATCTGCCAGTATTTTCCACTTTTCTTTCAGAGCATTTGGCTCTGTTTACTTCATAAAAGGTGATCTAAGAGTACTGGGTGATGGAGCTTATGTTCTCTGCTGACGAGCTCAGAATGGAATGGGATGTTTCTTCAGTACGACGGTAAGCAGAGTAGTTCCTAAGGCAAGGGTTTTTACCTTGAATCACATTAGGTCTCCTAAGCTAGAAAGCATCTTGATGGCTAATGATGCTGCTTTTCACTACTTTCACTTCCCTCTCTTTTAACTGCTAACAGTAAGGTAATAACAGCTCCAGTCTTCTATTCTACTAGGTCACTTTAAATTGTCTACATACAGTAGCAACACTACTCTCCAAAACTTAGAATAAACTAGCACACTCAAATCCAGCAATAGCTGAAGTAATTTTACCACTTTTCTCCAAAAAATTTTATAGGTCCCAGATCAAGTTATCTGAAATACAGCACTAGACTGTGAGGAGAGTGGGGTGACAGCAATCAGAACTCTGTGAGGAAGATGCAGAATATATTTTGTCAACCCTTCCCAGGCAAATAGATTCACATTCAAATCTAATGAGAACCCTACTTCCTCTACTGTCATTTAATATCCATGAGGATATTCAAATGTTCTCTACTACCTTCCTTTTTTTTTTTTGGCTTTTTTTTTTCCATAGTCATTCCCTTATAAATTTCATTGTCAGTCACTTTTGCTGGAGAACTCAAGGCATACTTACCACAAGGGGAACCTTCATCCCTTAATACCAGTAATGAAAGTGTCTTAGGTTCTGCCAAAATATTCAGTCTGCCCTTTCTTCTCAGGGAACCATTTTAATTATTTTCTTCCTGTCAAAGACCCAAACTTCTGAACAAAGTCTGACTTGCAGCTCAAATGTTTATAGGGCTACATAATTTTACTGAACTTTCAAGAAAGAATTTATAGGCTCTGTGGAAACTAAAGCATTTCAAATAAGACAGGCTAATGACTAAAGCAGTGTAACAAATTTCTTGGTCTTCTTTCAGAAATTTTTGCTTACCCTTCTGATATCCTCCCCAGACTGTGGGCATATCTCATCTAAAAGTAAAAGGCTTCTCTTTATAAATGTTTAGTATATGGATTTTTGCCAAACCTATATTTGCTTCTTTGCATCTTATGTAGACTGTAGATGGCCTTCAGGAAAATGAATGTTTACATGATTGTTCTATTGGTTTTGCTTATGTCTACATTTTAAAACTGTATATGACAAACAGTTTTCATTATATTCCTTTAATCCAAGGCTTTGTCACTTTTTCTACCATATTAAATATTTAGATTAATTTTTATGGCAACTGCAATTGTGTTTGTTGATTGGTTTTCAATCACGAAATTCCAAGTCACTTACCTTTAAAAAACCCTGCCTGAAAACAGTATTCATTTGCAAGTGACTTGCAAGATTTTGACAACACAGATTCAAAGTTGCCAAACAGTATAACAGAACTGTCAAAAGACTTACTGGCCAAAATAAAGCTTCTCTGAATATTCAACTGAAAGCTATTATTTTGTCTTAAAATCAGTTGGTTCTCCTACCCTGTTTACCTCTGTATTTTGATCGAAATCTAGAGGCCTCTTTAAACATCTCCAGAGGCAACAGGAATTTTTCTTGCTCTTGGGGTGGGCTACCAGTGAATCTGTTTGAAAGTCTAGCCTTGTCCTAAAAATTCAGATTGGAAGGCCTCTAACATTAAATCTGCTCTCAATTCTGCACAGAAATTGTTAGGATTTAGATCAATTGAGCCTATACTCAGAAACATGCTTAATTTTTTCCCTTTTTTTTTTTTTCTAATTGATTAGGGTTTGTAACTCCTAATAAAATATAGGCTACAATGCCCATGACACTTAGATCAGTTTAGTTCAGTTTGGAAGCCCTCTCCATTGTTTTGATGCAATTCTCAGTTATCACTGCCACAATAACTAGTAATTCTGAAATTATGTGATCCTTTTCTCCAAACTCCCCTCTCTCTTCCTGCTCAGGTTATTTGCCATAATTGCTTTTTTGAGGCATGAACCAAGACATGGGTCCATTTATCAATCACCAAAGTCATTGCCATGTTCAGTGTTACACAGAAGAGTTTTATAATGTAGAGTGCTACAAGAGTTAATATTATTTCTGTGTCCTGATTTGACAGCTCTGGAATTTAGTTTTCATGATGTTCCATTTTCACTCACTGAGCCTGCTGAGTTCACAATGTTCAATATTGTAACAGTACAAAGGGAAAATTATTGCAAAGTTCAATTCTATAAGAACATCTACTACTGTTGTGACAGTTCAATTCATGCAATTGAAATTCTTTTAGAAACTTGAAAAGAAAATGTGTGACTGGTTGGTCCTTACATGCCACTGCAATTATTTAAACAGCACGACAACTCTTAAGACCATTCCATACCAAACCAAATATATGCAGCATTTGACAAAAAACTGTCCTTTGAGAAAGTTTTTAGAAGTTTATAAATAAGCCCTAAAGTGCACTCTTATTTTAGGTGCTACTTCTGCCACTTAATGGAAGAACCAAAAAAAGTACCACTAACCCTTGACATCCTGGTAAAATTCCTTAGGTTATGTACATACTCATGTAAGTGTGTAGATATAGATATGCAGATATATACACACAACTATACTTCTTTAGAGGTTTCATATACTTTAACAAAACAAAGAAATTCAAAAGAATTTACTGTTTTCCATTTTTCTCTCTGTTGAGATGCTTATTTTCCCATTAAGAGATTTTTAATTCTCTAAATTAAAATAACTCAAAGCAGCCTTGGTGAGCTATTTAGAGTATAATGTGCTTCCCCTATTATGACTAAAAAGGCACATTAAGTCCAGCACGATCTCTAAACACATTCCCTACTGTCCAAAACTTCATTATTGTTCTTCACAACCAGATATTGATTACTTTTTTTTCCTTCTGTAACCTAAAGCACCAACACTAATTAATATTTAATACCTCAAAGTGATAACAAATCCCAATTGCACAGTATTATTGTATGCACCCATATCAAGTAGTCAGGCAGTCTAGAAAAACAAACAAAAAACTAAAACAGACACAAAAAGTAAAAACCACAAAACCATGGCCATTCTCACTCACAAATGACATGACATCTCCAAGAAGAGGTTGTACTTACCACAGAACCCTCAGATTACTTTACACAACTGAAAATCACCAACTCATGAAGGTTGTCTGAAACTACTTTCAAATGTCATCCCAAATTCTTGGGCTACAATGTGCTGTCCCCTCTATCAGCATTAATGATTGGGGCCTCACTCTGTTTTCAGTGAGCAGTCTGAAGCCACATCACCTCAACATGGAAAATGTGTGAAATAAACATGTCTAGTCTCAACTGAATGAAAACAGACTGACTGAGAAAGCTCCCTGGCAGAGAACCAAAGAGCAGCTTTGGGGGAAAAAAAAAAAATTATAATATGGAGGGAATTTATAGCAGGTGCCTCCACTTATCAGCTATTTAAATCCTGCCAGGTCACCACAGCCACAGAAACAAAGAAGCTACAAGACACCATTCCCTGTGCTTTTTAACTTCACATTACTTCCCATGAATATGATAATTCCACTTTTAATGCCTCTTAAAAGACATAAAAGGGAATCTATTTATATCAGAAGGCTCAAGAAAACTGTGATTACATCTTGAGGGGAAGTGCTGCAGTGTTTTTGGCTAGATGTACCAAGTGAGAAGTTATATATTTTGTAGATTAAAAAAAGTCTAATCTAACAAGCGAACTACTTGCTGATTTCAGAGACTCATGAATTAGGAAGGGTAATTTTCATCTCTGGTTTTTAACATTGGCAAGGATTTATTTAAAGGCTCACCAAGAAGCAAAATTCCTAATAAAGCATATGATTTGCACTTTAGAAGAGAGGATAAGGAGAGTAGAATAATAATGAAAAATGTAGAGTTTTCGGTATTAACAGACTTTAGCTGCAACTTTACCTATTGTTTCATCCTTTTTAAATTAGATTCTCCAAGTAAAAATAAATAAAACAAAAAAGAGTAGTGTAATACTCTTCCAAGATCACATGTAAAGTTCCATTAGTGAATGAAAGTCCAGTATTCAATAAAGCAAAGGAGGGGATCAATATTTATACTATGTAAAATAATTGGCTCTAGGACAACAAGGCAAAACCTTCATTTAATTGCATAATTACAGCAAACCTATTAGTAAGCAGTGACACAGCTTATAAAGGAACAAATAAATGGCTTTATGTTAAAACAAGCAGTATTGGGATGATCCTTCACAATTTGCATCCCTTACCCTTTATGACAGAAAGCAATATTTGGATCAGAACAACTCCCTGTATGAAAGTTTTTCCAAGCAGAAGTCGACATACACAAAAGCCAGGATTCCTCTTTCCCAGGAAATCCCACATTCCAGCACTTTACAGTATTGCCAACACATGAACACTACACTCACCAAATAGAAAGTCACCCTCCTCCAGAACACACCTGCAGAGCGTAACCAGGAGCTGCCTTTCTTCTTACCTCTGGTATGTTCAGTATGAGTCTCAGAATGTCCCACCAACACTGACTTCCTTTTTACCATTGCTTCCTAGCAATGTAATGTGCATTGTTATTCCTAGGAATAACACAAGCTGCCACCATCACCAAACACAAGTAAATAAATCAAACTTACGACTTTTCAACAGCAAACATTTTGATACTGCAAGTCTTCGTCCTGCTAATCAAAAAAACAAAACAAAAAAAAACAAAAACAAAAAAAAAACCAAACAAACAAACAAAAAAAAACCATAGAAGAGAAGACTGAGAAGCAAAGCCTTTCTCGGAGCTAGGCTGGAAAAAACTACCTCATCCTGCAGCCTTAATCAGCAGTAATCACCAGTAACCTCTGGCACCTGAGCTTAGACCAAAGCGAAATGAAAAATAATATAACCGTTCACATCTTTTTAAACCGTGGCATTTTTTCTACACCATTTCTGGTTCCTAAGCATTCCTAAAAACGAAGTTAAGCAGTTTCAGGGAGATATCAACTCTCACATATCCATTGAGACTTTACAAAAAAAGAATATTTCAATTTTACTTTTGTGAGGAATATGATTTATAAGAAAAAGAAAGAGATTGTAGTGAGTGTTTGTTAGTGTAAAAATTAACATGGAATATGAAACAGCAGATGTTTGGGCAAAGGAAACATCTAAGGTAATGCAACAGTTTCAAGTAAGGCTAAGGCTATGGTCAGGCTGTGGTGATTACCACATTACCATAAAAAACATGTCACATTCAGGATTTCTTTCATATCAATTCGAAATCACACATTCTAAGAGAAAATTTTATTATTCACTATTGCTTACTTAGCAGTAAATTATATTGCTAATATTTTATCAGTACACTGCCTTACATTATAATCGTTTATTTTTTCCTCTTTATTTTAGAATAGATAAAAAAATCCCAGATAATAGTCATATCTACTAAAAGCACAAAGGAAGCAAGATTGTAATTAAAAGCAACAGCAACAAGAGAAGAAGCATACAACAGAAATTTAATAATGATATTTAGAGAAAAAAACATTCACTGCAAATCTTTACTACTATGGATTAACGAGGAATTAATATAGGCAGATGACAGAAGTGATTACAACATAATCCCTTCAACAGAAAAATTACTTTCCAGAGAAACAAGTTAGAATATTTATTATTTGGAAATCTCAGAACAAGGCACACAGCACCAGTTCCTAGAAGAATTTTAAGTAGTTTAATCTGGTAAAGTAATCATAATTTTCAAATTGTCATCTGCATAGTCATGCAAAGGAGGGTCAGCAGGAAAGCAAGAAACTTTTCTTTCTTTCCGTCTTTCAGGGAGATAAACTGCTGGAGCTGAGCTCCTTTAGCTGCTATGGATACAAGTAAAATGACCCCTGCACATCTTGTCACAGAGAGCTCAACTCAGCATCTTTAGCATATTCAACATTCACTTACAGCAAAGAGTAACTGCACTATATGGTTAAATGTTAATAAAATATGATTTCCTATGATAATTTATGAATTCTGTTACTCTTCACTGTTAAAACCAACATGCAATCACCTCCTTTACTTGGTTTCTGGTTGTGGAGACACTTGTGTATCCAGGGCCTTTGCAAACACCGGCTTGAATAGCAGCTGGGACACCTAACAAGATACAGGCATAAGCTATCATTTATTGATTAAACTCATTTTTATAAACCCTGAGCTTATGTTTGCATGCTGTTAATGAGTATTAGAAGCTCTATAGCCCATGCTACCTGATTATGAGACATTTTTTCTGTAATCTGTTCCCTAAGGTCTCTCCTTACCACATTATTCAACCTGTAAGATTCTATAGAGGATGTCTACATTGTGCCTGTAGAGCTGAGCTCTCCAAAGCCTTTATTGCAGCTTTGCCTCAAAATGGCCTGTAAGGTACAGAAGTGCTGCTGAGTTGAGCAGTTACAGTGTTACAGAAACCAAGCAATATATTCAGGAATGTGTTGGAAGTATTTGGTAGCACAGCAAATCTAGTTTGTGTCTTGAATTCTACAGACTCCTATCCATGGAATCTGATTTTTCTTCTCTGACTTTTCTGACTGGTGAAATACTCTCAGTAATCCTTTTAATTTTCTCTTTACAGTAAGAGAAAAAAAAAAAAACAATCAACCTCTCCCCTCCCAAAAAAAACCAACCCCAAACAAAACCAACCAACCAAAAAAAAAAATTCATGCCTCTGTGCTTACAACAGAGTGTAAGAATGTAGAATAAATTAGACTAGAATAGAATGCAATACAGACTAAATTTTAATTAATTTCTAAAATTATAGTGGTTTATACTACTTTAGGAAACATACAAAATTAAGGACAGAAAAAAGTATTACTTGACAAAAAATCTTCTCCCAGTTTTCACAGCTTTTGAATTTTGTATAAATTTGGCACCTAGTACTGCTCAAAGCCTGCTCTGTTATATACTGGCTCTCTTCTAAAATTCAGTTAAGTAAATAACCGAATTTCACACCTTATACCACAGTGAACCAAACTAGAATTTAAAAACAAATAAGGAATTAAAGCCCTATTATGTGTTTAGGAGTCTCTGTCTTTCCAATTTTCTTTAATGAAATGGCATGGATCAGATCAGACATAAACCCATTATTTAAGTCACAGAACAACAACCTACCTCTAACCTTCCACTTTAGCAAAGGCTCAGCAGTGTCTTTGTGATATGGTAAACATACCTGAAATATGAAAGCTGAAATGTGATTGTGTCATGTAAAGAGTGAACATGAAGACAAATGTAGCTCTATAGGCTAGAACTATTCACGGAGGGGAAATAAATTTTGTCTTTTCCACAGGACTCCTTTGTTTTTTCCAACTTGTGAGTGGCTCTGCTGAGGGAAGTGTCATCTGATGGCTGCTGTTCAGTGATCACAGTACCACTGGGAGAGAGCACCTCAGTAGGGTGATGGGAGGAATTAATATTAGTGCATTTTTATTCTGCTGGGAAGGTCAGAATTAGAAAAACAGGCCCACAACCATAAAAATGTCAGTCATGTTGCTACTTGGCAGCTGCACTCATTTACTTGATCTCACTGCTTTTTGCCAATAGACTTCTTGTGCTACAGCTTTCCTTTTTCCTTTTGGGACTCTCATGGCAGGCCAGTATTTTCCCCTGGCATTGACATTTTACTACCAATCCATTATCCATTACCTTCCTGGCACGTGCAGACTTAAGAGAAACCTTGTCTGGGATTTAGCATTCCATCCAGGGCCTGATAAATGCTATAAACTTTATTTCTTCTCTTGTGGTGCAAATTGGAAAAATATGGCATGCAGTTATGCAAACATGACACTGTCCTCAGCAAAGGCTGCTTTTCAACACAAAATCCTCCAGAAAGAACTGAAATAATTTAATGTCTCTAAAAGCACCATTAAAAGAAAGGGGAAAAAGGAAAAAGTGGCAGTTTTCCCGGAGATGGTTGATTCTCTGAACACACCAAAAAAGCTTATATCTTGAAAATAAAACTTCTCATTAAAAAAAATTTGAAACTCTGCCTTTAAATCGGTAATCTGTCATCTATTTTTGAGTGGACTGAACTTCAAAACCAAAGAGGTTCCTTTGAAGACACAAACCTTGCTGCAACTTTGTCATGAATACAGAAAAGTAAAGAAACAAAGGTTAAAAGATAAAAGCACAGAAAATCTGGATTACAGATAGAAGTGTTGCTGTCATCATCTGACTAGATGTATATGTGCTCATTGTAGAACATATTTTACTCCCATTACTTTGCACATTATGTTGTTCTGGACACTAACTAACAACCATATTTATGCATGAATAACAGTAGAGAAAAAATGAAAATAACTGCAATAATAAGACCTCTATTTAAAGAAAAAAATCCTAACAGGCTGAAAAATCTCCTCTATGTTAATAAATAGTGTGAAAATGCTACTGTTCAAGTATTTTGATAACTGCATCTTGCATTTTAAATGCTCTTTCCTGTAATGCATGTGCCACATTCTCTTTCCTTACTAATTACCATATCCTATTGCTTTATGCAGTTATACTGGAGAAAATAATGCAACATGAAATAGTCCAAGGTTAGCCACCTACTGTGATTAAAACAGTTACCAGTAAACTAACAGCAGTGCATCTGTGAAGGAGGCAGTGAAAATGCTATCCACTCCGACTTAAAAATTGCATTCATATTAGAAGGTTCAAAGCACAGGCACTCTGGAGAATAAATATTTTGGTTCCTTGTGATCCAAAATGGGTGTTCTTGTATAACATAGTATTTGCTCCCTATGTCATTACAGATTAGAAATTCTCAAATTCTGATGCTGCTTGTGCGAATCACCCCAACAGATTTTGCAATCAACTGCTCTTTGGAGTCCTTAGGATGCTCTGAAAATATACTCACTAGTGAGACTTCCATAAAAAGACTTGAGATAAAACCAGATTTAGGAGAAATTTTGCTTCTTATTTTACACAAAAAATTCAGTGATTTATTGGTCACCTAACACTTTCTGTTGCTCCTATGCCTAAGCTAAAACAGTCATTTAATAATGGCAGGAGACAGCCATGTACAGACAGAAACACCCACACCATCAAATATGAGAAAGTGGTTCTTTAGTTTCATAACCATGACACTCAATAATGTCAAGGAAAAGAGAGGTTTAAGTGACTCCTGAAAGTGGCATTTATTTCTACAAAATCTAGCAATTCCAATCTGAGAGACTGGGAAGTAATGTTCCCAGACTGCCCACTTTACCTGACATTTCTTAAGACATGACAGAAATAACTTCAAGCCCTTCTAGGCCATTCTAAGTCAAACAGAAGGTAATTGAAACAACATCACTTTCATTCTAGTGAATATCTCCACTGCTGAACTTTTGTGAAAAAGAATCTGTTCACCTAAGTGTATTAGCTCCAAAGACCTGTAATAGATTCGCATTTCCTTCAAAGTCAACAGCTACATGCCAAGCAGCCAGGGTGAAGAAATCTCTTCTTATTTCCAGTTTAGCTACTAGACTACATCCATTCAACTCACTGGTTTCTGCAAATATCATTCTGAGGCACTTAACTTTACTTAAACCGGGATGCTAGGTTTTTTGAAAATAACAAAAACATACACAAAGGAATATTTTAATAAGAAATCTTGTACCCTAAGATAAATGCCATGCAGGCAAGCCCCTGTCAAGACTCTTAGGGAGATGAATGTTCCATTCTAAAGTATTCTGCTTCACCATTGTGCAATGATACACTCACTTGGTATCTCTGACATTCTGAACAGGGAATATTCCTCTAAGCATGGATATGCATCAATGCCCTGATCATTAACAGAGCTCTAACTGCTATAGGATGCTGTAGCATGGTACCTCTCCTCCTAATACATGGGCTTATGACTGTGTGATTAAATATTAACTCACTAGATGTTGAACTTTCTGCTAAGTATTGTGAGTTCCTTGTTCACTCTATGGATAGCTCATACTCTATGATAGTTATAGTGGCAGAGAATGACTGGTTTTGTATATTAGTTGAACAAAACTATTTGAATGCAAAGCTAAAAAAATACACAACATTAGCAGACTTAAGGGGAAAAAAATCATCATAACACAAACAGTATATCAATCCTATTTCTGAGATTTATTAGAGAAAATAACAGAAAAGTGACTAACAGGCAGGTGGATCATTTGACTGGGATTAGAAGCAAGACAGCAAATTCACAACTAAGTAAATCATCCCAGTAGCTGCCAAACGTTCAGGCATAAGAGATAGAAATTTCTAAGTAAATCTAAAAAGAGGCACTCCATTAAATAGCAAGAAGAAATCAGGAAAGATTTATCCTAATACAGCAAGCTTAGACTCTCTGGCACTGCAGATTGAAATGCTCTCACTGATTCAGCCACTCCAAATACTCATCAAGGGAATAAATTCAATGTTGTGAATGCAATTGTGACTAAATCTTGCAGAATGACAGCATCATAATAAAAAGCAACAAAATTAATATAATTTGGAAATTTTTGCATGAATATTAACAGTCCAGTTACAACTTTTTAAACAATAATGGTTTATTCTTTGCCACTGACTAGCATTTTTATCATTATACTGCCACCTAATCTCATTCCCAGAAGTATCTGCTTTTGAAAAGTGTCTTATTTCTATGAAGTACTCTGCATGATACTGCAATTGAAAGTAAAATACTGTCATTGTTACAAAACTTACCAGTCTGAACAAGATTTTCATATGAAAATTTAGAGGGAACATTGAAAAAGTGAGAAAGTCAGAAATAACTGAAAATGAAAAAAGGAATAAGTAAGCCCTACATATGTAGAAAAAGAACAAGAGAAAATCACAAATAATATCAGGCATGGAAAGGATATCAGGCATTTTGTCACAGGATGTTCTCACTATCTAAGATCTAGTTACAGTTACAATTCTCAACATTCAATTTATTCCCTTTTATCACAGGATTAATTGTATGGCCATAGTAAACCAATAAGCTAATACAATAAATTAAAGTTTTGCTTTCCTTTCAGTCTTAAACAAGTTGCAGGTCTAACTCTTTCAATCTTTCTTTTACATGTTAGCACCCATACAGTTCAGGATAAAACTCTGGAAGACTCTAAACTCATGACTCAAAATAGGACATCAAAGTGGACCAGGAAATGTAAGCTGGTAATAGAGGGACTCACTAAGGAAAGAAGACAAAAATACTGAAACTACTACTCTGATACCTGTTTTCAAGAACAGCATGTCACATTCAGGATGCCAGCAGAAGAGCTCTCTTCATTCAGGAGGACAGCATAAAACAAAAGATTTTTTGAAGCAGTCTTCTCCTCCATAATTGTATAGTGATATAAATTTAACAATTTGTTCTCTTGAGTATAAAGCCAGCCATATTGCAAGTCACATACCTTCACATATTAGATATAATATATTATATGCTGGAAAATGCCACAGTCTAGAATTAACTGTTCTATTAAAATTGTTGTTCCATGACTTGTGTCTTTATTGAAGATTTTGACTGATAACGTAAGCACACCATTAGTGTACAAGAAAGTGTATGTTGTTTTTATTTCTCCCATGTTCACAAGTCTGTTAAGCTGGCCTGTCCTATGTTTGCTGATTAGACTCAAATATCTGCAAATCAAATCTTCATCTTCACATCACAGAAACAAAAGCAAGTGTCATTTTTTTCTGCGGTCTGCCATAATGAGCTAGAGTTACTTTCCAGAGGAGAATAACTCTTGTCAACTCCTTAATAAGTGCTTCACACAGTGGCCTTCCTGGTGCAGTGCAGCATGAAGACTTTCTTGGTCTGCATTTATGATGGCCATGTGTCGTGGTTTAACCAATGTGACTCACCTGTGGTTTTGCCAGTTGTGAACAAATGTGCACCTAAATGGGTTCTAATAAAACCTTATAACACCTCACATTCACATGAATTCTCAATACAACACATAGCACATTGGAGAAGTAATTTCTCAATGTTTAAGTAATTCTTGGAAGAAATGATGCAGTTCTCTGTGTTGCCTGAGATATATTTTATGGAAGACAGGACTAGGAGAGGTGGTAAAATGGTTGTGTTATACATGTTTGTGCCTATCTAGTCTTGGGACTAGTTGGTGCAACCCTGGCTTGTGCCAGGTGCTAATATTTGTGCCAAACCAGATCTGCTTTTATGCCAGTGGACAGAAAATTGCTGTCAAAGGAACTTTTATAGTATTCTGTTTGCATAATGGGATCTCATAAACATCAAGGAATACCTTTGAGTCTGAACAAACATGATGAAATCTTGTCTCCATTGGGATTTTTGCCACAGATATCAGAGGAGGCAGGATTTGAAACTGCTGTGTTTAAGACTGCTTTGCTTTGGAGGCTGTAATACCTGTCCAGAGATTGTGAAGGTATAGCAGGAATGACAGGTCAAATAATAACACTCCTTTTATTGTGATGAGGGGTCTTTTTCATTCAAAGAGGAATGTTATTCTGTGAGCTTTTATTCACTGCCTGGAGCTAACACTGCTCAGGTAAATGGCAGCCAACTTCCTCAGGACTCTGGAATGCATTTCATTGGATTACATGAACTTATGTACATTCAGGTTTCTCAGGTGGTTGTGAACCTTACCTTTTCTTACAGTGGGAGGAACATTGCTCCCCCATCCTGCCATCCATCCCCTCAAAAGGTGTGGGAAGAGAAACTGCCTTTGAAGACTCAGTCAAAAGAGTTGTTGAGTACCTCAACCTTCTCCATTTTTATCAGTTTGCCAGTATCATTTATCAGGAGGGCACACCTTCTTTGACCACCTTCTTCTGGTTTACACACCTGTAGAAGCCCTTCCTGTTATTCTTTGCCAAGCACAGAACCATACTTCAATTCTGTGCCCTTCCCAGATCACCTGTCCACTGCTTGTGCATTTTCTTCTTTCCCTTCAGTCTGACCAGCAGTTTTCCACTCAGCCATTTCAGTCTCTTGCCTTCCTTGACCAATTTCTTGGTCCTGGGAATTGCAAGTTCTTGCACTTTATGGAAGACTTCCTTAAATATCTGCCAGCTCCATTTAACTACCTTGCTCCTGAAGGCAGTGTCTCAGGGGATCCAACAGACTATCTCCTTAAAGAGTTAGAAGTTTACTTTTCTGAAATTCAGGTGCCAAACTTTAGTCTTTACCTGACTCGTCTCCTTTAGGACTGAAAACTCCACCAACTCCACCAGGCTGCCACCAAACTTGAAATCCCTTGATTTGCTCCCTTATGTTGGTGACCATCAGATCCAGCATTGCAACACCTCTGGTAGAAGTCTTCTGGAATTATTTATCAATAACTTTTCTTCTGCCTTAGAGAACTGTAAAAGATTAAATAAATGTGATCCAGATACAAAGTCTGAAACTTTAGAAAACTTATTTTGTTCTGCAGAATGAATATTACTGTAAAATAATATAAAAATGCATGCCAAATTTTGCTTTAATTCAAATCAATATAAATCAGGAATATTTAAAACTATTGGTGCACTTTTTAATTTATATGCATTCAGCCATAAAGAAAAAACAGCCCATATATTTAACATATGTTAATTAGTGCCTCATGTTTTCATATCATTATGGAAGAAATATTCAAATCTCTTTGCCAGATAAGCACTTTATTAGGAATATGCTTTACAATTAGACATAGACTTACTCATCAATTATCATAGATATATAGGATATTACTGGCAGCAATGGCATGTCCTAAGAGTCCTTGCTAAATAATGAAATTTACACACTCTGATGGGCCACACTTGATGATATGTCACTTAACTGTTAAAAAAGTCAGCAAGACATAACTTAAAACAATTATTTCACTTAATTAGCGAGCCTGGTGAGAGAAACCTTACATCTATTTTCTTTAGCAGGATTATTTTTAAAAGGCAAACATGGGTTGACAAAGACTTAGGGCAGTAAAACAATGGAGTATATTCTAGAAGAACAGTTGAGATGAACAAGAGAAATGGCAATTCATTTCTATCCCATTATGAGAGACATTAAGGTCATGCACGCATGCTTCCATTGATCCTTAAAACAATCATCTAATCCCATGCTAGAAATATTGAATCATTCAAATAATTTACTGATCTATCAGAAGTTTCAATGAACCATGTCATCTGAAACCTTGATTTAGTTGATGAAATTAAAGAGGGGAAAGAAGAGATGCTTTGCATATGGCTTTGCATGCCATAGCAGTGGCGTGCAAGGAAAAGAACAGCTTTTCTGAGTCACAGAAAAAGTGCATCTAGTCCTATACCAACACCCAGCTAAGGCATAAGGGAGGTGTGAGTACATAGAACCACTTTATTGGCGTCACACTCTATTAACATTCATCCAGTTCCTCAAGAATTCCTCTAAGCCAGAAGACTATTCCTTTACAGAATAATCTTACAGAAATATTTTTAGACTTCAGTCTAAATTGTCAATCATATTGCTAATGCACCTATTTTGGTTTACTTTCAGTTAACTTTGTAATATTTCTTTTCAAATTATTTACACAGTTATAAAAACCACCACATTAACTGGAAATCCGATTAAGCAGAGGATAGCAGCACGTCATGATCTGATTGAAAGATCTAGGATTACTAAAATAACAGCATTAAAACATAAATAAAGGTATTGGTATTATGGTTATATACAAAGTGAAGCCCAAATGTCCTAGCTTATTTTAGGTTAGTAAAATTGCAAAAGACCACAAAATTGCCTGAACATTGATTTAGTGTTTGAGCTTACTCTTTAATTCTACTCCCATCCCTTTCATGGGAGTTAATTTTTATTTCCCTAAATCGATTAATAAATCCCCTATGGTTTTACATCAGAAGGAGAAAATAAGGCAGTATATGTTATTAGTCATGTTATTGTTATTTTTCCAGGGCAGAAGCAAGAGGCGCCCATTATCCTGGGCATAGTGAAAAAGCATGCACAATCCCTGAGCTTACAGGCATCACTATTGTACTGGAATACAATTCAAGTGACAGGAAAAAAAGCAGAAACGTATAAGAATATGAGTCACACCAAAGGTTTGCCTAGTTCCTATTTTGCTCCTGACAGTGATCAAAAGTGGAGGTCTAGGAAGAGCAGAAGAACTGAGCAAGCACACATAATATTTCCTGAGTTTTCTTCCAACCCTGAATCATGGATGTCACAGTTCCTGTGTTGCTAAATACTCAGATTACTTTACAAAGAGAAGAAAGATAAATTCAAGATCCCAATGTTTTGAAAACAAATCACCAAGCTAAAATTTAGTCTTTTGTCAATTTCTATTGACCCTCAAAAGCATCTCCACATACTTCATCAAAGCCTTTGGAAAACATTGATTAAAAGCATCAACTGAGTTTTTTTCCGAACAGAACCACATTGCAGTCATTGTTGACATTGGAATGTAATATCACATGTTATTCAGACTAAATTTCAGGTGCTGATTAATTACACTATTCATAGGGTCATAGAATGTTTTGGGTTTGTTATAGAGCCATGGACAACCTGACCTTGAGTGCTTCCAGGGACTCTCTTTCATTTTGACATGAAGTCATTATCCTGGATCCTCTCAGTACAAGCCCTTGTAAAAAGTCAACCTCCAGCTCTTTTGTAGGCCCCTTTAGGCACATGAAAATGTTCTAAGGTCACCCTGGAGTCTTCACTTTCCCAAGCTGAACAACTCCAGCTTCCTCAGCCTGTCTCCATAGGAGAAGTCTTACAACCCCCTGATCACCTTTTTTTTTTTGTTTGTTTGTTTGTTTTTTGTTTTATTTTTTTAATTTTTTTCTATAGGTCTTTCTTATATACATCCTTAGAAAATTGAATTTATTTAGATAACTTTTTCAAAACTATTTAAAGGGCTTAACAATATAAGTAATTTGGATACTTTGGCAAATCTTATTACTCAGAAGAGACAGTAACATGCAAATTGAGAGGGTTTTTAGATAAGAGTAGCAGGACCTTGAGGTAGCACAGAAAATGTATTATATTTTTGACAACTCTAAAGGAAATCAGAAGAAGTGACCACAATACAACTTCAGTGTTCAGACATATTTTATAGTTTTTTAATCTGGACATGCTTAAAGAACTTCAAAGGGTTCTTTTGTATCTTGATATAGACTAACAAAGCACCTTATCTGTGATTATCAACCTAGCATCATTCATTTCAGATATTCCAGTAAGAGCCGAAAATTGCAAGAGAAGAAAAAAGTTATTGATAGAGCCTGTGGATGCATCTGAGATTGCACAGGTTTGTGCAGCCTTCCAGAAATAGCCTATGGCAGAGCAAATTGATTTCCACATGTTCCACAGTATCCTCTACTGTTCATCAGGGCCACAAGATAATACTGTCCATAGCTGGAAGTTAGAACAGATTTAGCATACTAATCTGAAAACCACTAGTTTCTGATTATGAGTTTTAACAAGTTTTTTTTTTACACTCTTGGATTTTAATAGTTATTAGATTGCAAGCCTTGGAATATAGCTCGGTTGAACACTGAGATCAAATCAAAAGGGTGAGTATGTCAGAAATTAGAACAGATATAGTATGTGCTGCAAAAGACAAAAATCCCAGACATAAATAACACTTTTTTCTTAGCAAAAATATCTTCTATTGCTGTTAGCAACCAGAGTACATATTCCCTTGCTTCTTTCAGAAAGTCACACTTCTCTGTTCTATACCTCAGGAGTATAGTAAATGGGTTGCAAATATCTCAGTATTAGGTTCAGCTATAAAAACATCCATTTAATTCACAAATGCAGAGGCTACTCAGTTTGAAATATGATCTTTTTGCTTCTAGGATGCAGATTCAAAGCTACTGTTGCTCTGTGTATGTGCATGTGTAAGGACACCTGTAAGTGCCTGTTCGCTGTCCAGTGAATGTGCATTGAATTGGCAAATGCAAAGATGGTTTCTAATGAGGTAACTCCCCTGAGAAATAAATACACTGCCTCATAACTCAGCTCTCTCTTGTCAGATTTGTCCATAAATCTGCAGAAATCAGAGGAGCAGCATCACGAGACAACATCAGCAGGGAGAAAGGGCTGTTGCGTGGTCACATTCTAAAGCAGAAGAAAAGGGAGCTGTGTTAGAGGAGAGCAGCTGTGAAGAGGCAATAAGAAGCAGGTAATCAGTGACACTTCCATTGCCTCATTCTCCAGACTTCTCCATATTTTGCACAGGTCACTGCTGGTCTGATTTTTCAGCCTTACACAGATGAATGCATTAATTTCTTATGAGAACTTTGCATAAACTGTGGTTCAAATTTCATTGAAACTGATGTCTGCCAAGAATAATATTTTACTGTTGCTAAAGGTCCTGATAACTTATATTTTACAAACCATAATTTATATGCATCACAGATGTCTATTATCTCAGAGAAAAACTAGATTTCTGTTTTAATCAGGACTAAAATCAATGTTATAAATACAATCAGAAATATTTATTACTTTTCACTAAAAAGTTTCTTGTTTGATCTTTAGAAGTTAGCCAAGGTATCTGGATTTACTTTGTGAGGTTTAAAAGTCACAAAAATTATGAAATATTAAGAATTGACTTCCAAATTATTGTTTGAAAAAAGAGACAAGGTTACTGTACAAGAAAGGCAAAGCATTTCTTATGAACTTCAGGCAATTGGGTTGTGGGTTAGTGCCAAATTGAAGCTTCAAAACCAATCTAAATTTCACTAGTCTATAGTCTTCTAATCTCCTGCTTTATTGTCCATCATCCTATTTCTGTGTCTTGAAAGTTCCAAGACAGCTAGTTCATTGGGCATTATTTCCTAAGGCACAAATCAAACTTTAGTCCAAACTTGTCAAAGCAGAATTTTTTAAGACAATTTTCCCCTACAGACATCCAGAATTATGAAAAATATACTCTAACTTTACACTAATGACAGTTGAGAAAAATACAGTGCTGTTTCTGCCATAGTTTGCTCTGCTGTCAAACATTGTCTGAGTACACTTCATATATATCCATGTGTGCTTCCTAAACAGCTTTGGAACTCACAGTCTGATTTCAGAAGGAAATCAGAAACAAAAGGACGTTAATAACAAAGATTATTATGTTTCCATACATTCTGTAGAAATATAAAACTGAGAAATGAGATCAGATCCTGCAAGTTTGTGGCTGAAGGAAAGGCTGCAGAAGGAGTGCACAATTTTTATGGTACCTAAGAATCTTCATGCCAGCACTTATAAATATTCAGTTGTAAGAAAAGCCACAGGATTTTCATACTTTAACCATGAAGGCCAAACAACCACAAGGCACCAGTCCATAGGAAATGGGGCTTCATTCACGCTGCAGTTCTACATGCCACTTCTTAGTTATATTACTTTTCCATTAGTCAAACGTGGATTTATAGCTGGGGGGGTGGGTGGGGGGGGTTATATAGGGAATCCTAGCCTTCATTATTAACACAACAAAATGCTGTGTATTTGTCTGAGATTTCTGACATCTGAGCTCCAGCCAAATTGCTATGATGACTGGACATTATGGACATTATAGCCAATATCTGCACAATTCAGTCTCAGAACCCCTCATGCTTTGGATTTACTGTAGATGTTTTGTGCAATTACCCTGTACAGGAGCATAGCTCTCCTTACTTACCAGCTAAGATCAGTGGGGATAGAATTAGATTAAGCAAATTCAAGTAATGAAAACAATAACTCATTTCCAGTGTTCCACATACAGATTCACTTACAGATAAGAGAGAGCATCATTCTGCACTGGTTTGGTGACTGCTTGGAATGGAGGGAAAAAAAGACCATTTTAAAGGCATGTTCATTGGGAGGAGCCAACTTCATAAACAGAGGATGGTGGAGAACATGTAAATGTAAAATATAAACGTAAAATTACCATATTCTACATGATGTTGTGAACACAATGAGCTAACAGTGAGTTCTCAGCTGGTTAGATTAGGCTGTGTGAAAGTGCTCCACTAAAGTACCTGGAATTTAATTGAACCTGGCCAGTCTTTTTCTGGTTTTTGCAGGCTAACACAACCAAAGGGAGCTCAGACCTGCCTCTATGTGCCAGTACGGGCGTGTCCTCCTTCCCGTATTTGTAGTGTGATTTTAGGCAAGTTATAATCAGTCGAAAATGGGTGGGTCTAGAAAAAGGTTAGAACTTGCCTGGAATTTTTGGTGAAACATCAAGAAATTCTAATTCGTCAAAACACAGCCTTTCTGTGGAACTGTCCTGATTTTGAAAGGGAAATCACAAGAGGATAATTCAGACTGAAAGGCAAATGTGTGGCCAAAGGTGAAAACCTAAAATCTAGATAACCATGAAACCAATTAACAGCAGTTTTCATCTGGGGTTTAGGAAGCCAGGTTCAGAAATTTTTGGATAGTAATCGAATATAAGCAGAGATATAAGAGCCAAACAACAGTTAGGAAAGAAGCAAATGTAATTTTGGACTTTTGCAACACTTTAGTAGAGCATCAAATTATGTGTAATTGCCCTGCTTAGGATAGGTAGCATTTAGAAAGTCAATGTGCAACTATCTGAATTCACACATCAACTTTACTACAAAGATACATTTGTAGGGGTTTAGCTGTTTTTAAAGCTGCTGCAGCTCTGACCTGCTACGAGAAACTGTTCAAGAACAGAGCCCTTCTCTCAGATGACATATTCAAGTACCTTTGACTTTGCATGGGTTGTTGGACAATAAGAATATTTTTCTATGGGCATCCTCATGCAAATATACATCTACCCTATTATCATCAGAATCTTATTCTTCAATATAATTATAGAAAAATTTTTAAAATCCCACCCCCCCAAAAACTAAAAATTAAAAAAAAAAAAAAAAAAAAGTATTTACATGTGAAGTGAAAGGAAAAAATTGTTCTAGATTTATAAATTGCTCTACATTTATTCATATCTTCTAATTCCCAACTACATTTTTATTGGGAGCTTCCTACCTAATTTACAAATATTTACTATCTAATTTGCAATTAATATTTCAGTAAGGTTATCAATATTTAACATGCATAAATGAGCAGATTGATTGAAAATAGATGTCATAGCTATAGCACTAAATAACTCACAAAATATTTTTCTCTAGGACAGCTTTATACAGCTCTAGATAATGTTCAGCATTCTCATGTGAGAAACTTAGTTCCTCTGTTCCTAAAGCATTGTGATATTCCTAGGAACCCACGCAGATCAATACGCAAAGAGATGAGAACCAGGATTTAAAATGAAACATTAACGAGCAGGATTTTTAAACTTAATAAATGAAATAAATAAGAAAGGAACTCATTATATCCTTGTTTCCTTATAAATCCTAATGTTTTTGTTAATATGCCTTTACATTTAATATTTTCATTCTGGAGTTTTTTTAGATTGTCAAGTTTCTATCTCTTGACTTTATTACCTCTTTAAATCAATCTGCAATAGCTAATTTCACATTAAAAAATAGGGTAGAAATAAAAGGTAAGGTCTAACAGGCTAAAAAGTACATACACATTCACTAGCAAGCTTCAGATTTCTGACTCCTACTTTTTGTAAAGTATCATAATTTTAAAGAAATTTAGGAAGCGAAAAAAATGTAGATTCGAATTCAGGATACAAATATGAAGCATGAAATGTCTGGGGATGGCCTGAACAATGTCAACCAGGACAAGCTTTTGATTAGAAAACAAGACCCCAACATTTTGCAGAGAGTTAAGCACAAGCCTAAAGACTTTATCATAAAATCTGAATACAGTATAGAACTTTTTCAGATATTTATCAAAGAGAAAGCTACTGCAGAAAGTTTCTCTCCAGAGTTATACTGAAGGCTAAACTTACTGACAAGTAAGTTAACCACTCTAAATGCAAAGGTAGAACACCAGTCTTCTGCAGATCTACTCTAGCATGAATGCTTTTGCTGAATTGAGTTCTTAGGAGGGAAAGAACAATCTTTGGTGCCTATTTTCAAATTTCTAGCCAAATGACCTAGAACTATATATAAGAGTGTGCTTTGGGAAAATAGAATACAGCAAAGCATAAAATACCTCTGTGTGTATGCTGAAGTCTGGTTCTTCCTCCATTTTAAAGCTGATCCTACTTAGAAAAAATATCTAAATGGTCTCCTTGAATTTCTAAGAAAATTTTCTTAAAATTTTCTTAAAATTTTCTAAAAATATAAATTTTCTTAAAACATAAGTCCACTTTTCAAGAATTCCTTGATTTGGAAACCAAAATATTAACAAGAATAAGCAATGTATGATGGTATAATGGCACCAACAGCATGAAAGCATAAGAAATATGATTTTTTCATATTTTATATTCCTTTAATTTCTGCTGAAGTTTGCTTTTCCACTAAAACTCAGTGTAAATGAGGTTCAGACTTATAACTCTTTTTAAAAGTACAAGCTGGTAATTTTTTAAATGTCCAGTAAAACTGTCTGCAACCTTAAAGATCCATTATATTAATTATTGTTTTAACAGTATTTTTGCTATCACAGCACAATAAAAATAGACTTTTTCATAGACAAAGGTCAATTCAAACTTACAGAGGTTGATTTGAAATTTTCTGACAAAATATCTTATTCTATATTGGAATAGTGTACTGCTATTAATTTTCATATCATTGAAAGCAGATTGGAAAAATTGGAAAATATTAATAAAGCCTTTCCCCAAAGCTGGAGCCAAAAGTACTTTGGCCAATTTAATTAATTACTGCGTACATTGGTTCTACGGCTTCAACTTCATCTGAACCCTTTAAAGCCCTTTGCCAGGTGGCTAATGGCAAAAAAAGGGGCCAGAATCAACACAACAAGGGCCCTTCACAATAAATAAATAAACCTAGCTGATACCCATGCTGAAACCACAGGCTGACATCCAGCACCAGCCTTTTATCTGTTCTTTCCCTTCACTCACTGGCAGAAGACAACCTCCCACCCCTGAAGTCAGGCTGAAACTCTTCCTGGAGCTTCTCAGTGTTCCTCAAGGAACTGTGAGGAGGCAGCCCATGCAAATGAAAACTATCACTGCAATTTCGCCTCCCCATTAATACAAGGCGTGATTTCATCACAACATCTTGTATGATTATAAGAAAATGGAGTAGCCAACATTGCACTAGGTTAATGCAGATTGACCAACAATTTCCACTGGTGAGCTTCACCTTTAACCATTTAAAATTAGCATCAGCTAGTCATCATTACTCTTAACCAATCATAATCTTAATCAAACACAAATATATCAAAGCAGAACAGGACACTTTATCAATAAAACTACAGAAATGCTGATGAGTAACATCTTCCCATATTTTTGACTCAAAGTACTGTATTGAATTTTTTAGGAAAATGCATGTTTTCTGTCTTTCATTTTGTCCTGTTGTTTCTCAAAAGAAATAGAAACAGTGTTACTTCTATCTTCTGTCAAAGTATGATTACTCATAATGGTATTTTTTTCCAGTGTATTCAGTGAAAGCACTCCTTCCAACAGAAATCACCCCACTGCTTGAACACAGCTCCCCTTCACACTGCCTTTACACATTTCAGCTGAACCTTAATGTTCTTACTTATTTTATTTCTGTTCATATCACCATAAATACAGTGCTCATGCTCTGTTCCTTTTTCATAATTACATCTCTCATGCACACATTACCATATTCTGTACAAGTAGTGTTCAGGAAAACTATGTTTGTTCATCATTTTGCTGATTTCCTAAATCACCTCTTACATTTCTTATATGGGTCTCGATGCGTTTGCATGTAAATACATACTGCAATATAAAGATATGTTGTGTGTGTGAAAGAGAGAAAACGTGCCTGAGAGATCTGTTCTTCCACTTGTATGCCAATGTTTTTTCTAAGCAGAAGTCCCTGGAAATAACCACATTTCCATCACTGGAAATATCCTAAATTTATTTCGAGAAATGGAACATTATTAGGAGACTGAGTTCCAAAATAGCTGGAAAAATAAGCTTAACCAAAAGAATTACATTTTAATAGGAAGCATACACAGACCATTGAGGTTCAGAATGAAAAGTCCATGGCATTAAATTAATTCTTGGTCAGGGTTTTTCAGGTGAATCCATCCTGTCGCCTTCTCTTTCCAAGGAAGACTGCTCTCCAACCCAGTTCCAGCTCAGCTTTTAGGTGCTCATATGCCTTAACATCACAGTCCTTCCTGATATTTCCAGTTTGATACCTTCTTCCCACATGTAACCTTTAACAGCTAAACAGATATGCCCAGCCACAAGGCATGGCTTGATTTATTCATGTTTTAGCTGCTGAATACACATGCCTGCTGAGGCTGGCAGCTTTGGAGCAGTGGAGGAGCACAGGGTGTGTAGGAAAGGGAAGCATCTCTTTCAGGGTAGTGTAAGGCAGGTGCATGTGCACAACAGCAGCCAAAAACCAGGCTCCAGCTCCTGCAGCAGCCAGTACTGCAGCATATTCAACTCCCCATCCTGCTGCACCTCCAGGTGTCCAGTCTGTTTTCAAGATGTCTTACCAGTCACTGGTTTGAAGGCATATTTTATTTCACATCTGCTTTGTGGCAGTTTCTCATCATGGCTTTTCACTTGTCTTCCTAAATTAGCATCCTTTGTCATCCTTCTTTTCTCATCTTTAGAGACACATAACAAACCATACAGTCTATATATAATACTAAATACTAAATACTCAAAAAATCAATAGGCAAAAATAAAGAGGGGGGAAAAGTTGGCAGAAGTTCACATCATGTTGAAACAGTTCAGAGGAAACACAAAGCGGTCACAGTCCACCTACTCAACAGTGCATCATGCACCCTTTGTACTTCCTGTCTTTAGAGGGCCTCACCTCAAAAAGAGCAGAACACCTCAAAAAGAAAAATACTACTTCCACATAAATTGCAGAAGAGGGCTGTATTCCTTCTGCATGTACCACTCAGAGTTTTACCTGGTTGTCTGCAGGATTAAGCGTTGGCTTTGGGATCCCAGTGTTCCTGAGTAGGTGCTGTAGCACAGTGAGTTGGGATGGATATGTTGTTGAACTGTGACAGCTGATTATACTGATGTTTCCGATGAGCACTGAGGCTCCTGGGCTGACACCCACAGCATGGGGAAGGAGGAAAGATATTGGACTTCTTTTTTAACCAGTACTCTTTTAGAGATCCCTGCCCATATCTCAGGAGGAGTCTTAAAGACTCAATGCTCTACATCTATTTTGAAAAGAAAAGTAAAATTATAACTAACATGGTGTGCTTGCAGTTCAGATATTCTCACCAGGTTATGCTTCTTCCTGACGTACATTTCAAATTCCAATCTCCTTCCTGAGTTAAAACCCTTTAATGCAAAGAATTAACTAAGTGTTACACTTCTGAGATAGAATAAATAGTCCCCCTGTCTCCCCAGAAGAAACTTCTCCTGTATGGTAACAAATGCAACCATAGAAACCTGTATCAAAAGGAAAATGTCTTTATTCATGATTTGCTCAAATTGCTTTCAAGTGCTCGTTTGCTAATTAGATTTTTTTTTCTTAAAGAAAATATACTATTATATGTAGCAACTTGGATCTTTTCCTAAATGCTTATTTCTTCCCACAAACAATACCTTTTATATTTTACACACAGAAGTTTCGCAATAGACAATTTCTAAACGTTTAGAAACTTCAAAGGGTCACTATTTTTGTTCCTACTTTGATATTAATTTTTTTTCTTTTTTTCCTAATACTTATTAACGTGTGAAATATGAGTACCGCAAAAAGAGAACTGCTGTTTGTTCTTCCAAAGCAGCACAAGCTGTTTTCCTCATTCTTACTGTGAACTGCTTTGAACATCATTTCCATTGAGTATGCCAACTTTTCATATTTTGTGAGCCAAGGCCTCCTAATTTCATAGCCAGGTTGCATCACCATGCAAGTTCAATTTCTATTTTATACCTTAAGGCTTACAATGATGAAATCTGACCCAGTTACCTTAAGGCTAAAAAGACTGAAGTTCTGATCTGTGATCATTGTCAGCTTTAGCACACATTTTCTTTAATCCCTTTTAGTGTGCTGGAGCCATTAGGATTGTTTTTGCTGGGCTTTGGTCTGGAAACAATCCTTAATTTAATCATAAACGTTTGCTCATGTCAACCAAATTTTTTGGGTCTGTTAAAGTTTCATTAAACATGTTGTGTGTTCAGCTGTGCTTAGAGACTTAGATGACTGACATTCACAGAGAAATTATGCATGACAGCCAATTTTCTGTCAAGGTCCTCAAAAATATACCTTTGAATATATGAAATGCAAGGTATTTTTTTCAAACAGAAATAATCCAAAGGACAATACTGCAGAAAATAACAAGATATGGAACTACACATAGTGGAAAATAGAGAAATCATCTCTAATTCCCACTTTATCCACCTCTCCCACTGCATTCCCCAAGCTCTCAAATACCTGATTACATACACAAGGAGAAATCTAATGTGATCAGTCTTTGCTTTTAATGAAGCAAAAGAAAACCAGAATATAATTGAAGTTTATTCTGTGCTAGCACCATTTTTAACAGAGCTGTTTCATCCTGACCTAATATATTGTAAATCAAACCTTTTCACCAACTTTTGATAAACAAGAATGTGGTTTAGTAATGCAAAGCAAAATATTTTTAGGATCTGAGTAAGACCATCAAAATAATTCCTGCAATCAGGATTTTATTTGACTTAAATGCAAGATCAGCGCACACCACAGAGATCTAATTTCATCAAACTTAAACTCCATATTCATCAGGTTGATTCAATTACTTATTAAGCAAGAAAACTAACACAGGACTAATTATTTTTTAGTATTTCTTAACTTATTGAGGTTTCCACTGTGTTTACAAGGACTGCACTCTTAGTCACTTCAAAATAGGTGTGTTCCTTTAAAGGGACAATGTCCCATTATTATCTTACCATTAACTGCACATAATTTTTTTTCTAGGCATAGTTCACCTTTATTGAGTCCATGTAGAATCTCCACACTGAACAAGGTTGGCAGTGGATTGGTCTCACGGACACTGAAGCCAGGTACATTTCTCATGTTTGCAATGCACATACCACAGCTTTAGTTCTGCCACAGTAGAAAGGAGTGTTGAAGAAAGGCTTAAAAGCAAAAAATCCAAACACAGGTATAAATTTGATCTGTTTCTCAAATGACCCATGAAATTAGCATAGAAGAGAAACAAGTTTTTCTAAAAGGGAGATAGGATGCTACAGTAGCCTTGGACATGATTCCTAGTCCAGGAATGGCTGTCTTCCTTCCAGTGATTTCTACCACCTCCCACTTTATAAATCACAATTTCTCCAAAGCTACTCCTTAGTGATATTTGCCTAGATGCATAGGTAGTTTCCTCAAGATAGCTGCAGGAAGTAAATTCACATCTGAATTTTATTTTCTTCACCTGATGTCCCTTATTTCTGCCCTTGTTGATATCTAAATCTCCAGATTTCCTACTCCTAAACAGGCCTTCACCTGCAGGGTAGAGCATGTCATGTCACAATAAGTGCACAGGTTTTTAATGCATTTAACTCTCTCTATTGTTCCAAGATTGATGCAAGATTATAATACAGAAGAATAACACATGCTAGAACTTACACCAGCTCTGCATGTTGACCTGTTTTATGGTACTCCTATATAAGAATTTATCTTGACATTGAGGCAAAGATCAAGACAGCCTAAATGCACACACACACACAAATACACACACAAATTTAGGACAATATGCTATCTGTGACTATATTTAATTGTCTGTGCATATGCAGATAGAAAAGTCACGTGGATGTAGGTCAAGTGGTCCTGAGCTTGCACAGCATTATCCTACACACTGAAGATAAAAAGGACTTTACTGTTCTGCTGCTTTCAGCAGTAAAAGCCTCTCTGCCTTGAAGGTAGTTAGTAATGCTAGAATGAATTGTAGTGTTACAGTGTCCTGTAACTAATGCCCTATTTTCCAAGGCAAAGGTTTGCTAGGGAAAGTGAATATAACTGTGTGGATCAGGGAAGAGGGAGGAGTAAGAGAGAGAAGGGAAGGCAAGGTCTGGCAAAATAGAAGGAAGGATGACTGTGTAAGAAATGCAAGAAGAAAGGAGGAAAGGTTTAACAGAAAAACAAAGGTACAAACGACATGAGGTGAACTATTGTGGAAAACAATAGCAAGAGAGAAAAGAAGATGGAGAAAATAAAGTCCTGGAAGGAAGTGAAACTAATACTGAAAGAATAGCAACCTACATATATTTCAAAAATCCTGTATTTCTTTTCCTAAAAAATAATTTGGGATCACAACGGCATACTTCCTCCCTGAGGTGTTAAATCCCTGAACATAACAACAAAAATTCAATAAAACAAATACTCTGTTAGAGTATTGATTGCATAAAGCCACAGGTTAATGAGCATCTTTCTAACTGGTGCATCCTGCATATAAATGAGGAACATGGATCTCAAAAGCTTACAATTCTGGTCCAGCTAAATACTGAGCATGTTTCCAGTGCATTGTAAGATACTAAAATGGAAGAAAAATAATTTTCCTTCTCTAAGAACACTATTCTAAATAAGAAATAGCATTTTGCTAATAAACTAGCAAAGATCGAGGCTTCAGAATTAATCCTCTTTAAGAAGACAATATCAACTAGCTAGATTGCTGTGGCTTGAAGCTCCATCCTTACACAGGCATACAATTTTCATTTTCAGAAGCAGTTGCTAGGATCCTCTTCTCTTCTGTTTCCTAGCAACATATTTTTAACCTACTTTCCTAGTGCATCACTAACCATGAACAAAAAGTCTTTGTAGAAGCAAATCTTTAGCTCTTCTTTCAATACAAGTATATGTGTGTAATAGTAAATTGAATATCTGTCTGGAGGAGTTACTGAAAATTCACATTTTTCCTGAGATTAAATGAAGTTGATGAAAAATTGATAATGAAGTATCCCTGAAACACTGCAGATTTTCAGTTTGTAGTGTCCTTGTAATTCTGAACTTACTAGCATCTCTTGGGGAAAAAAACACAACAGTGTTCCTAATAGGAAACCCTATTGTTTCTGGGGGAAGTTTGCTGCAGAATTTGAGAGAACAACCTAATGAAGGCATAGCTTTCTAAAATAGAGAATACTCCCTTTTTGACTGCATTGGGTTCCCTGGAGTGCAATATTCTGGACATTAAGGAATCTAACACTAGGGCATATTTTGAAGTCTTATTTAGAAGTGACAACTGAATAAAGGCTTTTTTAAAAAATTAACAGAAATTAAACATGCAAATGGAACAAGGTATACTCCCCATTTCCAGTGCCATTCTCGTAAACATTGTTTAGATATCATTTTAGCAAAATTAAAATCCTCTTGGGCTTTTTTTTTCAAAATCAGAGTGGTTTTGCCCTGAAGCTAATTAAGCAAGAATTACAAAACACTAAAAGTACAACATTCTTTGCATGTTCCTGGTATTTCACTTTCACTTCTCATCAAACACACTAAATAATCCAATAACATAACCAAATCATATCCCACAGCACTATAGGAACATCACAGAGTTCTTTTGATATCAGTCTGCAGCAGGAAAACCACATTATCTTCCTCTGAGAATTTGTAAACAAACCTTGCACACTCCATGTAATTTAGAGCAATCAGTCTATGGAGCGTCATTTTGTTTCCTTTCCAGCAGGCATTCTTGTAACCTGTCAGCAAGACAGTTTGCATTCCCAATAACTAAGAAGGCTTAATCAATATGGGATTTAAAAGGAACACCAGATCACTTGAAACATATTGAAAAGATATACCAATATCTTTTCATGCCAATATTCAGCTACCAAAGAAGGCACAGGGAAGGCCAAATGTGTGACAAAAGCAATGCTGACGTGTCCAAATTCTAAAGCATATTTCCTATTTCTAAACAAACAAAGAAATAAAAAAAAAATCATGTGTAAATTAAAAAATATGCATGATCTCAGCCCTGTTCCTATTTAATCAGTTCTTACTACAAAAATTACCATTGATTCATTAGTAAAAATATAAAGCTCTATTAAAGTATAAAGACATTGCCCAAATTTAATCTGTTCTATGTCATTTGTACTTTTTTATTCCTCTTATTTAAACAACAAAATTGGAAATATTGCCACACGATACATGGCATTCTATATAGAAAGAAAAGCATAGAGCTCATCAGGAACATAAAAACTGATTTTTTTCATGAAGTATTGAATGAAATGTTTGTAATTTCTAACAATGCTCTGATACATTGATAATTTAATTGCAACTAATGATAAATGATTAGCACCAATATTTATAGATAATTTCCTGATTCATATAAACATACTTTCAATTGAAGAAATGTTCTTTGTATAATTACATAGATAATAGATTACTTTAGTATTACTTCTAAAGACATCATAAGATTATTGTAATGATGGTTCACCTGTGCTGAATAAGAAGCTAGTAAATACTTTCAAATAATACATTATTACTGACAAATAGAAGAACTCATGATTGTAACCCAGATATCTGACAATTTATTTCTTTTGTAGGCACCACATGGTATTTAATACATTATGAAATCTTTCCTGGATATAAGCTCTGATTCCTGAAACTCTACTGCAATGGGATGCAGCATCCTGGTATACAACTACAGATGTGTAATTCCTACTGAAGTATTGTTTCAGAAGCCAATATTGCTATTTCACCATATTGACCTTCAGGCTTAGCATTGATTAAACAATGGGACTTCAGCAGACATTTAAAGATTGCCAATAGCCACAGTGGAAGGAATTGTGGCACAGGCAACTCAGTTATGTTTTTCAGGAGAAGATATACTAATATTATGGTCATTTAACAAAGGTTAATACAGTAAATAATTCTAATAAACTCAATAAACACCAATCCCACAAGGAAATACTGAAGAGCAGTGTAACTGCATACAAAATAAAAGTGTTTAGTATAACTCTCAGACTCTATTAGGTTAATCATTTATATTTGATAAATCATCACAAATCCATAGGGATGTGAGAAGCCACTACCTTTTCAATATTGATCTTTATGTTAAAAAACACATTAAAAAACCAAAATAGCAAGGAGACAGATGGGGATATTAATGTATGGGAAACTTCAAAAAAAAATAAGGATGCCTAATGGCCTTCCAAAGCAAACACCTGCAGATTAAATTAAATGGGTCCATAAGTCATGCCAAGTCTTGTCACAGAATCCAACATCTTTTATCCTTAATTTTATCCACAGGAAAAGAGTAAAGTATCTGAGATATGCATTATGAATGAAACCACAACATTGCTTTCACAGTAGTGTTAAAAAGCACCTGAGGAAACATGAAAAGAGGTTGACTTTCAAAAACCACTTGGAGACAGAAAGGCATGGGGAAAAAAGAGATCTGAGGAAGTTGATTTTTCCTTGACCTGATGTTAAACATAAAAACATTTACATTTTTTTGTAGAAAAGGTGATTTGGCTTACAAGGGAAGAAAAACAGTGAGCAGTATCAGAAACTTCACTATTTGTAGATTTATGCATGAGTTAAAATATACTGAGAAAACTGAAAATTTTTCAATATATAACATTTAAAGTTTAAAAAAAAAAGAAATCAGAATGTAAATCAAATTTTTTCCTACTCTGAATATGACATATTTTTTATATGGTATAATATTCATCCCATGTACAGTGATTTCTACACAATACGTAAGACCTCAAGTTAAATTTGAGCATATGCAGGTTGACTTGAAGCACTAGGAGTCCTTTAATTATCTTTTGATAAAAAGCTTATTTCACAGATTTCAAATTACTAGTCCAACATTTGGAAATCAGTTTTTGAAACAAGAGGTTGATTTATCAAAATTTTGCACAACAGAATTTTGACACACTGAAATATACTGTCACTATTAATTCTAAGGAATTAGATATATACATGCGTAATATCTTTGCAGTGTTACAAACCCTTTCTTATTTAATATCAATGGTTGAATGTTCAAATGTTTTTGTCCAAAGCTTCCTAGTTGAGTATATTCATTGCTGGGAGATTGTAATTAGTATTATAATAATTCTGTATACTTAAAATTGGTATGCAAGGATCATATGATTTTGCTAACATTCTCCTTTCTCTTCTACTCATTTAACAGCTACACAAGTAATTTGGCCTTAACATATTTATTCTTAGATTTCTGTAGCATAAATTAGAAATCTTCCACATCCCATATCTTTCCTGGGACTTGAAATGCTGCTTTATCTTCATAACCAGTCACATTCCACTCTTCGTATGAAATACCTTTGCTAATGGACATGCCTGTTTCCTATATCACTACCATATGATGTCACACTCATTCCATATTTCAAAGAAAAAACAGAAAATTCACTGAGTAAAAAACAGTGATGCTGGAACTGCAGGGGTACCAACCCTACAGTGGGATTTAACAAGATACTATTTTTGATACTCTAAGATCTCTATTGCTATGGTAACACTTGCAACATTTTATTGCTTCAAAATCTTTCACTGAAGAAATGAGATTGCACAAATACAATTTAAGGACAATAAATGCATACACACCCACACAACTGAAAAATAAACGCAGACTGAACAAAGACTCTTCGGGCTTTAATTAAAGAGAAAACTTTGAGATATAGCCTCATAAATGTGTGCAATTTCAAACATGTTTAGAAAGAATTTCACTGTCACTTAGCATTGAATAAGCTAGACATGAAGAAAAAGCCTATGAAAAACCTGTTTTTAAGTGTAGATTATATTGAAAAAGAAACCCCATAGGTATTTTTCCTGTTACTAGGCTCAGGGTTTGCAACATGACTCGGTTGGATGGCACTTGGTAGGCTCACAGCTGTGATTCCCAGATGGCAGAGTGGACACCATGGGCTGTTTGTCTATCACCAGATTTAAACTGCTGCTGCCACCCCTCTGTCTAGGTACCACTGCACAATGGGAAGGGCTGCAACGTCAGCAGGAATAGACCGACCTCCTCCGGCCTCACTGTGGGATGGCCAAGGGAAGTGTGTGGAAACAAACATTCTCCTTTCCAGCCCACACCAAAATTTCTGGTGATGCTTCCATTACCTGTCCCTGCTGGTTTGATTAAAGATGAAATTCAAGTACCCCACTGCATTATAGACTTCCCTTGACTTCAGATTGGACTAGAAATTAGGGGAAGGATCAGAAGGTGACATACCCCCTGAAATATCTGGAATAAAATGTCTGTTATCTTGCCAATTTTTCACTTTGGTTCAGAAATAACTAAAAATACCACCACACAGAAAGGAAGTCCCAGCTCATGGAATACTAAATCTCTTTCACTAGAAGATTTTCAAGAACCTTCTGGACACAATCTTGTGCCATATGCTCTAGGAAGACCCTGATTGAAAAGAGACCAGATCACTCTGCTGTGGTCTCTTCCAACCTGACCAATTCTCTGACTGTTGAATACTGTGATTTCTTGACCAGACTCTGTTTCTATGAATTCTTAACAACTGTGATGGCAACAGTTTCATAATTGTGCAAACGAACTAAAGATGTTTACACAGAAAACAAAAATTAAGAAGACAAATTTTTTTATTTCCTATATGCATTATTTTGAGTGTCCTGGAAAACTATTTTGGTTAGCAATAATACTTATTTCCCCTTAACTCCCTGAACTACTGTATAAACATAAATATTTCGTTCTTAGTCTTACAAATATGCATGCTTTGGACTCAATCAATCACAAAGTTGCAGATTACTTTTTCACAGCTTTTACTGACCTGAACCTAAAGGCAGTACATTGACAACGATAATTTACTCATACTTTAACAAGGCAAAAATTCTAGCACAGTAAAACTCCATCTTTACATGGAATTCTGGTTTATAATAAAATTACAGTAAGACCAGTGCAAAAGAAAATTGTTAAAATGTTTGGTTGCAGAATGTCAAAAACTGCAATTCAACTTTAAAAATTGCTTAAGAATTCCACTTCCTTATCAAAGACCTTAACAACTCCTCTTTTCTCACACCACAGCTCTGAATCATACATTCACTTTGTGTACTGATCTTCAAAAATGTTTTTTTTTTTTTTAGTTTTAATTAGGGCACAGCAACTTGTTATGCAACAGGGTTTTTTTCTTAGCAGCAGCATTTGAACTTTCCAGAAGCTGAAATCTTCTATTTACCTGGTGATTGATGAAATACTGCTAACATACTAATGATTTCTGTACTGGTATTTTTTCACAGTAACAGCTAAGGTTATGGATTTTATATAAATAACAGAAATTTCCTCTGAACTGAAACATTCAGTTTCTTACAGTTACTGAACTGGAGAGGGTATAATTTACATTTTTCAAATTTATCTTGTTATATGTCCTCAAAAGGGACTATTAAAATATAAATCTACCTTATTTACTCAGTACATATCTTTTGGCCTTAAAAGACCATGCACATTATGTATTAGTCATAACAGTCTCCTCATTAAAGTATAAAGGTACGTGATGTATTGCACAAATACCTTTTGCTAGAACATATCTATCATTTGTCTGCTATTGAGACACATATTACTTCAGTCTCAGGGTTGGCAACAGTCACTGAATGCTATTCTTCTGTTTTCCCCAGCTGTGTTTTGTTCAGCTTCTCATTTCCAGGCAAAAATTTTGTATGTGGGTATCAACATGATATGGCAAATTTCAGGGAAAATGTTGGCCCGTTTGGTACAGGGAGTTTTGAGGAAAGTGGTTGGGTTCCTTGTAAGCTGTGATTTAAGGAAGCATACAAACTACCTTCAATTCATGTAAGTCAGATGAGAAGCTAGTTCCTACCTATCCTGGGTTGCAGTGCAAGATGTAACCAGAAGTATATATTCAATCTGTTGAAACCAGAGTGGGCTGTGGGGATGGGGTAATCCTCCGTTAATGGACCAGATGTTAAAAAAAAACAGCTGGGGCAGTTTTCTTTAACTCTTCCATGACCAGTCCTCCATCCAGAGACATCTCTTCTGCTAATGGGCTATTAATCTCATTTCATGACTGATAAACTTACATCCAGGGGGAGGAGCCAAGCATTCCAATCTGGATAAAAATCTGAGATTTGGAACACCAAGGGAGCCTTTTCCACTGGATTCTCAGAAGAAGATGAGGCCCATCTATCACCGCTGGACCTTCAGAGGAAAACTACACCTTTCTACAGGATCATTTCTTCAACAGAATCACATCTGTGACTCCAGGAGGACTGCAGCCACCACTTAGTCAGACTGCTACCAACACCCTGACCAACAGGGAGCCAGGTTGTATTGTGACTGTCAGTGGGTATGGGATTTTTTTTTTTTTTTATTACTGCATTTTAATTTTAATTCTCCTGATAAAGAACTGATATTCCTATTCCCATATCTTTTCATGAGAGCCCTTAATTTCAAAATTATAATAATTTGGATGAAGGGGGTTTACATTCTGCATTCCAAGGGAGGCTCCTGCCTTCCTTAGCAGACACCTGTCTGTCGTTCAAACTGAGACATTACCACAGACAACTAAGAGGCACAGTTTTCCTTCTGCAACAATTCTCTGGGAAACACACAGCCTGAAGGCTCCCTTTCCTAGCATCATGCAGGTTATATCACACCAGAGCAGCTCTGACTGCTAAGCACCTTCTTTTCAGGATAGTCTCTGCTTTTACATTAATGATCCAGGGCTTGAAGCAAGTGCACTTCACCACTGGTGGAGATACTAGCGCCAACACCTCCTCAACATGGTTTTTTGCAGAGCTCCTCCCTGTGGCACAAGCTGCCAAGATGTTCTGCAAGAGCACAGCCAAGCTTGCTCTGTCTGTAATTCCATCTGTACTGCAGCCTTGTGTATTGGAAGAGAGACAGCTGGAGAAGAAAATGCCCTGTGTCCAACTGAGTTCCTACAGCAGCTACAACATTACTGTAACTATTCCAAATGTGTTAGGATTAATTGAATTTCCATATTGATAACAGCTGGTGATGTATTGTGCAACTGGTTATTAATAATCTATTCCTGAATTCAATGTACGTTTAAAAAAATTGTCATCAAAATTGTCCCAGAACTGGGTTAGGGCTTCTCCATGCTGAGTTAGGTCACCTGTTATCAATTACTTACAGCCTTAACCACAGCTGAAAAAAGCTCCTATAAAGCACAGTGTGATTCCATCCTTCCTGTCATCTACCTAGCAAAAAGTTACAGTTCTTCAGATCTATTTTTCATAGGTTTCATTTTGACTTCAAGCTGAGTGCAGCCTAGCATCTGAGATTGAAGCCAATTACAGTATTTCCAGTTTAATTTATTGCACCTGCTATTATTTGAAATTGCCACTCCCTATCTTACTGTTTCATCACAGTCATCTATTACTGATGACTTCCAAAATTATTTATTTTGATGTGATTCATGATGTAACACACTTTCGGCTGTCTTGCACTGTGTGTTCACAGTTTGCTACTAGGGGACTTGCTTTGAAAATGTATATTCTGTTTTACACTTGCTACTTACTTGTTTTTTTCTACAAAGGCTTTCAGAGCTGCTGGCAGCACTGAATTCAGCAACCATGACAGCAGCACTATTTCTTCCCTTCCCTGAAACACAGCTCAGGAGGGAAATTGTGTTGCTAAGGCTGCTCTATAACCTTGAAGGACCTTAATCTAATTCATAAGACAATCTCCAGTCTATAAATACTACCTGTTACACAAATAAAATAAGTTTAAAAAAAAAAAAAAGCTGCAAAATAATCAGGAAAATACTGATCATAAAACCTCAGAAGAGTAGAAACTCTGTGATGATATTCTGAATTTCCCTGGAAACAAATCAGTTTTGAAGGACAGACAGTATCCTGGATTTTAAGTACGGATGGTGTAGGAAGCACCACCACTTCCAGCTTATTCCATGTTCTTCACTCTAAGACTAAAAAACAAAATCAGGATTTAACAGAGGTTTTCTTTTTCAAAAATTTTAGCAATGTTATCAAAGTAGAAAACTTAGTAACCTGAATGAAGAGTGGACTTGAGTTGACTGACATGAGACTTGTGACATGATAATGCTCATGTACATTTTGTGAGTTTTAATCACTAGAGACACACTGCTCAAAAAAAAGGAGGAAAAGAAAATATAATATTTTTAAAAAGATCATTAAGTTAATAAATGGAATCATTCTAATACTTTAAGTGCACATACTATTCTCTAAAAAATATTTTCAGTGGATCTACTTTGAAGTTGAGTCAAACCCCTTTACTTTTGGTTCTTCCATTGTTCCATTGTTCCAGTTGACAATATGACTTTTCTGTTCCTAGCCACCTTGTTACCTTTGAGTCACTGCTTGAACTATAGAGAAAAGTGGTAAAATGGTAGCACTTTTCTAGTCTACACAGCATACTTTATTTTCTTCCTTCCCAACCCTTAAAGAATTAAAAGCAAATTCTCCCATAAAAAAAATTTGAAAGTTTATCTCCCCACTTCCAAATTCTCTCCTCCAATCTGAATAATTTCCTAATTGTTCCCTTATCCATATATTTTCTGTGTTTTACTTCTTCATCTTCTTCTCTCTGTCCATTTTTTATGAAATTAAGGATGCAAATAAATCTCTTATGCTTACAAACCTCATTTCTTGCAGTTACCAGCCCATCTTCATGCCTAGACCCAAAACAAAGCAGCTACACTTTAAATATTTATTGAATAACACCTGGGAGTTAATGGAAGACTTTTTTTTACACTTAGGCTGTGACCAGGTCAAGGACCACAGAAAGAACTATCTGGACAATGATAAAAGAGTGCTCATATATAAGCCTAAACTTAGCATAAGCATACAGAAACTTAGCTATTATATTAGTGAGACATATACTTCCCCATTTATCAGGCTATCTGAAGCCTTTGGTAATTAACTGCACTGATCCTGTTGAACAAACATTGGAAAGAAGGAGAGCAGCACTTTACTGAATTGGTTCCTTCATTGCCATGCAGATTTTTCCCACATGAGCAGGATTTTGTCAAACTTGTTTACAAAAGTATCTTATATATTGGTTCTAAATTTTTAAATAAATATCTCTGTTAATAATAATAATTGATTATTAATCATTAATTAGGTATGAATACATGTTTATGCATGGAAGCAGGAGCATCTGCATTCTAAGTGGGTTTATTTGGGAGACAAGTGCTAAATTACTTAAGCCAAGGCAACTTTAGAGTTTCACAAAAGCAGTAAGGTGCCTAGAGACTTTTATTGCTAAAATAAATAAAGTGAAACTGGTGTTCAGTCACTTCAAAAAAGTAGTAGCAGACTGTTTTGGGGATTTTTTAACTGTGTCTTCAGATTAGTCACCTTTACCCAGCCTCACTTCTGTGAGGTACATAAATTATTTAATAAGTCTAACAATTACAACTTTTCTGCCTGCTGAAAGAGAGACTGGTGAGGAATGAATGACAGTATCATAAGACTTCGACTCTTCTGTTCAATGTGTCTAATTCTACAACCTTAAATTTCAGTTGACATGAAATACATTATAAAGAAAAATATAACCTAACTAGTTCATGAGTAATGGTAAAAAAATTTGCAAAACAAAGGGAAATGAAATTACTTCATCTAATACTGCTGCAAATTCACACTTCCACAGGGCATTGTTCACTCTTACTGTGCAACAAGGGATTGTTTCAGCTCACACAGAGTGGTATGTTGCAGCTTTATAACTCAGAGTAGTGGTTAGGTTGTTACAGCTGCAAAAATAAAAATACAGTCAGCTCTGAAATATTCCTGAGCAGTTTATCCAAACTGCACGTGTTAAGACTTCCAACTTGGCCCTGTACAGTGGCACCTTTGGTCCAGCTTGTTTTATAAGCCCTTAAGGTTGCTGCTGTTGTTTCCAGAAAATTTATTAGTGAGGCTGTAGTGCAGTGCAAAATCACATAACCAGCCTAGGTTTCCTACTTTCTATAGAAAAATCATTTGCATCACTGGTAGAGAAGAAAGGAAGAAAAAGAGACAGAAAACTTTGAGTCACTCTAACTACTAAAATATGCCAAACACAGATGAGATTATTATGCTTAAGGAGAAATTCATCACATAACTACAAAAGACACAGACATCCACAGAGATAATAGCAATGAAGACAGGATGGCAACAGTGTTCCAGGGACCCTACATTTGCTAGCACAAACAATCCTCAGCTATCTTCACTGCTATTTCTACCCAAGAAAGTGAGACAAAAGCCATGCAAGACCACACTGATATGTGGCAGCAAAGTAATCATCAGCACCTCTTCCTTCTTCTGAGATGTAGACATGGAAAGGGAAGTATTGAAGGGCTGCTAAGGGTAAAGGCTTATTTATCACAGCATAACATTCAGCTCATCAGGAGTCCTGTTCCAGCCCCTCACACTCCTATGTGACCTTCATGTGTGGATTTTCTGTCCATGGCAACCAATCTCTGATGAAGGTAGCAATCAGTCCCACTTATCCAAATAAGGAGGCAGGACATAATTGGGCATATGTTCTGGGGTGCATCTGGGACCTCTGGTTTCTATATAATGCAACAAATATAAAAGAACAAAGAAAACGACTCAGGCAATAGGGAGATGAAAGTTGACCTGCCCTAGAACTAAATGGAAATTTCCTGCAAAATGTATTGCTTTTCCTGGGGAATTTTTATTTCAGCAAAATACCACTGGCAGGAAAATGTTTCATATGCAAACTGTATAATCAGCCTATGTGAAAAAAGCAATTTTACAGAGGCATGGGAGCACTTAAGAGACAGGTTCATTTGACACATCCTTGTCTGCCTTTGTTCACATTAGCTCTTTTCAACCTTGCAGAAAGAGAGACTCACAAGACTTGTAAGAGTTTTCTCTTAAAGTAAAACCTGTTGAAGGAATTAAATGAAACTGCCTTAAGGGTTTGCTCTACATGACAAATATAAGGGCTTTAGTTGAATAGAAATAAAACAACTGACAGAAAAGCTTTTCATTCTTTTTTTCTGGCCAACATTAGTTCCTTTTTTTTAATTAATATCTTGATTTTTTTTGTATAAAAAAGACTTCATCCATCTCTATTCCCTTTTTCAAAAAATGTCAAAAAATATCATCCTTTTTGCTTCAATTTCATATTTTTTCATTCCATTTTTATAGGAGTATTTTTGAAACAAATTAAATTGACTTTGCTTCATCCTTTTGTCAGCGTTCTCTAATGCAGAGACTAGATGACTAGAGATTTCATTGCTGATGGATGTTTTAATTATTTGGTTTCCTTCCAGAAGTTTTTGGTAGTGATAGCAATAATGAGCATGACTCCTGAGATTCCTTCACAAGGAGGAATATATTTATATTTCTATAAAAATATACAGTAACTATCAGATCAGTGGTGTCTCTGCAGTACTCTTTCTCCCTGCATGTAGGAAATTATTCTCTTACTTGAGAAGAATAATTTTCTCATCCACTGCAACCTTGCTATCCAAGGACTACAATCTCAGGAATGAAAAGGCTACATGTTGCCAGGCATAAAAATAAAATAGAAGCAAAAAAGACACACAGTGTATTCACCACACAACATGAGCAGCATGACTAAGCTGATGGGGACCACACTGATGAACTTCAGAGAGAAAAGCAGACTAATTATTAGCCACAGAGTATAAATTAGGGTTTACATGTTGAAAAATAAGCCAATTTACTTTAATAAACCCTGAAATTCACTCTAGGTTTCATTGAAGACTTGCTATATTTCACATTTTACTTTTAGTATATCTACATTACTGCCATTTATCCTCTGATTGAACTATAAAAACATAGAAAATGGTGCCATCTAAAACCACATGTAAATTAAATTATCTGGATTTGTGATAAGGATAACTACTGCTCAGAGGGTATCTAACTGTCTAATTGATTAACCTTAAAACCTAAATAAAATTACTAAGGTGGGATACTTATCTCCACATAAAATTAATGGAGAAAGTTAAGATCCTTGATGAGCAGAAGCATATTTTAAGTACTTTGGTTCTGCCACAGAAATCAGATGACTGAAATGGAGTTTGAATCCAGTGATGCCATACACCAGAGTCAGACACATGATGAGCTCCCAGGTCCTAAACTACAACTTCACATAAATTTTTTTCTCATTCATAACACAGGGAGATAACTTTCTGTGTGAGGTATTTTTGTTGGATGAATAAAATCAAGCAGTATGAATGCCTCCTCAGAAAAAGTATTCTTTATGACTCAACAGCTACTTTGGGTTTTTTTTTTTAAACTTGAGGAGTTCTGTATTGAATGTTCTCTGCTCTAGCTAGAAACCTACAAGTGGGCATGTGACAAACACTGAAAGACAAATATGCACAAGTACATACTGTCCCTAACATCTTATCCACTGTGATATAATATTCATTATTATTCTTTAGAGAAGCCTAAAAAGAAAAGAAACACAGCAATCCATGACACATGAAGAGTTGTTCTGCCCAGACCCGCATTTTTGCTGAACTTTGTCATGACCTTGAATGCAAATCAGTCTGGGTATGTGTCCTAGAGATTTATTGCTGTGGTTTGCTCCAATCTTTTCTCAATAAACTGAGTCAAAAATAAATCAGACAGGTCATTAGTTATAGCATGATGCATTTTCCCCTAAATTTTGGGGATGGCAAATGTCTTCATTATTCTCAGAGCAACATGTGCTGTGCGATACCTACTGTGCCACAAAACCCAGTCTAGTCCTCTATGCACCATCTGCTTAACAGAATAATCACCCTGTGAAGTATTTGTCTTTGGCATCCTACCTCACACTATTTTCTGCCTTGAATATCTTTCACTGCATTAATGTTTGCTTAGCCCTGAGATTTATCTTTCCTGTTCTCTGAGTATTATTTAGAGTTATTAATAAAATTGAAATAATCTCCTTTGCCATATTTGGGTTGTCTACAATGTAACTGAAATGAAACATTTTAGAGAGTTACCTCAATGGAAACTCCATAGCTAAGAAAATTCTTGTGGCATTAGCATCAAATGTTCTATGCAAAGGAATTGTTTTTCTTCAAGGAATTTTCCAGTAAATCTCATAAAAATAGCATTCCTTTTGATGTTTCCATTCTATACTAGTGTATCTTTGCCAGCTTTTTATTTAAAAGACATTTTGTAACATAAAGAGTATTTTCCTTTGTTTTTTATCCTCCATTTGTTCAGTGCTTTATACCTAGTCAGAGCCAATGATGACTGTTTCATTTACATTTTAGTCATAAATCTGCATTTCCAGGGACAGCATTAGACTCACTAAGCAGCAGTGGAATTGGTTCCTTTATCACTATGGTCCCTTTATCACCATGCTGTCTGTTTTCTCCGGAAATTGTTAATTCTGCACTGTTCACTCTTTTCCCTTACCCAGCATTTGTTGGGCAGTAAGATATACAAGCATTTGTTATGTATACATAGATGTGACTTACCTAAAGAGCTGCACCTGAATGAACATGGCAAGGCAATGGTGTCATCTTCTGAACTAATACTCATGTTAACATTTCCTTTTTCCAAAATTAAAATAGATCCACAAAAACATAAGAAATTTTCTATGTCTAAGATCAAAATGTAACTATTTATTCTGTAACACATTAATCCTGACTTTGATGGCAGCTGTTACTTTTTTAGTAGTCAACCGATAATTAAAAATTTTCTTAGTTGCATATCCCTAGGCAGGGATCTTGCCTCTCTTGTGCCTTATTCCAGAACTACAAGTAAAATATTGTCTAGACATTTTGTTTTAATTTGTTTGAAATCCGTACAGAATAAAGGAACAAATTTGTCAGAGTAAAACAGAAACTATACTAACCACATCTTCATAAAAAGCAATAAAGATCTTGTCTCCTTAATTCATTTGTATACAATACCACTACCATACCATTATTCCACATCCAACTCTTTAATTGATTGCAGCAATGAAGATTTAAGTTACTTGGATCCTGTTTTTTTCATTTCAGCATACAATAATCCCCACTGATTTCCAATTTAACGTTCAGTTCTTTCACTTTAGGACAAAGAGACAGATCACACTTATGCACAATCATCCATATGGAGTCTGCTGGAGTTTCCATCACAGAAAGAACAAAGTCATATTCAAATATTTAAAAAACAAAATCCTAAGGAGTTAGTGTGAAATAGGTCAGTCAATCAGAGGAGTTTGAAGTAATACACAACCAGTATGATTCTACCAGTAGGCAGAAAATACTATTTTAACTAGGAATTGTGTAAAGAATGACTTTGGGTTCTGTTAGTATTAATGGGAAATGGTGACATTCCTCATGAAGGATATGTTAGTTTTTGTCCTTTCATGTTCTAAAACCCATGTCCCTTTCATGGGCTTTTATCCAAAATATAGTGTCTTCATGTTTTTGACAAGTGGCAGCAGAACATCTGTTTCTTTAGCCTTTTCATTGCTGCCAGGAATTAGCCATACTCTTTGACTTTTTAACTCTCTCTGAGACTGGATATTTGAGGCACATAAAATAAAAAGACATCCTCATGGAGCAAAATTTCATTTCCCTATTTTTACTTCATTTATGTAATTTATTTTTAAACGGTATTTCAACTGAAATATTGGAAGAGGTCTAGCATATGGCTTTTTATTGTGAGTTTTTTTAAACTAACTATTAACATAATCTTGAGATTTCAAGTATTTGTACAGCATATAGAGAAAAAAGTCCTACAATATTGTTTCAAATATTAAAGGTTTGCCTATTTACTTCTCACAGGATAGAGGCCCTAGAGAAATAGAGAATATGGATATGTTTTAAGTTCCATTATGAATTCTTATTTTTGCATCAAGGTGACTGGCTGCATACAATCATAGAATATGCTGAGTTGGAAAGGACCCACAAGGATCACTGTGTACAACTTCTGGTCTTGCACAGGACAGCCCCAAGAGTGACACCACAAGCCTGAGAGCATTGTCCAAAAGTTTCTTGAACTCTGCCAGTGATCACTTATGTGCTGTGCCCACTTCTCTGGGGAGCTGTTCCAGCGCCAAAACACCCATTGGGTGAAAAACCTTTTCCTGATATCCAACCTAAACCTGCCCCGACACAAGTTCAGACCTTTCCCTTGGGTCCTGTCACTGTCACCACAGAGCAGAGATCAGTGTCTGTTCTTTTACTTTTCTTTGCAAGGATGCTGAAAACCTCAATGAGGTCTGCCCTCAGTTCTCCCCTTCTCCAGGCTGAACAGACCAAATAGTCTCAGCCTGTCCACAGAGAGCAAACGAAGGGTCGGTCTCTGATGGCACAGTTTTATGTCATACATGCTGGAAGTTACTTTTCTAAAGTGGCTAATTTCTTAGAAAGAATATTTTTCATATAACTTTTCCATATGCTACTCTACCAAGGCAGAGAAAATAAGAATAAAAGATGGAGGCCAAAAGCAAAGGGAACAAAGCAAAAGTGCCTATGGCAATATAAAAAGGAGCAAAAGCAAGATGTTCCTACTATTAACTTGCTACTTACTAGAGGGGAGGTGGGAGATGAAAGACAAAATAAAATAAGAAAGATCTGTAATGCCCTGATCTCTGAGGATCCCACTAAGAAAAGAAGAAACCTACCAAAGACTAAGCAGGAAATAATTTATTTGAAAATCTGCTAACAATAGTGTTACTGTAGCAAACACTGATTGGTTGAACTCTGTCCCCAGATAGTTATGCCCCTGTTTTTGCCAATATATTTATAAATTGTCTCAGAAAATGAGTAAATCATTTTGCAGGGAAATCCTCTTGATTTTTGAAAGTGATCATCTCCAATCTCCTCCTTGTCCTTTTCTACTTAGACCCACTTCTAGTCCCCATCTTTACATGTTTTTATAGTGTTACTCTGAAATAAAACGTGAAAAATATGTCTATTTATCTGTCAGATCTTACCTTAAATGAAGATTCAGAGGTGTAAGGTTTATCAGGCAGATGAAGAGTTTATCGTAAACCTGTTTAATTCAACACAAGAAATGAGAGAAAAAAATACTATTGTTTGTATTTCATTTAAGCATTTTTGGTAGAACCTGTCTCTACTCAAAATATTGTACATGTATAATTGATTGAACTTGCTACAATTAACAGAAATATCTCTCACAATTCTCCAAGAAGAAATTATTATTGTGAGACCACTTTAGCACTGACATTTAGTCCCAGCCTCATGGAATCCAAATAAACACTGCTCCACAAAAAGGAATCTGCTCAATTTATTCTTATACAAAATGTCTGTGTTGACTTAGGTAGGAGCTTGTCGCTATTATTTAACAAAACCACATGTTTGTTTTTAAAAGCTGACAAAGACCACTTCTTTCCATATGCAAAGCCTGAGTGCTTTTTCCAGAGTTACCTGAAAGCTGCACTTTTGCAGAATACAACAGGGAGGGTTGGCTCATCTTCTTTTAAACCTTATCAAAACCATTTATATTTGAACAGTAATGGATTATGTGCTCATATTTTACCAGGTATTTCCATTACTTTATAACAGTCAAGGCTCCAGGAAAAAAATTCCAAATATGATTAATGATACAGCAGATTCCTGTAATAGTGGTAAAATATGCAGCCATCTAAAAACACACAGGAACAGTTTTGAAATTATGAACTTCCAAGGAGATTAATTTCACTGGAGCACCAGCTCTCTGCTACATATGATTCTCAGTGTCACATATGAAATGCCTTTGATCCTAGCTGGCATTAGTCACTGCTCTGGGTACAATCTATCCCCTGGTAAATAAGCCCTCCTCTGTGCAGACATGCCTAGATGGTCAAAATGCAAAGATGTTTGACTTAGCTCAGGCTTTGTACAGTTTTACATGGCTGCCAGAAGAAAATTGGCTTCTATCCCAGTCTCTTGAAATATATGTAAGCCACTTGCAAATTGTGTGTGTTTGACTTTACAGATGTATCTCGGCTCCTTCTTTGTCAAGTCAAAGTGCCACCAAATCAATAGTCTCAACTTCTGACACAAGTCTGCCACTACAGAATGCTGAGATGCTTCTTTAATTCAAACCTCATTCCGTTAGATCTATTGAAAGCAATTTCATGCTACCAACTCTGTGAGTTCTAAACCCACTACCTGAAGAACTTCAGCAATTACCTTGTGAGAAAATGTCCACTTCCATTTTTATGCTGTACTCCACATAATAGTAATAATACTGTACCATTTCCCAAAAAGGAGTTCTGGAAACAATTAATGTTTTCAAAACATGCTCAGGATACAAAATCACAGGTAAACAAGTAAAGCCCAATATAGCACAATTAGTACTGAAAGGTATGCTATGGCCTTCCATCCAATCATCTTCTGAGGATATAAGACCCAAACCGTGAGCTTTAAAATTTTCAATTCAAAAAGAAAAATATTTTCCAGAGAATAAATGGAAATAGATCCATAAGGGCTGAAATGACAACACAAACAGGAGTTTATAGCGTGCAAAAACTCCAGCCACAGATGTTTTCAGTGCCAAACGGCTGAATTTGGTTTAAATGAACATAAACAGTGTGATTTTCATTACAAGTCACAAGTTTCCCTAGTTCAGGCTTTATTCCCCAAGTGGATATTAATGCAGACAAATTTTTTATTTCACATTGACATTTTCTGCAGTCATAGAGAAATAGCACACCCCTGGGTACCTGTGACCTTTCTCACATTATGAAGAGAAAGGAATACATGGAACTTTATATAATGAGAGAAAAAGCAGCATAATATAGATACCAATGAGAACAGTGCTCCTGGCAAATAGGAATAATGAAGGAATCATCTAACATGGAAACTTCATGATGTGCTTTCAGAGCGATGGCAGAAAAATCCTCAAACACCAAGTTATAGCTGACTTACAGATGGGTAGGCAAGCACCAAGTTTACACAAAAGAAGAAATACATGATCTCCTGACTGAAAACTGCAATGAGGCATCAGAACAACTCACACAGCTCACAACATCCTGCTTGTCAATCGCTTCCCAAAGGCACTACAGAAAATGACAGGCTGCAACGTGAATAAATTTTTCTGCCACCTTGAACATGGATGGCAGCCCCCTTTGCATGACCATGCATCATCTTGCCATGGCACCAACATCCCTATCATCTTTTGCTGGTAGACACCTGTATTAAAATCACTCAATTACCATTCAAAGGACTCTATGATGCCTGTCTTAGTAGAAGATAAAAAAATCTCTGCCTCCTTCTTCAAGGTATTATCACTTAACTAGTGGCTGCTTAGCATCAGCTCACTACCAGCTCTAATATTTTAATACATGATTGCTGGCAACACGGTAAAACAAGAAGAAATCTACATGCATGTTGGGCATCCTACAGATTAAAGGAAAGTGGTTCATGAACTGGCCCCAAGCATTATTATATTTGTATAGTAAAGACAGAGGATCTTGCAGTGTTACTTTTCAACTATCAGAGATATTTGATTATTTGCTTTTAATGCAATACACACACAATGCAATAAATGCCATTACCAAAAAGCATTAGAGAAACTTGTGGGGAAAATTCCTTGCAACATCATTGCAACCCATATGTTTGAAGTTAGTGACAAATTAAGTTGCATGCAAAGTAAATCTAATCAACAGAAGATAATTATAAGTACAAATCAAGCATATCATAACCTCATAGACAACACAAGCTGTGCCCAACTATAGAAGACACTCTGCATTTAAATATTTTTTACTATTTCTTTTGCTTAGTATCTGAGGTTGTTCAACTTAACTAGCAGCTGTACAAGAAAAAAGAACAATTAGTTTAGTAACATCACAAGGATCATTCAGATTCACAAACTGAGAGAGCAGCAAATGGTTTAATATGGTTTTTAGGACTAACAATATTTTTTTTATTTACATTACTTAGTTTCCAGAAAAGTATGTACAGAACATCTGATAGGAGCATAAAGGGCTGTAATTCTTTCTATGGAATCAGGCCTTATGTGACAAATCACCACGGTACTTCTAAGAGGCATATAATCAGAAATCATACATTAATCTTCACACTCACACTGAATGGAAAGTGTCTGCAGAGCTCAAGGAGAACAAGGGTCAGTAGGTCTCTGTGTATTAGAAAGACCAGGCAGCATTGTTGCATTAGCTAACTAAGAGAAAATTTGTCTGCAAATATGAATGCTAAGATTTGAAGGCATTAAGGGAAGGGCTCTAGCTCATGCTAGACTTAAAACTCCAGATTCATCCATTTTGTAGTAGTCCATAATGTCAGACAGACAGGTCAGCAGCTGAACAAGCTGATGTGGCTGCTACACACAGAACAGTGACTTGCAGTGACTGCAAATTCAATCAGAGACACCAAATATTGAATCACATAACTTGCTAAGTTGAGAATCTAGCAAAGACTCTCAAGCCACACTGTCCCTATATATTGGGTTTTGCCTCATATTCATCTTCTGTAACAACTTTAAACTTAAATACTAGATTTTATATCCAATTTGGAATGCATAGATATATATACCCATTAAAGGAGAAATTTTATTTAAAACTTCACAATTTTGACATCTGAATGAAGTTCATTATCCCAATACTTATGGCAATGACTGAATTTAAACCCTGAGGTTAATTTTCATTTAATTGCACATATATTAAGAGTGATCACAGTAAGGCTGTCTGCTCTTAGTATTCTGAAAACTCAAGATAAGTAACTACTAAGTCCTATTTCAGCAATGTTTGAAAACTATTTTCATGTTACATGAAAATTCAATACCATACTGGATAGCAATATCATTCATAGTACAATAGAATGCAAAATTTCAGCTAAGTGTCCTGAATATCACAGAATCTAATTTCAAGCCCCTGTTTTCAACTTCTGTGCATTTTAAAAAGCTTTGAAAAATACAGATATTCAAAAACATAGTTATCCTAGGCAATTATGGAAATTATGTTAGCACTATGGAAGCATAATATTTCCATTCATCTCTTCCACTTTAATAGAACCATAGGAGGAGAAACTTGTTTCATTTTCACACTGAATGTGCTGCCTACACTATGAGCTTCATTCATTAGTTTTCAGAAGAATATTTTCATGTCTGATAAATAGTATTTCTGGGCCAATTTTACAGCTGTGTGTCAGACAGAAACTGTAAAAAGGCATGTTTACACTGGATTATTATCCAATTTGATCACATGTTCAAGACTTAAACATTTATAAACAATGTGATTTTTTGCAATTACAAATATTATATGGCTCTTGTATGTTCAGCTTGTCAAATCTTTTCAAAGATCAAATGTAATCCATCAATTTTTTTTTTTCTCCAAGTGCATTCATCTGCAACATCCAAGGGAGAGCAGCTCCTCCCTTTGTATTACAGTTTGTCTCAGACTTATTTTCTTGAGAGTTTTCTTCCTTTTCATGCATCACTATAAAATTTTGTTTGGAAAGTACCAGAAATGTTACTATAATTTGTATAATAATTTGAAAATTCCTCCTCATAAGATTTATGTTATTACCTGAAATGGATGCTCTATAGCAGGAGATCATCTGGTTTTCAAAATGTCTCTTATGCATCTTATACTGGCTTGCCCATCATTCAATGCATTTAAGATGTTGGTGATGTGTGAAATTACACATACAAGTTTGCTAAAGATATCTGCCAACATCTGAAAAGCCTCAGATGTACCAGAAGCCAAATTTAGGGATCAAACTGAGTAAAATATTCTGTTTATCTAAAGGGATTTTAAAAGAACAATTTTTCTAACCCTATTTACTTCTTTATACTCTGGTAAGAGAATTCAGTATTTATTATCTTCATTTCATTTTTTCCCCATAGAACCCAGCAGCATAGATCCTCCTACCTGCAAAATCTGTCTTTACATTATGGATTCTATAGAATCATCTCTGTTGTCTGTGTCATATAAATAAGAAATAAATATATGTGATCCAGGAAAAAAACACTGTTCCCAGCTGTATTCAAACAGTACCAAGTACTCTCCTTACACTGGAACAAACTTCCTTTACTCTAGACACGTGACAAAAGGGTCACCACTCCTCTGCTTCACTTCTACAAAAAATACCCTACTTTTGAAAATTCAGAAACAGGGACTGATTAAAAGATAGTTATTAAAGAAACTGAGGTCTAAGGCACTTAACTCAGTTGCCACACTTAACAAGCAGTCACGCACCAAGTGGACACAGTAATTGCCCATATACGACACCATATTTAAAGAATTACACATTTAGGAGAATTTAGTGCAGAATGAGAGAAAGAAAAGTGGGTATCCTGCAGATGACATTGCAGGCTGAGAAAGTGAAAAGCTGAGATTTTTTTAAAAATTATCTATAACCCCTGAGAAAACAGCAATTCTATAAACTGAAACTTGGCAGCTGAAACTGCCAAATCAATGTTTCTTTCAATCAACGTGAATCAGTAACTTCATACCGAAAAGTGCCACAACAGAGTCTGCTACTAGCTCTCCCTCATCTTATACTCATCTATAAATAAAACATACACTGACACAGCATACACATGAGCTTTGACACAACTGCAGAGATATATGCTTTCTTCTAGAAAGGCCATTCATTTATTTACACAGGAGAACCCCATTCCAGATGGACAAGTGAAACAGATGCTTTTCAAATCAGCCTAATGATTTGTTCACCCCTGAGAGGCAAAATTTTGTCCTCAGTGGTAAATAATACTTTATCAAGATGCCCAGATTAGTCTTTCTGTTTTGCAGGCAAATGGGAATTAATTCAAAGTCACACTACTAGTTGTCTGTATAAATAATTTGGTACACATACTTAAGCTGTCCATGATGAACTTCAGAGAAAGCAATACACACACACACAAGTACATACAAAATTCAAAACCATCATGGATTTTTGTATTTGCTAGCCCTCAAGACAAGCAGAAATTAAATTAGTGCCTAAATAAATCTAGTCACACAATTAAATGAGAGCAAATATCACTCTGAAAGGTTATAGGTAGCAAAAATATTATTTTTCAATATGGTTATAACAGCAAAGAGTAAACCTTGAAAAAGGGTACAAAGACTTTAGAATAAGAAAATCATTATGGATGTTATAGTTTTACATGTATCTGAGAAAGAAAAATCCAGTTTAAGCCTCACTGTCAATGGACAGAGAATTTAAGATAGCATAATAAAGAATATGATAAGCCATTTCCTTCTGTTAATTCTATATTCCAACCTGCCTTATTGTGATCCTTCCAGAGGGTAATTCTAGACTGCAATACCAAGATGGGAAGAAAATATTAACAGTTAGTTTGCAGTACTTTTGTAGTGTCTCAGTCTATCACAATAGATCCCAGTTTAGTTTACCACTATTTTTCTGCCTTTATTTATAAATAATAGAATGGAAATATAAACACATTCAGTGCTATATTACAAAGATCTTGTAGTGAGAAAGAGACAAGTTTTGTTAATGTCATGTATAAACATCAAGCATTGAAATAGACTTCTAATTTTTATTTGAATCCTAACACAGATAGAGGAAATAAGACTTTTTCAAGATATAAATAAAGAATCACCCATTTGTTTTGAGACACATTGAAAATGTGTTATCTCTCTGAAATATCTTTACCAGTACTGAATCTCTGCTGGACTTAGAATCACAACTTGTAGATAACTTTTTCTGGGGAACTTACAGAGGTGAGGAAATAGAGAAAAAATTCTTTAGAAAGAGGCAAATGACGAAGCCAGAAGAAACTCTGTGCCAGATGCACAAAGAGAATGAACAAAGAGAATTAACTTAGATCTTACAAAATCCTGCTCAGATACCATTTTTTATTGATGTAGCTGGGATTCTGAGTACATTAACTGGAAGTGATGCTTCACTTGTATTTTGCCTAGTTCTGGCACCTTTAACACAGAGGACAGCAAGGTTCAAATGTCTTTTGACTGAGAAAATATGTACCTGTCTCATGAAAAGAGCCTTGATAACCAGGCTATAACTAGTCTGGAACAAGGTGCTCTCCTTTGAAAATTGTTCCTCAAACTACAGAATAATTACAGGCTAAATAAAGAAAAGACAGAAATATCTCTACAATCTGGTAACCAGAGCACTCAATATGGAATGGAGAGAGTTGAATTCAGTATTTCCAATGGCTATTATTTATTATATGTTCTGTCTCAAGAATATTGACAGATCCATAGTCAGCTACTTACTTTAACATACTCTTACAGAACTAGTCAGAGGTCCATTTTGGGGTGAAACTATGAGAATTTAAACAAAAATTTGGATTTAGTCTTACCTAAGTATGATTTTAATCATCTACAGTCTTCTAAATCAGTCCATCTATTTTACATTCCTGTCTCAGGGTGGAGGTGCATATTAATCTACAACAAGCACAGAAAGTCTAAGGACTTGTTAAACAGTGATGGTTAACTTCCAGGTCATTAAACTACAACAAGAATCCTACTCAGAGAAATTCGGTTTCTCAAGACTGAGCAGAACTTCAGTTTTGAAAATCAGCCATAGTGACTAATTCCTCCCTGGTTTCAATAACAACACTTAGTGAGGAATGAGGCAGGTTTACTTTTAGCTCGTGTCTGAAATAGCCTTGTCAGTAAGAATCTATTGACTTAAACAGGCTTTGGAAAGAAATGTAATACCAGAAAAACACATTCTCATAGGTCGACCTCTACTACTTGACTGGTTTGTTATACAATTACTTTATGGCCAAATTGCTGAGATCTGGTGCTTATATAATGTTAATAAGCCAAAATACACAATGTATAGTGAGTCAGAAAAGCAAATGTGTGTAATCTGTCATTCTGAAATGTTTAGGACTTGGGCTTGTGAGAGACTGAGATGTTAATGGCGAATGACTCGAATATTTGGCCATTTGTGGAGGTGGCAGGTGCTTTGCTGGGACAAGGTTTGCAACCCCAGACAGGCAGGAGGGGAGGTTCTGAGCGTGTAGTGGCAAAGCCACTGGTCTGCATAAGACAGAGGGGTGAACGCTCAGCACGAGAGGCTCTGGGCTTTGAGCCAGATGAGGGAAATGGCTGATGATAAGCAGATCCTGCAAGGTGGGGTAGTGCTTTTTAGCACACCAATACCCTCTCCCCACCCCGGGGAAGGCCACATCCATATGGGACATTCACATTCACACATGTAGGACTGAGAATGTTCATCCCTTCTCTGCCTCAACTGCACTGGTGTGAGAGGTGGCTTCATGTCCTAGAAAGGCTCATAAACCATCAAAGACCCCCAAAGCACCCCCCAGACTCATTCCTGAGCCCTTCCAACAGAGGACTGTGCATGATCCACAGTGTTGCAACAGACGGTGTGAAACTTCTGCCCAGGGGAGGTACTGGGATGCTCACATCTAACCTCAGGTGGAACCAACAGGAATTTGTGTTTCATGGGATTTCCCCCACTCCCTGTGGATCAAGTCTGAAAACATCCCTTTGACAAACAGACATTGAAACTTCAACAATCAAGTCTCATCTCTTAACCAACAGGTGGTGATGTCTTTCTACTCTTATCCTTTCTTTCTCTTTCTTTTCCTCATACACTTCCTGAAGTGTTATTTTTATTCCTTGATATTGTTGCATTTCTTTAGATAATAACAACCAAAACAGCTACATATCTGCTTTCCATTACAACCAAACTGTACTAAAATATATATTATATATATATGTTTAGAAACATCAGTAATTCAGTGTCATTTCACTCTAAGGAAAACCTAAGGGTTAGTAGAACCTCCTGAGGAATCTATTACAAGAACCTGAGTTACCCCCACCTTCAGGTTCTAACAGCACTCCATTCAGAAACTTCTCCAGTGTTTAAAAGCTTATTAAATTAAATATAATTAAACAAACAGAAACCTGATATGTCTTATTAATGAACAGAAAATGTCAAAATTAAGTGCATTAATTACTTGAAATTTTGTGACTTCTTGCCTATTTCAAATTACTTTTAAGGAAATAAGTGCAAGTGAAAGGCAGATTTCTCCTGGAGATGTATCTCACATTAAATGTCAGTGACTTCATTCAAGATGCAGAGAGAAGACAGAGTGGTTTCATGAGAAAATCGTAGGCATTTTTTATTTCTATTTCTAACTAGCATTTGAAATAATATAATGAAAAAGATATTAAAAATTGTATTTGAAATCTTCGAAGGAACCAAAGAGTTGTACATGTAGCTTCTGAAGAGATTTACATTGGATGCTTCCATCTTTTTCAAGTCTGTTGAATACTTGAGACTCTCTCTAAAACAATTCTATCATTAGAGCCATAGGCAGAGATAATTCTAAGGTGCCATGCATCTCTTAAAAAGAGATATTTTGGTGCTATTTTCCAAACCTGATTTCAATCATAGTAGTATTAGACTATAATTTCCACTATATTGGCTGATAATATTTAACATTACTGCTAAAATAGTTCAATATAGACAGTTAGGAAAGCATTAACATATAATCTTGTACATCTCTTAATAGTTGAGCACAGAGAGTAGCATGGAGCATACAGATAAGAATGACATGAAACAGAAACTGAGCTTCAGTTGTCAGTAGGTATTATCAAATCACCTTTCAACTCTATCATTGAGGAACTCAGCTACTTTGGTCTTCCATTTTACAGGTACTAACTGATTTGCAGTGTTACCAAGTGATTTTGGGAAGAATGCAATGTAAATACATTAGACAGTACATGCATTAAAAAAATATGTGTATGTCTAGTATTAAAAACCTTTCCACTGTCTTCTAACCAAAGAGGTTACCAAAAAAGAGAAAAGTATACAAAAGTTTCAAGCCTGCACAAAGCTCTGTAACTCTAATGAGTTTTATGCACCATTTATAGAAACACCTGAAAAATTAAGCCCAGCAGGGATCTGTGTTGTTATTGGTTACAAGACCAGGATACTACACGGTAGCAGTAATACCATGAGCTTTGAAGTGACCACATTGTTACAGCAAAATGCCATCTGGTATTTTCCCCTGTTTCTCCATAAGTGACATTTATATGCTGGAGCTGCTCTAATAACCTTTTCTCAAAAGGTGAAAACACTAAACAGATGTGGGTCAAAATGAATTGTTTATATGGTATAAGACTTCAGACAGGCAAATTAGAGTTTTTAAAGTTATTTTCCCCTACTAACGCAACTACACTGTGAAAAAAAAAGCACAGCACAAAAAAAATCTACAAACAGGACAAACAAACAAAGCCAAGACTTCACATAATCAGAATATATAAATGTATATCTAGAAAAAGGACAAGATAATCTTGAATCATAACTTGGAGATCTCAAAATGCCAGATATTTTCTAGAGAAATCTTCTGACCCACAAGAGATACATGCCACTAAACAAGATAAGCATTGCAAAGGAGTGAAAAAGGAAATTATAAATTTAAATTTCTCACCTGATATGCATTTTATAATGTCAAAGCTGAATTCACATTGAAGCCATACCTCCATTCTCATTATACAATTGCAGTATGTAGGGTTACATTTAATCATTTGTAGCTGCTCAATTCAACCAAGACTATCTGTAAATTTACTAGAAACAGCTAAGTATGTGACATCAAACATCTTAGTACAACAGTAGGTTACCAATCATTAGATTTCTTTCATTCTCTTCAGGTATTAAAACTGTACATGATATCCCTGAATAAAATAAAATACAGAAAGAACCTAAAAATGCCATAAAGTTACAAAGTATTACAAATTGCTTCAAATATTAGAAATGCCATAAAGTAAACCTAAGACACTGAAGACATGGGTTTTTTTCTACACAATGAAAGCATTTACAAATATATTTTTACCCATAAACATGACAAGATCTTTGAGTATCATCCAAACTAAGTGATGAATGAGGGAGGTTTTCAATTGCTGCAGTGCCCACTTAGGCTGAATAAATTCTCTTTTTCTACCCCCTCAGAATCCTGCGAGGTTTTTTCTCCTGACTTACACCATTTTCCCATTTCTCTCTAGATGCTGTAAGGCATTATAGCTAAAGTTTTAGAAAGGGGAAGTCTCACCAGATCACAGGCAATTGCTGCTGCTAGAAGTGTCCCTCATTCCCCCAGCCAACTCTCTGTTAAATTGGTTCAGCAGCCTCGTGAAATTTCCCCTTAAAAGGACAATTAATCCTTTGACCCAATAAAGTGAGCCCTTAATCCATACCATAGCACTTCAGGAACTCAATTACATTGAACTGTTCAATGAACTGTGATCTTAGTCTTTCTTCATTGTAACTCCTTTTCAGTTAACTTATAGTGAAATATTTGGACAGATTGTTACAATTATCTACCTTCTTCTATCAGGTTCTTTTCCTGCTTCTCTATGAATGATTCTTTATATTCATAGTTATTTACACAGCAAATTTTACTTGTATGCTATCAAAAGTAGCCCTCTAACTTTTTTTTTTTTAATATTCTGCCTATAATTGTAACAAAATCACTTGCTTTTATTTTTATGCTGGTTTGAGTTTCAATACTGAGAATTAATTCTTGATTTAGTAAGCAATGTAAACTCAAACTAAGTTTTAAACATCTGCACTCAGAGATTTGGGGCACTTTTGCTTAACATTAACCCTTAAGCAGAAGCAAGTAAAAAGTAAATTTACTCCACAATAAAACTGGTATACTCCTACCAGTCTCAGAAACAAACAAACAAAAAAATTTAATCGGACTAGAACAGAAAAACAAAATTAAAACAAACAAAATCCCAAAAAAACAAACAAAACCCACCAAACTGGAAGAACAAATAATTTCATCATGTCTTAGCCCACATGTGGATCTCTTGCATTAATGATGCATTAATTTATTTACACAATACTATTGAGACTCCTGGCCATTTCATCTCACTGGAATGAACGTGACAATAGGTGCATGTGTCTCAGTCTTGGAGCTTTCTTGTTTCACTTCATTTTCAATGGTAGCCAAAAGACAAGGGAGTCTATATAAGAAAACAGCATTCTTTACAGACACCTCTCTGAGGCTGTCCTGGTTTGTGCTGTTCTAGGCAGAGCTGTTGCTAAATCTCTTGACACAGGATAAGCCTGTTTTGTGAATAACTTCTGCCATCTACTTATCTTTTCTAATGTCACTTTAAGACTTTTCATGTTATTGAGATCACCCTAAGATACACTGCACTGAAAATATTGATGGGGAATTTATTTTTTTATATATATCTTATTTTTTTTATATCTTATCTAATTTCTTATTTTTTTTTTTATCTTGGCATTAAATTTTTATAATAGATAAATCTGTATTAATCCTTTATGTGGATAATGACTAGAGAGAGTGAGCAGTTCTAATAAATTCTACCACAGCAGCAATGCTTTTAAACAATTAAGCATCTTTCTTCAGTGATTCGTGTCAAGCCAGGTCTGTGTTTCTCACTTGAATAAATAACTAAGGGAAAGACACAAGATAGAAATGTAGAATAATTGATAATTTTCTCGGTGGAGAAAAGCAACCTTTTCAAAATTGAGAGGGTCTATGTGGTTCAGCATACTTATTAATGAATAATCATTAATTGAATCACTAGAAACCAGAGTGAATAGTATGTTCAAAAAGCAGAAAATGACACAAAGTTATTTAAGTTGGTCAAGACAAAGTATATTGATTTTTAACAAGCAAGACTCAAATTAAATTCTTAAATAGTTGTTAAATCACTTTTAAAGGTTATTAATAAGAGAGAATTTTCTGTTCTCAAACCCAGAATCTAGTCACAATCAGAACCTTACATTTCTGAATTTAGACTCAAGGTATCACTTCACTTTTCCATTCCAAACTTTATCTTGAAAGTTTGCAGTGGTGTGGCCCTGTATACCAGGGAGTGCTTTGATTGTCTAGAGCTAATGATGGTCATGATAGGGTTGAATATTTATAGAACAATAAGGCAGACATCCTGGTAAGAGTCTGTTACAGGTAATGTATGGCCTTTGGAAGAAGGGCCAGGCATCTTAGGAGGACTAAAAGCATCTTGTGAGGTTATGCAGGCATAAAATTAGAAGGGGAAAACCCCAACTAGGACTTAAGCTGGTTACTGCTATAAAAGACAATAAAAATGTTTCTATAAATACATTAGCAACAAGAGGACCAAGGAGAATCTCCATCCTTCATTGGATGCAGGACAAAACACAGTGACAAAGATAAGGTACTTAATGCCTTCTTTACCTCAGTTTTAATAGTAATACCTATTGCTCTCTAGGTACCCCTTTTTTCCAGCTACTTCTGCTGGGCATGTCTTACTTGCCCACAGCTTCAAAAAAAGCATGTTGCAGAGGATTGAGAAATGTAGATAAAGTGGCCAAAACAGAAGAAAACTTGATACGTAATAAGTCAGTAACTAGCAAAGCAAAATGTTGATTAAATCACATAACCAAGGCAAACCACTTGTGAAGTTTTGGGATGGAAAAAAGAAGCTACTGTGTTCAATGTATGTGTGTAACATTGACTGAGTCAAAATGATGAACTGTAGGTGTGTAACATTGACTGAGTCAAAATGATGAACTGTAGGTGTGTAACATTGACTGAGTCAAAATGATGAACTGTAGGAATGCTGAAACTATGAGAATACAGTGTCTGGGAGAAAACTTTCCCTAGCTGCATATACTTCATTCATTCTCTTCTTTACTCCATTTGCTCTGGTGTCTCATGGCTGAGATGTATCATGGAAGTAGAGAATCAGTCATGAGGAGCATCTGAATACTATGCACGAAAACAAGCACAGCAGAATGAGCTTTCTGATGAACCACACTATCTGAAACTAGTGAAAATGCTGACTAGCTCTGCTCTCTTTACTAAAAAGGTGTTCTAGAAACACACCTTCCTAAAGCAGCAGTTACAGTTTATGACCTAGACATGCATATCACTCTGCTTGAAGTGACATTTATTTCCATCTGCTGTTTCATTATTCATTACTTCAACTGTGTTGTCATAAGTTGTTTGTGGACCATTAAGTAGAACAAAACTGGGTAAGAAAAACACTACTACCTAGCTTAGCTGGGTTTATGAGGAGGCAACAGTGTGATTTGGATATTATATGCATGTTCAGATCCTAGTGTGCTGTTCTAAATTCACACAGAAAAACAGTCATAGAGAAATAGCTTTAGAGGTTTCAGAAGCAGGGAAGAAGTCAATAACTAGGAAATGACATCTGAAATGGCACATTCTCAAGTCCTGCAATGTCTGCTGTACAAATTCTGAAGTGTATCCTAAAATCAAGTGATGTTGCCTTCCTGTGCCATCTGTGGATAATTTGTGACACACATTGAACCTATTTATATACAAAGATCTAGTGGAGGAGAGAGGATTGTTTGTACTGAAGTACCTCAATATATGTATTGCAGAAAACACACAGTATGCAATAGCAACAAAACTGGGAGGTATCTCTAAATAAAATAGTATCCTTGCTGTCTAATGAATTTTATTTTAAACGGTAATAATGTTCTTTTATTCTATTATAGAGTTACAGTGCATATATTGTCAGAAATAGGTATTTCGAAAGTACACTTTCAGTAGTACTAGATTATCTTTCATAAAACTCACTGGCAAAACCTTAATGCTTTTTGTAGTAGTATAACAGCTCTGAGATAAATTTTCTGAACAACTCTCTCCTTTATTTCTTTTGTTAATATTGCTTCTTTGTTTCCTCTTGGCTTATGTTGAAGTACTCACTGATGAAATATATTAACTTTATTTAGAAGATTCACAGTTAATTTATCAAAAAAATTATCCAGGAATCATAGCAGATAGAAATTAAAGCATTTGTTTTGTCCATAAGTGCCTGAAGACAGAAATCAACTTGACAGATCTACAAGCAATTGTTTCCTGAAGGTTTCCAAAGTGGAAAATCCAAATGTTATAGACAATTTATTTCAGTTGTTTATTATCTTCACCCTTAGCAATCTTCCAGTAATATGTGGTAGAAAACTTCCTTGTTGAAACCTGAACTGTGTAATTCTTTCCTGATCCTACGTCACTATGATGAACAGTTCCCTTCAATTTTCCTGCTGCCTTATATGTATTTGAAAACAACAGTGTTCTCTGAAAGTCTTTTTTTCTCTTTATGTTAGATAAGCCCAGTTGACTTCGTTCTTCCTTCTAGGAAGGACTCTAATAATTTTTCTCATATTTCACTGAAACATTTTCCCTTTTCAAGGTGTAGTCTATTGTTTTAGTATATTCTGTATCTCTGGCCAGGTTGGACAGATATTATAAGCCTCATCATATGAAATCCACCTAATCTCTAATTTTGTGGAATTGATTGTAAAATACTGCGCATGCAATGGGTATACTCATGCTCAGAGTAATCCTACACATCTGCAGTGACTGAATGGCACTGATAAAACCATAAAGATCCTTTCTCTTACATCAAGAGTGAGATATCACATGGTTCAGTAAGCAATTCCAATGACAGTGGTTTACACATCAATATACTGATGATGGCCACCTTGATCTGCACTTTACAGGAACAGTTCTGATTCTCATAGCAATTAGAACTGCAAATACTAGCAGTCTGAGATCTATATTTAAGGTGCTACAAATAATTTTAAGTGTCCTACTACCACATATATACAAAACAGAAATAGAAGGGAATATTAAGCTCTTCATGCTGATAGGCTCCTCTTCTGTTACTACAGAAACCACATTGGTCCTCAAAATAGGTAAGGTACTTCATCCTTCAGTCAGATAACATTTAAAACTTTGTTTGGTTTTTACTAGCTGGATAATGGAAACTCAACCCTCAAATAAAATTAAGTTCATATGTGCTCTAAAGTATAAGAAATGATGAATAAATTTGCACACATAGCAATGATGATTTCTAAAAAAAAAAAAAAACCAAATGGTATCTGAATGGTAAGGCTTTTAAAATTTAACTTACTGGTTTAAATTAGTTGGAGCAAAGGGGTTTTATTTCACTATGAACCCATCATTTTGGATTTTCTCCCTAATATATTTTTCAAGTTTGTATCAATCTGTTTTAGAACAGGAACTTTTCAGACTTAGTCATGAAAATAGCCCATCCCTAAGAGATCACTGCAAATTTGGGGCAAAATCTTGTAGAAATACCTAGTTAGTATTCTGAAGCTGAAATGCAGGTGTCCTCTGTCTTTGGATAGATCAAACTTCAAATTTCCTTCCACCATGGTAGAGGGATTCAGATTCAATGTCCTTTGATATAATTCTAAACCATATAATCAACTTATCCAAAATATTTACCAGAAGATACATAAAGTTTTTTAAAAACTCCTAAAAAAATATTGCATTCAATTAGAACCATGGTTATTGAACTGCACATTTAGTCAATTTTAAGGGATTAAAAAATAAAATAGTTTTAGTTCTTGATTCCTAACAGAAAAGCAATTTATGAAATTCCTTTTCAAAATTAAGAGTTTGTTTTGCCTGAGGAAGGATATTTTACATCCTGAGTAAGATGAAGAATTGATATATTCTGGTTAATTTTTTTATAAAAAGAAAGGTGAAGAATATGCTAATGACTCAAGTGGCAAGCAAGCAATATATGATTGCTCAATCATGATGCATGAAGAAAAGAATAAAAATTGATGTTTGCAGAGAATTACCAACACATATAAATCAATATAAACCAAATAATCTACTAATCATTGATAAAATATTTAAGATCCTCACATTCATCATTCATTCATCTCTTCTAATTTCCTTTCTAAGATAACTAATGCTTTGGGCTTCTTTTTTTTTTTTTCTTTGTACCAGTCCTGCAAACAGAGCATAGTATGTATACCACTATGTATACCTTTCTTATAGGGCACATCTCTTTCAAGTTTTACAAATATTCAGAAGCAAATAAAGATCACAAAAACTATATTCTCACTGCCTTCTCCTCTTTATTACAGGCAAATTAAAAGCCAGAAACAGGTTTTGTAATGCCTTCTAAAGGGCTCTCTTTGATCATATCTGCTCCTAATCCTGTCTCTCAGTGGTAAAAGTACCTCTGACTTCAGTATGGGCAGCCCTAGGTCAATCTTGAGCTCTTGGGCAAATTTAATTCTGTCATATCAAGCAAACTGGATGCAAGCAGCAGGCAGATAGAATGCCCCTGAATTTTATATAGAAAAAGGGCCTGAGATTTTCTTATGTATGAGATGAGCTCAGTGTCTTAAATGGGCACTGTATTAATTAGTAACTTTTGCAAGTAGAAAGAAATAAAAGAAAAATTTCCTTAAAAAATATCGTACAGGGAATTTTGTCCAAGGTTGGAAATTTGGATATTTGCAGTTTTATGTTTAATCCACTTGGGATGAAATAAAATTGGTAGTTGTTAAAAAATCAGCCAAAAATACACTCTAATTTATTTAGACTGTTCAAATCCGTGGACACAATTCTCAAACCCATCCTGATACTATAAGCTCAGATATCTGGTCTCACAGTATGCTTGTTAGGCAGTCACATACTAAAATACAAATCTTACTCTGGACTACACAAGTTTTTGATTTATTTTAGACACAGAAGAGAGAATTTTGTTTGGCTTGGACTGTTCATGCTATCATTTAGCCACTGGCCTGAGACTTTGCCTTCGCAGCCAACTTCAATCTCCAAAGCCTTACTGCCAGCAATCATCGGGTGAAGTTGATTGAAATTCCATACAGACACCACTACTGAGAAACAGCAAGTGGAGGAAAAAAGCTGATCAGTAAAAAATATTGAAACATTTCAAGGAGAACTGTTTTTCTAGAAAAGACACCACAATGTGAGCACACTACAAAAACACAAGGCTATTAATTGATAAAGATGGTCTTGCCTTTTGGAGAGATGCTGTTTTGTTTACTATATAATTTCATGCCCAAGGAAAAATCAGAGTGAAAGCATTTGCCAAAGATACTAATTAAATATTGTCAAGTCTAAGACAGAATTTTTTTAAAGCTATCTCAGGACACAGCTTGCAAAATGCAGACAAAAACCAAGAGATCAGAATTTGCTAAACTGAAGAATGTCAAAGTCAACAAAATAATACAATAAAAATCAACAAAGAAAACCAACAAAAATCAGCTAGATGTAGAACTTAAGCAAACAGATGCTGGATATTTACACTTACCTTATATAACACATTTAATATTCAACATTTTAAAGTATATTTATAATAGCAAAAAGACATTTATATGCGCTTATTATGGCACTTCAGAAATTCTTTGGATTGTTGAAATTATTTAGTCCTCAAGCCTAGCATTTATAAGTAACTTATGTATGCTTACAGTTTGTAACGTATGTTCCAGTGTGCTTTTTTCCTAAAGTAACCCATAACTGAGCAGGAAGGAAATAAGCATTAAGTGAACCAGCTAATATAACAGCTAAAGATTATAACTTATGGGCAGGAAAAGGTTTGTTTTGATAAATTTCTGAAAGGGAGTAGAAGCAGCAGGAATATGTGAGCCTGCAAATTCCAGTTGCTATAGAAACTGGTGGTATTTTTAGCCATCATAATAACTTTAACAATTGTAGAGAATATCAGTGCTGCTCTCTCCAAATATCAGTGCTGATCTTTCCCTGTTTTTCCAAATAGAAGCTCATATGTTGCCGCAGTACAGGAAATTCTAAATAGTGTTTTGCACATACAAAATAACTTGCATGACATTTTTCCAAGCTTTGCCTCCCCTTGCAGGGAAAAAATGAAAAAAAAAAAAAAAAAAGAGGTCAGAATAATTTTGCCTTTTAGTACAATTACGGAAAAATTAGGATTAAGTCTTAATACTTTATGGAATTCACTCCTTTTGAACCAATTAGGCATTTAAATTTTTTTTCTCCTTCTGTAGATTTTGGTAGTCACAATTTTTAGAACACATATACCTCATTCCCTATAGTTTCCTCCTTATTATACAGCTCACAATAATTTTCTAAGTCCAAATTTCTTTTACACAAAGAAGTCACTTAGAAGAAGGCAATTCAAACCATACCAAAATTCCCCAATTATTTTCTTGCAATAGGTCGCACAGGGGACACTCTTCATTCTTAATGGAAAACCTCATGAAAGGCAAGATGTTTTTCAGATTTGTTTCAACTTCCTTCCTATTCTAGTCCTTCCAATGGGCCTGGATTATGGCTGAAATCCTGATTCCATACACCTGCAGAGTAGAGCAAAACAGTTGCTTATAGCAGTCTGTTACTTCCATATATATAAAATGTACGTTAACTTATTGACTAAGGTGGCTTTTGATTAAGGGTACAATTTATTTGTCTTTAACCAGATGCACATAGCCCAGGAGTCACAGCCATGACAGCATGAGAGCAGAATTCAACCAGTCTTGATGCCAGCAATAAAAACCCCAGAACTGCACCATAATAATGTAGAAGGTACAATTTCTGTCATCCATAAATCCCAATTTAACACGCAAGGCAACCATCATGAGCAGAGTATGAATACACACCACCTAAGCCTTAACCACAGTTTAAAATAACAGGAAACAAAAGCTAGGGTGCTGCTTAACCTGTTGTTTTTTTCCTTTAAACATAAACACACACTTAACCAAAATAATGTCCTCTGAATCACAGCTAGGCTGCCCCAGCTAAATTCCAAGAACACAAAGGACAGAGCTGAAGGGTATCCAGGACATTCAGGGGCTTGCTGTAAGAACACTTGGTGTAGTGGAAATAACAAGAACCAATAGGTGTGTCCTGCCTAAGTTTATGCTGGCCCATAATACTTCTACAGATGATGCCACGGAAAGCAAAGAACATTATAAGACTTGCATATATTTACTATGACCACAGAAAATTACAAGGTGAAACTGTGTACAAAATACGATTTCTTTTTGGTATGTGTTTTGTTTTTTCAGCTCTAAAATGGTATTGACCTAAAACCCAATATAATTTGCATCCAATTTTAAAAACAGCCATAGATATTTATCTTCTGAAATAATCTGAATAAATCATAGAGGCTTTTGTCCTCAATTAAAATGAACAATTAAATACTCTCAGGATGTCTATTAATAAAATTCCAGTACAATCCAAAGGCAACAAAGAGCAACTATACTTTTAATACCATGCATGTGTTCTCACAGTTCTCAATTATTTTTTTAAGCCCTCTACGTAAGAAAAGCCTAGCCCAATTATGCAGATAATGCACAACCCAGACTGAGGTTAGGCATTAACCTGCTGTTGCATGTGGTCATATAACCCTAAGAGACACTATGAATAGGGATTTAGAGTCTTTAGTATCTAGCAGTTTATTTTTATATGGGTATGTGGACTGCAACCCAGCCTGCAGCCAGCAACTTCTTTCAATATCTGGTCAGCAACCAAAGTCAATTCTCATCAACAGCCAGTAACCCATCATGCCTAAATTGCCTTGGTGTCACAGTGCTGCCAAGCATAGGAATCTGCTCTGTTGCAGAAACCTAGGGGTAAAACCCCACCAAAGGCAGTCAGATCATCCACAACCCTTGATGGCAGCTCCAATCCCTTGGCTGATCAAGCCCTTTGCTTCAGGAGGTCACCAGGCTCAACATCTTCCAGCTTTAAGCAGAAGCTGCACTTTGCCTTTCAAATGTAGGTCTGCTCTTACTTTTTGCTAACACAAAACAGTGTTTCCTGACTTTTCACATAGATTAGAGAGAACTATTTTAAAGTTGACACAAGAAAGTACAACAAAAAGAGGCTATTGAGAAATATATTCAAAGACTCAGTCAGCCAAACTAATCTGTGAAGCTCAGTAAACAACATCATACAAACATTATTTACTGAACTTAAAATTAATTCACTTCGTCCCTGGATGAATCTCCTCTGTTTAATTTTTTAAATAAAATGCTCATCAAGTTTTACCTTTAGGAAACAATATCTAAATTTTGAAGAACAATTTAGGTTGGGTTTTTTTTTTGTTTGTTTTGCCTCCTGCACCGAGCACTTTCCATTTCCTTCATAATAAGTACTGCTTCTTGGATGAATTCTCAGATTTGGAAGCAAACTCTAATCCAGAGAGATCTAGCTATAAGAATAAGGCAGGTTTGATACATGCACATAGTGGTAAATTAGTGAAGGAAGACACCACACCATCAAATATGGTTCAATAAGCCAAAAAATAATCTTACCTCAGATTTTATACTAGCATAGCTATACATGCAAATATACTTATTTTCAGCAAAATTATTTAAAAATGTATCTGCTCACAAATTAAATCAGAAACCAGTTTAATTTTAACAGTTTTGTTGTCAGAAAACAAGGAACAGTACAAAACTCTATAATTCTTTGTTCCTGAGTTATGGGGAGGTTGCCGAATGTTTAATTTGCACAGCAAGCTGTTTGCACTCACATTTATGTGAAGAAAAAAAAATCTTCCCCAAAAACATATATTCAGTTTTTAACTATAAGGGCATCTGAGAAAGTAGCAATTCACATTTTTACATAAAAAATATTTCTCAACCCAAATACATCAAATTTTCTATTTGTCAAAAGATCTACCCAAATTACTTCATTTTGTTTTGTTTGTGGCTTTCCTTTTCTTACTAAGACAACTGTTTTCACAAACCAGAAACCTTATTTTCCAGGGCTAGTTCATGTCCAAATCATGTAACTTCAAAATTTAACTCAAGGACCAGTATCAATAGTTTTGTGACAGAGAACAAATAACTGTTCATGTCAATTCTACCTTGAAAAATAGGTGAGTTTTAAATTCCTAAAGTCAGGACCTGGGTTCTAGCTTCACTTATTACTTCTACTTCTGGGGTTTCTTCTTTTTTTATATGTTTGGAAACCGTCTTCATAGAAGATGTTTATAGCTTTAAGCTTGCTAAATAGATGCCAATCACAGAGAATCAAAGATGAAACTCTACAATGATTTGCATGTGCTGTTCCCTTCTATGAGGACACAATAAAACCGTCCCTAGTAGGTCTGCCAATGGGTTGTGGGACCTGATGCTCCAAGTCAAGAAGTATCTCCATTTTTTCCAGAAGCTGTTCATCTACTTATTTGGGAGAAATATAAGCCATCCCAGGCACACATAAAATGCATCTCTTCAAGGCAACATAACAGCACAGAACATTCTACTTTTATGTCTTATCTTTTTAGCTCAGTCATATTTAAAGATCTCTTCAAGACGGATTTAAAAAAATACCCCTGAAAGGATTTTAAACCCAAGATAACAATCATTAGCATTAAAAAGAAGAAAAATCTATAAATGTAAACCTTTCCAAACAAAACTCTGTGAAGAAACAAAACCCCTAATTTCCATAAATGTCCCACTTTGGTTTTTTTTAAGAGAATAAATAAAAGATATATCTGTTATAGAAAAAAAATATTCACAGCTGATTGCCAAACTGACATTTATCAGAGCAGCATGAATCAAAGCAGCTTGTTTTGTCCTGCTTTCACTGATTTTGGTATAAGAGTTTATTTTTCCCTTAGTTGTCATGGAAATACATACAGACCAAATTAAAGCAGATAAAGCACTGCTGACAAAAAAATTAAGTTGTTCCTATTCAGGCTGTGCTGATTAATGCTTTCTGAGATACTTAGGAAACTGTGATGTTCATATATCATTTGATACTAATTCGAAAGTACATTTTATGACACTAAAGCTTTATACAGTTAATTGTCCAGCTACTATGGAAATGGTTATTAGTTTTCCCAAATTCAACCAGGCATTTTACATTTTAGCATTTTTCAGCATTTGCAATGACAGTAAAAGAAAAAAGAGAGAAGGAGGGGCAAAAAGAAACAGAGAAAGACTAGGAGGAAGAAAGAAACACAAGCTCACTGTTTCTATTTTTATATTTTATCATTTTTGTATTTTAGTTATATTCCTTTCTCTGCCACAACAATCTGTACAGAAGAATGACTGTAAAAGCTTGAACTCATCCCATCTTTGGCAGTTCTAAGTGTATTTCAGTAGTGTCCACTGGAGGGATTACCTAACACCTTTCATGTGATGCGATAAAACTGGGTGTCGGTAATTAAGGGAATATTCTGGAAAATGTCACAGCTTGGTGCAGCTGCAGCCTGACAAAAGGTAAAGGTGGCACAAGGATGTCATGGCACATAGTGTGGGATAACAAGGGGCTCAGTTGCTTCCAGCCAAACAGCAACTTCAGGCTCTTAATCCCAGTATATCACACATGACACCCGTGAGGTTGATGTTGTAACAGGAGATAAGTCCTGAGGGACACTGACCAAGGACCAGCACAAGCAGATGGAAACCAGGCAACCCTTGTTTGGGTCCCTAAAGACCAGTACAGTCAGCAGTGCCAGGTCTCTTATTCAAACTCAGCACACAGGAGCTTGCAGCTGGGATTGATGGTTGGTATTTTGAATGGCTCATTAGGCAGATGAACTGTGTAACTTTCAACACTGCTAATGTGGCATTTCACTGGTCAGCAGGCCCTGATTAGTAAGCAGCACCCTAACAAGTTCCACTCCACCAGAGCACCTGAACACTTGAAATCAGACAGGAAAGCAACCTCAGTTGAAATGTCAGATTCCAGAATTAAAGCAAACGCAATATTAATCAAATCCTAAATATCAACATTCTACTAGGTGGGGGTAGGAATAACCACATTCTTTACAGGTTATTCAAAACATTTGTAGTGATTGCAGTATAATTTTATATGCATAAAACTACATCCAATTGACTTAATTTTAAACCACCCTTTATATCAGTGAAAAACAACCTATTCTCAGTATAAATTCCTCTCTTATTACTGAATATGCATATGTGAAAATGGATAGGAAAGTGTTAAAATGATAATCTATTAAATCATAGTATCACTATTTAAAAATCACTAAATCAGCTTTGAATCAAACACAAGTCTTCTTATTGCTTTAGAGTGAAACAGTTTCTGGAATTGAAACATGTAAGCCATGTCTGAAGAATTATTATTAACTTTCTATTCTTTTATCAAATAAAGAAAAAAACCCAACACCCTGCTGGTTACTGAAGACTGTAGATACAAGGTTCTCTCCAGGTGGTATTATCATGTAGGGAAATGAGTAGGTAATGATGGAATCGGCAAGAGTCATAATTACAGGATGCTAATAGTTGGCATTTTAATTATTTGTATCTAATTGAGAAGACAGTTGGAATTCAGGGTTGCATAAGTACATCAGAGGCATAGATACTTTTAATTATGCACTGATCATGCATCTTACCATCATAGATTGTGCTCACAGATACCATCCAAAGAATTTCAGAGTGCAAAAGGAGGATACAGCTGGAGGCACTTTCAACTTACCATTAACAAGATGTTGTCATCACTGATCCAAAGTCTGGATTATGCTCTTAACACGGTTTTAAGATACACAGAGTCATAGAATCAGTTTGGTTGGAAAAGACCTCTGAGATCATTGAGCCCAACCTGTGACTGAACACTCCCATGTCAAATAGACAGACCATGGCACTGAGCGCCACATCCAGTGTTCTGTTAAACACCCCCAGGAACCGTAACTCCACCACCTCCCTGGGCAGCCAATATCTAATCACCTTTTTCATGAAGAAATTCTTACTAATGTTCAAACTAAATACCCTTTGGTGCAGCTTTAGTGTCCTCTTGTCCTGTTTCTGATTGCATGGGAGAAGAGACTGACCCTCATCTGGCTGCACCCTCCTTCCAGGCAGTTGTAGAGTGTGATAAGGTCACCCCTGAGCCTCCTTTCCTCCAGGCTAAACACCCCCAGCTCCCTCAGCTGTTCCTCAGATGACTTGTGCACCAGACCCTTCATCAACCTCATTGCCCCTCTCTGGAGCAGCACCCAGAGAAACTTCTAACTCCAGCACCTCCATGCCCTTCTTTTAATGAAGGGCCCAGAACTGGATGCAGGGTTCAAGGTGTGATCTCAGCAGTGCTGAGCACAGAGGGACAGTCACTGCCCTGCTCCTGCTGGCCGTGCTCTTCCTGATCCAGGCCAGGATGCCATTGGCCTTCTTGGCTACCTGGGCACACACTGGCTCATGTTCAGCCAGCTGTCAACCAGCACCCCTATGTCCCTTTCCACTGGGCAGCTTTTCAGGCACCCCTCCTTCTACCTGTAGTGCTGCATACAGTTGTTGTGAAGAACATAAAAGTTAAACACAAAATGCACGTGTCTGCTAAGAAATTTTGATTTACTTGAACTGATTACAAGAAAGGGTTTTTGGAACTCCAACAGTGAAAAAGATCTAACTTTGTGCTATTGTACATCTATATTAAAATACACGCCTGTATACAGAGTAGTCAATTTCAGTTTCAATTTAATTGGCAAATGGAAAAGATCTGACCATTGGTAATTTTACATCCTGATATTCCTCTCCAAAGAAAAAACTTTCTCCTAAATATTTAGAGCTCACTATCAAAAGTAAAGACAGGGCTGTAAAGACAAGGCTATGCTTTGCCCTGAGAAATGTCCAAAGACACTTTCAAGTTACTCTTATTTGCTTTTCAAATAGTGATTCAAAGAATATAGCTAATTAATCACTTCAACATCTTTTTAAGTTTGTTCAATGACAATTTTTAAAGTTGTGCAATCTATTTAATTTAAAATACTACATTGAATTTTCAAAAAGGTGGGGGGTTTTGCCCTGTAGTCTACACAAATCAGAGTATAAATTTGTACTTGGCTTTTAAGATCCTTCAAATCACTTTTGAACACATTCTGACAGATTTCTGTGCCAGATGGATGTAGATCAAGAATGTATAAACCTATGGCAGGAATGGTAACCAATATGCTCCTAGAAGTGTATAATTCATTTCAAAATATATATCCCAGGGTTATTAATAGTCTCTCTTTCTAAGTTTCATATTTTTGAAAGGTTGAGATTTAGAAAGGTGTAGTTTATATAAGTTTTCTCCAGTGAAGCACCAGCCCAGCAGAGCCTAACTGATAAGTGCCCAGAATGATTGCAATGCTTAGTTACAGGCTCTTAGGCAGTAAAAGGCAATGAAATCTCCCTGCATCAGCATGTGTTCTGTCATCCTCAAGGAACCAACATGCTTTATTTCATCCACCCTGTTTCACTGTCAACCAGTGACATCGATAAACAACTACAAATAAAGGGCATTGGTTTGCTTTAATTTACATGTGTGCAAATAATGACATATTTAATGTGAGTCAATAAATACACTGGCTAGACTAACAGTAAATGAAATCAGGAGACTGCCCTCATACTGCTCTTGGAATCCTTCAAATACAATATTAGACAGTGAGGTAAAGATCTTTCATCTGGTCTTTCTCCCAGCACTCATGAGAACCTCTTTAGTGGTTTTCCCTCTGCAGTTACTAGTACACATATTGGTTCTACAGCCCCTTTTGGAAAAAAATAACATCCCCCCCCACCAAAAAAAAAAAACAAAAAACAAACAAACAAAAAAAAAAAAACCCAAACAAACAAACAAGCAACAAGGAACAAACAGGAAAAGAGGGAAATTGGTGTCAGTATGTTTTGAAAGGCAGTTTTATATTCTCTAACTCCCTGGCTTCTTTGTGATAACTCATCAAGCAGCAAGTGCCAGATTTTTAAAAGGCATTTAGTACCTACAGATAATAATGTCATTAAGGACAAGGTGTCACAAAAATATTCTGCTCAAGTGCACTAGCACTCGATAGACTTGGCTTCTCAAACCTTATGCTACTTAAGGCCAGATGATCCAAATTAGCTCTTTGAGATGTAGCCATGCTACAGCCACTTAATATTTGTCTTTCAACATCCTCTAACATTGTAATGACTTATAATTAATTGTTTTGAAGCAAATAACTACATTTATTTCTCAGAAACCCTGATTTAAAACCAAAAAATCAGTATGACAACAAGTCTTGACATTTCTTTTGTCAGTTCACTCCCTATTCAGAGGCTCAACAAACCAGCTCAACTAGGCACTATCTAATTTATCTTTATCAGAGAATGGGAAAAGCCCATTCACCTTCCTTGTATAATTATTTTCTTCAAAGTTCTCCTCTACTTGTCCATCCAAGCATTGGGAATTTCTTTCTTTATTTTACTTTGCTAACAGCCTATTTTTTAGATTTAGTACTTACAGCTAGTCCTGGGAAAATGAACCATTTTAATTTGAGAGAATGCTCAGAATAAAAGCAATTTTCATTTTGCCATTTTATTTCTTCATGGTTTGTACCTTATTGGGCTCCTACTACCGAATGTCTAACTGCCACTATTTAGCACCAAGCAGATAAAACTGAAGAAACATGAACAAAATTTCAAAACAGCATAGCTAAGCTGTAGCTCTGCACTTTCAGCAGTACTTTGGCACCCAAACACCCATGTTTTCAACTTTAACGGCTCTACTGCTGTGGCAACTCATGCCCTAAGCATTGGAGAGCTACAATGTTAACAGGCTCACACATTACTCTCTGCTGCTGGATAGAGTATTTGCAGATGGATATCTGATTAGCATATCCAAGCCCTCTTTATTCTAAAGAGTTCAGTAATAGCAGCTCAGAAGCAGGCTAAGCACTTTAGGCATCCAGGGAGATGAATGAGCTTTTGAAGAACAGGTGAAAATTCATGCTGCTGTAGTTTCACCGAGTTTGAAGAAAGCAATCAACACCTTCTAGATATGGCACTGATTAACTCAGTACATCAATATCTGCAACTGGGACTAGAAGGTTCCTAATGATACTGGTGAAAAACCAAAAAAGATTAAAAATAAAATCCGATACGCTTTATTCATTCCGTTTTCCATCCTCAAAAAAGATCACTTCTTTCTGAAGTGCTGATGTAGTAAATCGGCATTTACCTCCGCATTTCACCACTTGCATGCAAAATAGTGTAATTAGTCTGTTGAACTGCTCTGTCACAGTACTGTCTCAGAAGTAAAATGAGCTGTGAAGAGCTGGAGAGCTACATCTTTACTCTGCTGAACCACAGTACCCTTGAGATAGGAATGTTTCCTCACAGGACTGTATATTTGTAAACAGCAAATGTACATACTATGTTTTTTTAGAGTTTTGTCATAATTGCAAACTTAATCCTTTGATGTTTCTTTCCTTGGCTCCTACTTTCCTTTTTTTTTTTTTTTTTTTTTTTTTTTTTTTTTTTTTTTTTTTTTAGACAATTTCAGACTGTGATTTTGCAAGCTTTCTTGACACAAATTCCTGCTTTGAAAAAGACAATTTGCTCAGGGATAGCATTTAGAGGAATGGAACATAACTAAGCCAAATGTGGTTCTGGTGCATCACACTAATCACACTAAATGGTACCCTCCTGTCTCTGGGTATTAATAACGTTTATGGGAAAACCATCTTCAGATGTTGTAACCATCTAGCTATAAAAATGATGTGGATATTCTGGTTTGTTCCTTATTTCCTACCAAGTGACTATGAACGCAATTAACATCTTAAAGTTTTTATTTCAAACTACAAAGTATGTAAATAAGGGTAAATATCTGAAATTTCTTTCCATTCTAATGATAGAAAAAGCAAGTTTCTGAGTGTACTTAGTTACATTACACCCAAAGTTAACATGTTACTCAGAAATTTTCTAATTTTACAACTCTACCATGCATAATATGTGCTACAGATATTCCTTTTTAATTCATAATTTAAATCTTAAGAGTTTAGAGATTTATACTAATAGCTCACATGACTTAAGAAAGGAGGATAGTTTATTCATGCAATTTCTACACTACATTAAGCAGGATTTGCATGCACAGGGAAGTGTTACTTAACCCAATGGAAAAGATGTAGTTGTTGAAAACTCTTTGTAAAGAAATGTAAATATTTTCAAATAGAATTTGGCAAAAGATGACCATTATTCGATAATTCAACCTGTAAAAAAGATACTCGTAAAAAATTACATGTATATAATGTATCATTACATTACATACATGTAATTTTTCCATATCATGAAAATTACCACTACTTATCAAGCTTTAGTTTGACAATGTGTAATGTTGTATTTGCTCTAGGCAAAAAATTTATTCCACAGCTTAATACTACCAGTCTTCACATTTTTACAACCATGACAGAAATGAATAAAAAGTGATAACAAGAACTCTCACTAGTAGCATAGGATAGAGTGGCTGAAGTGTCATTTTGTACATATTTTCCTAAGATGCCTGTGTTAATGTTGATTCTAACTCATGCCAGGAAAATAGAAAACCGGGCCAGTAAGAAGGACTGTAGATATAAAGCTGACTCAGATTAACTAACTAACTTATTTCAGAGAATTTTTTTTTTTTTTTTTTTTTTTACTTATTGACTGCAAGCTCAGGGTGGTCTTAAAACTGGAGAAGTTTCTCAGAGAGAATATTAGCCTGTAATCCTTTTCAATCTTTCATTTATGTAGCCAGTCTTTGAAAGTCAGAAGCCTAGACCTTAAGCCCCATACAACTATCTCTGCATCACAGAAAAAAATGTTATAGAAAAATCTTTTTCATCTTCTGTAAAAGGAGACACTGAATTTCAATGTGTACAATTTTCTGTATATGTTTAATATCTAGAACTATATAATTTACACATTGTGTCCAATTGTGTTAGTGCCATATACAGTCAAAGCATATTATTTTCTGCTATATTAAAACAGTGGTAAACTAAATTTAATATTTACAAACCATGAATGACTAAACAAATACATTTAAAAACTGTCTCAGTTAACACAGGGAAAATGGGCACTCTCATGACTCAGGCCATAAAATCAACATATGCTGACTTGATACATCTATAGGCATAACACTGATAGTGCAGTACACAGGATTAAAACCATAAATAATTCTTCTTGTACATCAGCCTGCCAACACATACAACAGTAATGTAGACCAATGCCAATAATATACCAGAATTTGCTACACTTCTGGACGTTCTAGAGACCCAAAACCAAGGGATGAAGCAGAACTCCATTATTCAGGAGGCCTGAAAAACAGACTCTGATTTATACTGGGAGAGCATCTGGTAATAGCCCTCTTTTCATTACAAAACAATTGTGGTATTTTTCCATTTTTTTCTACTTGCTTAATTATCTTCCTGCAGAAACAAAATGCAAAGACCAAAGTATTAGTTCCAAATAAACAGAGAAAACATTTTTTACATATTTTCTGCTTAATTTTCAGAGCACTTAAATTTCCATTGACTTTCACATCATAGTGATCATTTGCCTATTTATAATTTTATAACTACTCTACTATTATTTAAAGAATGCAAAATTACATACATTATTAAATGGAGAACCTCCATGTAACCTATAGGAGCTTTTTCCTCTTTTTGCTTATGCCAGCAGTACTACCAGTGGTCTTCAGCATGCAGCACATATGTTCCTCTTCTATTGTGCATGGTTATTTTTCAAGTTGGTTTTCAAAGCAGATGCTCAAATATTCTGTAACGTTCCCACAGAGACTTCAGGTTGAATTGCTGCCCTCCATTTGATCCCACTAAGGGAAAACCCTGCTTCAGAGATAGCAGTTGAAGAGATAAAGACGTTTGGATGACCTCCTCTTCCCTGAATCAATACTTATTTTTTTTAAAAAAAATGTTCCACTGTTTTTGAAACTGGAGAAAACAACAAATGAACATTTAGATTGGCTGTTGTCAGACAAAGTTGCTGGAAAAGTGATAAATCTGTACTGAGGAGAAGAATTGAACATTATTTCTGTAACGAAATGGCTTGGGGTGGGAAAACAACAATTTGTCATGATCAACTGCAGACTACTACTAGGCAGTAGTCAAAAAAAGCAGCATAAATTCTAGGAATTACTATGGAAGAAAAATGGAAAAAAACCCCAAAACATTACACCACAGAAAAAAAGTCCGTCTTGTACCCCTTGAATATCCTTCTCTCCTATTCCCAAAAAGGACACAAAAGAACTGCGAAATGCCAAACAAAGATAAGTAACACTTTCCATATGAACAACTAAGTAGCCCAGGATTGTTCAGTTTGAGAAAAGAGAAGTCTGAAGTCTACAAAAACATACATTGTATAGACATGGTGGAGAGCCGACTGCCTCTGTCTACGAGAGCACCGGGCACGATCAAATGCAACTAAAGAGATACAGGCTTGGAAAAACAAAAGGCTGTGATTCATTGCACACTGCTACACTGAGTTGTGTAACTCCTAGGCAGAAGACATCGTGGATGCAGGGAGTTTTGTAGATTCAAAGGAAGAGTGTGCAAAGTGAACTTTTAACTGTTACTAAATAGGGACCACATCAGCATTAAATACCTAAATATCCATGATACAAAGCTCAGGAAATCCTGTTAGCCAACATAAAATCAGAGAACAAGAGAATATCTTGAGGAAGTTTTATATCCCCTTACACTGCTTTTTATTCTTCTTTAGACATCAGTGTATGCATGCCTTAGGATATCATGCTATGTAGACTCATAGGCTGAACCATTGAGCTATTTTCATGTTCTGAAATTTTCCAAAAGACAAGGTTGAGGTTTGACAAAATTTATATTGGAAAAAATTCTCCCTTCAGGGTGGAATTAAAATCTTAACTGGATAGACAGAGAGAAAAACATCAAAGTAGAAAAGCATACATTCTAGGGTCTAGGGCAGTCTGGCTTAATGTCTGCTAGCCTGTCATTTGTAGGGTGAGCAGCAACTTGAAAAACAGCTGTTTTCTATATTTAAACATTCATTTTGCCACAGAGAGCATCTCTAGAGCTCTGAAGATTCCTGTGACAGCTTTAACTAGCTAGACATTCGAGTCTGTGTTTTGTTGACCAGAATAGAGAAAACTAAGCAATTACAGGAAGAGATAAAGCAAGGCTGCTGCAGTAGTGTGGTGGTGAGATCATTCACACAGCAACGAGAATACCCGACACTTAGACGCTGACTTCACCTGCACTTTGGTGGGGTGTGAATAATGCAACAGCCAGCCAGCCAGCCAAGCTCTGTGATGCTGCATGTGAACTCTGATGCTGTGCTAAGACAGGAACATTAGCAGAAGCTCAGCACTGCTCCCCTGCTGGATTTAAGCTGGTTTGTTTTACAGCAGTCAGGAGGAATTGGAAAACCTGAAAGGAACTACTCTATTTTTCACATTCCAGATGTATTTCCAGCAAAGAGGCTGTTTACAGACCTACTTATCTCCTAGAGTGAAGAATTTTGACAGATCTTGGGTTATTTCAGATCTGGGATCTCTTTTGAAATCTTGGGGGCTGGTTTCTGTTTTAAAAGCTTTGCCATATTGATAGGTGTTAGTGTGCTACACCTAAATCTATTTTTACAGACTGCAATACTGACAGATTCGATCTCACCTCTGTTTCTGATGTATTAAAATATAAAAATTTTAACAGCAGAGAAAAGGAAAAAACCCACCAACATACACACATGGCTATGCTTTATGTAACATTTTGCCTTTCTTGACTGCACACATATGATGCTCATTGAATACATGCAAACAGATTTGCTACCATTGGCAGCTCTGAAAGTCATTATTTTAAAAATACAAATTGATGCACTACCAGTTGTTTTGTTTTTTGTTTTTTTTTTTTTTTTTTTAATTACAAAATTGTCGTTAATATTTGGTTATAGAATTGTAAAAGATAACTGTATCTGCTAACTTAACAAATAGGTTCACACATTTGCTGCACTATGGCATTGTTATTATATAATTATGATATATTAGAGCTTATTTTGGAAGATCTTCGTTCTAAGTTCTTTTGAGGTCTGTGTTACTGTCAAGAGCCAAGAGCTTTGACAGCTGTTGCCAGCTCTATGGTTTGTTTCAAACAATAAGGGAGTTGCCTAGCAACATCACATCACACATTTGGTACCCTACAGTATCTCACATTCCTAACTACTCTGCACATCCTCACAACTTAAAGGGATATTGTCAAGTTAAAAACCGTACATGAAAAGTGGACTTACTTCTCTTTCACCCATAATTAGATACATGAGATGAGAGAAAGAAAATTGACATTAATAAAATATTATTTGCACTTCCTTTGCAGAAGAATTTGATATTTTATCTCAAATCAGCAATATCTGTTATCACTTATGGCCATGCTGTTTGGCTAAAAAAATATTTTAGCAAAAAGCAAAGTTTTCATAAAGAATTTTACCTTACTAACATAGATCTTACAAAATTAATGTTTTTTCTCTGTATACATACAATTCCTATCACACACATTATATGCACCACCAAACTCCTTATAAAATATGGATTCACTGATCAAAAATTGATTGCTTATTTTTTCTGTTAAGTACCATTTATAATAAAGGTTGTTAGAAAGACCTGTGGGACCTTCAGACCTCATGCAAAGTCTGAAGAGAGTTTAGGGTCCTTTGCTTATATGAACTCCAGCCTTAGCTTGGGAGAAATTCTCCAGCTGACCTCATATACATTTTATAGAAATATTTCTTTAACAGTCATAGAGAAAAGTATTAAGGAAAAAAGAAAAGAAAACCCAAGGAGTAAGAAAGTCATTAGGAGAGGTGAGGAAGACAAGAGAGAGGTGAAATGAGATACTGTAGATGAAAGAAAAAAATTAAACAATGAGGAAAAAATGGAAGATAAATCATCTTCAATACTACATATAGCTTTTTTTTTTTTTTTTTTTGAGGATAACTTCCATATTTGTAGTTGCTTTGTTTGTTTGTTTAACTGCTACAAAACCACCTGAGACAAAAAACACACAGCACAGATTTCAAAGACAATAAGCATACCCTCAGGTATTTTCTTCTCTTTTTTCCATACACAACTACATAGTGAAAGGTTTTTATGCATTAATGGTAAAGTTTCATTTTTATTTAATGGAGAATTCAAATAGATGTATTAGAAATGAAAAATAATTCAAAGGAATATGCAAATTTTTCCTACCCTCGGGCCTCTGGAGAGTTGCCAGCACAGTATATTCCATGCTACTGTTCAAAACTTACAGATTCCTTAAAAGTGAACAGAAGAATTGTCAAGTATAGACAAAAGCACATATACAGAGTTACATATTTGAGAAGTTGGGAGTCATTAACTTTGTATTTCAACATGTAATGACCTTTAGGAAAATGTTTTGTTCCAGTGGTTTAAAGTCTTTCGGGGTATTTTTAAAACATTACAAGCTTCTGCAAAGAGCATCAAGCTCCTTAAATGTAACCATGGCACCATTAGACTGCTGCTCTGAAAACTTTTGCCACATCTCTCTTTCTTGCACTCCCACTGTAAGATGCTGACTCCCTGTTTGGAACTAGCTGTGATTCATAACAACTGCTACTCCAACACCAGATTCTCTGTTTAAAGTCCAAAGGTCTTACCTGAATTAATGAGCGCAAGCGTGTTTCTGGTGTACCATTTGAACTGCCTGGTTAAGTAACAATGCCAATAGCTGTGGGTTTTTATGTTTATATGATGAGGCATGTGTTTATATGATGAGCACTTGGGACTGAGGAATTATATCATACTATATCCAGCCAGGTCAGTAAAACAAAGCCTGGTGGCAGAAAACGAGGCCATGACTGAAGTGCTACATCATATAAAGGTGTCATGCATGCTCAGCAAGTGCATAAATATCATTGACCATGGCAACATTTGCTACTTCAGAGGACAGAGAAAAAATTAATCTGAGCATATTTAGCTATGTATCAAACCTAATTGCCAACCATCTGAAGAATGGAATGATGTAAGAAGAGAAACAAAGGAAAGGGTTAAACCCAATGCAAATTCAAGACTGTTTCTGGAAGAAGGTAAACAAATGACAACAAAAAGAAGAAGTAGTAGCAATGACAAGTAGGTTGATGTCACATACAGGAAATTGCAAACATAAATTATAAGGTTAGACAGCTGCAGAGTAAGAAAACACTAGGAAAAACTACTATGTTTTCCTAGTCAATGCATTTTGTAGACCATAACTTTGCCACTATTACTGATGCCTTATTCAACCTTCTCAAACTTTATCAATTATAAAATCCATCAACTTTTGTGACTTTTGGTGTCCCACCTCTCTGTTTGTCAGTTTGTCTAAAATATTGGTTTTTAACTGAAGAAATTATGTGAGCATCTGAATAAAGGATGGCAAGTAAATAATTTTAGAAAGGCACATACTTAATTTGACCTTGGGCAGCCAACTCTTCCCAAAAAAACTCCCTGTGATTCTGTAAACTCCCCACCAGTGGTTGCTTAGCCATAGAAGTGTCTGAACTTTTTAGATCATCTTGTTTTTCACTTCAAAGTTTCCTAGAGCATATTATTATGCTTCTAAGAGCATCTCAAGCTGACACAAGATTGATTGGGATGAATAGCTCCAAGACTACCTTCTATACAAATCCAATCAATTTGTATTTATTTTAATCAAAACACCATTGCTCACTTATCAAGTTGAACCTGTCAAGAAAGATTATCTCACAAAAGAGATTCTGCATCCTGGTAGGATATTTCTATGCATTATCTCACTGTAAAGGTTCTGCTACCCATTTGATTTGGGGATTGGTTCATTTCTATAAAGCATGTAAGACAGAAAATGGCAGTTTAGTTTGGGTTTTTTTGCTACCAGAACACCTGCAGAATTAGCTCATTTCTTTTTTTTCCAAAATAAGTAAAACATCATGTTCAATTTTCTGAAAGAAAGTTTGTGGTAGCTACCTATAACTACAGGGAGAAGTTTTTCTCTACCTCTGAATACAGATTTAATGTGGATTTTTTTTTAATTATGTTTCCTTTTGCTTAGCTCTAACTGTAAGAAAACTTAAAATTGCTTGGTGCTTTGGCTGCTTTGAATACCACAATATTTCACTTAGTCTTTCATAGCCCATGCAGGAACCTTTGTTCCACACAGTATTCATAATACACATACATAATACCAGGGCTTTAACTACTGATCTTAACTTCTCACTATTAGAACAGAGCCTCATCATATTTGATCAAGCTAAATGATTGTCACTATAGATGCATATACTAACTATGCTACATGTAATAATCTGCTTTTGGTTGGTTGGGTGATCAACGTTTTTTTACACAAGAGCTAGGGCACCTGTTATTCTTTGTTCACGTATAAACCAAATTTATGACTGTGAGAAGTAAAATTTAAGTATAGAGAATAGGCTTACACCGGCTCTATAATCACTGAAAAGCTTGGGAGAATGGCATTTACTACAATAACTAATCTTTTCCTTTGGAGCAGACTGGTATCGAGCCATTAAGCAACTGGCAAGAAGTAAACTGTAGAGTTTAATATTCCATGCTCCCAATTCTGGCACCTAATCAAGCTCTAAGTTTCAATAATTTATGCTTGGCAAATGTACATTTTTTTCCTCGAGCTGCCTTTGAAATATTGGACTTTTCAGACAATGGCCAAAATTATTTCTTAGGTTGGAAGGACTAAAACAATCAAGCAGAAACATAAATGAAGTAGGAAGCAATAAATAAGAGGCAAAGCACATTGACTTTGGTTACTCCTGCAGTGAAATAGGTGATAGCACTAATGAATTCCTCAAAACAGACAGAGAAGGCAAAATGTTTGGGTATACATATGTGCAAGTAAATTAACATACACTATAAATTCACACTTTCTTTTCATATACTTTCACATATTTTGAATACAAAAAACTGGTGGCATATTTGGATTAATATATTTACTTTCAAATGCTACTCAATACAACAGTATCATAGGACAAGATTTTCTTCCCAACAGCTAACTTCAGCAGGAGCATAATTACACCAACACTTGGTATTTATGTAGGAAAAGAAGAATATTCCAAACAGGCACACAGGCACTGCAGCAGAATCCAAAGTCCTATATTAGCCAATTAGTTCTTTTGTACAGTCTATACAAATATTTTGAATACTGGGCATGGAGGCAGCTATAGACATTTTATGGGACACAAAACTTTCTTTAGGTGGTTTCAGGAACCAAAATAAAACAGGGAAAAACTCGAACTCCACTTTTTTTCCCAAGCATCTATTTTATGAGGCCACTGTAGGGTGACAATACTGTCACAGTTTTCCACTGAAGCACAAAATCTGTCCCATCTTTTCCAAACTCCAAAAGAGCTTGATTCTAATATAGCATGTAACTATTTTTTATGAAAGCAGAAATATTTCTGTAAATTCCTAATTATTAAGCACACTTTGCTATTCAACCACTCAGGATCCACTCTGGCAGTCACTCTTGCACTCAGATGGGTGGGAACAAAGACCCCTCCACTACAACGCACTCCACATCCACAGTCAGACCACTTTTCCCTACAGCCTCAGCCCCAGATATCCCATAGTAGAGCCCCAGACATCCCAATTCCTAAAATAATTTAATCTTGGTTTGATGACTAAATGGCGAAATAACAGCTGGAGCTGGTGCCTCAGAGGAAGGACCCTGACTGAAGGAACTCTTGGGCTTTTATCCCCTCACAGTCTGAGTTTGCCAAACTCTGGGGCTCCCCAGCTCCTGCTGTGTCTCTGGTGTCCAGTCACCCAGCTGGGCCACAGCTCCCTGTGCCCTCTGCTCAAAGGGGCAGTGCCAGGTCACAGCCTCTTGCCTCAGGCTCTCCTCACCGCGGGCTCAACCTGCAGCTGAGACTGCAGCTGCTCCTGAGCTACCTGCACTACAGGGATTCCCCAACGAATCTTCCCTAGCACCTCTCTCTCAACAGCTGAATCAAGTGGCAGCAACATTAACTGGCTTTGAGTAGACCATATATCTATGCATTTTTACCTAAGGAAGAAGTAATTAAACTTTCATTTTTTTTTATCTCCCTCCCCAGTCAGACTACGTGCTTGATTAAGGTAAAATGAATACATAAGTATTAAGTCCCTGCTTAGAATGAATTTTTCATGATTTGTATTTGGGGTCAAATACAGTAAGGACTTGAATAAGCAAATCTTTGACCAGAAAGCAGGCCACTAAGTACCTTCCCCTTTTTCAAAATAAAAACCACACCTAGTTAGTATATTTTAACAAAATAATGCATTCTAGCAAAGCTGTATTTACCTGAAAACATGCCTCTTAGGCTCTGGTAGATATATCTCAAATATTAAAATATTAATATTAATTATTTTTTCTTCATAAAGGCAGCAAAAATGCTAATAATATATTTTCTGATAGCCATCACTTCTTTCAGTCAACACCAAGTTATGATTATTTTCATCTGTTTTTTTCCTTAGTGCACCTAAGGGTGAAATATCTACAGTAAGCCTGATTTCCTCTCACTGACTGATAATGAATTCATAACAGTCCAAGTGCTTTAGTGCATATTTCAATATTATCTGTTTATTATTGTCTCACTATAAACATAAAACATCTAAATGTAAAATAGCTACCCTTTGAGACTGATATAATTTCAAGAAAAATCATTACTTCTCAAAGTCAAATTAACATAAAAAAGTGCGTCTAGATGATCTTCAGTGGTCCCACTCATCCTCAATGATGGTATGATCGCATAATTTCCCAAATTATTTTTCACCAATAGACAGCCTCACAGCAGTGCAGACCACATATTTACTGCAGAAAAACAGACACATTATTTCTTCTCTGAAAATGTGCTCAAACAGTTGAACAGGATGCCAGGGAAGGGGTTGAGCCATCATCCCTGGAGGTATTTAAAAGATGTGTGGATGTGGCGCTTCAGGACATGGTTTGGTGACAGACTTGGCAGTGCTGGGTTACTGTTTCGACTCGATGTACTTAGAGGTCTTTTCCAATCTAAATGATTCTATTATTCTTTGATGCAGTGCCTAAGAACAGATGCTAAAACACCATTATCATTATCATTACTGTTATTTACCTAACTGTTGAGGGGCAGAGTTCACTGCTTTAACTGGCATTGGCAGAATATATGGATATCAAAACAAATGCTATAATAAAATTATGCTTACAGTAAGTGAATTTTGTATGCTGTAGTGGTTTAATATTTTTCTCTTAGCCAGATTGTACCATCTTGCAACAAAGAGCTGAAATTTTTAGCCTTATGTACTGAAAATTCCAAACACCCAAACACAGCTTTTTAAATTTAAGAATGCATTCTGCATCTATTATATTTGAATGTATGTATATTTATATTTACACATACAAACTTCTCTCACATGAACAGAAATTGATGAAATATATTTCATTTCTCTATTTAAAAAGAGTAAAGGAATTTTTTTTTTAATTTCTATTTTCTGATTTCCTAATTTTTCTAAATAAAATTGAAAGGCAGCCTCTTTTCTGACTGGTAGTCATGTGATTTTTGAGCTATAGTCAACATACACTACTTTGGCAGTCTTTTTATGACTTAAAAATGCTCATTGATTTTCAAAAATGCCAAGAATGTGTTCAAACTCCATAAATATAGTTATCTTGGAATCTATGCTCCACAAAAGAAAAGGCTTCTATCATTTCTGGGTTAAATTTGAGGTTTTTATATGTGCAGGCCAGAAAACAACTGGCTTACAGTAATTTTGGTCAAAGGGAGGTAAGGGGATGTGTCTGTACCAATACTTGAGGATAGCCCTGAAAATTTAAGGTGTAAGGCAATTAAAATAGCCTAAGCACCTGAAGAAATAAGTTTCCTATATTTTTATTATTTATTCATGTGAAGGTGATAGAAAAAAAATCTCTAACCCTCTAAAAGATAAAAGCTATGAAATGCCATTCACCATGTCAGCAATATTTAATCATCATGTAAAAATGCCTATTAGACAAGAAGTCTGATCATCTGTCACAATAAATGCATTCAAATGCTCTATAATGAGAGAAGATAACTTAGAATTTTTTAAAAATGTTTAAATCTTTTGTTTATAGGAAATTATTCAACTTGTTACTCTTAGTGACTAGAGTCACTAAGAGTAACAAGTTGAACAGAACAATAAAAACAGAAGAGAATTAAGACAATTCCTGATGCAAGCAACACCCCATTTTATTATAACCCTATATTACTTTTTGAAGAATATCATGACAATGTTTTACCCATGGTTCTACTGCCAAGTTTCAATTAGCTACTGTTCTGAGCAAAGCTGGCAAAAAGAATTTTAGACTTAATCACTTTCAATAAGTGAGTAAATGCAACAATATGGGCCAACTCACTAGGAAAGCTTCTGTCCCACAGCTGTCGTACACTGCATGTGCAATTAAATTTAGTATGAAATAAACAAAGTATCAGGGTGTGCCAGATTTAAACCTTTAAATTCCCTTCTTTAACAGCAGATTTTATCAAAATGCCAGTAAACATTCAAAACAAAATCAGTTTTAATGAACTGCATCAAAACCTTTTTTAAAAACTAAAAAAGTCAGCTAGCAATTAGTTTTTAATTGCCTGCCTCCATGTCATGTTAATTAGTAGAAGATTATAACTTTTGGTTTGGCCTATTAGTTTCTCAGCATGATTGGTTTTGGTTTATACTATTTAAGATAATTCAGTATTACATTTTTCAGATTGGTTATAATTTAGTTATTTAATTACAGTATATTGCTCCAGCCAGTAGCAATCCCAAGAGAACTAATCATCAGACTAGAGTTGTGTACACATTGAAGGTATGCTGTGATTTTTTCTGATACTTTTCTGAATATCTAAATCATATCGGTTATGATGAGCTAACTCAAGAGTTCCATTTAATAACATAATCACAATAATTTTTAAGCCCTACTAAAGATGAATGTAATAGTTATCATTAAACATCTACTTGTTCATGGTTTGTTCACCTGCTACATACAGTAGAATGGTGAGGCTGCCTTTAAAACTGTAGCTATAGGAGCTATATAAAGTAGAATAAAAATAATAATAATATTAATTTAAAAAAAACAAAAAAAAAAAAGAAAAAAAAAACCCAAAAACAAAAACAAAAAAACCAAACAAAACAACAAACACTCTCAAACTGAAAACAGTTATCCAGGGAACAGAAGTATACAGAAAGGGATGTTCAGAATATGATCTATAATATACAATATAGAGTAGGCACAACAATTCTATTCAACCTCAGAAGGGCAGATGGTGCCTGTGCATGCATCCCACTGTGCCAGTATGGGAAAGAAAGAGTGCAGCCTCAGAAGGGTTGAAATTTACCTCTGGCTCTACCCTTTGCAGAAGTCATTCACTATAGCTCTCACATAAATGCGGATGGGTTATATCAAAAGTAGATGACATGAGTAGAGAAACTAGTTTGATTACTTTGGGTAAAGTAACACATATCAATATTATATATATATTTATATATATGCACACACACACATATATATACATATACACACACACCCACACACACACACAATATATATATATAAAAATATAATTATTTGGGTAAAGTACTATATGACAATATCATTTGATCAGCCAGAGATAATGCAGGTGGTTACAGCTACAGGGTTTTCCTGCACAGCAAATGCTACAGGGAGAGTTGCTGAAAGATGCATTCACAAGGGGAATGTCAGGAACTGTCATTCCCACAGAAAGAGCTACATTAGTTAGGAGACGCAAACCTGTATTTTGATGATGCTGGCATAGCTGAATGCTTTTTTATTTCCATCCTCCTTTTGTCTTCCTTCTAAGACCTGGGTCAAAGAAGGAATAGGAAATTCCTGGAATTCAATCTAAATGCCATCAAAAAAACCCAGTACATTTTTGGTGCAGTATAGCTTGTATTTAACTTGAGCAAATGAAGAAAGAAATGTTTACTTTCCTCTACATTCTTTCTGTAGGAGCAAAACAATGTCACAGAGGAGAACCCCCCTGATTTCTGTGGCAACTGTTTACCACAGACTGATAGTTAGGTAGTATTTAGCACACTATAAACAATATTATAAGATTAAATATTAGCTTTCATTTACTAAAAACAACTTTAAAACTCTCTTTACACTGAACCTGGAACAGGGTCAGCATTCTGATGCATAAGAAGAAAAGCAAGCACATTTACTCAAATGATGTCCTAAATATACATGCAGATGGGATATATAGGGATGAGAGATGAATTAGAACAAAACGGTCTTATAGACAGACTTATTGGTAACATTGAAATGTTTAGTAAAACAGAAGCAAAAAAATTCAGTATTACTCCAAGAATCACTGTAAGCAACTAAACCATGTAAATTAGCTTCATGAATGGTTGTAAAGAGTAATCTTGGCATTCATCGAAAAAGGGAATGTATATGAAATCTCACCTGCTGGTAGAGAGAAAGAAAAATATCAGCTAGATGTTCTTTACGGTTCATAATTACATGCTACTCAGACTCCATTGCTTTGCAATAAATAGACCCCACAACTGAAGCTCTCACCTCTTACAACCAGTAATAGTAAATTACCTCTGTCATCTTTTCATAAGCTTTAATGAAAGCTATGACTTTTATAGAGACTTCTACAGAGTAACATGATTCTCTTCCCATAAAAAATGCTGACTTTATTTTAGCTAAGAGACTTATAAGATAAGCAGGTTTCACCACTGCTTGTATCAAACCATCAGATACCCCTATTATGTGCTTTTAAGCTCACTTCTTGTTTTGCTGAATTTAGCAAATGTTACTATATGACTACAAATGGATGTATGAACAGATAACAGGCTGAGATCCTTTGTACTCAAAAAGCAGAAACAAGAAAACAAGGTTGCCTCCTCTCCAAGCAGTGCACAGTCCAAGCCCAGGATGAGACTGGAAACTATGAAAGGCATTTCCAGCAGTGCCAAGTTAAAAAAAAAAAAAAAAAAAAAAAGTCCTCTAATTATATGTCCCCTCTTAATTTTTTTTTTAACATGGTTCTCACTGCTTCTTACAGCACTGGCTTCCATGGGTACCTGCACTGAGTTGAATGTAACCCATTCCCCATTTTTTCACTGCCTTTAAGGTGTGGGCTGAGTTAGGTACAACTAGGCTACTGTGGAGCATGGGAAGTGCAAAGTGTCACTCCTCCCTATGCCTCTCCAAATGAAGGGTCTGGTTAAGGTGGATAATAACCACTGAGAAACTCCTCTTTGAGCTAAGACTGCTGTTTGTCCCACACATGGACAATTAAACTTCTCAAGTATTTGGGCATCTGCAGAGCTGAAAAGCACTAAAAGTGTCAAATCTTATAGTCCTCACTTAGTCACAATGGCCATTAGTGATAGTTTGAGAGAGATTTTCCTAAATAAAAAGAACAGATTGCTTTTTCCATAACAAATGCATGTCATTTTTACTTATTTTTAGTCCAACGGGAAATTTTAAAAGATCCCTAGTAATTAAAAAAAATAAATCTGTTCTAAGACAAATCAGAAGTTTTGCAAGGTAACAAAAAAACCTGCTTTTATAAAATGAATAAAATTGAAAATTTTGAAAGCCTTAATAAAATTTTAATGCCACAAGATTTGTAGAAACTGGCACAGTTTTCTATAGAACTCTTAGAAGGATTAATTAGTTTGGGATGTAATACTGCCATAGATTTAAAAGCAAATAACAAAGACAACAATATATTTCGCAATCAGTGAAATCATTATAGATGCCAGCACAGGAAAAAATAAAAAGGATGTACAGGTAATGATTCATAGAAACGAATAATTTTTTTTTCACTGGTGAGAATACTTGTAGCTTTTGCTTTATCTTTATATTTTATGCAAGATCTCAAACAGTTTGGATCACAAAACAAGTGATTAAATCTAAGCCCTTTGTTTGACAACCTTCTCCTACTCTCCATAAGAAAGTTTCTCTGTCCAGGCTTAACAAGCATAATATTTGTAATAACAGAAAGAAGATTTTAGTTACTGATACACTGGACCCAAAATAAGTAGGAATTTATAACTGTCCCACAAATACCTTGAACCAACAGTGAGTGGGACATGACCCAGCTAACAGCTGAACAAAAACAACAGAATATCCAGGGCCCTATTGCTCTTTCCAATGAAATAATTACAAAAAGACTAATGCTGAAACAAATGGAATAATGAGGAAAGAGAGAACGAGATTTGATCCACAGTAACTGAATAGGAGACATTCTGGCAGCAGCTCCCCTTCAAAGGGCTTCAGCTCAACATCTTCCTCCAGTTTCAGCTGAAAAAGCAATTATACACTGAAGGCTACAGAAAAACAGACTTGCTTTTAAGGTATCGGAAAAGTTTTGACATGGGTTCTAAACAAAACAAGTACAACTCATACAAAGCCATTCAAAAAGACCTGCTTGGTTTAATGTTTCATTACAAACTGGGAATGCAGCCCACATTAACTAAAAGGTTGACATAGCTTTTGTATGAACTTGGGCCAAGATATGTTATGGTTTCACATCAAAACCTGTCAGAAATTTGTGGGTTTTGCATGGTTGCAGTGTGAAATTGGGTGAAACCAGTATTTTACTTGGAGTTCTGGGATCCAGCTGAATCCAAACACAAACTGAAATTCAATGAACATAAAGGCAAGTACATTAAAGTCTTTTTAAATAATTTATAAACCAAACATGCTTTGCACAGCTTTGAATGGAACCTTTTTTTCAAATCATGCAACACTGATCAAATGTCAAGGAGAGAGTTCAGAAGTCTTGCTGTCTTTGAAAAACCTGTATTTATTAAACTCTGAAACAGTTCAGTTGGAAGTAGTATAAGTACATCTTGTGGACAACACTACTTAACCTGCAGTGTTACTTTTACTGACTTTTATTAAATTGCTTGTAAAAGAATTCAAGTGGAATTATATAACTATATTTTACATGTAATTGAGAATATTTGTTAACAGACACACACACAAAACATGACAAAAGTTTCTAAAGTTAGCAAAGTAGCTTCTTCTTCCAGGAAAGACATGAATACAAGGGAAGAGAAAGAATAGAATATGATGTAGAAGAAGTGACACACTTAAACTACTTCCTAGAACCTCATGTAGACACTTATTCTTTTCCTATTAAGGAAAGATAGTAAAATGGCAGCCCAAATGTAATAAATCAAAAGGGCAGGACCTTTCCTCTTATTATTTTACCTGCAGAGAACAGTACTGCAAGATTCAGTCTAGGAAAAAAAAAAAAAGTTTCAAGCTGGCAAGGTCACGTGTTTCAAATCCTGGTATGCTGCAATGAAGTATTCTAAAACCATTCCACAAATACAGAAAGAGGAATACCAGTATAAAAATGCGGCTTATTGAATCCAACTGATTAAAAAAAACCCAAAACAAGAACAATTCAAAACAGCATTAGTACTGAAACTGCTGAAAAACAATAGCTCTCAAACTGAGTTTACATGTGAAATCTGAATATGTGCTAGAGGGTGGTACATAGCTTCTGTGTCAGGTTAAGGGAATTGTGGTATGAAGGGGAGAGAAGTTATATGATTTAGGTTAATAAACAACTTCAGTTTTTAGCTCTATGAAGCATCTCTTGGATTAACTCTAGCTAAATTCAGGCTGTTAATCCACCTCAAAACCAAACTCCTAACCCACTTTAGAAGTATTTAGTCTCATGTTTGTCAATAAGCATTAAGAAGTCAACTATAACTTGCTTGCTATTAATTTTCACACCTGTATTTAAAGGGTAAGTACTGGATAAGGAGAGAACAGGTTGAAGCAAATATAGATAAATTAGATGTTTTCAGAGGGACTGGGAATGATAAGGCTGCATTTTAGAGTACTGTATCAAACTGTCAATGAAAATGCAAATCCATAATAAGTAGTTCTCTCTAAAAAGTCATGGAAAACAGGAAAGGTACTTTTAAAAAATAAGAAAAGGACATAGAAATGTAAAGCAAATGGCTTAGAGTTCAATATTCAGAAAAACACTGGGATAAATCAAACTATTGATAAACTATAAACACATAGATAACATTCAGAACAGATCTTTCAATAATACCAACCCAAACCCACACCAGAGTGAACCATAATGTATTTCTAAAATGTACTTTGAAAATCAGAAATCTCTCCAAACTCTGTAGAGTGAGAGATATACTATCTGATACATATTATAGGAAGATTGGTTCACTGTGAAAAAATTTTCCACTGAAAAAAATTAGAACATTAAAAATTTTGTACTATATTGCGCATCTTTGTTTTTACAATTTTACTTCAAAGTTGTCAGAAAAGGAAAACGAGAAGCACTCAGATTACTTCTCCTTAGGAAGATGGGAAGAAGGAAATTTCCTCATATCAGCTCAAAGAACTGAACATTGCATAAGTTTATGGAGACAAAAATCAGTTTCCTTCTCTAACGTAGAGAACTTCCATGAAATGTAAAGACACCATGATATCCCTGAAGAAACAGAAAATTAGGTTGCCTTTGAACATCTCCCTCATCAAAGTTCAGCCCATTTCAAGCAGAAAGAGCACAAGAGCCAGCTGACATTCAGTAATGGTTCACAGCACTGAAAAGCTTCTACAAATGCCACTTCTACACACAGAATCTAAGGAGGAAAAAAAAATATTAATGTTTCTTCCTCTGTCCATTAAAGCATATCGTCAACATAAGCAGATTGTTTCTTATCCTTCTTCCCTTTGTTTGTTTCTGTAAAAGGTTTTAAACGTTTTTGTGGTTTTACATTAAGTAACCAAGAATTTTCATGCAACAAACCACAAATTCACAAAGTACATTCACACTTGATGTGCCCTACTCTGAGAGCCAATAAACTAAGAAATGAGGGGGGGGAAATTACACTGTGCTGTTTGATCTTTGCACTGTGTTTATTCTAGTAGAGGACTTTTTAAATCTACACCTGGGGACAGTATTACTACACCACTGTGGTCTAAGTGTAGAAAGAGGAAGAACTTCTCTTAGAGGACTAAAAGAAATGGGGCTTATCTTTATAGTCTTATAATCATGTTATGATGATAAAGCACACCAGAGGTATATAATGTTTTTTTCACACTCAGGAAATCTGTATGCTTCTGTGTAATTGCTGCTGAACTGATCCTTATAGAGTTGTGAAACAACTTGTTTCTACCATGCATTTACCATGAGTGCTTCACTATCAGGAATTCACTCAGTGCATGGTCTGTGCTTTCTACAACTACAGCCCAGGCAGATTGCTGAGGTCCTTTGCTTTTTAGTTACTATTTTTAGACAGCAGCAAGGTTTCCACTTTAGCTTTTTTTTACACTGTATCATTTCAAGCAAATATCCAAAGTTAGAGGATGCACCATCTGGAATGCAGTTTGCCTAATTGGTGCTCCCTGTGGCTTTCATGAGTCGGGTGTTTGGCGGAAAGTGTTCACAATTGGATTTTATGTACATAGTACCTGGGAGGATTGTTTGGCACTTTTACCATTAAAATTAGTAAAATCTACTGGAAGGAAGGCAAGCCTGAAGAATTATGAACGTCTTAATATTACTCAGTTTAATTTTAATGTCCCAAGCTCCATAAAGAAATTATGTCCAAAAGGTTTCTCCTTCTTGCATTTTCCATATTGAAATCTAATGGTGTCCTTACAAAACTGAAAGACTAGGTAAGTAGAATGAAAAGATGTAATATATTGTTTTTAATATTCTCACTTAGAATTCTCACTTTCTTGATCACTTAGATCAAGAAAGTTCCCACAATGCCATAGATATCTGTATTCTAACTATATCTAACAGATCTAAACAGATACCTAGACTTATAGCTAATATTAATATAAAACTAAAACAGATAAACCTTTATCTATGGTTTATATTATTGGTATCGTTAGTTCACTCAAATATTTTAATTGTCATTATCTGGGGCACTGGAATGAATCTATCCCAAGCAAACTGATACCACTGGTAGAAAAATTAATTTCTGGGTTTTGAGGAAAAAAGAACACATTTTCTCCTATATTTCAGTTTTATCTTTGAAAATGCATTAAAAAAATTAAAGAAAATTAAAGTGAGTCTTTACAGAGAGTCCAGAAAATCAGCCTTGCATAAATTGTTGGTCATTAATCTTTTTTCATATTTGTTTAGGTAACAAGAACTCATGTTGCACAATATAGTAGAAGTATAATTCTGGATTTTAGAGTCAGTTGGAAAATATGGAGGAATGTTCTTACTGCTGTTTTCCAGGTCAGTATTTTAGGGAGAATGCTTGATTCTGGTGAGGTTCCTCATAAAATAAAAAAAAAATTAAAAAAAAAAAAAGTCAACAGAATCCTGCCTTGCTTTTTTTAGCTCACTGGCTTACTGAATTCCTCAGCAGCTGCATTCCTAAATCTGCAGCCCAAGCCAAAGGTTGTCACAGGGTCAGGCTTTCAGTATCCAATGCTGCACAGGCATCCTGCTAGACCATGCCAGGGTTTCAGTCTCTCTAGTGTTCCAGTATATTTAGCTTTCACTACCAATACATGCCTCAGTGAGAATTCAGGCTTAAGGTACAATTGGGACCCTGAACATTTTCACACAAGCGTGTGAACGGAAATGTGATACACAGTATCTCTGTGGCAGTCCAGCAGGCAGAAAAGCATATTCCATAATGATAAATAATGAGAATGAAAAAAAAAAAAACAAAAACCAAACTATTGTGGTCCTACGTCATAATTTGGTCATAATTTCTTCCAGGAACAGTTAATAATTGCATGGATTCCTTCTGGAGAAGTGAAGAGCCATGTACCATACTACTGCTTTCTGTGATGACCAGAGCCCAAATAAGCTCCAGAGACACCTCAGCTGTGCCCTAGACTTTACATCTTGAGGAATAAATAACCAAACCAAAACCACACCAACAAAAAACACCACAACCAAATAAAAAAAAAAACAAACAAACCAACAACACCCCAACCCAAACCAATACAAAAAAACCCCCACATCCAAACTAAAGCAGGGGGAACCAAACTGTACTGAAAATAAAAATTAACATTAGTTCAAATGGTCAGCAAACCAAAATCAAACTTCACTTTCTTATAACCCAGCCTCTCTTGTTACACTCATCTTTTATTACTGCCGTGTTCTCTATCAGTTTCTCTATTGCATTCATGATCTTGCCTTCCCACATTTTCTTGCTTTCTTCTGTGCTTTCTCTTGTGCACGGATCGTTTCCCCAAAAAACATCACAGCTGCTTCACAGTTGTTTCTCCCAGTTCTGCCATCTGGCTAATCTTTTGTTATCAATCCTCTTACTTTCAGCTCTCTAGGTAAGAATTTCTTTTCCCAGATATTCAGCTAGTTCAATGTGTTTCCAGCACATGATCTACAAACATACTTTGGTCCTGTGCTGTTAAAAGCTGAAAGGCACACAGGATCCATGAGGCAGCCTTTGCTTACTTGCACAGAAGTGTGCACCACTGGCACAGAAAAGCTTCCTCATATGAAAATTTAGGATGCCTAAACATATTAAAATACTCCAGCCCATTTCATTTAAGTCACTGAAAACCATCATACTAATGTATCCTCACTATTTTCCTTTTTCTTAGTCATCCAATCCCAACTGTTCAGAACATAAAAAATGTTGCAATCTCTAAGGAATGGCTACCAATATTTTGCCAATGATTGCCTCTCTTTCCTGCAAAGATGCACGAGTACATGAAATAAAAAGAATAACACTTGAGCAATAATGAATTTTTCATTCGGGTACTATAATTCTGTCTTCTCCATTCCACGTATTTAACTAATATTCTCACTTGAACTCTCTTTAAGAAAATAGTTTATCTGCTGATTTCTCTACCAAGAGTGCTTTACAATTTTGCATATTGAATTAATAAAAGAAATAAACTTATTTAGGTCATACTACAGAGGTTAGACTTCAGACTGTAAACATTTCTTCCATTTCTTGATTTCACCTACAATGCAAAAAATGCACTGGTCCTCTAAGTATTAGACTCTATAAATTCACATCAACAAAGCCAAGGTACTTCACAGGTCTTTCTCATGTCATCTTTTCCCATTCTTTCACATGACTTTTATAAACTTTAAGCCTTTTTTTTTCTTCTTTCTGGAATTCTTCCAGTATGAAAGTTTAATGACTGTGGTTTTGTCTTCTGCCATTTAGGGAGACTAAGACAAACAGATATGAGAAACTGCAAGGCATCAGGTAAATTTAGTCTTCAGACACCACTAGGCCTATTCGACAACAGTGCAATTGTTCTCCCTGTGCACAGCCTACCAGTGTATTTCCTTGCACTGAAGGCACAAAACCTCAGATTTTTCAACTCCAGAAAAGAGAATTTGCCATTGTTGTAAAAGTGGATCAGTATTATATACTATGGGTCCCACAAAATCCAGGAAATATGCTTTGTCCCCCAGCATAATATGCATTATTCACATCACTATCTAGTTCAGTATTATTTTATAAAATAATAGAACACTCTTAGAACCCTTAAGCCCCAAAGATCTACAGAAAGGGAGTATCATACTGTGAATACGTTGAAATGTATTCACTGCTCAAAACACAGTCTCTAAGATGATAAAAATAGGACAGCTATAGCTTAAGGTCTTACAGTTTCTACAGTTGTAAAGGGCAATTTGCTGCATTTTTCTACCTCCTGCAATAATTTATGTCACTCAGGCTACAAATCCAGTTCACTGCAAAGAGGTTTGGAAACTGCCTGGTCACACATGAATAAAGTAGGAGAGGGAGGAATATACTTTGACTCACGCCTTTGGCTTGGAAGCTTTTCTCTTGGGACCAGTTATGAAAATGTGACAAGATTTATAATTTATACCATATAATAAATACAAGCATAAACTATAACTAACTTGAGAATTTTCAGCATTCTGAAAACAGAAGTATGGGTATGTCAGCAAACAGAAAACTATTTGAAAAAGTATTCTAAGCTTAACAGCCCACACTAACTTTGATATGATACAAAAGGATAATGTGCTGTATTTTATTTATTGTTGAAATAGCAAAAACAGCCTTAAGACGGTTTAGCAAGTCAATTTCAAAATATTTTAAATTTTAAAATTCAAGGAAGGGTGAAGTTGGGAAAAAGATACTATGACAAAAAGGTGACTTTGGAAGGTTACGGCTTGCATCATGTCCTTTCTTTAAAGATACTTTCCTTCAAGAGTTTTTTTTTATAATTTACATTATGCCATTACTCTTACCTTATGTGCTCGTGGATTCTTGTATTTTGTTTGTTTCTCCTCTGCAAAATTTTTCATCACCCAAAGTAATTTTGGTAGGTAAGGGGTCTTGTTCATAAAATCTGACAGAAATTTTCATATATTTTTAAAATTAAGGAGCTGATCTTGTGGTTTTAGAGAGTAGTTTTGTTGGTGTTTTTAATTTTGAAATCTGGAATTTTCCACTTAATAGGGGAAGATTTACAGAAATTTACCCAGAAATATTTCCACACAAAAGCTAGAATCCTATGCATGGGAAAAAAATAAGACGATAACATAAAAATAATAAAATTTTAACCAAAGGAAAAATAAATAAAGGAAGGAAAAATAAATAAAGAATGATAAACTTGAGCAGATTAAATTTAATAATGTAGTTAGCAAGGTGGAAAAAAGAGTTTGAGGAGCAAGAAGATAGAAGTGTCAAAACTAGTTCTATATCCTTCTTCTAACATCTCAGAAAAATAAAAAAAGCCTGCCAAAGTGTCTCAAATGCCAATTGTTATCCATGGCATAAAGACAATACAGGAAAAGGACAAGATTATTGCAAAGAAGCCAAATGAATTCTCTGAATTTGTTCTCTGAGGAAGAAATAATCAAGGTCCTAACTTGGAAATCTTATAGCAGAGAGTACACTCGGGCCAAGCAAATGAGAGCATGCCACCAGAGCCAGAATGCACTCACCAGGGATCTTGAACCGAACCCAATGATGAAATATCAATATTATTTATATACCATGTGCTGTAAAGGCAGGTGAACTTATCAACATAAAAATACAGTCCAGAGAAGAGATGGAGGGGTTACTTAACCTGAATTTTGGCAAGGTGCAATTCAGTGACTTTCTCCTTTTTTGTGGAATCTCATGAGCAATCTTTGAGCTCCTCACTCAGCAGAAGCAGCACTTGTCAACTGTTCTTTCTAGCAAGCTCCCTCCTGTTTACTCAGCTCTCCACAACTTCTGTCTCTGGAAAAGCAGAATAATGGCATCACAGCCTCTCACTCCTTGTTCCCTGATTTTTAGTCCTTACCACAATGCTTACTTTAAAATCACCAACTCCATGCATGCAGAAAACCCATACAAGGAAGCAAAAGTTAATATTGCAGAAAAACTAATCTCCTACCCTTTTTAGTCCAGTCTTAATAATCATCCAAAGCTCTGTGTTAAAAGGCATTTTGTTATATTAGAATACCCTTATCTCTGTTTTCTTTCAGCTGTCCTCTGTATATAATATATGCCAGACAATATTTAAATAATTAACTAAAGATAAAAACTAATTGTATTTCTTCCTAAATAAGTAGTGGCATGTAATCCTGATAAAACAATCAGAACAAGCTACAAATTATGAGCCATTTCACAGTATGGATGGTCAAAGTTATCAGAGTAAATATTGAAAAAGAATATATGCATACATAGCAAAAAATGTAGAGAGCATCAGTGCAAAATTATCCTTAATATCATATATCTGGTTTTATACAGTACATTCTCAGAAAACTTTCAGGTCCTCAGTAGTCTTCTAAGTGTTGGGCATTTTAGGGATTTTAAGAATTTATTATTATGAATTATGTAATTTTAATAAGGAATATTTTTCATAAGACGGAAACAAAAACAATTTTCTTGCTTCTTCAGCATTTATAACAAACAACTCTCACAAAGAAGAGGAAGGAAAAAACAAATCCTAGCATATAAGTTGCCTTTCAAATAATTATAGCCTCTGCACAGTCGGTACTTTGAGATTTGATAGCAAGGAGATACTCAAGGACAGAGTTATTTGTTGTAAGCATAATGGCAACGTTAAACTCCCCACATAGAGCAAAGCATCCTGAAAATGCAGGATTATAAATATGAGAAAAAGAAGGCAAACAAGGCAAGGTAAATACAAATTTTACACACACACACATTATTAGCTTCTTCTGTTCCACACCTGACAAATATTGCAGAATGATAATGCACTGTCCTTCAGATTCTAGCCTTGGTATTTTTCCGAAGGCCTGACAAACACTATTTTGTTACTTCATAATTTCTTTATTTTTTTTTTTTTTCCTTTTGGTTCTTCTCTGCTTATAGGCTGGTCTGGTTGATACACTAGTCCGGCCATGCCCTGAACCTGATAAGTGCAATCTGTTCTGCCTACCATTAACAGTCCAGCTATCCATATTTGCAGTACTAAAGGTAAATGGTTTTATTCCAATTTTCACGGTCAAGACAACAGTCACAGTCCTTGGGAAGGGCTGCCTTTCAGGAATTAATTTAAATTTTGCTTATATAATATGAAAAACTTTGAGGATTCCTCATTAAAAAGGCAACATACGTATGTAAATCTCATAATTGCTGCTTTGAATTAGGTGTGGATGCTTGAGGAAATGCTATACTGGAAGAATACTCAATTTCTGCTTGCTGTGGAATTAGGTTTTCATTGGTGCCAGGGTGAGAAAGGTAATTCAATAATGAGGAAGGACTTAACAGCATCCATGAAATACATCCACTACATGCATATTTTATAGTCTATTTTTTTATATCAGCTCTGCATCAGGAAGTAAAATTTAATTAACACTCGTGATTTTGCACATATGCGGTTCAGTATAAAATGCTGCCTTCACTGACAGCTGCTTTGCAAGCACATGGAGCCCAAGTCAGAGTCTGCGAAGAGTAGAAAATATACTTCCTAATTTATTGTCTTTAGCTTCACTAAAAGATCACAAGACAAATTAGATTTTCCAATTTCCTTCAGGGAAAGCAGTGACATTTTCTGTTATCCTTTAAGCACTTAGAGTATATGAAGAACAGAGAAGTCAATAATCAGCAGTAGCTATGCTATCCAATATCTAATTACCAGTGCAGTATTTAGAAGTACTACACTATCCTCTTCTCTAAGTCTCCTGTGCAATGGCAGATTTTATAGGCCCTTAAATTTTAGGGGGTTGCCATTAAGAACAAAAGAGCACTTCCTGAAACTAAATAAAATATTCTGTATTTTAAAGTATTCTCTCAAACACAGATCCAGAACACTGAATTTTTGGCTGCTAAGAATTGGACAACAGCCTTGGAACTATCTACCCTTGTTTTTTCCTACAGAACTTTCCAATTCTCTTTAAAACATGGTAACACAACTCTTCCCAAAAATTCTTAGTCTTTCTCCTCAGAGTGAAATAAGAGAAAAAGCAACAACTCAAGCCCAAACAACAAACAGAAAATCCAACCAAAACACCATTCAGAAACGTCAAAAAGCGGGGCTGTGTAACCCGGCAATCAGGACAATTCCTCAAGTAGTAACAGCATAGAACTACACAGGCTCAAGAGTTTCATCCAGCACAGAGAACACCTGTCAATCTCACTCCTTCCTTCCCCCCAGTCCAAAATTCCAGGTTAATGGAAACTAAACCAGAAAACTCATGAGCAAATCCAGACAAAGATATCAATAGAAGTTTTGCCTCTCTTGACCTCTTGAATATTTAAAAAACATAAACAAGGCTAAAAAGAAGTAATGGTCACATTTTCCTAATACACTGAAAGATATTCGATTATTTTTAATATACACTAAATATATTTAGAAAATTTCATGCAGATTGAAGGTGTTTTCTCTCTTAGACTTGAGACATTATTACCAGTAGTAAAAGTATGAAAAGTCTCTTGTAGAAGGTAAATTGGGGGTACCTGGAGTTGAAAAGACTGAGATAGAAACAATGGAAATGCTTCAGGATTATTCTAAAATTTCCTGATAGTCTAGTGATCTATTAGAATGATCTTGTAATAATCTGTTTTGAAAGCATCAACTTTGATGTGATTTCTGTGTAATTAGAAAGCTTTAGGAAGCTTATTGACTAGAGATATAGTCACCCAGTATTAAACATTTTCCTAAACTCTGAAGTATTTCACCTGGCTGCCAAGTAATAGTACAGCAACATTTATTATTTACATGCATACAGTATCTGCAAAAATTTAATAAAATATGTCTTCCTTATTTCTCAGTAGAAAACTGTAAATGCGAAAAAATAATAATCTTTTACTTTTCAAATAACACTTCGAAATACCTAAAAAATGCTGATATATTAGTCTTCTGAACACTATCCAGAGGTTACATTCTATATAACAAGTGAAGATTTCATATTGGTGTAAATAGAACTGCCTCTGGGCTGGATAATCTGGGTATTCATCTCAGAATTCAGCATAGCAGTCAGAACTTAAGAATCAAAATTGGTCAAATGGATAATCTTCCTCCCTCCCATTATGATGGTGGTTTGCTGGTTTGCTTTTTTTTCTCAGCTTGTACACAGTGTCACATTTGAAGTATTGAAAAATGTTTAGATTGAGGTATTTCTAAAGGGACCAAAAAATTTTCCTTCCTCTAGCAATGAACATCACATTCGATAGATGAAAATTGCCTGACCTGTGTTTCAACCTTCTGACAATAATCCCCAATATTTAATTGGTTTTAAGAAACCAATTACATGATTGTCACTTGTTTACTTGCTTGTCTTAGATAAATTCTGTCATCTCGTTCTACAGCACTGGTCTACAACTATTTGTCTTCACTAGAGCATCTGCCTGACATCTCACCAGAGTTAAAACAATTGCTCAGAAGTATCCTCTGTACAAAGGCTGGCTGTTCATAGCTATGGCAAAAAACACAGAGATTCTAACACCTCCTATCTCTTTCCTTCTCTTATTACATAGTTCTAAAAGGGAGAATGTGTCCAAGAGAAAAGTTGATTAAACATTCCTGTTCGAGATCTGAAGAGAATATGAAAATCTTTTTCCAGCCCTGTGTGGAACCACAAACAGACATATTCAGAAAACAAGACACTCATAGCATAAGGGACTACACATGGACAAAAGAATAATGTGAAGGAACAATAATTCTTTCTGAGATCACTTAGTGCCACTTACAGTAATGTTTAATGAGTAGTGTGTTTTGAACCCAATTCAATTTGAATATTCATTAGAAGATGTATTTATACTCTACATTTTTCACATTTCTAGGTTGTAATGATCATATTATGAATTCTGGTTAGGTGCCTAACAGCGTGAATGATACAGCTGGCAAAGGGGAATTAGTCTGTTTTTATCTCTGTAAAGCACACATCAGAACACAAGAAGAGGAGATCATTTTAGTTTAAGCAATCTGTATGCAGTGCGTATCAGCAGCAAGAGCCAGTGCCACAGCCAGTTTGTTGGCTAAGGATTTTCAGATTGTATATCCTGTGTCAGGAAACATACCAAATAAATCCTCATGCTGATTAAAGAAATAGACCATCAGATTCATAACTCTTAGTTTCTAGTGGCTGACTCTTAAACAGAGTCTATCTTAAAGTTGCATGTAGCAGCTTTTTTATCTGCTTAACCTTGTTTGCATATCTGGGTAATTCACATGAGAATGGAAAGCAGAGTACCATTCTTTGACAACCACATTTTAGAGCATTTAGTTCATTATATAAGTCACACTGCAGACTGCTTAACCTACTTGCACAAAGAGTTATAAACAGAAGCATGAGAAAATTAAAAGAACGGCATTCAACAAATGAATTGAGGATTTGTATTTTTATTCTTTAGATGTTATTATTGTAGCTTTGTTATTAGCTACATATTCAAAATTATACTGGGACTATGTGATTTTTGTATTTGCGCAGAAGACATTAGTTGCACTAGAATAATAATTATAATATAACATAATATATATAATAGTAGTAAATAGTAAGTAATAGTATAGTATAATAGTAATAATAATAATAATAATAATAATAATAATAATAATAACAGGAAATATGTTCTATTGTGTTCAATTTATGGTCTGTCAACTAAAGACTGTTGCACTCCTGGCATTATCAACTTTGCTGGACCTGTTGCCAAGTATTACAAAAGCCTGAGTCCAAAGCAAGATCCTGAAAAGGATCCTGAAAAAACACAATCCTTCTAGGCACTAGACAATACATATTTATATTGGATAAGTAGTTTTTTTCTGAAAGTACTGATGGTTCCCCAAATATACTCCCCAAGGTAAACCTTCATCATGCTCTTACCCTTTATCTCTTGGGAAAGCAGTGCCCATGCAGGAGAGCTGCCTCATGGAAAAAAAAAAAAAATTCAAAACACATCAAAATTCTGTTTCCATGCAAGTGCAGAATTCAGATATAAAAAACACAGATTATATTAATCTAAGGTCTGATGCTTAGAAAACTAGGTCAAGTTTCTTTAGCTTCAGTATATCAGAAAGCTACACAGTTTATACTCATTGTGGGCATTTAACTGGCACTTTATTGTTGCTGCTAATGGAGGTGGTTATAATGCAGACTATGGTCGCAGAATCAAAATAAATGTATTTTTTAACTAAATTTTAAACTTTCCTCATTAGAATCAGCTATTATATCACAAAACATCCTCTACCCTGTGGTTACTCTTTACCCTGGACCGTGTCCACAGAATATTTCAGGGCACGGGAGCACATGACATGGAACAGAGTCTCTTCCCATTTTGCCTTGTTGATTTACAATTATTTTTCTACTCACATGATCAAAATGTTTAACTGTATAAGATGATATCAATTATATGGAGTCCTTTCCTTGCCCTGCAAAAACAGCAATACTTATAGGGGTTTAATATTAATAATTATTAGTATCACCAATGGCAATATCCACTACAGAACAGAGATAGAAAGAGAATGCAAATAAAGGTGTCTGAAAATTATGTCTAAAGATTTCAAATTACATGAATAATTTTAGAAGCTGAAGCGAGTGGATGGAGCAGATATTAAGAGATTTAAGTTGCCTTGTTCTATAAACACCAAAAAACAGTACTGTCCTGGCAAAAATCCTATATTGCAGATTTCCATAACTATCACCTTTACAACCCTCTTCATGTGATACACTTTTTTGAAATCTGGATTTTTTTTTCACTGCAATTTTATACTATACCCAAGTCATTAACATTTCTTCAGTCCCTGAAACAACAGACAAATTAAAACTTCAAATCCAAAAATATTTACATTTGAAAAGGAAGACAAGAAGAAAACCCATAAAAAATCATTTGTTCTTTGCCACTGTATCAATTTTCATTAAATGTTTTCTCATAGAGAGATGATGAGCAGTCCCGTGTGAAGGCCTAGGACAGACAGATGAACAGGCAAAGAAATCCCTGTCATGAAGAAATGCTTATCTCTGATGTCAGACAAACAGTCAGGATGGAAAACAAATCTCTCCTTATCTTATTGTAGCACATGTATTCATTGCTAAAGCAGCATATTTTTGACATAGCTATTTAAAAACTTTTTTATATCTTATTCTTACCTTATTGGCTTCATAGGCTTAAATGACCTTCTGTTTAAAGTTACAGAGCTCTGGTAAAAATATTCATCAAGTTTTAATAAAATTACTTCCATTTTCTCTAAAAAGGGTTTAAAAATCACCTCCTTAAAGCATCTGAAAATATTTCTAAGTAATTATGTATAGTCTCAACAATAAAAATAGCATCTATGATCTTCTGCTTAGTGCAGAAAATAAGATTTATTCCTCAGCAGTCAAGAACAAGAAGTTAAATTGTCAACACAGATTCCTTTTTGATTTTTCTCAAAGGCTGCGCAAAAGAAACCTTTATTAGGGATGCTTTGCTCTATGCGGGGAGCTTAACATTGCCATTATGCTTACAACAAATAACTGATTCTCCAGGCTGGCTCCTTTCTTGATAAAACCTACACCAGCTGCTTTAACACTTTTACATTAGACTTTCTGTTCTTACGTTGCCATGAATCGTCGCTGTGTGATAACACACGACACGGACTCCTTTTGTGATTTTTCTCAAAGGCTGTGCAAAAGCAAACCTTTATTAGGGATCGTTCTCCCTTATATACAATTTCCACAGACCAGTGTGATTGGTGAGAGAAAGACAAACCTCTTCACCCGCATTGGTCAAACCAGAGGGACATCAAGAGAGATTCCTCCTCCCAGAAGGAATGTACAACATAGAAATCATTACAAAGACACTTCATCTTGTTTTTCCCATTTTTCCTGGGAAAGAATTTCAGAAAACCAGAACTTTAAAAATCCAGAACTTCAGGCCTGAAACCAGACTACAATGAATCAACTTTATTAAGAACTACAGAAATATTACACATTTTTATGTGGTAGTCCTTAACAAGAATACATACAGCTGTCATTCCTCTGCTTTAATTACTGTCTAATACAGTGCTCAACATTTAATTCTAAAACTAATTAATATTGCTTATTAACAAATATTCATATGTGGCTAAGATGATATTGTTTCTTAAAGATCTGATTTTATTGTCTTTCCATTGTCTATTCATGCCCTTTTTCAGTTCTCTCAGCCTATCCTCACCAGGTCCAACTAGGAAAAAACAGGCCTGATAATCTGATTAGCATGGTGCTGATAACACCAAGATTATGGGTTTGATCCCCATATGGGCCATTCGCATGAAGAGTTGGGCTTGATGATTCCTGTGGATCCCTTCCAGCTCGGAATGGTCTGTCATTCTGTTCTGTGATTACAAGGAGATCCATGGTGCTATTAAATGTGGAGCAAGAAGTTTTCTCTTTCCATATCATGTTTTAAATATTCAATTCACATAGCAAGTTTTCAATCACACATATGATTTTTTCTTTCTAAGCAATTTTCACCCATTTAATAGGACCTGGTTTTCCATACAAGTGTCTCTATTCATGACAGTAATATTACCCACTTTAATATAATGACATGCTATGAATTTAAAAGATTCTGTCACATGATAAAAGCAAAAACTGGCTCTAAGAAAATCTGTGTTTCACACTATAAAGATACAAAGCATCCCCTCTTTGGTCGGGATGAAAAAATTGTAAGAAAAAAAAAAAAAAAGATAATCTGTTTCAGGAAGGAAATCAAAAACAAACAAAATTGACAAAGGTACTAAAGGAAGTTTAATGGGGTCCATTACCCTCCACATAGATATGGTACCCTGATATATTAAAGATCTAGATATTGCTATTACAAAAAGTGAAGAATCACATAATTACAGGAAACTTTCTAGAAATAGATTGTAAAATAATCCTGGATACAACAGGAAACTGATTTATTCATCAAATAGTTATTATAGAGAACAACACCAGGGGAAAGAAAGACTGGATGAAAAGTGTCTATTAAAAGAAGATTTCTAACCATCAAAGAAACAGGGTTTGGAACAGGGAGAATTTGGTGGTGGGAATGGAAGTGAATATTTCTCTTTTTAACTGAATGCTGCTGTGGAAGGGTGCAATTGTGGTCTGAAACCTGTGGTCTCCAGCACCACTCACACCACTTCTGTGTTGTCAAATACTGAAAATGAACAAAGTTTTCTACTTTTCTCTGAAGCACTCACTGACTTAGGAAGCATTTAATAATAGAAACAAAATATTTCCCTCATTTTGTAGTTACCCTGTATCTGAAAAAACACCAGTATTTTGCAATAACAATTCAATCTGTTTGTGCATCATTACCCTCTTCTAATAGTATTTGAAAAGGCTGACTTGATGAAACTTGATGAAAGAAGTGGTGAGACTGGGTGTTTTAATTTTTAAAAGGTGTGGCTTGTAATCAAACCAGTAAAAGGTTAGGCAGTGACTGGTATGAGAAAAACAAGGAAATACATATTGGAGTATCCTGTTGATGCCTTTTTGCTCATAGGCACTAATATACATTTTGTAACCCACTTTTTCTTTCTACAGCAGGGTTTTCTTTTTTTAAAAAACCAGTTGTTTCAAAAAGGAAGATCTTTCAGAAATGTATGTGCAAAGATTAGATTTTTATCAGCAAAATTACTCCCAGGCTGTTTCCCATATTTGAAACTATTTAGTACTATATAGAAGGTGTCTAATGGAAAACAAGCATTATGTTTCATCTTTCTCTCATTGCTACTATGCCTCAGGCATACATAGAAAAACACTGCTGAAGTAAAAAAATAATACTTTGGTTTACAAATTCACTATGGCTATAACAAAAAAATATGTTCCGTATTAATACAAGGTAAAAGAGTGACCATTGTGATAACTAGGAAGGGTAAGAAAGTATTTATATTATAAGAATATATATATTATAAAAAAAATTCCCATTAGGAAAAAATGTCACCTAAAAAAAAACAAACTCAAACAGTTAAGAATAATAGTTTCTTCCCATTTTTTTTTTCATAGATATACAGTCAATACAGAACAAAACCATTTTTATTTTTCTTTAGATTTAGGCTAAAGAAAGATTGAAACTAAATCTAGACTGCATCTTAAGAGAAGATCAAACATGATGATAAATCCATTTAACTCACAAGTGGTCTTTTTCATCAAAGATAACTTAATTTCAGAGCCTACAGTATGTCTAGTTAGGAAATAAAATATTTTCATGCACAGAAGGATCATATCTCACAGCAAATACAACACTTGAATATGCTCTGCTCACATAAATGCACACACAGATCAAATTCTTTTAACCAGGAGTATCTGTTGCAGCTGTGTGTGTGGGCATAGAGCAGATATACATGAATTAATAAACATAAGAGCCTTCAGCTTTCTCTCAAAAATTTCACTCAATTTCACACCACAGTTATAAACAGAGCATTTCCAGACCCACTGTCATTGCCAGGCAGTTTTCTCTTTGCTATCACACTTATCCCACTAGGAAGGGGCCATGGTTTTTAAGGGGAGGAGTAGTGGAAGTCCAATTTAAGAGAAGACTACAGGGCAACTAAATAAAATCAGTCTCTGAATCTGGAGACCTGAACTAGACTTGAACTATTTTCCTCGTTAATTTATATAAAACAAAATAAAACAAATATAGATGCTTCACAGTGTTTGGATAAAGGCTTTTTTTTTCATCAGTCCCAGATACCACTCAAATCAAAGTACAAAATTTTACTACAGGTTAAGTAGATGAAATTAATCAGGCTAACTCACCACTATCCACTTTTCTTCCATAAAATACCCAAAGCCTACCATAATATCAAAACCCCATTCAAAAACTAAAACCAAAATAAGATGCAAACAAAAACCATCCAAACAAAATCAAATCATCAAAAAAACCCAAAAACAATCAAAAACGACGCCCAAACAAACAAACAAAGACAGGGTGAATGTTCTTAATCATACAGATATATGAAATTTATCTTTCTTCTGGTGTTGACAAATGTGTAAAGAAAACTAGAGAACCCAAATACTAAAAGGCTCACATGGGAACATGGTTGTACAGACATTTAAAGAATGCCTTCAAATAACAGTTCTTATTAACTTCTGGAGAAGGAACCCTCATTACTAAGACCATAATCTTTTCTATCCTTTGAATTGATGGAGTCACTCTCAATAGTCATCCATGGAAAAACCATTAAGATATAATCTGCTTTATTAATACCTTCCCTTCACAATGGCACACCATCTATAGAAGTGGAACAAAGTCATAAGCAATCCTAGGAGGATCTGGCAAACTCATTACACCTACTTTTGTATGTGTTTGGATGGACCTGGGTATTCTTCAGCCCTCCCATTAACATACCCTCAGTCCTTTGCTCTTTTTCACTGGTGGTATATTCGTGAGATACAGAGTGAGAAGCCCTGAAGCAAAACCAAGAATTATGATCCACTAAGGCAGTGTCCCTGAATTCTCAGCCATACAGACACTAATGTGTCTTCAGTAAATATGGAATGTCATCAGTTGGAATGAGGCTCCCCAGCCCAGAGCCTTGCCTCACTTGACATCAAGTACATTATCAGGAGCATGGGTAGCCAGCCAGGCTATTCTCAACATAATTACGCTGAAAAAGATGGGATAGTTGTCCCTGAAACTATGTTGCAGAAGAATAATGTTTCAGTAGCCCCACTATAAATTAACAGACTTAATATCTGTATGACATAGATAAACTCAGAAGATAGAATCCAGTTGAAAATATGTATAATGCTGTGTACAGAATTCATGGGAAAAACAACCACCTGTACCTCCCTTGTTATCATATAGAACTGAATGGACTGTGTGTTCAAATAGAGTAAAATACCAACACTATTAAATAGATTAGTGGAATGAGGTAATTGAAGTGTTGTAATACCCCTTCAATAAACATTGATGTGTTTTAGGTTTATCAGTGAGCCTATAGTTAAAGTGAAGGTGTCACTGTGATGCACAGAGGGAACACAGCAGCACACACACAACAGGTGTTCAGGTAGAGAAGAAGAAAGGAAGAAGTCTCCAGTTTATTGTTGACCTCGTATATATGAGTTTCTGAATAGTGACCAGAGATTGGACAGAGAAGTTACCACCCCTCCATCTCCACTGGTCACTTGAGAAGTCCATCAGGTGATATCTTTTGCAAACATGATTCTTGTTTATCTTACAATTCATGAGAACTGACTCCACTATACTAAAAAAAATCAGAAGGCTGATTTTCAGGGACAACATGAGGGAACTCAGTTTAGATGTACACAGGATGATACATAAACATATAAATGCAGCAGTACAGCTATTAAGATTCCATGGAAGTCCACAAGGCCTCTATCGTAATTCTCCATGAAGCAGCATTAAGCAAAAAAGTAAGTGCGCTGCTTTCTCCTTTCATTTTTTTTAATGTAGCCTAATGCCATGGAAGAAAGTAAGACTCCCTGGGCCGCAAAATTTGGCTGTTTCTTATACATCACAGAAACTATTTTGCAATAGAAATTAGGTTGGCAACTTGGTTTTAAAGTAAATAAAGAAATAAAGGAACTTGACACTTTACTTATTTTTCCTTTGAAGCATACCTGATAGTATATGAGAAAAAAAATAAATTATCCACAATGAGATGCACTTCCTTCTAAGCAAAAACAAATATGAAAGGGGAAAAAAAAAACAAAACAAAAAACCAAAACAACCTGCTAATGCTCTCTTATTTAAAGTTCCTACTATGAGCTATTATCTTATTAATAATAAAACATAAACTAGGAATAAAACCTTACAACATAAATTTTTATCCTGCAATCTGTATTTTCTCATTAGTCTGTTTCACACTTTTGGGAAACTTAAAATGTCATTTGAAAAAATGCATCCTTTGCAGTAGCAAGTTTTTTAGATCTGAACTTAATGCTTCAAACACGTTCTAATTTATATTGCTCTTTAGTTTAAGAATATATGCTGATTATGTGGCTTGGTGGGACTGAATTAGTTTTAAAGAGGACACTTGTTTCAGATAAAAATGTTACTCATTATTACATGGCACCAATATAAATGGTGGCTGCTTTTGTTCTTCAAAAATTCCAGGGTGAAATATTAACTGACTTTAAGGACAGCTATTCCAGCCACCAGTATCATAGTAGAAAAGCACATTTTAATGTTCTGGATATCTAGGTATTCTGTAATTTTCAAGAGTAAAATCACTGGAAAAACTTCCAGATTTAGAAGCTAAATAAAGTGACTATTTACCAACTGAATAGCAAATCAACACTATCATCTCACTGTGACCACCCACCCCCTTTACTGCATCCCCTCATCCTCCTCCAGTTCTCTTCCCTTTAAAATATTTTTAGGGTTAAAAGATCAAAATTAAAAGCCACTGTATGAACAAAGAACTCACTCAGAAAAGTAAAAAGCTAACCCTGGTATGCAAGCTACCATAATAATTATGATGTGCTTTGACAAACACCTCTTTCCAAGTCTGCTTATTCTTTTCTGATCATTGGAAAAGTTAAAATAAATGGTTTGAGACATTCCAAGAGTACAAATGTTATGGAAAATCTAAAAAGGGTGATATATTTTAAATCAGTGAAATAAAGTGTAAGTACATGCTTATATTTCTACTAAACAGACTTTGTTCCTCTCTATTATCTTTCAGTCACTTATCTAGCATTTGGATTTATTATTCTAAGTTATACAATCCTCTTTTGTTATGTCATTTCTTTTCCTAATTTAAGGATGAGCAGCAATATTCAAGGGTTCTCTTGATCTCTTATTCTAAGAGAACTGATTTTGGCACCATGGCAAGAATGGTAAGAGTTCTTCCAAAGACAGCTGTGTTTTCCAAGATATGAATCATAGAGAGAAGGAACAAAAACTATTTGTGCTTCGTGAAGCCAAGTACGGGATCAACATCTCAAGCCTTAAGTGTCGATAACCTATGAGCAATTTAAAGAGCATGATGTCCTGGTTTAGGAACTCTTTGTTAAATTTCTGTCTTATCCTCATAAATCCTCTCTCCCAGAAAGGCAATGAAATATCAGGTACCTGCCTTTAACTGAGAAAACCATGGAAACTATTTTTTCTTGTCCAAGATGCTTCCATTCTATGACAAAGTTATTGCCAATTTATATTTTGGCCAAACTGCATAACTGTTCGTTCTCAAAAATGTGAATTTTGAGGGCAAACCTTAAAATTCCCAATAGAAATTCTTTAGATCTGACCTGAAGGCAAGAATTAGGAAGACAAGCTCTAACAATAAAATCTTTTGTTGAACATAAGACGGTACCCAATTTTAATACTGATACTCTGAAAATCGTAAGAGCAAAAGCCAGTGTAACTATGGCATCTTCTAGCAGTCTGGGTCTACTCTAATTGAGGTCAACAGGGATCTTCTTAAACTGGAGAGGATTATGTCCCAATAGACAGATTTGACTCGGTATTGCCTTCAGAAACCCTGGAGTTTGAGAAGCAAAAGCTTTGAAGCTGAGCTTCTTCAGCCTTTTCTGCTTGAAAATCGCCTTTCTATACAGCACTTAGAAAGCACTGGAATTGTTACAGCCTGCCTGTGAACTTTGGGGGCTGAGAATCCATGGCCTGCCAAACTATTAATAAGTTCAATATAAATAATTCCATTATTTAACTTTTAATAAGTTAATTTAAATGGAAATAGAGGCATTTGCAAAGCAGCTTTTATTGTGCTACATACTGTTATATAGTAGTGTGTAGAAATATTGCTTCTTGTACTTGGCTGTTTTGTGACACAGGAATGAAGAGCAGCAGCCAGTGGTTGTGGTTTTAGCCAAAAGACTAAGTGAAAATGTACTTTCTTTGAAGACATTTGCTATAATGATGACTGATGAAATTCTGTGCGCCAATGGAAGAAATATAATAACAAATTCGACACCAAAATGGAAACATTGCACCACTACTTATGGAATTAAATACAGCTCAAAAGGTATATTTTTCTTCCCTATGAGAAACTGCAAATTTTCAAATACTAAGCCAATGCATTATATGAACAAAATAATATAACTAAAAATGTTTCAGATAACAAAATAAAATATTTAGGAAACAGTCCCACAGTCCCTTACAAAAACATTCTTCAACCTTTTTGTTCTTGTTAAAGCACTGCAAAATGAACTTATGGAATCTCTGCAGCATGTAATGGGAAACAACCTAAATTGAAAACTGGGTGTTTAGGGACAAGCATGTGAGGCATAAGGCACTTGAACTAATTAATGTGAGATATTTGGTGGTATTTCTATGCCTCTTTTTGACTGGTGAGGGTGGGACAAGGAAAGAAAAGAAGCACCAGAGAAAAATTCTGTATCTCTTTTTGCCAAACAAGTTACAAATTTCAAACTACTTAGTTCATGTAAGAGATAAAATTTCTATTGCAAACATTCTAGTACAATAATGCTCAGCCATTTCTGAATGCATTTGCTTTCTATTTATTACCTGATATTTGCTTCATTGAAGTAAATTGTTATATTAAACTGCAATTTTACAACACGTTAAAATCATGTATGTTAAGCAGTTAGCTTCATAGACATGACAGATGGACAAAGGTAGACATGAAGAGACAAAAATGAAAAAATAATTTAGTTCACAAAGAACAAAGTATTTTAAGTTTGCTTTTCTAGTCAAGGTGATAACCAGCTCTCCTACGAACAAGCGAAATTTTTACCTCTGGCAACAAGGGACAGTTAGGATAGATCTTTTACCCACAGCCATGCAATCAAGTAATCTAGCCAAAAGTATATTCGGTGTCTTACAGACACTACAGGAATAAAATTAATTAAAAAACAAAACAAAACAAGATTGAGCTTTATTCCTCTCTCAAAGAAGTCAAGTACAGCTTCCAGGCTCACATCTGCTGACTTCTCAAGACCACATGAAGAGGACCAGGTGCATAGACCAAAAAAGTAGAAATTCCTTTTCCACTATGCCATAAAGAACTAGTTCTCACCTAGCAGACAACTAAATATTGCCCAGAAGTAATTTCAGCAGTGCTCCTTTATCTGTATTTTGAAGCATGTTAGGATTTCTGTATTCAGTTTGAATACCTTTATGGTTTAAAAGATATGGTTAATAACAGGCCATTGATACCTAATGACTTGGAATTTTTTCCCCTGTTTAAGATCACTGTATTAACATAAAGCTGACATTGGCTGTAGACTACAAAAAATTATCCCAATCCAAACAGAACAGGAGATCTGCTCCCATCTGATGTAAATCTGAATTCTGTGTTAAGTCTTCAAGAGCTTGTGTGACAAATAAAACCTGGTAAACTAGCAAATATGTGAGGATCTGCTAAAAAGAAACAAAACAAAACAAACAAAACAAAAAAAAAAACCAAAACAAAAAAAAAAAGCAGAAAAAAAAAAAACAGGCATCTGTGCAATACATTAACATATTACCAAGTTACATTGTTCACCAAATTGACGTAAACAAATTGGTACAGATAGACAGGCAAAGTGAGTTTCCTTCAGGTTTAGAAATTCAGTAAATTCTTCAATATCAGTGCTGAACTAAGGGTACAGAATCCCTGGGCTTCCTTCCCTTAGAGCAGGGAGCCGGACCGGCAGCCCAGCTTCCCACTGCACACCTCGGCTGTTTGACAAGAGCTGCCAGTGGGATGAGGAGGACAGCTTTTCCTTTTTTTCCTTTTAATTCCTGTCTTTCTTCACCTCCTGACTACAACTGCCAGCAAAAGGTGACAAATTACAGAACTGGATCGCTTGCCTAGCTAGGAGCCACGCTAGACCACCCACAGCCCTGCCTGAGCCAATGCAGCAGCTGTCCATGTCAGAAGGCTGGATCACACCTAGGATGGGGAAGGAGCAGGTGCCAGCCAGAAAATTCATGGAAACTGTATTGTTACTGAGGGACAGCTGCAGGGAGCTGCACTTAGTCATACTTAACTACACCTGGGGGAAGAGTGAGCAGTGTCCAACTGACATTTTATGGACCAGACTTTTGATTTGCTTCTAATGGGACCCCTCCCTCCTTTCATTTATTTTTTTTTTTATTCCTGCATACACACTTGAAGACCTGCAGCTATAACTAAGCAGACAATCACAGCCAAGTCCAGAACATCAGTGAAATACCTTGGAATTTCAAGGTCTTACATATGTGTATAAGGGCTAGATTCCCCACACACATATATATCCATACATTCCCTCCATACATTCTATATCCAGACATTTTTCAAACCCTACCAGCATCGCCTGAAGGGACAAAGTTTCTATGCATGCTCTGTCTTTACCTAGCATATGAAGTTAAAATCAGAATGCACTGAAAAATTAGGTAGTGACCAATCTCTAATAATGTGGCCAACAAGTACGAGCTTTAAATTCAGACTACTTCAGACTATCAACTAGCGGAACTACATCAAGCACTCTGAACTGTTTATTTTGGTGAAAATGCTAATAAAAAAACCTACCAGCTTTTTATTAAGCATTTTCAAACTCCTTAGAAGGAGATCTTAACAGTTTTAATTATGAAGTCCAGTGCACAAAGAGAGATAATGTGTCCAGATGAGACCCAAAGTGCAGCATCACACCCCAAACCACTGATACTCCTTGCCCTTTGAGAATGTAGGATGGAACACATCAGTCTCTTAGATCAAGACATAAAATTCTAGATTGTCTATACTGCTGGTTTAGCACCAACTTCACAGTATATGAGGTTCTGAAAACACAATTTTCAGGATATTTTAGTATCACTTTGTAGCTAGTTACTTTGTCTTAAGACTACCAACTTTCCAGGTATTGCTAATAAATGAGCAACAATCCCCAGAAACGACCTCTGGTACCTTGGCAAATAAATTTGTCATGAGTGTACCACGTTGGTTATGCCCATAGACACAAAGGCATTTTCCTTGTGATTCTTATTAGAACTTCAGGTTTGAGCACTGACTCTCTGGTTTAGCTTATACCCAGCCAAAAAACCAAGTCAAATCAAAAGCCACATCTAAGAAAACCCACAGCCACTCACTGTTTGAGTTCAATTTTGACTTCAACAAAGGGGTATGTTGTGAGATACTACCAATATCCAGAAATCCCTACACTTATGGGTATGGATATTTTTGAGAAATAAAAGATCAACAAAAAAAATCTAGAGAAAAAAGCAAAAGTCTAATCCTATTAAAAATATAAATGAAAACTGAAAGGAGATTAGTTGATCTCAACCGCTTTCAAATTTCTTGACTTATTTCTATATATAGATAAGAGAAAATGCTGAGCACCCATGACAAAAGTATCCACACATAACTAAACAATTTATGGTACTGAGAATTACACTAATGTGACTTTTATATAAAATAAGCAATTAGACTGCTCCTGATAAAAGTAAAAAGCAAAGCAAAACACCATCACAACCTACTCCCTGAAAAAAAAAACAACAAAAAAAGCCCACCCAAATCACTCAATAAAACCATTAAAGACCAAACTAATAAAAATCAGTATATCTTGTAATAATACAGCAAAAATCTTCATTTCAGGGTATGTAATAATTGAAATCTGGGAAAAATGAAGAAAGCAAAAGGCCACTCCCATGTAAATAAGGTAGCTATTACCAAGCTAATAATTTTTTACTTGATCCATTTTAGTAAAATTTGTGATAAAAGTTTAATAGTTTGCATCATTACTTCATAGCTTCAGAAATTTGTTCAATTAATTCTGTGTAAATGTTGTCCTACAGTGAATCATCAAAAATTGTTCTCATATGCTGGTATATTCCTTAGACAAAAATTAGAATAGATTTAAAATACTGATGCAATAAAAATACATACAAATTCTTAAGCATTATTCCAAAGGAAAGTTATCTTCTAAGTGGAAATTGAGAATTAAATCCAGCAAATACTTGAACAGTGAGGTCATTAAACTACTAAAGACAGCTGTTCAAATGCTTTAGGCAAAGTGAGACAGTAACACAATGAAATTATGTGATCCCAAAATACTTTACTGTGTGAACAACACTACGCTTCAAACTGATTTAAAAAAAAAAAAAAAGGAAAATAAAATTTAAATACAATTTTAAACACAGAATAGATTGATTGTTTCAGATTGTTGCAACACATTTGCAAAGTTTTGAAAAATCTTCAAAATATTATAAACCAATCAAAACCCAAATGCAAATGGAAAGCAAATCACTTAATATCACACAAAGAAAGCCTCTCTTAGAAGACAATTTCAGGTGAACTTTGTGATACATTAACTCTGGCTTATTGAAGAGAATGCATGCAAACCTGATATTCCAGCTGCAGGAAGTTACTTGAACATTTTTTGCTAGTGGAGGAAACTACAATGAAAAAGGGAATAGAATGCTATTTCCATCAATACACAAGTATTTAACTAAACTAAAGTTGTTCTCTAGTTAGGTCAGAAAATGAATAAAAGCAGCCCAATTTTCCTTGCCATGCAACATCATCTCCATTGGTCTTACTATGAAAAAAAAAAAGTGACAAGAGCTTGCAATAATGGAGTTAACATTCTTTTTTTTAATATGATTCAAAATACACAGTACCATCAGGGGCATGGTTTTCTGTACATATTGAGTGCTCAGAAGGGCTCAAGAAAGAAATTTGCTCTCTTATAACACAGGTATGGGCAAAACAAATTTCTACAGAAGTATTACCAAAAGGATAATGAAGTGGAAACTGTTGTCATTAAACTGTTAAGTTAGATTTCACAATTTTTTACTGTTAAAGTCAACAAAAAGTACTGGAATACACTTTAAGATGTATCTGATTTTAGAACTGTGAACACCATCAATAATAACTAAAGTCAGTGAGGTCTGAGATTTTACAAAACAAGAAAACAACAATTATTTCCCGCAAATGCATTTGTAAGTACTCAATAAGTCCCTATCAATTAAAGAGCAGTTAAACTGAGCTTGCAGAGCAAGTGTTTGTACGAACATCACAGGCTTAGATCATCTGGCTAAGGCACTGTAATTATAAAACAATCCCACTTCATTCATATACAGCTTTCATCTCCATATTAAGTACGTGCTTTCTAAAAGACAGTTTAATACTTATAGATCAGTTATGTTAAGAAATCAAGCATGACCAATAGCATAGAAATCCCTGTATTGATAGTTCAGTCTGAACATGTGCGTCAAGTCTCAACAGAAATATTTCATGTTCAAAAAAGCAGCTATAGAAATACACAAGTCATTTCAGGTCATGATCCATGATTTTGTGCAATTAGTTCCAATTTAATTAATAGAAATACAAACCAAAATAGATTTAATATATTATCCTCACTTTTTTTCAATCTATATTTTCATGAAAACACTAAAGACTGACATGAAATCATGAAGCTATTGGGTAAAATCTGGATATAAGGTCACCTTTTATTATTCTGCAGGTTTAAAAAATGCTCAGAAATATCTAACTACAAAACTGTGGTTGATGTTTTCCTGGCATAAAATAGAAATCAAGAGGACATTCTATTCTCCTAAGTAGACAACAACCCATGTATTGATACTATGTAGAAAACATTATAATTTTCTGTTTATGTCAGCTTAGAAAAATACTTAACATGAAAGAAAACACTAACCCTACATTACCTCACCCTACACACACCCCCTTCACTATCCTCAGCGTATTGTAAAAGATGACTTTTTCTGGAAGCTGTGGTTAAGAGGGCCAGAAAAATATAGATTTGCTGCTTTATAACAAAAACTATAGAAATTTCTTAACACAAAATCAAAGCCATTGCATCTTTCTTAACTCAGGGGGTTAAACTTCAGAAACTAAATATAATTCCCTGCTTTTCATTGTACAAGGATTATGCTGAAGTCGCATAAAAGCTTTCAAACAAGAGAGGGGAAAAAAGGGGACTGGAATTTATTTCAAAAACTGCATTAATTTACAGAATTTACTCAGCAGATTACCTTTAGCAGATTTCTCCCAGCATAAAGAGAAATAGTTCTGAAATTATATCAACTTTCACCTTAGTATGAAATATTATGAAATAACATTGAAAATTACTCATTACAAGAAGGCTCAGACTAGGTCCATTAAGGGTTTCAGTTTCTGTAGGCTTTAATGTATTTCTCAGACAGCACATTCCAGAATAATGCTGGTCATAACTATTTTTTCAAGCACTGCACTCACAGAAAGCTTTGACACTACCCGTGGCAACATACGTGACTAAATCCATACAAGGGACACCTGGGCAAAAGCGTTGCGATTTTCATCCTCCCCTCAACACCACTACTGTACAACTGTTTTGTGTATCTTGAGATAAAATTGTCTCTAAAGCCCCACTGATGCATTTGCCAGCTAACTCCCTTGTCTGCTGAACTATAAAAGGTCACTAAATCACAAAATTAAAGAGGAGAAGTCAAAAGAAGAGCAGTAGACAGCCACTGCCTCTAGGCCTCCTTCTGACCATGCATTACCTCCAGCGCTCCTGCTGACATTTTGCCAGCTTCTCAATAGGTCTACCTGTCAAACAAATGCCTCCTGGAAAAAATAGCATGCCAGGAAGTCATTTTGCTGTAAATTTATTACTGCTGAATACATTAGCTCTGATACATAAAAAGCTCTGAGCAGTACTGTTTCTTCAACTTGGGAGCAAACTATTCTGAGCAAATGAGGGTTTTTTTAAGAAAGCAAAAACTTCTAAATTCAAAGGCAGTTGCAATACCCCTTCAAACCCTAAATGGTATGCTGCTTCATCCAACTCCTCTTCTCCTCTGCAAGTAAATGCAGTTCTACTTCTGCTTACATCTTCCACAATGACTATATTTACTGCATTCATCCACCACATCAGCACAGTACAGCAAGACTTTTAATGAGAACACTTTAAAAACAACAGCAATAAACCCGAAAGAAGAAATAAAGTGTCCCAAAATGTCCTTCCAATGGAATTTAGGGAAAGTATCACCACTAGTTTATCGTCTGACAATATTTTTATGCCAACTGAAAAATACATATTTTTTCATTACAGAGATGGAATGACATTAAGCAATCCTGCCAAAGCAAAAAAGATAATCCCACATCATAACATGTAATTAAAACCACATGGTTCCCATAGGAACAGGTCAGGAAAACAAATAACTTGGTGATGGACACAGCAGAAGAGCACAAAACAGAACCGGGTAACTCAAAGCTCACGAAATGCTACTTTGGTTGTAAAAGCAAGGTTTCCAGAATGTCTAAATAGTGTGAAGATATTCTAACAGCCTGACTAATAGAAAAAATAACCTATGAGGTTAATATTTTTTAAATTTGATAAATACTTAACAAAATTCATTATATGTGTGATGCACAAACTAAAAATTACAGATATTAAAATATATTTCCTAGAGAATTCACTTTACATGTTTGTTTGAGGGGGTTTTCCCCCCTAGATTCTTATTCTTTCAGGCTGCTATGCCAAAGGCATTCATTCAGGAAAATCGATTTACACAATAGTGCTCTGTATAGCATCTATTCTTCTGTACAGGTGCTATCTGTTCAGCATGTGTCTGATCAACAGGGTACACACTCTCATGGGCACAAAATGCAGTACTTTCAGATATTCAGATACATTCTGAAAGCATAATAATATCCAGACTTAAATAAGTATAGTTGATATTTGTAGAGTGTCACAGCTTGCAGAAATCCCAAGGAAATATCCCAAATTTATTCCCTCTGAAAATGATTTGGAGGAAGATGAGGATTGAGACCACTGAATTGAGAGAGGAGCAATAAGACAAGTCCAGGACAACTTGGATGTCATCTATATTTCAATTTTATAATCAAGTCAGTCTCTCAACCTTATTAAATTATTCTCTTTAAGATTTATTTTTTAGTTTTAATAAACTAAAATGTGCCTGAAAGTTTAAAGAAAAACGGGAGTATGTTTTGAATATTCTATTTATTATTTTATCTGTATATATAAAGTACCAGTAAAGGCTGAAAAATGCAAGTGAGTCTGCAGTTCATAAGTTTGAGAGATTCTTTCCTGATGACACACCTTTGTCTGACAGAAGGGGAGGGATATCTTTGTGAAATGAGTTATCCACCTACATAGCTCTGCTAAGGCCAAAGAGTACAGCAAGCCCTTCTCAGGAAATGTGAGCATTAGTATGCTTTTCAGACATTCAAGCCCTGCTGGATTATGAACTTACCCTCATTAGCTGGCTAGAAGTCAGCACAGGATGGGAAATGGATGTCCTGCCTATTGATTTCCTTGGGAATGTTCTTCCATTTGTGCCCTCTCCATGGTTCCATTTTACAGTGTGTGTTTGAAAGGTTTCAGTTTACTCCTTACAAGACAATGTATTATTTTTCTGTCTAGCTCGTTAAACTCCCCAACCTCTTTTCTGAGCTTCTCCCTCAAGTCAGACACTGCTACCTCCAAATTTCAGCCCAGATAGCCTGGTGGTAATGGAATTAATAACAAGATTTAAAACTTTTTTAGGATCTGTCGTCTGATATTTTATTAAAGAGACTAAAAAACATGGCTAGAAACTGATTCAACTCATCCTCTTCCTTCTGCCATGTTTTTCAGATCAATTCTGCTGAGAGGTTAGCAAAAGTTGCTCCTAACACCAGCCACTCCAAGCTGAGCTGAGCTGAAGCTGCCATCTAGAACCAGCATGGATAAGCAAGAGCAGGGTCTGAAACAGGCAGTTTGATTTTTAAATGCTGCTATCTGCATACTTCTGAAAGCGGAGCAGAAAGACAGAAAGTACAGCTCTCAGAATAAGCTGAAAAGAAAGATGGGACAGGTTTATTCCACACTAATTTTAATTCTTGTGGATTCAAGCTCTAAAATTAAGAAACTTACCTATAAAACAAAGATGAAAAACTTTCATCCTGCAACAACAATAACAATAAGAAATCATCATCATCCTGCAGTACAGTTCTGACAACTGCCAAGGCTGTATTCAGTTGCTTCTTGGTCTGAATACAAGTCCAAGTTACTTCTCATCAACTTAGGATAAGCTGACAAAACTGTGCTCTGAGTTTCAGATAGCCTCCAATTAGTTTCAAATAACTTTAAATATTGCTATAAGGAATTATCTTTCTCAGAACAGACATGAACCATCCAAGAACCATAAATAGCATATGAGACAGGAAACAAAATTACTCAAAAACTGGACCTGGGGCACCTAAAACACATAGAAAACACAGAAGTGAATTTGCAGAACTGACTGAACAGCCAAATACCTTGGACTCCTGTTAGCAGAGAATTTCAACATCTGTTTTCATCAAGGGTGCTAAACATGTCCCTAAATACTGTGAAAAACACTAGGCAAGACAACTAACACGACAAGGTAAACAAACCAGTTCCACAACACAAGGTTTAACTTTCCCTGAGTAAGAGGAGTTAAACAAATAAACAAACAACTAAAAAAAATTTTAAAAGGCAAAAAGCTCAAACTATCACAATTTTCAGTCCTTATTCATATTTCAGGCCCAGTATGATTTACGGAAAATTGAATTATTTCAACCAACTGGAACTACTTTCATCCCAGTAATTTTTAATGGAACTAGGCTTAGAATTAAAGCAGAATTATCATTTACATCACTAAGATATGAATCAGTGTTGCTGCAATTTTTTACCAATCTGTCCCAGAGATGAAAGGGTAATTACGTGAAGTGAATTCTCTCCCAGAATGAATCAATATATGCATTAGAAACACAAAAAAAGTTCCAAGTAAGGTAAAAAAATGAAATACTTGAAAGTAATTGGACAAAATGGACAAAACCATTCATCATTAGTATGGAAATAAACATCCATTGAAACCAAGATTTGAATATAAATAAGGAATTTGTCTTCAGTTTTGTGCATTATCTTCAATTGTCCATGCTCCCAATCTAGGTCCAAATGATCAAAATGTTGGGTTTTAGAACATTAAAATGTTTCACCATTCAAGAATGTTTTTTTTTTTTTTCCATTTTCGTGCCAGTCAAAGCTAATTGAATCCTATTTGACCAATACTGCCAGCAATTAGAAGCCACATTTTTTGGTGAATATATGTCTTAACAAAAAAGATGTCACCCAGCTCTGTACAGAGTACTGGCTTCAAAGTGTACAAAGTGCCTCACCAATGGTCACCCCCCAGCCCATCATGAGAGCCCCTCCAGACCTGCTCCTAATTCAGGCAGCAAAAGCTATTCAGGGCCTAATTTCATTTATTCTCACTTCTGGTAAACTTCACACAAAATGAACTACAAGCAAGTCATTTGTTACACATCATAATAGAGAGGCTTGGCCCAATCTCTTTCGTGCACTCTGAAGAAAGAAGTTTTAGAAATGCATTATATAGTCAATGTTTTAAGTTACCAGAATAAAGATACTCTCACTCAAAGAAATAAAAATAGGCAGGAAATGATCATCACTTTCACAAATCCAGCTGAGATAGACATTCATAGTATTAAACTGAGAGGTCAAAGATGACTAGATTAAGTATCTATGGATTTCTCTACTTTTTCTTAAATTTGCCACCAAGGTTTACTTTAGACTATTCCCGTTTAACTAAACTTCACTGTAAACTGACTTCATTCATCTATGAGATTTATGCATTTCTTCATGCTGAAATGACCTAATGTCACTATTGTGTATTTAGTGATAAGAAGGTCTCATTCCAGCAATAAAGCCATGTGGAACACATTACTCAAAGACCTATTAAGTATAAAACATTCAGCATTTATTTACCACATTGAGGGAACAGAGCCCTTAAAAGGTTATTTAGACTATAGCATGGAGACTAAAATATACCCAGCGTCCCATTGATTTGACAGCCTGCCAGAACTGTCTCATACAGTCTTAATTAGAACACAATACACACACACATACTGTCTTCTGGGAAAACATTCCCAATTACAAAGAGCCTCAAGAAGAACAGCACCGCTTTTGACAGCTGGAATGCGCACATTGTCATAATCCCGCTGGATGCCTACTGCAAGTGAAAGGTATGCATCTTCCTGAACCTACAATAGGTGATGTCAGGTTGAATAAAAGTGAGTGTTGTAGGCTCATCCACCTGCGTGACACATTGATGACTCCAGCTTTGGCTGAGGGGGAGCAAAATTGCTTGCCGTTTTTCTTAACCAGTATAACTCATGCATCTATTCAAATCAGAAACAGCATTAGGGGGAAGAAAATGTTTTTCACATCTTCATCTCCATTGCAAATATAACAGCTCCACCTTGAGGCAGGACCCAGTGAATGTTAGTAGAAGGCGCAGTCAAGCTGAAGATGCCTATCAGCACACAGCCAGCCACGACTACCTAAAACATGGATTGACATCTCCCAGAGTCCCTTTCCACCCATCTTCTTAGCATACAAGCATGTGTGCACATGATGCATGTGTTTGGACAAATTTACTGAAGAGAAATTAAATATATATCAAATAAACATCAATTTGACAGAGCAGCTCCCAAGGATGATACAAGTCAAGCATAACAAGGCCTGACAGAAATAGTCCTTCAGGAGGAGGAATTATACAAGCTTCTCTCTGAGCAGTGCACACAAGCAAATTTCAGACCATTAATTTTTTCATTATTGTATTCTTCCTAAATGAGGAGTAAAAAGATTAATACATTTCAATGTTCCATTTAAATCACTATTCAAATATTCTGAGATAACAATTTTAATACACTGTTAAGAACTGCAAGTAAGTAATCTGCTCTTCAAGTATTAATGACATTACTTATAGTTAAATGGGTTCTTTTAAAAATTTAAGTGTTAAATATCAACTTGCATGTTCTTCAGACTACTTCAGGAGTTTTATTTTTAATTGACAGTGTAACAGTATTTAGAACTCTTCTAATAAATCCAAATTATGTCAGTTAGATTGGCAAGTCCAGACAGATTTAAAACCTGTGTCGCATTTAAATGGATGTTGATTAGGGTACTGAGATAGATTGGTTATGGCATGTATTACATATCTGCTTGAAGAAAATCAGTAAGTGGAAACAGGATTTGAAGCAGGAAATCAGAGTAAGCTATACCTGTAGAACAAAATGATAACAGACTAATGGAAAAAAAAAACATCATCAATTGAGTTCACTGCTCTAGAGAAGGCACACAAGTAGTCCACTTGAGAAAAGACTGGAATTAGCCATTTTTGCTGGTTTTAGCTGGGATAGAGTGAATTCTCTTCACAGCAGCTAGTATGGGGCTGTGTTTAGGATGTGTACTGAAAACACTGTGGGCAATACAGGGACATTCCAGTTATTGCTGAGCAGTGCTTACACTCAGTCAAATCCTTTTCTACTACTCGCACCACCACAGCAGCAAGGAGGCTGTGGGTGCACAAGAGGCTGGGAGGTGACACATTTGGGACAGCTGAGCCCAACTGACCAAAGGGATATTTCTTACCATCAGACATCATGGTCAGTATATGAAGCTGAGGAAAGAAGGATCAGGATGACCTTTGGAGTGATGGCACCTGTTTTCCCAGGTAATCACACATAATGGAGCCACTTTCCTGGAGATGGCTGAACACCAGCCTGCTTATTTGAAGTAGGAAACAAATTCCTTGAGCTCTGTGTGTGCACAGCTTTTGCTTTCCCTATTAAACTGTCTTTATCTCAAACCAAGAGTTTTCTTACTTTTATCCTTCCAATACTCTTCCCCTCATGGCAGTGGTGGGGAGAGGGGAGAAGTGGAAGTGGCTGTGTGGAGCTTTGTTGTAGGCCAGGGGTTAAACCACAAGATCATTCTGGAAAACAAAAAAACAGAAAGAAAAATTACTGGGGATTGACAGAAGCACAACTTTGAAAACGTGTTAAGAAACTAATTTTGCAGGTAAGAAATATAAGAGATAAAAAGAGGCTGAAATTTTGTCCTATTTAGGTGATAGGAATTCTGACATTAAGATTTAAGAAAACAATCTCATCCTTGGGATATGGGTACGACTCATTCTCTTTTTTACTCTCAAGTGTATAGAAATTCATCGTTACTTTACCAGCATTGACAAGACTTTAAGTATTGCAAAACAATGACCTAATTTATAAATAAATTAAATCCGTTAACCATTGAAGACAATGAGAAGCTTCATTTAAAAAGTCTTTTTTGCTAGTTCCAAGATGACAGGAATGTTAAAGAGAAGTTGCAATTGGATAAAGAGAGGATAATTTCTTTTTTTTTTTCCTTAAGTGAAGACATATACACAAAATATATTTCAAATTTATTAATAATTTATAGCCTGCAAAAATACAGGGCAAATCTGTTACTTTCTTTGCCAAATTGCTTTATTTCTAACTGTACGAAGGGAAACACAATGTTATCTTGATGTGAAAATGCAGCATTAAAACTAAGAATTAGTTTGATTTTAAAATTCAGTCAGCATCTATAATTTGCAATGCAATCTCTTTTATGGCTTATTAAAATAAGTGTTTTTGAAACACAATTTTAATTCTATACAGCTGAACAGACTCATATATATTTATGACTGCAACAGATGTTTCTATGGGCTCATTTAGATCACTTCTCCTTGCATTCCCCTCAGCTGATGAGGTGCCCTTCTATGTTACAAGGAATTCCTTTTACATCACAGTGGTACAGCTGGTTAAAAACACCATCTGCACTCATAAATGCCTGGATTGTATTTAGCCACAACACACAGAACTTGAGAATGCCTACTGAAAGCTAGAGATGAAGTTTTACGTTTTACTGGATGGCATTTGCATGCATTCAATTTTTCACATCCCTAAGTACTGTTTATGTTGTCAAAATAATTCAAAGTAGGATTTTACCAGCATTTGCTCTGTGGTGGCCATTTGGACCAACACAAGATCAAACTGTGATTTAATTTTTTTTTTTTTTTTCCCTAATCAGTGCTTTTTTAAAGTGTACATCATAAGCAATAGGAAAAACTTTACTCATTTCAAACCCATTCTTTAAAATAATTATTTTCAAAACCAGTTACTTTGATAAATTCCATTTATAAGAGTCAGTAATTCACACAGTCCATAACATTACTTACTGCCACAGTGCAGTGAAGCCCAAACACACACAATGGGCTCCCACTGCCTGGTAAACAGCTTCCACAGCTTATTTCTAGAAACAGGTTTTAGGAGCTCTGATCTTCACAGGGCTCACTTCAATCTGCTGTTAAACATGAAACTACCTCAGCATAGCCCCTTAGCCAAAACAAACTAAAATGTATTTTAACCTGCCTCTTCACCCACAGGACTCACTTCTGTTAACTACTTCAGTTCCTTTAACTAAATCAGAGCAAATTATACATTTCTGCTCCTTGACTATATGAGACCAAGTATTTGTTTTCTCACAGCTTTTCCCCCAACTCGAACCAGCTTACCTTGGAAGAATGATAGCCAATAAAATTACTTCTGTGTCATTTCAATAAGGAAAAAAGTGTTTATATAAGTAGCAGCACTGAAACACCACAGAAAATTTAAAATACATTCAGATATATTTTAATTGATCTGATAATGATTTGTTATTGACCAAGAGTCAGAAGTTCAATTTGTAGCCTAAAAAATTTTTCACTCATATTTTAAGGAAGAAACAACTCACCTAAGAAAGCTTTACATATATAATTTTACTCTTCTGCAAAGAGGTTGTTCAAGCAGTTGCTCTCTAGTGACCTCCACTCTATCCTTTTAGATACCAAAAATCAGCCAGAAGAATAAAGTGAGATGCAGAGAAGTTTGCTGCAGAACACACAGTTTTCTAACAATTTGTGAAGATCACTCATGTCAGAAAGTACTGCCATGTTTTCAAACAACACTCTGTTGCTAATCTTTTTGTAAATATTGTATCTCTTCTGCAGCTTCTGCATACACGAAAAACACCAAACTTTTAACATAATAATTAAGAAAAAAAATAAATTCATTGTTTCTTCTATTCAAATGTAATACTGAATCCTTTCAAAGCTATTTTCTGGACTCCCAAGTCTCTATTTCATAGGTTTAATTCACCACAGTTGTTAAAATTCCCAGTAAGTGCCAACCTTTACTTCTGTAAACTAAGAAGAATTTTGAAAACACAACACATAGATGATTTGATGATTCACCTCTGCAACAGTAGTCACTTTGAAGAATACACATGCCTGGTACTTACAGCTTGTAGAAGCCCTATTACACCAACGGGAGAAAATAATATAACTACCAGAGAGAAATGTAACTTTAGGAGGATCTAAGTACTCTCAGTTTGTTTGTTTGCTTTATGTGTGGTTGGGTTAATTTTGGTTTTAACATTTAACTGTACTGAAGCTGCAAACTTCAAGAGTATTGTTGAAAAAGGTCAGTTTTGCCCTACTGAAATAAACAGGAGTACTACTTTGTCAGCTTAAAATGACAGTATTTTCCAACGTGTTCAACTATTGAGAGAATTTATAAATCAAAAACATGATATGTAGAACCAGAGGAGATAAATATGTATCAATAAGGAATTTTCTTTCTATTGCTCAGAAATTATTAGCATCTTTATCAACATTACTTTGATTCACCTTTGTTTAATAGCAGACTTGAATTTGGAAATCTCTACAGGAAAAGAGAAATATATTTTAATAATTAAACATTAAAAAATAATCTTAACAAAAGCTTCTCCAGAAGTCTTGCAAAAGCTTATTTGTAACAAACTTCTGCACTTCAGGTGACTTAGAAGTCCATCCAGAGTCTTAGAGCTGGGCTTTGGTCACTGCTGTCATTCACTTGAGCTACAGGATTTAGAGTCAAGTCACGAAGGGAGAAGAAAACAACATCACATCTGTTTGAAGTTACATGCCACAGTAAAAATGTGTCCTCAGACTGGGAAATATGGTAGTTTTGTTAATTCTAAGAGTCTGATTTACTTAAATAAATACTATTGGTGAAGAGTGTCTGACAAGACTATCAAAACAAAGCAAAGCTAACATTAACATTTACAGTGGTGCAAGATGTTGAGTCTACCTGTCAGATGATAGTCTTGGCTAAGATGGATGCCTAAAACAAATCTGCCTGTTCTCCAACCCCTTTTTAGAGAGGCAAAACAATTTACTTCTGAACCAAGAACTGTCTATCCCACACAATGACACGCCCTGCATCTTATTTCAGCAACTGAAAGAAAGCAGACTAAACTTCTGTTATAAAGTAGTTTCACAGTCAGCTTTAAAAGACTCATCTCCAGAGTCTAAAAGACTAATTCTGCTTTTCAGAAAGCAAGTGCTCAAAGATAAAACCTACAGAAATTAAATAAATACAAGATTTCCATCAAATTTCTCAGAATGTCATGATTGTCACTACACAAAATAGTTCCACTGAGAGTATGTATTTAATTCTTAAAGGATTAAAGAACAGCTTTGACCCCATCTTGTCCTGAAGGCTTTATTTAGCTGATTACTTATCTACTGCCAGCTTGTTTGCAATGCTATTATTTGGGGACATTGGTATTATTCATGACAGCAAGAGAATTATGAAGAGAGATATATTTTTCTTTCAGAAATGGTATTTCACATTCAGTGCTAAATTTAGAGATTACATGAGGAGATTGCTCATTTCTGAGGTATTTAACAGCTGAAATTCAGGTCGCATACAAATGACATGTTCAGGGGCTTGGATGGCCAACTTTATACACAAGTGAAACCCCTAAAATATATTGTTTGTCCCAAATTCAAGATTTCTTCCCATTCTGATTATGTGAATGTAATGAGCTAATAAACCAAGTTATAAACAAAGCAACAGATTCTTTCTGGACCTGCCAACAGACTGAATAAAACTGTAAGTCTTATACAGTAAACCCAAAACTTAATTACAACACACTGAGGACTTATGTTCTAATCGCTGATAATAATTATGTCACATTTCATGAGAACTTTCCCATCTATTCTCAAAGTCCATAAAATCTGAATGCCTCTTTGCTGGGTAAATTTCTTTTTAAATTCAGGAGAATGCTGCAGCAGAATTAGAATAAGAGACCAGTCTTAATTCCGAACATCTTAGTGATTTTGCTAAAGGAAAGTGTAATAAAACCAGAAAGTGCACTTGAAAACTTGTCTTATTAGCTCCAGATTAAAATACGGTGTTAATTAGTTAAATTTCTGAAGGGTTTTGAAATAGCAAGCCAAAATTAAAAAAAAAAAAAAAATCAGAAAATAAGTTCTGAAAAAAACCTATCATAATATTAAAAGATCTTGGTCTTGGTCTAATATTCTGCATCTAAAACAGTATTAAAATATTAATATTAAAAATATAGCACAAAAGGAAGAATAATTATTTAATAATATTGAATAATATTTTAATACTTATCATGTACCTTGGGATTTTAGTCAAAGCTTCTGTGAGAGAAAAACAAGCCTGGAAAAGAATGTGTACATCCTTCGTGAATTACTAGAGCCCCAGCAAATTACTGTGGATATCCAGGCAACCATTCACCTGCTGCTATCAAATGAGAAAAGAACAGTTACCTTGGCAACTGCTGTATCTCATATTACACCGTGTTACTTCCAAGACAAAAACATGGTCTTAGGAGAGAGTTGTGGAGACCATGTGGGTTTTACATTTTCACTGGCAACGTCCAAAGTGACACCAAAATAGACTTACAAAGCTACCCCAATTCTCAATTAGATAGAAAAGAAATGCATTTTCAATATATGAAATGCAATGACAACTAGATATAGTCTACATCTCACTTAATATATAGACCATAAAAGTCTAGAGAGGATTTTATTTTTTTTCCCTTTAATTTACAAAGGGAGAAACTATTAATCAGATTCCTCAGGAGATTCATGTTACAACACATGTTTTATAGAAAAGAATATAGGCATGTACTATGTATTTTACAGTTGCCTTACAATTGTACAGATTCATGTGAAATGCACTATAGGACACTAACTGTGGCACCTCTTAGTGACTGCAGTACCCATGCACATCAGATATGAGCTAGAACTGCTGAGATTTTAAAGAGTATAACGAAGCATATTTGGTTTATTACTAAATTATGCATGACTTCCTCCAAAACAGAACAGAGTTTATATATAATGTGACATACCATTAAGAAACCAAGAAGCTAATTTCAAAATGGCTTTAAAAGGTCACAATTGCTACAAAAAAAAAAACCCAAAAAAAAAAAACCAAAACAATTCAACATTTTTGGTATGAGAAGCCTCTGTGCTTCTGTGTATACTATACCTTACATTACAAGACTGGTATCCAGAACCTAACTAAAATTTCCATTCAAGTCATGGACAGAATTTTTAAAAAGCAATTTAAATAACAGTTCCTAAAAATTATGGAGAAGGGTGTCTGCTTCTATTTCTCTACCAACAAATGTACTTATACGCCAACCTTTTTTCAAAATAAAAAGCAGGAAATAATTTTTTTTAAGGCCAGTAAAGGGTATTTAAAGCAAAATTCTTAAGGCAATGAAGATGTGATATATCAAGACTTATACTACAAGATTCCAAACCATCTAGTTAAACTCTTGAGTAACCATTCTTCTACTGAACCAATTATTTACTTTTCATTGATGACAAAGAATATAGCTTTTTTACCTAGAACCTGTCAATATTTTCAACCAAGTCATTATCAGATGAACTTGATTTCAAATTCTCTGTTTAAAGTTTGAGGACACACTTTGCACACCGAAGCATTTCTGTAACTGTGGCTGTAGATCTATTCGACAGGTTACACAGGTGTTATTCAAGTTCATTCTGTTTGCCTAAATAATGAGAATCTCAGCTTGAAACTATTTAAATTCATCCTAAGAGAAAAACAAAAAACAAAAAAAGCAAAACCCCTCAACTCCCATAACCCTTTCATCACCTGAAAGTAGCAAAAACTATAGTCATTTTCAGTCAGTGGCTGAATCAGAATGACTTTGTTTCCTTTTCGATGTTTTATTGCATATGGTTTAGATCTGGAGACCTTAATTATTGTTTTCCTTTTACACAATATAGCACAATCTTCTAAGCACACACCCCCCCCCCCCCCCCAAATCACATGTACTCTGGCCTCTCTTACCTTCCTAACTTACCACTGCGCATTGTTTTTATCTGATCCCCACACAGGACCTTAACAAAAAGTCATAGGCAAGCTTTTCCAAGAAACTGTTACAAGTCAGTGCATCGTCTGTCATCTTTTAGCATCTTGCCTAGATGTCAGAAATTCTGTGGTTTTTTGATTCCTACTGACTTGAAACAAGTTTGTAATTCCCATTACAGATTACAGACCTACTTTTTAGATTTTTCCAAATAAACCTTTTATTTTTCCCACACATATAGACATGCTCTACTTTACATAAATAGCATAGTTCTTAAAAAACATGCTTTCATACAGGAAAATAAAAGCCTTTATTTTACTATACTTGCTATGGTTTATTAGTGTTTCTTTTCTGGTGTCTTTTTAGTCTATGGATAAGGTACCAAAGGAATTTTTTTTTCACACAATTCACTGAATAGGAAGGTACTTTCCAGTGTTATTACATACTACTTTAGTTCTTACTATTACACTGGCTTTATTCTTCTGTTCATACTAGACAAGCCCCTGGAAACAGCAGCCACTCTCTGCTTTACAGCACTGCCACCCAGTAATGTGGTTGGAGATGGGTAACATCCCCTGCCCACGTGAGTGAGACATGAAACAGAATCCAAGATTCTAGAACATGTGACCAGAAATTCCTTTCAGTTTCTCTTTACAGTGGTATTTGCTGTCCTACAGTCTTGTGTTTTGCTGTGCTTGAAGAGTTTAGTTCTGTTTTACTGTCCTGTCAATCTTTGCTGCAACCTTGGCATGCTGGCAGCTACTGCAGGAGGCCACACCAACATAACACAAGGTCAAAAGCACCTTTTTGAGCAGTAATTCTTCATATGACAAATGGAGGATCAAGGAGTACCTTAGCACTGCTTGCAACAGAAGAGCTACACCCGAGTATTAACAAGAAATTAATTTCATACTACTATTACTACCTACTAGGAGCATATTAAAGCTTGTATGAATGCTTTTATTCAGAACTGGATATTATCAGTATGTCACAAATTTCTATCTGTCCAATTCTCCTAATTGCATAACTGCACTTCTAGTCTGCAGACAGAACTTCAGAAAAGGGGAATCACCTTCACAGAGGATTAAAAATTAGAAATGTGAGTTAACATCTGTATATTTTATCTTGCTATACTCTTAGATCAAACAAACCTGTTTATTTCCACACCACTTCTGGATCACTGATCTGACTTGGTTATAAGGCTTTTCAAGTACACCATTTTTTCTTTATACTACATATACATGTTTGAAAGAACTGAGTTACTTGTTCCTTTTGAAAGGAAGACAAGACAACTCACAAACAAAAAATACCCCAAAAACAAAGAAAAACCCCCAAAAAACCCAACCAGTGTTCATTAATCTCAACAGTGTTAAAAATTTAGATTATTCAAAAGATTGCAGTTGTCTAGCAGTAAGCTTGGGATTTCCCAGACTAGACTGAAGAGAGATAACACAGGAATCATGCTTTTAACAGTAACTTCTCTCCTACAGTGCTTTAAACATCTAATGCAAGCACTCTACCTGCATTAGCATAGTTATGCCTACTTTACAGGCAGGTTAAGTCCAGCACAGAGCAATGAAACTCCTGTCTCATCACTGCTCTGTCACTGGGCTAAGAGTAAATAGAACCTTTATTCGAGGTTCAATTTGAACCTCGAATTCAATATGATACTTTACTAATCCAGACTTCATCTGATTGCATTATCAGTTGCTCTGTTTCACACAATCATTGATGCCAGAGGATTAAAAATCAAATCTAAAGTCATTATACACAAATGATACCACAAAACTCAATTTTAACCTGATGAGAAGAAAATAGGTGACACAGGAGCCATCCAGTCTAATATTTCTCAATCTCAGAAAATGCATTAAATAATCAGAAATCTACCCTTAAGTCTGCTGCTACATTAATTTAATCGATGAAGGATTGAAGGATACAGATATTCTGGAACTGACAAGACCTAAGAACACTGAAATCCAAGACTGCAGTATTAAAAAGAAAACAATGATTCTTGAAATTAATTAATAAAAATTAAAATGTTGAAAGCTGAAAGAACATGGCTAAGAGTATGTAGAATGATAAGCAGCATTTAAAAGAGAAAAGGTAAAGCTTTTGTTACTACGGCATAAAACAAGGGCCACACGATATTACTTGCACAGTTATATGTCCCAAATATTTTCAACAAGTTTTAAAATAATTTTAGCAAATAATGAAACATATAGTACCTGTATATTGTAAGTTGTGATCAACTGGCAAATTACAAAATATTATTTTTAGTAGTTAGGTTTTGGGTTAAAGAAAAATATAGTAACCACTAATTTTGGAAAATATTACTTGGTTAATTGAAAGTCATTCAGCTTTCTCTTACTTATTTCATCTTGCATGTTTCCCACTCATCCTTCTCTCATCTTGCTATTAATCTAATACCAAACTGGCCATTCTAACAATTTGTGTTAGACAAATAAACCCCATTTCTGAGCTTGCATAACCAAAAGCCTAGGAATATCTTCTGTTGTGGAGTACATTATCATTTCCATATCCTGACTCTCTGAAAGTCACATCAAAATATCTTAAGCTAAAGGCTTCAGAAAGTGACTTTCACAATTATAAATAATGCCACATATTACATACAAAGTGCTTATTAAACACAAAGTGTTACCACATTCAGGTGCTCCTATTTTTCTTTCCATGCCCAACCTCTTAAACTAATCACATTCCTTACAAGTTGCACATAAACTATATTTGTTATTGGTCACCTCCAATAAAGAGTCAAATGTATGCCCTTCCTTTGTGTATTTTGTTTGATAGCTTTTTTGTGTGATCTTTAAATAGCACTGGCCTATCAAGAAAGTATCTCAGTCTCAGTGACAGCAGTGTTTCTAATTTTTCAACGTTAAAAAAAGCAGCTCTTTGTCCTTATAAAACAAAATAGTTGTTTATGGTTAAACCTATTCATTAGAACAGTTTTGAACTTCCTCAGTTCCACAGCTTTCTCCAATTTCCTTGTGCCTTACACAGATAACTGTGGGACCAGTCTCTGACTCACACTCAACTAAAAATATACTTCTTAGCTGAAGAAAAGTATACTTCCAAATGTAAAGCAAATTTAGAAATATTTTTTATTGCATTACGCTAAGTTCACTATTTTCAAGATATTTGGAACTTTACAAAAATACCATTTTTCAGATTCCATACTTATCTAATTTATGTCCTGAAGAGATAAGGTAATTGAGGTGCTACTCTTTCAGTATTGTTGGACTTCTTGTCAGTAAAGCCATATTCTTGTTTTCCTCATCAAAAAGAGTATAATAGATCTGTTTTAAAATTGTTCAGTGGTATCACTTGATTTGGAAAAAAAAAAAAAAAATCGGAACATCATGAAGTAGACACTGTGCAAGTTATATAGAGTTCATCAAAAGCAAACCTTTCAAAGAGACTGATGCAGTTTAAGATCTAAATTTGGAAAGAACTAAAAGTATCTGTCTCCAACTGCTTTATACAGTCAGAGAACTATCTTCTGCATAGTAATTCTTTTAATACTTAATAAAGGAGATTTACAAATGATTTTCATTCACCTGTCCTACAGACTCTTCCAAATGTCTGTACTTCTACACATAACACTGTGTATACACATAACTGTGCATAACACTATATGAAAAACCTCAAGTGTATCTCTCAGCAAGAGCTACATGCTTACTCTGACAGTTTTCAAAAACCTGGAGAATATCACTTTAGGAAGAAAACAAGATAGTTATATCCCTCTTGCTAAGATTGTTCAGAAAATGACAAATATTTCCTCCAAGTGTTAATTGGTTTCTTCTCTTACTTAACACTTAAAGTCACAATTCTTTTCAGTACCTTGTAAACCTTTCTACAATAGCCAGTTATGACATCACAAAAGCATAACTATTTAGTGAACGCTAGAGAAGTCTATTTGAGCTCCCATAGTTCTATGTTCATGTTAATGTTTCTGATAGTTACAAAAATAAATAGTCAGAAATCCAGTTCCTATGTCACAAGACAGCTCCACCCATGATCTTTGACTTTTAGGCTTCCAATTGGAGGGAGAGGGCAGAAGTGGTTTCAGCAAGACTATTAAATTGGAGAATACCATTCCTGAACCACAACAATGTTTTACTTTTTAAGCAAGAAAAAGTAAAATATAGAATATGGCAAATACCATGCCATAAAATTAAAAGCTGAACTTCATGGAAAAAAAAAAAAAAAAGCCACAAAACATTCAACCAGCATCAAGGGTCTTTTTCCCTTCAACACCCATCTTGTGCAGCACCAGGGTCATCTGACCATTGTAAGACATATGAAGTTTTGCTTGGTTTCCACTACAACTCTTGTTTAGAGGATATTTATCAGACAGAGCATGATTATTACAGGTGCATATTTACTTGGGACTTTATCAAAATCTAACCAGATTTCATCCTAAATTTTGCTGGAATAGTCACCTTATGCTCCAAGAAAAAAAAAAAAAAAAAAAAAAAAAAAAAAAAAAAACCAGCAGCATTGCAATTACCTTGTAGTAATTACTTTTTCCAACACTAAACCTAACAGCAAGCTGTTCATATCAAATCCATCCATTATGCCTGGAAAAAATGCTTGAGCTACTACAGCGGATTGTGTCTAAAAAAGGTAATTATCACAGCTCTGCATCTCAGATACACCAACCAGAAGTTGAAAAAATGACAGTGACCAGTATTAAAATCTGCCATTTAGACAATAATGTTTCAAAATAGATTGCAGGACTTGGATTATGCCCAATAATAATAGTTCTAGCAGCTTTCAGAAACTAATTTATAATACCGCCACCATTTTCACTGCACAGGAGCTCAAAAATGAACGGTTTGTCCTCTTCTCCATTTTGGATCATGGAGGAATTTTTGCTGATGAGAATGTTGAACCCATACCATTGTTTTGATTGATTTAATGCTTGAACGAGGTGAAACCCTACAAAATTATTCCTTCTTACCCATAATTTTCAGCTGCGCACTGGAATCCCAACCTGTTCCCTCATAACTTGGCTGAAGCAAAATACAATGTTAGTTATTTTCTACATATTTTTCACATGGGTTTGCAGAAAACAGCTGAAACAAGAGGGTTGCAAAAAGCACCACATACTGCTTCTTCCTCCACTTACTGTTTCCTTAAAAGTTTTTATATTATCTTAAATTAGGGTCAGATGTAGAAAGAACACCGAGATGTTGACTCTGCCTGGACAGAGCACATCACTGTGTACCTAGGAAGCTCTTTGAGTATTTTATGAGGTATGTTGAATCCAGAGAACCCAGTGTCACCGAATCACATATCCTAAAAAAGTCAAAGAGCCAATAGCCACACTGCTTGTGACATTTTTTTTTTTTTCTGAAGACTTCCACTGTCTGTTTTTCACTGTTCATGTTCTTATCTGAAAGCCTTGAACATATCCTATTCTTAAGCCTTGGCTCTATTACAGTAAGCTGTATAGCCCACATACCACATTAGTTACATTAGCAACACAAAGAGAAGGAGAGTACAAACATTCTGAAAAGACAGTGTTGTTGTGACAACTTACTGAAAGTCTTTGAGGCCCAGTAGGCAAACTACTAAAGCCAGCTTTGTTACGTATTGCATGCTGCACAACCCAAGACCATTCAAATCCTTCATATAAACCTGCCAGTCAAGCACACCCACCTCATTCATCACAGTTGTCACCAAAGCTCATAGTTCTGGGGGGATATTCTTCTGCCCCTTAACAAAAAATACACAGTAACCCTGAGCTAGGTTTGAACCACTTTGTCTATCCATCTCCTTTCCAGTGACTAATTTTATCCCTAATCAATTTTTCATATTACCAGATTAACAGAAGTGAAGACTGTACAAAGCATGCAATTGTCACCTCTCCAAAGAAAAGCCAGAGGTGTATCCATGATGCACAAAGCTGAAGAGCCCAGCTCACGTCCATGGATGCTGCACTGGGTGCCAAAGCTTCCGTGCACAAGAAAAGCTAAATCTTTTAAAATAGAAATAAAGTTTTTTCTCAATTTATGTGAAGTTCAATTTGGAATTTAGCAAAACTTAAGAAATAAGAGTATCAGCAGTAGACACACCAAAAAAAATCAGCAGCAAATAAATGAATAAATGCATTTGATTTCAAAGCAGAAAAATTTTCATAAAAGTGCACATCTTGGAGTTGTGTAAAGCACCTTACTTTAGAACTCTGCAAGTCTATTTTTTGTTAATATTGATTCTTCTTGGACAGAATTCAGAGTTGAAAGGCATATTTGCAACCTTTTTCACAATATGGCTCTATTTGCTTAAGTGCCATAATACATCTGCAGTCCTAGTATTTAACTGTAAGTGGATAGTATTTATTCAGCTAGTACATTTTTTCTGACATTTATATTACCTCAAAGGACAACACTGCCTTTGGAAATTCTATTTCAGATTGAGCTAATTGAACTTTTGAAAGCATGGTAATCATGTCATGAATCAGCAGCATGGGTTATGACTTTGAAGAGGTGACGTATCATAGAAATTGATTTTTTTTTCAGCCTCAGTGAAAAGGAATCAAGTTACATAAGAAAATAAATTAACTTTAAGTGAACCAGACTGCTAGAGATATAACCTCTAAATGCCCCACTCCAACAATGTATGTGTACACATAGACTTTGCAGATGGCTTGTCTTTATGAAAAGAATTAAGCTATTCTAAATATAAGCTCACTGCTTTTCTGCTTTAATTGAGTATCTCAGGCTAACAGTCAGAGTATCTGAAAGGCTAAATATATTACAATGTATGCATTACACACTCAAAGTAAATCATTTACTCGAAGTAATTGTTAGCCCTGGATGTTCTCTGCTGAAATAAACCTTATGTAATTTAAACCAAATTACATGTAATTGATGAAGTTCTTTATTTAGAGATCATTAACCTAAATCCAGATCATGTGAAAGTAGTGAGCAAAAACTAAATTCAGTTTTCTATCTAAAAGGAACTGGTATTCTCAGAGGGGAATCATGAAGATGCAAAAATTCTGCTTCTTCTACAGATAATACTATATCTATCCTATAGATAATACAAGGTATGTCCCAATTGTCTCTAATAAAATCCACAGTACATAAAGAAAAGCAAGTTCTCATGCTGCATAACACTATTAATGTGAATTTTCTAAAGAGGATCACACAGTAAGAAAAGGTTTAAAATGACTGATCTGGAATAACAACTGTCTACTGCATTTTCATAAGAGATTTCGGCAGGAAGGAAGTCACTGCAGCAGCCCAAAATGTCTCTAATTTGTGGAGAGGGAACATGGGAAGGGGAAGAGCTGCTGGAAGATGGTAAAAAAAACTGAAAGGACACCTGTCCTGAAGATTGAATTCGTGCTTTCAGTAAAATATCTGTCTATTCTAAATTGACTTTGTCTTGAAGAATGAGTTGAAGAACAGGCCTCTTCAGAATTTCCAAATCCTTTCAAACAGTTTTGATTGCTATTTTTCTGCTCAAAAAATAATTTGGTTGCTCATGGCATAATGGAACAATTACAATAAAAGAATGGCAAGTGCTTCCAAAATTAGCAAAAGCCTCCAGCTCTGACATTCACCTATATATAAAAGGTAGGGTAAAATCCCTCACACTCTGAAAGATAGCAGATCTCAGACTACTATACCTTTGGAAAATGGAGTTACAATACTGAGCTAAAGGAATTCAAGCCCCTGCTTGTAGTGTATCAAAGAAGCAGCTGAATGTAGTATCTCTCAGTAAACTCTTGAAGGGCCCTTTTGTGAGGAGCATGCTCAAGCACTAAACACGTGCCAGGTCATCTAACTGTGATAAAATGGAGGCAGACTTTCTGCAGGTGCCTAGGTGCCCAGAAGACCTTAATTGAAAGCAAGTTAGGCAGCACCATAGGAATTAATAATATTTGGAAGTAATTCCATTTGGACACTCCATTCCATAGCTGAGGCCCAAGGGCTTTTGAGGATCTGGATCTAAGAAAATATGCTATTTTACTGTATACTAACAGAGAATAAACTTTCTGTGGCATGCAGAAATAATACATTAAATCACAAGCTCTAACCTTACTACAAGAAAAGATTGCTTTGAAACTATTTGAGATCAAATATACAAATGACTGCTGGGACTAAGTCCTGGTTCCTAACATTTCAGGGAGAACTAGCCAAAGCACAAATAATTATAAGTGAAAATCCTCATCTTATGGCTCAGCCAGGTATATGAATCCATCTTCTACATTTTCTAGAAAGGCAAGCATTACTAGAAGTAAATCATGTGTTTTCATCAAAGATGGACATTGTGTTTAAAATGAGCCTGAAACTTGTATCATCAGGAACAACCTAGGGGAAAATAAACAGAAAATCTGAAATCAATTACTACACAAAAAATGAAAAGAAACATTAAAATGTATCCACAGTTCGAGAAGATAAATTTACATTATATCCTGTTTCCCAGTACATAAATCAATGCTTAATTATTTCTAATAATTCACAATTATAAAACAAATATAATCTTTTCTGAAACAAATAGTCAATTTAAGATGGCTAAAATATGAAAAACCAATATGCTTTCACCACAAAGGGTCATCACTCAGCAATTAACAGGTTTCTGTGAAGATATACTTGCATGTCTAAACACAGGCTATTTCCTAGGATTTCATTGAAGCATAAGCTAAGAAAACAATACTATCAAAGAGTAGGGAACAAACCACACAAAATTAAACAGGGAATTCTACCTCTATATTAAATAAACAGAGAACAAAAATTTTACTTAAATATTTTCCATGGTTTATCTTGAATGCCAGAGATCTATTTTAACAAAATTGCAGGAAATTTACTTCCATATAATAAAATATTATAAATATTATATATTACATAATAAATGTCCTTTCATTTACTGGAAACATTAGTGAGATTAAAAAGAAACAAAAACTATTCTCCATCATTTTATACCTTAGTCTCTTACAGTGAACCTCACAGGCTTCCACAACAGAAACATAACAGTAAACAATACAATGAGAAGCAGACACAAAAAACTCAGACTCTGAGTGAATTTCCATCACCACAAGGTTATCATCAAGAACTTTTTTTGAAGAAGAGTATTAAAAAAGGAGCTGACAAATCCAAATATTTTCAAACCTTTAAGTAAAACTCCTCCCAAGAGCATACAACACTTCACCTGGTCAGTTAAAAGTCAGTCCTGAACTTAGAATGCATAAAAATGGAAAAAAAAGAAATTAGGAAAATAAAAAATGGGAAACTGTAGGCAAGCAGAGGTGACATTTGTCACTGAAGAAATCTTATCTTTAGAATCTTCTTCCAATTTCTCAAGCCTTTCTTGTAGGTAGAAATAGGTTTCTGTGTTCTTGCAAAGCATACATTCTCTCTAATATTTTTTGTTACCCTTGCTTTTAAGTTTTAATGGAAGTTTAAAAAGAAATTAGAGTCTACTGCTTTCTCTCCATAGGAACTATGCATATATTTGAGTTGAAAATTATCTTCTCCTAGCCAAAACCCAAAAAAGTGATTGGATACAAAAGTACAGACATGCTCTTATTGGTTCTGCTGTAAATACTACCTTAACTTCTGCTCCTGTTCTCAGAACGGACTGCACCACTCTGAGGGAAATGTTTACTTTGGGAAAAGAAAAATGAAATAAAATCCTCTCTAAGCCTCTAGTGCAAGTAGAATAAGTATTGTTTTCTATTAAATCAAACTTTTGGAAACGTTCTCTTTACAAAAAGAGAAATGAGATCATTTTGTCAACAGCAGTCTTTAGCAGAATAAGTTTTCACAGAAAACTAATAAAAGTGAAAAACTGCAGAGACATCATTTAAATCAAGTTGCTGTATGCAATGTTTCTGATATTTTCTTTTAAAAAAACCAACAATCAATACTATTCTATTTTAAGTGAACATTAAAAAGTATGTATGCTCGTTTTGCACAGTATAATTCTGTGAACAGATCGCATATTATGTCCTGCACAGGAGGAAGAAGAAAAAGAGCTACTTAATAATCTCAGAGTATGGAAGAAAAGGCAGTGGTTTTCTTGGTTTTCTCCTTCCTAATGTTAGAGGAGACTTAGTTTCTGGAGCAACTTCTGCTGAGCAGCTGAGTCCCCTTCTGGGTAGTAAACCCACCATCCCTTTTCCCTTTAATGTTCTAACTAACTTCCATCATCAACTCTTGCAAATTGCACAGAGAGAATTTAGCCAAACAATTTCTCAGCAATTTTCTGTTTAGACCTAATTGCTTGGCTCTAGAATATACATGTTTTCTTATCTTTAAAAATTTGTCTTGTTTTACAGAAAAATATAAAATAATTTCTAATAGACTTAATACGTTCATACTCCTCCAGGGAACTCCAGCTGGCTGCCTCATATTTAGATGTCTCTTCTAAAACATAGCACCATGAAGCCTCTGTAATAGACCCAAGGGAAGACTCTGGTGAATAATTACAAGATTATCTGGCTTCTGGTGTTGATGTGTAAGAATAGGAGAATGAAACACTTGCTAGATTTTTTCAATATTTACCGAGGAAACACGTCATTCATTTTAATAGTCAAATAAAAGAAATTTAAAATCTTATTAGATTCTTCATATTTTTAAAATACATATCTTTATTTCGATAAAATTTTTGATTGATGTTATCAGAAAAGGTGTTGTTTTAATTAAGCAAAAACCAAATAAACCAGAACATAAGTGAAACTCACTGACATTTTAAGAATGCAAAAGATTATATTGTGACATCCAGCACTGCATGCAGCTAAAGACTGTCTCAAACTCTGCCACTCCACAACTTCCTGAAGTGAGAAATTTCAGAATTTCTACATTTTGCATGAAAAAGTACCTATATCATACTGACTTCCTATTGGTTTCAGGGACTGTCCCTTAATTCCAGAACTGTGGAACTTTGTGAGTAACATTTCTGCTTGTCATCACTTTCCTCCTAAGCTATTACTTTTATTAATTTTTAGACGTTGATCATATATATTTTAAGCCTTTTCCTACCAAATGGAGTGACCCTCATATGGGTTAGTATTCCCTCTCTCCTGAATATTTCAAGATGGAGTAGCTTTATCATACTTTCCAGAACTTGCAAACCTCATGAATTTCTGAAAGCCCATTAGGTTATGCTTTAAGCAATAAAACTGGGGATTGTTCAACTCTTGCCACTTTAATTATGTTGTTAGCTTTATTGCTCCAGCCATGTTACAAAATCTGCCAGTAAAACAGACATACCATATGAAATTACATTCTGCATGTGCCTAATGAGCAAAGGTGATTCTTCTCCCTCTACACAGAGAACAATTTTTTTTTTTCCTGACAGGTGCTTTAGTGAAAGCTATCATATGTTATTAAATTTCAAGCTTAAAATGTAGTTGGACTTGCTTTTAAAATAAGTGTGACAGTGATATTCACTCAAATCACCAGAGAACACCTCTTCCTTGAGGTAAAATATAGAAATGCATCCTTGTTATGCACTCTGGTTCTGTATGAATCATGAATGCAACATCTACAAAATTAGGTATTTCAATTACTTTTGGGGATTGAGAGAATATAGTAGTTAGATAATAGAAGACAAAATTCTTTACATAGTCTTTTAACACACTTTTAGATACCACAACATTCATCTGAAGGAGTTTAGACTGATCGTTCCATTTATTCCATACCATACAAGTAACTATCTCCCCTCAGAATGAATTTTAGACAAAATAAATTATGTAAGAACTGGTATTTGAGAAGAGCAGCACCAACAGCCTGCCTATTCAGCATGCAGCATACGAATTTACAGCATATTCAGCATAACAATGAAGGACTGATACATTTTCCTAAAGAATAAAAGTTGCCAAACACATGCTCATAAACTGTCTTTAAGATCTGCAGTTTTTCTTAAGAGTTTGTAACCACAGCCTAAAGCTACCAAGGCTTAAAAGAGGCTGCCAAAGCAAGAGGTGGGCTGCAGAAAATTCTTTTCCTAGGTCTTGGGTTAAGGCTTAGATGAAAGCATAGAATTAAGGTTGAGAAAACAACACACCCTAGATCTGAGTATAAAGGGCTTAAAGGCCTGCCAAAGAAGGCTGACAAAAGGAAATTCCCCTGAAACATTTTGTGTGACTCACGGCTGTTGGTCCAAGGTAAAGACTTATTTGACCATCTAGGCAGGGCTGGCAGGGAAACGTTGCCAACAAGAACCCAGAGCTACAGTATGCATAGGGCCAGAAAAGGTCTGCCAAAGGAAATCTCCCCTGACAGCTCCTTCCTCTGGGCAATGCCTGTTGCCCAGACCAAGGTTCCACTAAGGGCACTGGCTGTGAGGCAGGTAAGGCCTAAGATCTACAAACAATACTTATGCACTACTATTGTCCAAAATTCTGTTGCTTGTTTCCCAGTAAGCTGTGCAGTCCTAGATACTTCTAAAAGAGAATGGTCTTACCATCGTAAAGTGGTTCTATAACCTACGACACTACTCTCAGTTCTGGCAGAATCCACAGGACTTTTCTGTTGTTTCCTTGTCTCTGCAGTGCTATCTCAGTTTTGATAAAAGACCCTTCCACATGAAAATACTAAGTCCATTCACAGTTACATACCTGAGGGAGGAATAACCTTGGAACCACTCTCCCCTTTGTAACTGCACTGTTCTCAATCCTGCAGCGTTTTTTTTCCTAGAGATTCCTATTTGGCCATGTCCTAAGCACAGAAGGAAAAAGACCCCTCAATGAATCTGAATCAGCTGCCAATTATATATGTATATAAATATCCAAAAGACCATGATTCTTTTAAAGGATGCGTACAGGTCTATTTTTCTTTCCCTTACATCTCTATAGGCCAGGAATAATTCCCAAAGAATGTGGAATCCAAATCAGGTCAAAAATAAAAGAAGCTACTATTATATTCACATCAAGGCAAAAAGCACAGAGGATAAATGAGATGAGGAAGGTAGTGCCCTGCCAGCTGGAATTTTACCCACCATATAGAGAGAGTAGCAACCTCCTACTTGTTCATTCTTGTACCTTTTGAAAGCAATTAGAATTCAAAAAATGAATTGTAATTAGACTCATAATCAACAAAAATTTCCTCTACAGAGATTTTGATGGATCAGAGCAGACCAATGAAGCCAGTTACATCACTCTTATTTCCTGTAACATCTGGGCTATCAATATATGAAAAAGCCTAGGTAGTTCACATTTCTCATTTTCTAACAGACCTTCTGTTAATTATTAAAAATACTTCTGACATCTTTAAATGCTTAATGAAATGCTACATCTGGTGGAACAGAATATTTACAGTATATCTTCACAGATAGGCCTAGACTCTGGACTTGGGAGGTAAGTTTCTTGAAATGTATGGCTATCTAATAAGACTAATAGTTCTCCTGCACCTGCTTACCTAAGCACACAAGCTTTTGGTTTAGATATTTATGTAGAATTCTGCAAGGCTCAATTTAGAATCTGTAAAAAAAAAAAAAATATTAGTAATGTTTTGTCCATCAACCCCCTCGCCATAAATTACAGTAACATAATAACTATACACGTCATTTATATTTACTTTAGTTTGAGAGTTTATCAGCCCTTTAAACATTTTCTATGAACATATATTTCTAGTTTCTCCTGGAAGAGGGCTTTATTTTCATTAAAAGATATTTCAGCAAGGAATTCCATTCAGGAAGGATAAAATAACCCTGTACTCAGGGCTAATGGCAACCATAAAGGTTATTTACCAGCATGCTACTGAAAAATTACAGCAAATAATCTTCATGAAAATAACCTTGTACATGTTGTGATCTATTAGATATTGTGCTTTCTTGCATGATAAAAATCATACCAAAAGATTAAACAGAATCATGACCCAGAGTAAGGTCACATTCTCACAGAAAATAACATGGAAAGGGGGAGTTGAAGGGAAACACAACAAAACTCTCATTAAAAACCAGCATTCACTGACTCAATGAAGAAAGTACAAAAAGGTATTTTTTAAAAAACTGATTATTCAAAGTGAATGACAGATTCAACTTAGTATAGTTTTAATTCCTCAGCAAAACTAAGCAAACAAATAACTGCTACTCATGATCTAGCTGAACTTTCTTAGTAATCAGAACAAAATCTTCATTACAATCATGCCTGCTTACATTTCTGTAATTTTTCTTATAATCCCTTACTCAAAGGAGTTTAATTTTGGGTTTTAGTAAAGAAGGGACTGATTTTAATAAAGGGCTTGGATTTGGGTCATTTCAACCATATCTGGATTAAATTTCTTCACTGTAAAATATATAAGCAAGCAGCATGTCTTATGTGTTTCGAAGTCACCAATTTTTAAGGTGACCAATTCATCCATTCATCTTAAAAAGGAGCCTTCATTTTAACACTCATCCCTGTTCCTATGACTTCCTCTGCTCAGGTTTGCCAGTGCTTTGCATTTGAAAAAAAAGCTTTGCTACGGGCTCTGCGCAGTTGTTCCTGTTAAAGGAAGAGAAGGTTATCTTCACAGAAGCAGTGATTCTGCATCCCTGGACACTATACAAGAGATCTAGTCTGATGGAACAGCCATTTAGCTCTTCATTTACCAATAAAAGAACTTGAATACTTTATCATTGGCAAGCTAACACGTGCTCTGGGTACGTCTCAACAAATCTTCTGAAAAGAAGTGGCAAATCCAATTCAGAGGCTAGCCTTGCTATTTTTTTCAATTTCCTTCTCCCTGTTTCCCTGGAAAAAGACTCATAATGAGATAAACAGTATCTTAAGAAAAGACCGTGGCAGCATAGCATAGGAAATAGACTTAAAAGACTGCCAATGGTAACATCAGTTAAACATTCGGGGGCTTTCATTTTATTTTAAGAGAACATAGTTGCTTCTTTCATGAGAAAGAATAAAAGCTGCTTTTGTAGTCTTCAATGCTATAGATGATTTCTGCTCTGTAATCCAATGTACAAATATGTAAGTTTGGGGGGATTTCTGGTATCTCCTGCTAATAGCTGACTGACAGGACACTTTCTTTCTCTAACAATGTAATTGTAACCTTGGAATTGAGCTACAAGTTGGCAAGAAACATAAAGGGGCTGGGGGGATACAAGTACCAAAATGACAATCAACTAGGACTGTTATTTCTGGCTCATTTCAGGCACCTTTGAAAGAAAGGTAATTTGAAAGAGTGATGGAATACACAATTCAATTATTAAAAAGACCAGAATAAAATAATTGTCTGGATCTGTGAACAATTTTATATGATCTGAATTACCTTTTCACAATTTTTTAACAGTCTTTTTTCTCCATGAGTTAAAATCAACCCTTAAGGCTGCTCAAATGTTTATTATTAATGATGGATCATTAGACATAAGTCTCCAAACTCATAAGTTTAGTCCTAAAGAAATTAAAGAACTTCAAATACCATTTTGCATTGTAACATCCAAGTGACAGAGGATTATGCAAACCATAACCATCTTTTTCCCTTGTTCAAATACATTCATTTGTACAGAAAAAATAGAGGTTCTCAATTTTTCAACTTCTACACAACTTTTTTTTACACTAAAAAAAAAAAAAAAGTAATTTCAAGTAATATATAAGTCATTCATTCTCATTCTGTAAATCTTGAGGAAAGAACCAAATAAAAACAATTAATAAAAATTAGCACTGCATAATGAACATCTGACTGCATGCCCAAACATCTTGGTAACTGAAAACCTGTTGCCTTAGTAATTTATCTGTCTTTTTCTGTGTTCGCAAGTATCTTTTTGGATTTTTGCTCTGTATTAGCTATAGAATTCATTGCGCTTTTGAAATGGACAAGTGAAATTAAAAACTTACAGTTGTGAAAATGTGTTCTTAGGAATATCCCCCACAGGCAGCATTTCAGTGTCTTGTAAGATATATTAGGCACAGTAATAGCACTGCCACCAGCCTGTAACTTCTGTATTCTTCAGTTGTTTCATTTAACTGCACAATGAGCAAACTCTTCTGTCCAAAATAGGATGGGAGGAATCATTCTCAATCAAAATATTAATGCTTCTCATTAAGCATTTACAACATATGTTGTTTATATAATCTATTTTCTATGAAACAGAAATGCTTTCTTAAACTGGAAGCATTTTTATGGGTGCAGCAAAACTTATCTCATTAACTCCATGTTCATGAATGAAGGTTGACTCCAGGAGTCACTTTTTTATCACAATTAGGTACTACTATACTACAAGAGATTAGAATACTACTAATAGATTAGAAATATTCATATATACTACTACTAGATTAGAAATTTTTATATTTTTGGTTAGCTGCTCTTTAATGCTTCCAAAACATACAATTTTCAGCTAGACTGAAAAAGGAACATTTAAATAAAAGTCTGCTTATATAGAATTCATTTGGTAGCTACAATAAATTTGATATATTGAAACCTTCTATGCTCCACCTTTTTTCAGACTTTATTTAGATTAATTTAACATTTATGTAATGTTTAAATCAAATGGAAAAGAAATACACTTAAAGACCTTGTGCCTAATAATTTCTCTATTTGAGATTGCCTCAACATTTACTACGGATTACTCCTTCTCCTTCTTTCTTATTTCTGTCCATAGCTAAGAGAATCCTTTGCCAAATTAGTTTTAAAATGTGGTTTCATTAATTCTTTCCTCACACATATAAAAAAATATTCGATCTGCCTATGGACTACATATCTTTGACAGACAGGCTGTAAAGTACATCTATATTCAATGCTGGGGTTTCTGTCCCAGTTGACACATGGGGCCTTAACAATCTGACTAGAAAACAAAATATATCATTCCACTGGAGTTTGGGTCTACTCATGTCGTGTCATGTTGGCCTATGTCATAAAACCACAAGGAATAGGAAGGAATGTGACATTACAAATATGATAGGTTTTGTACTGTTAAACAATATTTCCTCTAATAAAAACTTACTGAAAGCTGATTACACTCAGATACTCCCTGAAGTATTGCTACATTTAGAGTCAACTGCTTCTTTCTTAACAGCAGATTCACACTTTTTAGATAGGCTTATCAGTTGCATAACCATGAATTTCTTAAAATATCCATTATTTTTACTGCAGTACCAAGTAAAAGATTTTCAGTGGCTCAGAGATACTTCAGAATACAAGACTCTAACAGAAATTTTAGCACTAACTGCAAAAAAAAAAAAAAAAAAAACAGTATTCACATTCAGAAGTAAAAAAAAAAAAAAATATAAAACAAATTTCCACTTGCTCTTGTGCCTAGGACTTTATACTGCAGAAACAAATTAAATGCAAAGACATGGAGAAACTATGAATCTGAGATAAAGGGCACAAGATCAATAGTACCCACCCGACCTTCAAAATGTTTCCATTTGTGTTTCCAGTGTACATCAAGGTCCCTCTGAAATTACTTGCTAGGATAATGGCTTAACAAATCTGTCACATTTCATGCACTTGGGAGTTATTTAGCCTTCATATTGCTTAGTACGTGCCAAGCTTGGTGACTGAGAAGAGCCAGCATGGATTTACTAAGGGTAAATCATGCCTGATCAGCCTGATGTTTTTTCCCCTCTAACAGGCTGCCCAAAGAGGCTGTGCAGTTTCCAGCCTTGGAGGTTTTCAGGATCCAGCTGGATCTGAGCAGCCCAGGCTGACCCTGCTTTGAGTAGTGGGTTGGATTAGAAATCTCCTGAGATCCCTCCCAAACTGAATTACCCCACAATTAAATCAACATTCAGAGGGTCACTCCTATGCATTTTCCACTACATGTGACAGTATACAAAATGACCTACAGGTGAATAGGAATAAACTGTCTGTAAGAATATAAATCAGGTCCAGCTGTTTCTTGTGTTGAAGACCCCAGACCTGGACACAGTAATGCAGCTGGGGTCTCATGAGGGAGATTCATTCAATCTATATAGCCCTACAATTAAAAGGGCTACAGACACAGGTCACATGCAGAAGCCACCATCAGCTGTGGCCTCTGTCAGTGGAGTCAGAGCACTGGGAAATTTTTAACAGCCTTTAAGTGTTGAGTACTGAGAGCACAAAAGCACTCCTAGGGCTGTCTGGAGGGGCAGGTAAGGTGAGCATGGGAGACATGTCTCTGTCCAGGCATGCTGCAAAGAAGACATCACTAATAACAGACTTGAGATTTAGGCCAGAAGACTTACAGTCACATTCTTATAATTATAAAATGTAAAAGTGATATTTTGCAGTGGTTTTACAAACTTGTTCTAAGCTTTGTGGTGACACATGACACATTATATGATCTTTGCACTTGAAATGGGTACAACCATCTCCACTACATTTTCCTGACAGGTAAAAAAGATGAATGAGCAAAGAAAATGCATTAGAGACAGGCATCAGGCTAGCACTTGCTTGAAGAATACAGGGATAGTTGGGCTGCAGTAACCTCTGATTTCACTTTTAAGGTAAGATACAAATACACATGTATTATGTAAACAAGTCTTTATTTTGATCCATATTAGCACTTACCAGATGAAAGATCAAGAACACTTTCTGAGGCTACTGCTGTGGCCAAATCTAATCTCCCAAGAGTCTGCCTGAGAAAGCAAACACTTACGTTCATACAACAGTGAGCATGTGTGAACCTCTTCCTAGCAGATGAGGAATATAACTGCTGTGCAATTCTGAACCACTCATACTACAAACTGAATAGTTGCACCATCTTTAATTTTCATCCTTAAGACAATATCTAATTTTTCCTGTGGCTGCTTAAATAAAAATAATATACTTTGGAGTATTTATGATGCATTTACTAAAAATAACAGAATGACTAGTTTTTTCTGAATGTTTTTTTTCACCTGCTCCAGAAGTCAAATAGGCTTCTCTGCAGTGACACAAAAGAACAAGACAACAACAACAAAATCCCCACCATCCTCCAATTTTCAAACCTCCACTGATTTCCACACCAGTTCCATAAAACAGCATTGACACACAGACTTAACCAGAGTCACACGCTCCAGCTTGTCTTAGGGCCAACAGAGAACGGCATGCCAGGATTCAGGACACTGAAACTCATCCTGGTCAAACAAGGGATAAGAGGTAACCAAAGTTCTTGAGACCCTGTACATTGTAAACCATGAAAACAAGGAGATTGATGCATTAGAGGCCTGACACTTGTAGTGCTATAATATGAACCAAAGGGCAGAATTCCTCCCCCTTCAATTCAATCCACATTTTATTTCTTAGCTACACTGCTGTGGGTGTCCTATCAAATACCTTTGAACTGTTCTATTTCAATACAGAATTATTTTACACTTAATATACTTTACTGGATAATAAAGCAGAATTCTGAACTCCCATCAAAAAGAGAAAATCAAACACTAGAATGATTATCCAGGACTCCCACTGCAGAAGACCAGCCACTGAATAGAAAAGCAGCACTTTCCTACTGCAGCCTTCTGGCTTCTCAGCATGCCTGTTTATAATAGCAATTGGCAGACAAAGGTTGGGGTTTTTTCTGTGCAGATTTGATAATGGAAATCTCATTTGAGGTTTGTTCCAGCAGATAAAATGTCAGCAGGTTTGGATTTATGGGAGAAAATAGCAATAGCACATCTAGTTCATTTACTGAGGAATTTTGTGCCCACTGCGCACACAGAAAATTTTCATAGAGAGTAAAGCATGATGATCAATAAACTACCTATATACTAGTATATTGGATGACCATTAAAAAGGAGAAAACAGTGGCCTAAGGATAAAACCCTCGTTTTCCAGAAAAAAAAAAAAGACACCTTGTGTGGTTCACATGCTGAATAAATGTACAATTAGATCAAGTATTATTCATGGATGTTTATGTTGTCCTGATCTATGCAAAGAGCCTAATGACAAAACATCTTGAGGACATTTTTCACTTGAAGGAATAAATAATGAAAATTAATTGTTTACCTCTTAATTGCATGTTTTGCCACAAAAACTATTTTTTTTTTCTTTTCAACACACGTGGAGAAGAATGAAAATATACTAATCCCCAAACAGGTCAGAACAAAACAGCAATTTACCATTGAAACAAAGATGCTTTTCACAACTATCCAAAAAATCTCAGAGGCTGGGTTCCACAAAGAAAAGCTAAGCAACAGAAAAAACTCACCCTGAAAGGCACAAGCATTTCTGCATAAACAGCTGAGTAAGAGAGTTTAAAGAAAGAGAAATAATACAGAGATCCTAAATAGTCCCATAATCTCACAACTTCAGAGTAAATTAGGGAGACTCTGTAATTAAAACAGACATGACATTTAGGTGATGTTAAGCCTCTCCAATTTGCAGATTGCAGTTAGGATGTTTGAACTCCAAAACTCCAAACAAATGCAAATGTTCCCTGCAATCACATCCACCACCAAGTATACTAATCGAAATCAGGAACTGTGGATGATTTTTAGACTAATCAGCATGGTCACATTAGTCTATGTAAGGCATTGCCCAGCATAATAATGAACCATTTCTGTTCTACTACATTTATTGTAAGAAGGAGGATATACCCACTAGAAGCAATTTAGTAAGGTATGAAATGACATCATAAATTAAATCTTTTTTTCTTTCATTTTACTTCCCAAAAAATGGGAATATCTCCCACATTTTAGTATAAATTTCTGAGTTTTTCTCAGTCAAAGGAGATTTTTTACATTTACTTAGAAGAAGTCAAGCAATCAGAAAATACAGTTTTGATAGGATTGTAGAAGCATCTGAGACTCCAATCGAGACCACCAAGGCAGTGTTTATTCATCAGAATAATGTTAACTCCACAGGTCCTGCAGGAGACCGTCTCTTTCCCATACGGTTCAAACCTAGACATTTGAAGCCTTGCAGACAGCTCATTGGGCTTTTCTTGTTCTTATGCCTATATCCTCAGGAAGGCATTTGTCACCCTACATTCTTCAGATCTGGCCTAGGGACTTCTCTTTATGCATCAAAAACCAATGGTCCAGCTGGCTAGTCTTTCATCCCAATGTTGATCCCTTCTTATGTATTATTCTGCAGAGAAGTGCTGCCAGAGTTTAGTTCTAAACCATCAATCCCCCACCCCTTCCTCCCAAAAGCAGAATGTTATTCATAGGTGCTGAGACAGTCAATGCTTAGTAGCACCAAATGCGCTGAAGCCTCAGATCTCCACTTGTCTCCCTCTGCTGCCCCAGGTTTCTTTTCTCCCTTCCCAATGAAGACTTACACCTATCAGTATCACTTGCCATTTTTTTTTTCCTGATTTTATTCCTTTTCCTCCAAACACATTTTCAGATTTGAGATGCCCACTGTGACATTTTAAAAGCTTCCACCACTGCTTCCAACTTTTTTATCTCACCTGAAATCTTAAACACAACTGTATTTTGCTAAAGCTCACTCTTAGAAGAAATTCACAATGCGTCATAATCATATCTAGCTTATGTAAAAAAGTACAAAAACACTATTTTTACAGGAGAGGATTAAGATACTGCTACAGAAAGATTTGTTTCTATATTACAAAACAGCTCTAGGCAGAAATAACTCTCAATGAGTGTATAGTGACTATAGAAAAGTAGTACATATAAAAAAGTACAAGTCCTCATATTTTTAAACCATTTTTCCTGCAATTAAAAAATGGTGGATACCATTTGTGGGTTATTTCTTTTTATTTTCTTTTTTCCCCCCCTCTAAAGCAGATAAATTGTTTTAGCACAGCAATAATAAACCAATCACTCCTGAAGACTGTGTTTTGCATTGGCGTGAAGCTCTGAGCCAGAGTAAGACAAGTTTAGGCAGATTAAGGCTAGGGAGGGATTAGATAGAAGCTGGGCCTCTGGAACACAATCTCTGCACTCCATCAAAGAATTGAGTGCCATCTTTGAAGATAAGCAGGCTGTAAACTGAAATTTAAGACGAAGTTAATAGGACAAGTTTCTGGCTGGAGAACAAACACTCTGCTATAAGGGCAGGAGCTGTGGATAAGCAGTGGATAAACAGTGCATGGCCACGAGTATGAATTCTGAGGAATTGTCACTGTGTGCCCCAACAGCTAATCGTCACACGTCCTGTGGCAGCCCTCTGCCATTGGATGCAGAGGATGACCACCCTCTTCCTTCTCACTTTCATGCTTCCCAGGGTGTTCTTAGATTCACAGATGAATCACACAGCTTCCATCTCAAATTAATGGCACCAGATCAAGCCTTTCCACACAAGATACTCAAGCACGAGCAATGATCCTTACCTGACATGAAACCAACAGTGAAGAGTTAAAAAAAAATCTCACTGACCAAACAAAATGTTTCTAATTCTAAGCTTTGACTGTAACACTGGGTGAACCAGCAAAAGCAGGATAACACAACAATTAGCAAAAAATATTACTTAACAACCAAGACAAATCATAACCAGCAGTCTGTACACAAGCCAAAGCCTCAGCTAGAGCCAAGGTACACAAATGGCCCAGTTCAATGTATGGTTTCAAATAAGGAGCCCAGACACAGTCACCATGAGGGAACAATTCCTAGGAAAGGCATCCCTAGGGAAGGTGAGCCCTAGTTCTCCTTCAGGTTTCCTATGTCTCTGAAAGTTAATTAAATAAAAATTATCATACAATTTTAATAGTATTACCTTAATCATGAAATAGCCTACTCTGAAAAAGAAGTATTAAATTAGCTTAGAAATATTCATTGACCACTTGACTTGAAAACACGTTTCTTCTGCTTTCGAGATTTCATTATTTGGTTGCATAACAAAGCACAGCACAGCACACACCTGCAGGACTAAAACAGACCTGTGGAACTTGTGTCAATGAAAGACCTATCACTGCAACTTAACAAAAGAGACAATTGAGACAACACGTGCCAGGCATACCCAAAGAAAGAAAACCCAATCTACAGCTCTAAATTCCTCCATGGAATATCTGCAGTCATTGTTAAGTGGTTTCTGTGTTCATGAAGGAGAGAAGATGGAGCACCACCACTTGCAAGTTCTTGATTTATAATCGACTACTGTTCACAGCTTTGCACAAAGGAGATGTTTTCTCTTTCAGACAAAAATCACTTCCATATCCTCCTTTGGTCTGGAGCATTAGAGTGCTACAGATTCTTTTTATCAGAATCTTTTACAAACTGATGTTAGTAACTCTCACTGTAAAGATGGACTTCCAGGAAACTATAACGCTATTTACAACCCTTTTCTAACCTGATCTTGAGGCAAAGTTTCAAAGCAACAAAAGGAAGAGAGTAATAACAAAAAACCCCCCCCCCAAAAAAAAAAAAAAAAACAAACAAAAAAAACACACACCATCATTTACATGTATGAACTGCTAGGTTACATTTAGATTTCAAAATGTTGCACTTAGGACTCTTACACAAGAATTCTGTTTAAGAGATATGCTTCTGAAATACAATTAGTGTCTGAAATGCTACCACAAAGATTTCTCTATTTTTTTTTAGCTGATAACTGCTTAAAAAATAAATATTTCATACTTGTGAGCTGCTCGGCAATGGAGAAATTAGATATGTTTACAGTCCTATGAAAATCTCCTTACTTTCCCTGCAGCATCTTTGTGATATTTCATAAGGAATAATTTTTTTTATATTTAGAGCCTTAAACTTTGGGCAAGGGAAGTCAATTTTTTCTACAACTTATGAAAGGAGAATCTTAGTTCTGAAATGTGTCTGTGCAAGTGGAGAGAGGGAAAGGAAGATAAATTGCAAACTTCTGGTGGGTTCCTGTCCTTTGAATTAAGAGAATAGAGTATTATTACACTTCTTATTTTCTTGAAACAAAAAGCAAAATACAATGTAAGCAAACAAGTAAGAAAGAAAAAGGGCAAACATGGAAAATCCTATACTTTTGCATAAAAACAGAAGCTTTGATCCTGAAAATGTGAACAGTACCCTACCTGCAATTAAAGAAAGATGAGAGGTGGACAGAGTAGAAACAGTCACCAGTCACAGCCCATTACAGAACACCCACAGCAAGCTTGTTTTGCTGCAGTTGTGACTCACTGCACTTCTTTAATAACTCCCTACATGCTTAAACATGATTGACAAAAAGGATTTCAAACAGCCAAGCATAAAAACCTGTGCTAATATCTGAGGGTGTTTGTTTTTTTATATATCATCTAACAGAGAGTTTTCTGTAACTATTTCTATTCCTGGATTTCATTTTTTTACAGTGATTCCACAGCTTTTAAGTTTCACACCTCTGAACGTCAAGCCTTCTGCTCCCCCGCTGTGGAAAAGCAGGTCCTTGCACTGCTGGACAGGGCTGCCTCCTCCCACCCACAACCCAACCCAGGGGCCACAGCTCTGAGCACATTCAGTGCCCTGCACAGGCACTGCAGAGTCTGTCTGCCCTTCCCTAGGCTTTGTGCAGCCCCAGGAGTCAGAGTTCTGAGCATTCACTGACACCTCTAAAGATGCAGAGCGAGCATTTCAAATTAATTCGATTAGTCCTGTAGTCATTGAGTTATTGAAAAGGAAAATATTGAACCAATTTGTCTCAGAGCTTGACTTTTTAGGTCCAATATGTAAAACAGCACAGACGATGAATAGCAGAGGATATACAAGATACTAAGATTTTTTTTTTATAATAAACAGGTTTATCAACCTCTTTTATAACAGCCTCTGTCCTAAATCAAATTTAGACAAAGGAATGCAAATCAAAGAATATTCTTAACCAGTGCTTTAACTACAAGATTAATGATTAATTTAAAACAAATGTCTACTCTTATAAAAGAAAATCTCATTATTTTAAGAAGCTGCCTTAGTCTACTTGATTACTCCATCTAACAGGAACGTAAATTAAATAACAAAACATAAACCCCATTTATCTTAAATTTTTTACATTAAAAATAAGCTTGGTGTAAGCTGTTGCTGAGTAAACTAGTAATGAAACAGCTAGACAATAGTTCCAGTTAAAAATCAACAGCAGCTTGGTTTGCAACATAAAAGATAACAAAATTACAGCTTGCATATCAATTGCATCTTTCAGTAAAATACACAAGCATTAAAATGCTAGCCAGGATTACAACACTGGATTAAAACCTTTCTAGTCATAAGATACAAGCCAGTAGATTCACTTAATGCAGAGACCATGTTATTTTATCATTGCTTCATATCTAATGAACACCCTATTGCAAGAAGCAATGTTTTCCCTCGAACAGCAGCTTTTTGCACATATTAAAATGCTTGTACAAAGGCTTTTGCCAACATAGCTAATATTTCAGAGGGAAAGGAAATTGCATTCTTAATGATGTTACCATCACAGAAATTTCAGTTCAGTGCAAAGCAGGCTGGGGAGTCAATTGAAGGTCAAGCCAGTTAGAAGTCAAGTTCCTTGAAAGAACAGGGTTCTGAAGTTTAATTGTTTTCAGTGAGAAGTCTGCTGATAGGTCAATAGCTTGAGTTTATAGCTGACAACATTCATGGAATAAAAAATAACATCCAAGCCTGAAATGGCTATGGACCACTGAACAATAAGATTGGAAAAAAAAGTAGCTCTACAAGTCACAATGTATTTAAGCTGACCATTTACCAACCTTTTAAAAAATGCTGCTTGCATGATTGATAAGTAAATCAGTCATGCAAGTGGCATGACTGATCAGGGTAATGAATCTTTCAAAAGCTTTTGAAATACAAAACAAAAATACAATGTTTTACAAGAGAATATAGAAATCTTAAGATCATATAAGAGTTGCCTGATGTTCTAATAGATCACAAAATGTCTTAAGTTGGAAAGACTTTAAAGACCATCTAACACCAACTCCTTTGCTGTGAGCAGAGACATCTTTCAATTGCAATTTACCAGTCCAACTATTGACACAGAATTAAAAATTAAGAGAAAGACAGGAAAACAGCAAGTGGAATCTTCAGATTGCAGACTCATCCATATGGATTTTTTTAACTGCCAACAAAACTTACAGCAATTAGGAAACAAGAATCAATTATACTGTTATAATCTCAGTGATCTTCTCTGGAATATGCAAGCCCATGTGAGCACATTCACATAGCATCCACAGATATTCTTCCTTTCCCTAAGGAAGGGGAAAGACAGAAATGGGAAACCTCTGAAAGTATTCTGAAAGTATTGAAAGTACTCATCCCATTCACTTGCTCCTCAGTAAGTGATAAGACTTATAGCACTCTTGCAGATAGAGTTTAAAAATAAAAATTGGGAAGGAGAGTTGGAGTCAGTCCACAGCCAATTTTTACTTTCTCAACTATCTTTCACATATGAATAAATTAGCAAGACTTTTCAAAGTACTAATGAAAAAAACCCTGTTTCCTCCACTTTCATAATCATAGGAGATATATTAATATAACTTTTCACTCCAACTGAGTAGAGCTCCCCATCTGCAACTTCACACAGCCCTTGATTGAATTCACAAGGTACTATTTGTGTATTCAGAAGAGAAATCTGATTGCCATCTGTATGCACTGATTAGTTAGTGATCAAATAAGGTGCAAAATATATTCAAGTATGCAAATCAACTCTTTGCCCAAATACCAAAAGTTCAGTTATGCATGGCCACCTGAAACGCATCCTTTATGTTCCACAATTTCCATAGCCTTAGTATTAGTTTTCATCATCATCTCAGGGAAACAATTACTATTTAATTAGTGTAATATCAATTACTATTACACTACCACTACAAAGTTAGCACATTGATGTTGGACAAACACTGCACTATTTTTGTTGGGACACAACAAGGACTGTTATTAGCACAATAAGACATTTTAATTGTCTTAGGTTTCTTGTAAGTTGGTTCACATGCAACAGTCTGGATAGAGGCAGGATTGTCTTAAATTACGTCCTTTTCAGAGACGGAACACTACAGCAGAGATAAATTCAGCAAATAAGAAAAAACAGGAGAGAAATGAATACTGAAGTCAACAATATTGCACCAGACGTAACCTCTACTTAATTTCAATACCTGATTCTACAAAACCAGGCAAAACTCACTGCTGAAACCACACAATGGTTTAGTGATATGGGAAAACGTGTTTGTGGGAAGGGAGAGGGACTAAGAACAGTCTAAGAGTTCATTCTCTGCATTATGGCCTTTACATCACCAAGATGACAAACTTTTTTTTCCAGGTCTTTCTTAAAACATCTGACTTAGTCTCATTTTTAAGAGCACAAAATATTCACAAGCATGAGAAGTGACTGTGCATCAACAGAAGTCATGCATGGCAACCTCCTGCCAGGATTTAAGTACAGTTAGCTCAGAAAGTATTCCAAGTCAAAGCCATATACATCCTTGACCTTTCCTGCTCCTACAAACCAAGCTAAATTAATTCTCCCATAAAGTGTATGTTCAAATAAAAACAAAACTTTATGCACAGAAGCATGGCATTTGATCTATCATTTTCTCCCTTTTCCTCCTTTGCTGCTAGTGCTAACAGAAAGCCAGAAATACCTCAGTGGGTTAGTTTTAGGAAAATGTTTATTAATCGTTTCTTTTTCTTCTTTTTAACCTTCATCCGTTGAGAAATTCTATACAAATCAATGCAATATCAGATATAATTGCAAATGAAATTACCTGAAGGCAATTCGGAATGTGAAATGTATATTTATAAAATACACTAATTAAACATTGACAACAAATATTGATTTTGATGTAAAAAGTGAAAAACAGCAAGGCTGAAAATGGTCTAAGTTCTTTAATGGTAGCACAGTCACAGAGCTCAAGACAATCCATCAATGTAGTATTTTTTTAATAAGTACATATAATTTTGTACAGTTCCCTTCTTTTAGTCTAACAAATCTTAAGCAAAAAAGAAGTAGAGTTTTAGGCAGACATTATATTTATAAGCTACATAGCTTGCTTTTTTTTCTCACTAATAACTTTTTACAGGGAGAGAGAAAGCAAACTATTCCTCTGAATAAATGCTGCCTTCCCTGGTATACTGGGATGGAGTTAATCCTGTCCAGCCCATATCACGGTATATTTTGGATCTTGTGATTAAACCAGTGTTATTAACACACCAGTGTTCTGATTTTCACAGCATCATGGTTTTCTTTTCACTACTCTGTCCACCTCAGAAATTAGGCCAGAGGTGTGACACGAGGATGGAAAGGGACACAGTTGGAACAGTGGACCCAAACTGACCAAAGGGACATTTCCTACAATATGCCATTATCCTCTGCAATAAAAGCTCAGGGAAAGGAGAAGAAGGAGGCCACGGGGGTTGGGTACGGCTTTTATTTCCCAAGCAACCATTATGTGTGCTGAGGCCTTGCTTTTCAGGAATTGGATGGACATTGGCCTGCCCACAACAAACAGTGAATATGCTTCTGATTTACTGCTTTGTTTGCACATGCAGCAGCTTTGCTGCTTCCTCTCAGCCCAGGGGCTGCCAGCCTTTGCTCTTCTAATTCTGTCCTCTGTCCCACTGTGGGGTGAGTGGCTGGGTGGGTGCTCAGCTGCAGACCAGTCAACCCATTACCCCTGGGCACACACAAAGACACTGTTCTCACCATTATGCTCCCTGAGTGCCTTCCCACCTTTGGGAATTCTGAAGGAAGAAGACAGATTGTGACATTTCTATTCCTTTTAATCTAGCATACTCATTGCAGTTTAAAGGGCATGGATGAAGATCCAATTTAGAATCTGCAAAACACAGATAAATATCCCTAAAAATCATGAAACGTTGATAATGCCTACTCTCAGCTACTTAAAGGCAACACTGTGAAGTTATCATGCCCAACAATTGATTAAGATAGCTGATGAAAATTATCTACTGCAGATAGTATGAACAACACTGAGGAGTGTAGTCCCTTACACATTATGAAAACTTTAGAATTTAACTGAATTATTAACAAATAACTGAGAAAAAATAAATTAGATAAGTAAAGAGTTAGGAAACTGGGCCTGTGATCTAAGACTGTGAAGCTGTGATCTGCAGCTTCCTACATGTGTTTGACAAATATTGTAGAAAATACTAAAATAAAAGTAAGATATATATAAACTAATTGTTTGTCAGCTCTTGTTAAAGCAGTCTGTTAGCTACACAGACACACAACTGGCCACAGAGGCTGCACCCCAAGTACAAAGCAGGCTCTTAGTGAAACCATGCAAGGAAACAAATAGAACAGGAGGGTGGAGTCAACAACTAGAACTACACATACTTCATATATAACAATTCCACAGCTCAAATTGAAAAGTTCCCCTGTAATCAAAATTACCTTCTCTTTTTCTGTCAAAACAAAAGAATAAGGTATCATCTTGGTTACAAGGCAAATTGCTCATTACATCATATCATGCAGTGATAACATGTTCACTAACACAAGTTTAATTATTTGGCTAAGATAAGTTACTGAATTTTGTCCCTTTTTACATTTAGTTTTCCTCATCTTTATTGGATCTCCCATATGCAAATGATGTGGATATGACTCTCATATCTATCACAAACACCACTACCTTTGACTCTCTTCACAAAATCATATAAGCAAATACCTAGGTAAAAAAATTCATGCCCTGATTTTTACTGGTGTGAAAAATAAACAATTCAGATGATTTAATCTCTACAGCCCTAAACAACAATTTAAATAATCCTGTTATTGTCAAAATTACATGGTTTATTACTCAGATAAGCATTAAAAAGTATCACATTGACTTTGTATGCAAGAAATTCATTATTTTAAGATAGGAACTGGGTATTTTTTCATTGAGACTAGGGTCTTCACCAAAAGTGGTCCCAGCACAAAAAGCTCTCCTTTCCTTTAAGAAGCAATCAAGTGGAGAAGCTTCAGATGGGCTCAAGCACAGTATCAATTTTCACCATCAGCCTATGTATATTATGCACCCCTTGGTGAAAAAAATACACATAAAGTGTGATTTTTCTTCTGTCCTTCCAGTCTGAAAAGGACAGATAACCCACATATTCCAATTCAAACCCTATATTTTAGTCCACATAATGGAAAAAGTTTTAAAGAACTCTACAATTTTTTCAAGTGCTTTTAATACCTTATTGCCCAAAAAACAAAACAATACAAAACAAAAAAAAAACTCCATAACACTAAGAAATAAAAAAAAAACCACTAACAAATAGAACCTCTTGTTTAATGGAAGAGACTGTCATAAACTTCAGGGCAAAATATAGCAATAAAGTCCTATTGCTCTGTCATACTCCAGCATAAAATGCCAACTTCAACACAAGGAAAAGTGGACCCACTTAGTTTCTGGTGAAAGCTAAAGTTTGAAGGCATACACAGAGATATACAGCAGACCTCTCTAATATACCCATTGTTGGAAAGTAATTTTCTCTCTCTTAGCTATCTGGAGAGAAACAGAGCTGTTGGCTCAAACAACAGTGACTGAACATTTTTCACTCTAGTGCACTCTGATAAATAAAGGCTACATTCAACTGAGACGGGAATGAGCTCCCACAATCAGTACCTCAGGTTGCTTTGAAATATCCCCTCAAGTAAAACCTTTTGTTGAACAGTATTCTATGAGTTAAACTTTCTACCATTTCTGGCAGACTACAAAATAAGAATCAGAAAAATACAGATCGAAAACCTCTCATGAGATCAAATTTTCCTAGCTGAGGTTCTCTGCTCAAGTTCTGAATATCCTTGAAGGTGGAGGTTACCCAATCATTCTCAGATTTAACGTCAGACCACCCTCAATGTAAAACAGTTTTTCTACTATTTAATTTGATTTACCTCATTGCAACTTCTCTCGGATGCCTCTGTTCTGTCATTATGTACCTACCAGAAGAATTTGGCTTCATCTTCCCTCTAACTACCCACCAGACAGTTTAGGACAGCAACTTTCCTTCTTCAGGCTAAACAAACCCAGCTCTCTCAGCCTCTCCTTGTATGTGATTTGTTCTAGCATCCCAGTGGCCATTCTCCAGAATCACTTCAGTATATCTATGTATTTCTTTTATTGGTATTACTGCACACAGTATTTCAGATGCAGTCTCACAAGCACCAAACAGAGGGAAATAATCACTCCCCTCCATCTGCTCTCTATGCCCTTGCTTTTAGTCTGTATGCAGTTGGCCTTCTTTATTGAGAGGATACATCACTTTCACATGTTCAGCTTGTCTACAGGGACACCTAAATTATTTTCTGCAGTTCCAAGTCTCCAGACTGGACTGTTGTAGTTTGATTCCTGTAGATAGTAAACTCATCTTCATTGCTTATGTTTTTAAGAGCATCTGGGCTACAGTATCTCATACTTGAGCACTTCACTCTGTCATAACTCTTCACAGCAAACCAGGCAAGCTGTTTAGTGCTCTACTCTAGCATAGCATGTAAGCTCAAAAGGCAAACCAAACCTTTTCATTAGCCAAAAAAGAACTTGGATTTTCAACCAAGGCCAAGACACTGCTGGCAGAAAGCAAAGTTACTGTGTATCACCTCATAAATCCTGGACTCTGTTCACATCGTATGGAACTAGGAAAAGGCTGTTATGAGTCTCAGTCTCTCAAATGCTATAGAGCTATACCAACCTGAGTGCCCTCATAACATCACTTTACAGGCACAAAATAAGCATTTGTGACTTCTGTTTGTGAACATACTATCACTTACTTCCTCTTCATTGTCCTGGTCCTTTGACATGTGATGTATGGAAAGCAGTATTTCTTCATCTTCATTTGGCTCAGCAAAACAATCTCTCTCATGCCATCGAGTGTCTGACCACTAAATTATGTAATTAATTCTGTGGAGGAGGGGGTTGGAAATAGTACATCGTTAAGAGTAGACACCACGTCTCGGTCTCATTTTATTTGCACTATTTACCTCTATATAAAGATCAATGCATCTATCTGTAAGCAGAATTTAGAATGATATATAACACCATACAATGAAGATTTTGCTTTGAAAAAATAAATGTAAGCTGCAAAGCATTTGATATTTTAATTTCCTGGTGTAGCTTGCCAGGAGCAGAATGATTTTACCAGCCCAGTATCAAAACTATGTAAAATGCCTAGTTCTTTACTCCTTTAAAGCCTGTGTTCCTAGACATCTGTAAACAATGAGAGTAAAATGCTACCATTTTAGCAAGATATGTTTACTGCTTTTAGCAGAGTAAAATCTGTCAAACATCCCAAAGAGATTTTGCCAAGATCCTAATCTCTATTCATTGCATCCATTACACCTGAAACTGATTTTTACTGCTAAAACACATCGTTTCGAGACCACAGTTGAGCTTCCATGAAGACTTAGTAAAACAATCCTAAGGCAGCACTGTGGAATGATTGCGACAATTAAGTATGGACACATCAGCTATCAAAAGACAGTGGAATGGTCACATGGTCATGACTCCTACTTCTTATCACCTCTTCTACTAATGCATATAAAAAGGGAAAAAAATCACTCTCTTTCTTGCCATCTTATATACAAGTATATGAGTTAATAAAAGTTGTGCGTTAACTATGACATGTCACAGAGTCCCAACCAGGATGGAAGAAAACCCTTGTAATGAATATTTTGAAATGTATTATAGACTGGTGATAATACAAAAGAATTTGAGAAGACAAGGGGCCCTGAAGAAAATTCAGCAGTGTGCACTTGTAGAGCTACATAATATCCCAAGTTGGATGGGACCCACAAATATCATCAAATCTAACTCCTGAATCCACACAGGATAACCGAGAAGTTAAACCTTATATCTAAGAGCAAAGGCTTCTTTAACACCAACAGACTTTGGGCCATGATCTCTACCTGGAAGATCTCGTTCTAGTGCTCCACTCCCTCAGTGAAGAACTTTTTCCAAATAGCCAATCTAAACTTACTCTTTCACACCTTCAAGCCATTTCCTCACCTATAACTTTCATGATCAGACACACTACTTTATAAATTATGTAACACCTACCTAATGTCGTTTGTTCCTACTTCAATATCTGCTTTAGCTACCAGGATTCTACAGATTTCAAAGAAGTAAAATACTAATAACCTCCATGGTTTTCTTGTTATTTTGACCTTTTGTTAACTTGCTTATTAATTTCAGAACAATGTAAATATATATTTCTACACCAACAGCAAGAAAATTTAATGAGGCTATGGCAGTGGTTGAGGCACTTATTATTATGATGTTGACTTAATAAAGGGAATCCATTTTAAGAACTGCAGCACTGTAAAGATAATGTAAGACATGGTGGGTTTTTCTGCAGACACTGCAGTACTGCCAGCCTGAGTCAGTTGCTCTTATGAAGGCCAGTGCAGACTCAGGAACCTGTTCACAACCTCATTAGAACAAGACTGAGTGAAATAGAGGGAATATACAGAAAGGGACAACAGAGCAGAATGTGAGATGTAATACTACAGACTGTGGAGCCAGGAGAGTCTTCAGAGTCCTAACCCACACAGAACTCTGTGCATCAGCAGGGGACACTGGGAATAACAAAAGCAGAAGTGACTGCTGATAGCTCTTGGGACAGGGCACATTGAGAAGCCACAAAGTTAGATGAATCTCTGAAGTAATCATGTTTACCTGCACAAGGAAGTGCAACTGGAAATGGTACCTTCTGGACATTCTTAGTCTGTACATCTTTGTAAGTGCAGCACTCTTTGAAATCTATACCTATTTCACAGGGAGGAAACTGCAGGTGAAAATTTGAGTTGCCACTCTCAAGATATTCTTCATGAAATAGGTATAATATAGACATAAGACAGAAGAGAACAAGTCAATTTCAGTTAAATCTGAAGTTCAGATATGAAGCATGACACAATAGAAGAAGCACTGTCACAAAGCTCACTTGCTGATCACAGAAACTGGATAAAATCAACTTTTGAAGCATTGAGGGGAGAAAAACTAACTGCATGGGATCAGAATACAATAAAAATCAAAACTTTGGGGTTTAGTGTATTTGGGGATTTTTTGCCTTTTTTTTTTTTTTTTTTTTTTTTTTTTTTTTTTTTTTTTTTTCCCTGATTGACCAAGCAAAGCTTTTAAAACAAAGACATTTCAAGAATGTAAAAGGAACCTACAAGAAAGCTGGAGATGGATTTTTTACAAGGATATGTAGGGGATAGGACAAGGAAGAATGGCTTTAAACTGAAAGAGAGGTGGTTTAGACTGAAAATAAAGCACAGAAGCCCTGACCGCTTTAGCTTTCCAGCTAGGCAGCTTTTTTTTTTTTTTTTTTTTTTTTTTTTCAGGAAATCTAGCATGTAACAACACAAGAATAACAAAATCTTTTTGTTGATGTTTTCACAGCTACACATTGTAACCACCCTTTAAATGGTGACATTCTTACACAGTGCAGCAGATTATGATTGATGAAAAAGTAGTGGAAAATAAGATTTAGATACTATACATAATATCACTATTCCCTGATATTAAGTTATATTTCAGTGCAATTGATCCTCTGTCACAACAGTTGTACAGAGAGCTCTTTCAACCAGCACCTCTATCCTACATACAGTATTCTACAACACTAGAACACCATTTTCATCCCTGTAACTGCCTGAGTAGGGCATACATCAGAGCAGACAAAGTTTAAAATGGTAATATGGGACAAGATTGAGGTTTAAACTAATCCCTGAAACTCTACCAGCAGATACGTGTCGCTGTGGTACAGTTTATATCTATTATGCATTTTGTGTCTGACCTCCTGTTCTGTGCAAAAAGCCCACTTGACTCTTGCTGTGAAACACACTTAAAGACAGTTTCCTGACAACCAAATCTTAAAAGTTCTGACCACCTTTATGCCCATTAATTTTGGTGAACTTTATTGTGATTTTAAATTCCAGCTACAGATCTTTTAAAAACGCGCTCGCATTTAGCATATTGCTCACCTACGCTGCACTGAGATATTTTTAAGCATTCATTCCTTTTCCCAAAGACTGGTAGGGCTTGACACATAAAAATATGATGCAACAAAAAGCCATGCACCCTTGTAAATACTTTTACATCAAGTGCTTCTTCTGCTATTAAAATAATGGCTACTCAGTAAAGATTTAGTATGACCCTCTCTGTCTAGGTAAATGCAACCTGGAAAATGTAGGTCTAAATCAGTTACAAACAACATCAGTACCAGTGAGGCTCCTTTGTTTATTGAAAGACTGTTAGGAAATGTATTAATATCTTCTAATTTGATAGACTTTACTTGCCCAAAATAAATCTAAGCCATTTATAGACCATCGCAATTCATCAATTTAACTTATTGCATGGGAAGAAATTCTTAATTGCCTCCAGAGTAATTATTTTAAATGAAAGTGAAAAGAATTCATAAATTAATCATCCTTTTCAATTATTCTTTCCCAAAGCAGTGGGACCACTTATTTTCAATATTTTTTTTTCCTACTCGCAGAACATAAGACTGCTCAGGGAAACTCACTGAGCACTCAATTTAGTGCTGTATATTGGTTAGTGACACAGCTGTTGCCATTACATTTTCAGTCTTCAGAATTGTTACAAGAATCAAAGCAAAGTGGGCAAGGACAAAGTTGTGAAGTCAAAATTGGAGTCATCTCTGATGAGTAATCAGTGTTTAAGAGCTAAACTTGTATTCAAACCACTTTATGTTCTCTACAATAACTGAACTACTTCAACAATCTGGAGTTTGATATTTCAATTATAACACTCTCTTCCTAGTCCCCAGAGGCAGTAACTCAATAACTGCAGGACAAGTCCAGAAAAACAGCAGTCAGAGGCTAAAATCCACTGGAGAGCTTTTCAGTAAATTTAAGGAAGGCTAACCAGGTGTGCCAGAGGTGTGCGCAACTTACCAATGACCTCTCAAGCTTTTATGGTGAGGCACTTCTTGCAATTCTAGTTAGCCATTATATCTACACTTTAGGAGAGATCAATGCTTGGATTTATAGTAGACAGAGCAGCTGCTGCTTTGTCTTCTTTCTTATTTTGCTTTGCAAGAGACTGGAAAACAATCTTCACTTTCCAATAGGATTAGAATAAAATGGTGATCAAAACAGTACAGTCTGATGAGATATTCTACTGATCAAGGAAAAAACAGTGCATGGCATACTCAGCTTTCAAATGAGATGCCATTATCTAAAGTCTTTACATGGTGGTCCTTAAAACTGTCAACACCTTTATCAAAAGGAAAATGAGAAAGTACCAGTCATTTGTCCCAACATCCAAATAAAACAACAAATTTTGTCTGCATGTCACCTGATATCTCTTGAGCATGGGATGGCTGCACCAGCTGCTCACCAGGGACATGGGTGGTGGATGCCATGGGTGTCAGCCCTGGATGCTGCAGGATATAACTGGGAATCTTGAAGGGGACATATTCACTCTGTGGAGGCAGAAATCACTCTCTCTCCAATACATCTGACTCCAATAAGAATGCATTTTTTGATGATGTAAAAAGGTAAAGTCACCCCACTCTAGTGAGTTTACTCCCTTTCCTGAAGTGCACTGAAAACACAGCCAGGCCAGGCCTATATGGAAATCAGGACTCTGATTTTCTGGCCATTTCCCTGGTGGTGCTTTCCTGTACTGCCTCCCTGCCCAGCTGGCTATTCTACCTGTGCTGCTCCCCATCTGCTCCATGACCCAGAGGATACCACTGACTGTGAAGAATCACACTCAATAGAACAGAAGAATAAGAAATATTAAATTACCTTTAATAAAGTTCAAACAAAGGAGCAAAATTAACCCAAGTCTATTCAGATTCAAAACAAAGGATCTCTGAGTAGAGTTCTCCCACAGCTACAAAACTAATCTTAATCTTAAGGAAAAGTGCACTCCCAGCACTTGCTTTCCTGATAAGCACATTATCTCTGCTTCATAGGCTGCCTACTGCATGGCAAAGATGAGTTCACAGGGCACAGCTAGTGCAGGGTGGTTGCAGGCTCCAAAGAAATACACTCTTTATAAAGAAAAAGTCCTGTGGCTATTCAAACCCAGCACTGTTTAAGGCAGCCTGCCCGTGCAATTAGCAAGGGCAGACTGTAATATGGCAGGCCTGCTGGGGAAAATGAGTTCCTGAAAGCTCTGGAAGCTGGGCTTAGGTAAGCATCTCTTGTCACAGCATTTAGTGTCCATTTTAGTTGCACACATTTCCTTGGCTCCAAATTACAGTAAATTGTTAAGGCAAATAACATCTCAGTTATTTAACTGTTAGAGCCAGCCAGCCTGTGATTTAAATGGATGATGTCTCGGGTAATGCATATTCTTCCCAAAACTGGACCACAAAGGTATATAATAAAAATCTTCTAAGCACTCATTAGTGCTCATTTCCTCCTGCAGTTTACAAATGTGAAGCCTAATTTTGTAGGCCTTTATACTCTTTTTGCGTTCCTTTTGTCTGGAAATGAATGGTGGTGTTAACTAAAAATATCCTCTCTTCTTAACATTGAAATGAAGGATGTTGGGTTAAAAAACATAGTCCAAATATCTGTAGTTCTTCTTAGCTCAAATTACACATTATTTAATTTAACTAAGTTCTCAGTCACTTCAAAATACTTAAGCATGACTAACGTAATGAGAAAAACCTTCTGAGAACAGAAAATATGAATCTCACTGTATATTCATGGTCAACCAAAAGAAGCAGCATGTCTGATGTTGACCCCAGGTAGCCAGGTAGAGATTACTACAACTTCTTTAACCACCCCAAGGAGAAATTCAAAAGAAGGATAACCATCTCAGTCTCAAAAAAAAACAAAACCAAAACATGCTGTCTGCATAGAAACATACACGGTAACCTGTCAATAAAGAGCAGTGCTCCTCTTAGAGAACTGGAAACACACCTGAACAACTAGCAGAGATAACTGCTTCTCTTAGAGAAACCAGAGCATGTACCAATCTCAGCCACACATCCACATCTGGCTGTGAATACTATGCTTACATTCCCCAGAAATTACCACAAAAAGACAAAAAAAAACCAGTTTGACACAATGTTTCTCCATCAGTATTAAAATCCAGTGACATGCTGGTAACTCAATGCAGAAATCTCAGTGGGATTGACAGGCTCAAGCCTAAAAAGCTTTCACACAGTTTTAGCACAAACATCTCCTATAAACATTTAACTCTTCAGACAAAATGTTCCCCCAAGAATTACCTCAATCTATTTGAAAACTGTTGTCTAAAAATATTTCTGTAACGTCGTTAATTTTAAGTGAAACTTAAATGCAGGTGTCAAATTAGATATTAAATCCTTTTCATGTAATATTAAACAGGTATTATTTTCCCTCAAATTCTACCATGTTGTGTATTCATAGCCTTTGGATTCTGAGTTATCACAACAAAAACCTGTAGATGCTCTGCACATGGCAAGCCTGGTTATTAAAACATCTAAAATAAAAAACCCTATGAGAAAAATTATAATGTCAAGGGCTTTTTGCAGAAGCAGAACTTTTTTCTAGTGTCTCTTCTAAAGAATAACGTTTCCAATGATCTCTAGTGTGAAGGACTTCAACTTGAATGAGCTCTCAATACTCCAAGGAAAAGCTGAGATACAAGAAAGTTTTGCTTTTTAGAAGGTAATATGTAACACTTGCCATATTAGGATTTTCAAAAGAAATTGTTCTCCTCTGTGCTCATGTACACATGAGAAGCTGTAGGGGTAGAGAACAGAGAATGCTAACCCCATCATTAAGAATCTGCCTTATATAACAGAGAAAGTTTCTCCTTCCTGGGAAATTGGAAGAGCAGCTCAGTATCCTCATGAACCAAAACAAGTCATACCTTAAGACCCAAAATCTGGCACTACCCTTTTAAAACCATAATTAACATTTGCTAACAGAGAAAGGGTGAAGTAAACTGTTGTTATTCTTTAAATCAACCCAAATACAATAAATATTTGAGTAGCTAATAAAACTTCATATTTTTTGTGCAACTGTTCCTGACATCATCTGATTTTTTCCAAACAATGTAACTTAATCATCTGGGAAATTCTAAGTGCACAGCCATGTAAGGTCTTACACAGGAGGCCAACTGCAGTGGTTTGGAAGAAGAAAACTAGGAGCTGTAATAGGATTTCTCCCTTCCACCTGACACACTGTAGACACAAGTTCAAAGTCTGTAACTAAAACAAATATACAAGGCTCAGTTGTGTCCACCATAACACTAATTTCATATCACTATAATTACACACTCACACGAAGCTCCTTCTGGTTTACACCATCTACAACTACCATAGACTGCAGAATAGTGAAACTAAACTTTTGTTTACAGTCATAAAAAAGTATCAGCTCACTTGAACAATTTAAGTCCAAAATTCACATGAAGTATAAACAACTACAAGTCCAGAAGTTTCTTGACTGCTGCTTTACATATACATAATAAATTATCCTATAATCCCCTAACTTCAAAATACATTCAAATTCCAATTTATAAAATGATTACATTAAGCCAAGTGAAAGGACACCTTTATGAATCCTTCCTCTTTGCATAATAAAAGCATTTTTGCCTTTTGTCTCCAAACTTTTATTAGTATAAGTATATATGACACACTCCTACTGCACCTTTTTCTTTCTAAAAAGAAGAATCAATTCTTGCAACTGAACAAGAGGAACTGTCCAAAATTTAGGCAAATGTGGGGTCCTGCATTTGGGATGGAGTGACCCCATGCTCTATAACAGGCTGTCTCTTTCTATGGTGATATTCAAAGTCATCTGGCACAAACCTCAGTTAACATGGTCTAGGGACCCTGCTCAAGCAGTGAGGCTCGACTAGATGACTGCCAGTGACTCCTTCCAATCTTGTCCATTCTGTGATTAAAATACCAGGATAATGACATGGCACTCTTACACTGGCCATAGATACAGACTGAAAATGGCAACCACGGCAGGTTGTGCACTTCCTATGGCAACAAAGGAGGCAAACAAGTGCATAGCCCTATACCTCTTTCTCTAAATCTATATTCCTGCAAACTACTCCACACATTTTCAACAGGCAGCTGAGTCCTAACACCCTCCTAGTTTGTCAGAGCTGTAAGACTTCAGAAAAGCTCATCCTCTTTAGCAGCATGTATGAAAACAGTGGCAATGTGGAGGTGCATTTCACATAAAGCAGCAGCAGGGAAGGTAGGCTGTCACTCCTCTTGCATGAAAGCATTTTAGACCAAAGTCTAAAGCAACAAAACAAGTTAACCTTCCAGCAAAACTTTGTACAATAAAATCTCAACCACTGATGTAAAACAGACCCTCTATTTCTGTGCACAGGTTAGTCATGGACAGAGACCTCATGCTGAGGTGCAAATTTGACGTTGGTTTTAGATTGCCAACCTTCCCATAAAGAGCATTGGAGTTCTGTGGATAAAAAGCACTACAGGGACAAAGTATAACTTCAATAGCAATATAATCATAGCAGTAAGTCACAACTGATTCACATCAATGTGACTGTAAAATCTGTTCACTTAAGTCCACAGTAAAACAAAAGAAAAAGGCATTGCATATGAAACAGAAAGAATAATGGAACAGAAAGAATATAAGGTTGGGATGATTCAACAGCATTTCTGAATTACAATTACCCATGGAGAAAATCACAAGCAAATCCTCCAAAAGGAGCAAAAAAATCAATGTAGGATAGAAATACCTTGACTCCTAAAAGGTTTTTTTTCTTTAATTTTGTTTCTCCTTTCAGATGAATTTTAAAAGCCTGTTAATCTCCTGCTGGATTCCTCTACCAACAAAGTCACTGACGATGAATTCATGAAGGATATACAAATAAATTAACTGGAGCGTTTACAGAAATCTGTGAAGTAGACTCTGTAAAACAGCATTACTTCTTTGTCCACACCCATGGTCAAACAGTTTAATGGAAGAAATCAGAACAATTAGAGTGACAGAAGTTTATCAATACTTGTGTCCTTAAGCCAAGTTGCACCAAATACTGCCTGAAATTCTTCCTGAAAAGCTGACCACTTTACCCACTTTCTGGAGATAATTAAATATTAAAAAGACTGAAACAAACAAGCAAAAAGCCAACAAGAAAATAAGACCTGAATATGAGGAATTTTCTCAGTTGAGAATATTTAATGTGAACTTGTAGACACTGGCAAGTGGAACTGACAATGAAGACAGAAAATCAGAGTATCAGCACATCAGATTTCTCAGAGAAAATCCAATTCTCAGATCCCTAAAACTGAAAAGACTTCTTACTTTATTCTCACTCTGAACAGGTGTTGCTCCTTTCTGCATTTTTATTTTTTGATTCACTGTTGATTTTGAATTATTAGCTCCACTGCCAGCCTTCTTTATTCATAATTCATGCCTTACCGACAAGATTGAAGAAAAACCTTTTAAAGGAGCTAGAGACTTACTAGTGTTTAGGATATTCAGCTGAGATACAGACAAATCAGGTTTGAGAAGCAGATCCTAGTTATTATTGCAAAGGAAGATCATTCTACCAGGAGAGACTTCATGGTCAACAGAGATGTTTGTCGTGATCCACTTAATGCAGCCCCTGGCACAGTCTGGTTATTCCTGCAAACCCAAGTGCTCCCATGTGTAAATTTCTTTGCTTCTCACGGATTTTAAAAAGTCCAGCTTGGGGCTCAGAAAAGACAACTTCTAAACATTAGCTATATCAACACCACTCCTTTACCCTCACAGGTATAGATTTCATCCCAAGATTGCAATTTTCACTTGCTTTGCTTATATTTTGTAATTGTTACTAGTGCAATTGTATCAGCAAACAACACTTCTGCAAGGTCTTAAAATGAACAAATCCCTGGACATAATTTTTCCCCACGTGCCTTTTTAAGAATGGGCACTTAGCTCCATCTGCTGGATTTAGGCAATTTCTCTCTGAGGCTGAAGACCACACAACAAAAATAGACTTTCTGTTTGTTATACATCTTATATGCCTAAAACAGGAGTCCAAACTTCTGCTAAGTAAATACCTCCCAAAGTGCTATAAAGGCATCACTCCTACCTGAAGGTCTATTAATACATCTCATGAATGCCCCTTAGGAACAACAACACCCATCCTTGGCACACCGGTCTCCAACTCAGAAGTAATTTCTTCTATTTTGCACTGTTTCCTACGTTAATTATAAACACAGAGGCCAGGGGGCACTGAAGCTGGGCTGTCCAAACAGATTTAATTATCTATTTCAAACAGCTAAGTAAAAATCACTGAAGGAAAAAAAAAAAAAAATCCAAAAACATGACTAGTAAATATAAACATGATCTTTCAATCTGAACCTGCAATACTATAAAAACCCACCCACTAATAACACTGCTGTGTTATGAGAAATTTTAGAAATGGTTGTTTTACAGCTGATGGGAAGCAAATTCTCTTAATAAAGGAATGTCCTCATTTAAAGAAAGCATCTTACAATGAGTTTAGAGGTTCCTAAATATATATTCATCATTGATTCTTCCCTTAGTTTGCATTGTTTCAGTTCATCAAATACTTCTAATGAATAGCCAGAATGGGTAAAATTTCATTAAAATATATTTTTAAAAGCTATTTACAATTATAATATTCTAAATCAGAGTTTCTGGGGGGGAAGAAAGCATAAAAATATTTACCTCATATGTCTGTGATGATTAGTGTAACTAATATATGGCTTACCTGTGTCAATGAACCATTAAGAAATGTATCAATAAAGCCTTTAAAAAAAACTCAACCAAACAAAAAAAACCCAAAACAACTTACCCACCAAACACCTCTACACCCTATTCTTTTTATAGGCCTTATTCTGATATTTTTACAAGTGTATTTTCTGTAATCTTAATGAAGCATGGCTAAATTTACACTGTAGTAATTGAAAGCAGAGCAAGGATCGAATGCCTGCAGACTGAGCTCTCTGTGTACTTTGGTGAGATTTTGTTCATCTGAGCACAGGCACAAAACGTTTTTATGGCACAGTAGGTAGTTCAATGGAAAAATAAAAGCATCTGAAACACTTTGGCTGTCAGTCACACCTCCTTCCCCCTGAGGCAGTCAACAGAGGAGACACTGACTTTTCTTACAATCTCTCTTCCTGAACAAGGTAAATTGAAACATCTGTTCAGTATACAGAAGGAAAATCCAGGGAAACAAACCCTTTCCTCTTCCTGTACTACACAGAATTTGTAATGCAAATCAGTCTGTAATACATCTATTTTTCCAAAATAGGAGGCGATTTTTTTTTTTTGCTTGTTTGTTTGGGGGTTATTTATTTTAATTAAAATAAAAATGAAAGGTGTGTGGTTTGCAACTACATTTCAGAAGTCCTTTGCTGCCCTCATGTGTTTCACGGGAAAAGTGACCCTTGAAGTCTACACACAAAACGTCTTCTCCAGTCAAGATTACTTCTGTCTGGAAACCTGATCATCTATAGAAATAATTACTGAAAAATAGCAGAAAGTTTATCTCTTTGTTCTATTAAAGCTAGGTTGTCCAGTTTAAAATTTAATGACTATATATTAAAAATAAGAAAAAGTATTCAGCTTGAGATAATCATAATCCCAGAACAAAAGATTTCAAGGGCTGCAGGCCAATTTAGAGAAAGTTGATCATGTTAGACTGATGGAAAATCTTACATTTTTAATGAAAAGTATGTTTTTAAATAAAGCATAACTTCAGCATCTTTCTGTTGCTTACACTAACTGGCAAAGTAACTTCTTCCCTGTTCCATTATACTGTTCCGGAGAGAATAAAACCACGTGGCTGTTGCATTAAGGTTTCTGTTCCTCCCACAACCAGTACATCAAAAGCTATGGTGACCATAGCAAGCTCTCCTTTGACACTCCTGCAGACACAGGAGACTCCTGCACTTCTCACAAGGGCCTCAGTGCTCAGTCACAGTTGGATGGAATTTGCCTCAGAATTTGGCTGCTGTGGTTCAAACCATCCTTAAAAAGATTTCACTGTTCAGTTCTTATGTCATCCTTGTCATTCCCTTTGCTGATCCCAGACCTCAATCTGTCAATATGAGCTTGTAATAAATTGCAATGACATGTCCAACGCCAATCCTGGGTTTACAGTGATAAACCGTATCAGAATAACCAATAAAATCTGCCCTGCTAACAAGCTCTTCCATACACCGGTTATAAGCCTTAAACAGCCTTCCCTGTAACAAAATCGGTGGCAGTTCAGCCAATCCCTCAACAGCCATTCGAGGGGAGAGGGCAAAGGCAAAGTTGGATCGTGATCCCCACAAGTTTGTTGCCCAAACACCAGGTGTGCTACTGACAGCCCAGGACAGGGCACCTGTGCCGTCACCTGTGATAACAAAAGAGTGCGTGGGGGAAAAGCAGCAGAGAGAACTGAAGCATACAGCAGGTTTTAAACATACAAATATCCTATTTCCAGGCTCTGCGTAAACATACCTGGTAATGAGAATTAACTAAAAGGGTTCTGCTAACTCGTAGTGGCCTAATGGAGTTTTTAAACGCTGAACACTGACCTGCTTACTTAAGTACCAGTCTCTGAGGAAAGTGACTTTCTCTCTCCGTGTGTTCTTTCAGCCCAGGCTCTCCCACCGGCACGCAGCGGCTTCGGGCACCGGCTGTGCCGCACCGGGCACCTCTGCTCTGCCCGCCCGTGCCTTCCCTCGCTAAAGCCTGTAACCTGCGCTCCTGCTGCTTCCCGCTCCTACTAGCAGCCCAGACTGCAGGTACAAACTAACTTTCCTCTCGGAGAGGGGCCTGCACGAATTTATAACCTGGCAGATACCTGAAGGCTCGGCACTCCTTCGCCCCTCCCTTGTAGCCCTGCGCGCCTGGCGCTGGAAACACGGCTTTGCCCAGGCGCCGCTGAGCACTTTCAAACACAGCTCGGACTCGGCAACATCCCCCCCCAGCCCCCCGGAGAAGGAGCCGCAGGAGCTCTCCCGGCCCAAGCGGCGGGGCCGGCCGGGCGGGCGCTCCTTGACGCCCCGCCTGGCCCCGCCCCGCCCGCCGGGAAGCGGCAGCGGGGCAGCGTCCGGCCGCGGGCGGCGGAGGAGGAGGGCGGGCTCGGCCCCTTCCCGCTCGGAGCCCGCGGGCCCGTAGCTCCGCGGGTGGGGTGCGTGCCCGGGCCCAGCCCGCCATGGCGCGGTGGCCGATGGCGGTGCTGGCGCTGCTCTTCTGCCTGCCGCGGCCGGGCTGTGCCGCCCGCCCGACGCCTGCGGGCACCCGGCTGCGGGAGGAGGGCGGCGGCGGCCGGGAGCAAGAAGGAGCGGCAGCGGCTCTGCGGGTAGGTGTCCCAGCCCGCGCTGCCCTCGGCCCCGCGCTGCGGGCCGGGTGCGGGCTGTGCGGGCCGGGAGGCGGGCGGAGCTCCGCTCCCGCAGCGCCCGCCCGGAGCCGCTGCCCGCGGAGCAGCGCCGGCCGCCCAGCGACATGGGGCCGCCGGGAGGAGGGGGAGGCCGCTCGCTGTGCGCTGTTCTTTCGCTTCATAAAGACCTGAAGCGATAGGGTTAACTCATAGCTGAAGATGTTGTTGCATATCTCTCAGCTACAAAGTTTGTTGTGCTGTCAAAGAAGGACATCAGATGAGTTTGACACAACTCGTTCTCAGCGTGCTTGTTTTGTCTGTTCCATGTCAATTTTTTGCACTTAACAAATGCTTTTTGGAGTTGAATTAGTCTAATGGCTTTCCTTTTGCTGGGGATATACGATGAGTTCGAGGTGAACTCTTGTTATCTAATTTCATGTTTACTGTTGCTAACCTTTTCTTTTTCTGCTCCTATGGTTTTGTCCCTGCTGCTAACTTAATAATGCCCACAATTACTTTTTTATTCCTTTAGGAAAGCACTGAAAGAATTAGATTATTGAATTCATTATCAAAAGATAATACTACTGCTGTCTATGGAATAAATCAGTTTTCTCACCTGTTTCCTGAAGAGTTCAAAGGTACATTTTCTGGTTTCTTCTAATGCCTTTTCTGTTGTTTATTTTCCCAGAACCTTGTGTCTTTCACATTTACAGATTGTTCCTGTGCTGATAGTCAGCTAATTTACAATGGCTGGTACCAAACTGTAAGTACTTCTGGAGGATACAACAATCCCCTTCATGTTCTGTAGTCTTGCAAGGTTGAATTGCCCACAGCCTGAACATATTTTGGTATTCAGGCAGATCTGGTTTTCCTTCTTTCTTCTCGCTGTGCTTTAAAGCTTTCTTCAGTTGCAAGAGAAGAAGGGAAGACACACAAGGTTCTTCCTTTTTGAAAAAGGAAGATACACAGGGTTCTCCAGTAAGTTCATATTCCCTACTCCAGCACATTGAGTACAATGCTTGGAGGTCCATGGCTGCATAATGACAGCTGAAGCTTTCTCAAGCAATATGACATATTTAATTTTATTTTTTCTAAAAAATTTGTCTGATATTCTTGCTGTTCATGCCTATTGTTACATATTCTATTCATTAGAGAATTGAACATCTTATTTTAATTTTAAATAATTAAATAACATTTTTAGTGAAAACCCAGGAACTTTTAGGTGTTTCAAAATCTTTAATTTATTATCCTCTTTTTTTCCCCTTGTACATGGCTAAAACAAATTATTTTTTACGTAAGTGCAATGTTTTGGAAATTTTCAAATAAAATTTATTTTATGGAGTATCTATGGTTATTGTTCAACATCAGAAAATCTTCACACTTTCTACCCACATGACCTACATAGAGTATTTCTGTTCTTTTTGAAACTGTAGCAATACTTATATTCATTCTCTAGCATAATGATTTTTTTAAAATACATGAATTTTCTATGGATTGTAGAATGATATACAATCTCATGTAACTGTATATCAAAGTTACCCCTGACTTCTAGTAAAGTTGTTCGTGGGATTTTTTTTCATTCATAGATTTAAAGACGTTTGTGTTCTGTGTTTAGCTATTTACTTGAGAAGCATACCTCACAAACTTCCCAGATACAGAAAAGTACCAAAGGGGAAGGAAAAACCTCTGCCAAAGAAGTTTGACTGGAGGGACAAAAAAGTCATTGCAGAAGTGAGAAATCAGCAGACCGTAAGTCCTGGTGTTTTCTGTTCCTGGTTCTCAGCAGGTAGGCTTTAAGGGCACAGGGAAGATTTTGCAGGGACCAGCTCTGTCTGAAGGCTCCTTGGAGCACTGGCACAAGAGTGGCCAGCTGAACATACACAAAGTCAGGTAGCAGTTTATGCAAAGAGGTGTTAGACTTAAAAGAATGAGGTGTAGAAGTTGTGCATACAACTTCTGCATTACTGTTTAGAAACTGCAACGTTTTTTGATCTAGTTAACTGAATTTCCAAATGTTTTGCATGTTTTGTATTTTGTAATTTTCTAAAGGAACCAGAGTAAGTTCAGTACTTGACCTCATCCTACCTGGAGAGGTTTAGATACTTTCCTGTAGTTTTTCTCCCATGACTGAATCCCCTTGGTCAACATCCACACCTTTACCAGTGAATTCCTCAGAGGGTGCATTCATGATAGGAAAGTAACCAGACTCTACACAATTACAGTTTATTTCAAAGTGGTTATGGTCACTGGTAAGAAACAAGCTGTTCAATCCCCTGTGTCTCCTTTCCATGCTACACATGGAACCTTGTGAGAAATAAATTCTACTTCTTATTTTAAGTGTCACCATTCAAAGAGCCTAGAATTGCAGTATGGATTGTTATTGCCTAAGATTTTTTCTATTACATTTAATTTCACTTTACCGTTTTTTAAATTATAATCTGTTTCTGCAAAATTCTAGAAAACCTTACTAATGTGGTTAAAAACTAATTTAATCCTGAGGACACTTTTTTTTTTGAAAATAGAACAGTAAAAAGCATCCTCAGACCTATCATCAAAAACAAAAATTCTTCAGGAAGGAGTCCTTAAAATAAATACACCTGTAATGCATTTCTAGCATTCAGAGAGCAATGTAGGGGGAAAAACAGTTCAGCATTTTAAATGGATGATATTTCTTTACTATTGTTGTTAAAAATAGAGTTCAAGGATGATGTATTAAATGAAGAGCATTGGAAGACTCTTGCCTCTTTTTTTACATCAGGCTTCCAAAACAAAGCTGACTTTTGTGTTCTCTGCCGTTTCCCTTTTCTCTCTATCAGTGTGGAGGCTGCTGGGCTTTCAGTGTTGTAGGTGGCATAGAGTCTGCCTATGCAATTAAAAGAAACACTCTGGAAGAGCTCAGTGTGCAGCAAGTTATTGACTGCTCATACAACAACTACGGCTGCAACGGGGGATCCACTGTTAGTGCTCTGAGCTGGCTGAACCAGGTTTGAAACTCTTTATAAAAATCCCAAAAGGCTTCATCAGCTTCTCTATTAGCATTCTTATTTATTGGAAAAAAAGTGATGGGAAGGTGAAATGTACAGGGTTTTGGTTTTTTTTTTTAATCGTGTGTGTGTGTGCATATATGTATACATATGTGTCTGTGTATATGTAAATATGCTCATTTATTTTGTTTGGAACCAAGAGAGAATTAGCTCAAGCAGAATTGAAACTTGATTGGAACTTTATGGTCCATACATGTTCTTGTGAATGTAAGAAACCAGTCCACAGGGGCCGAAAATAACATTCCTGAATTCATTTGCAGGCGTACAGTACCAGTGTAGACAGAGCCACTTATGCATATGGCATTTTGTGGATTTAAAGCACCAGCATCTGGAGGAAAGGAAGGACCTTAACATTTTTTGTTTTCAAATTTCAGTAGTTTCTGTTGCAAACACTAAAATTATGTACAAGTGTGTGTGTGTGGAAAACCTCAGAATAAAATGAACTGCATTTACCTTTGTTTTCCTTGCCGCCCAAAACATTGAAAATGCATTTGAAATTTCTACTTCAGTTGTTGCTAGCACATTTCATTTCATTAAAAATCAAAAATATGTGTTAATTACAGGAAAAAATGATTTTCGTATGTTTGAAATAAAGAGTACTCTCTGAGATTGAATTGCAAAAATATAAAAAGAATTCTTTAGATTTTTGAATTGTAAGAATAAAAAAACAGATTTTAAGAAATTGTCATTCTACCCCGAAGAGTAATATGCCAATGACTAATAACAGTATATAACGTGTTTAAGTTTGATTATCAGGAACAACAGAGGATACTCATCTTTATTCCTCTGAAGCAAAATTCCATCTTACTTGGCAGCAGTGGACCACAAATGAATTGGGCTGAAGAAGTCACTGTCATAAATTTGCTGTACTGCAGATGACATGAAAAGTGTAAAAGGCTGATGCATACATCATGTACTAGCATGAGAATTACTACTAAGAACAGAATTGGACTTTACAGTATTTTATATAACTTTTTAGGATACTTGTGCTTCTTGAACTATCCCAAGCAGAGTATCATTTTGTGTGTGGAAGTCATTTGAAGAGAATAAATAGTTCAATAATGAACTGAATTAATATTTCTGTCTTGAAATTGACAGGATTGTTTACGAGGATAGTTTAAATCAGAGATGCCTTTTAAATTTAGTTTCTTATTTAAAAATTTCTGAATCCCTTCTGAAGCTCAGTGACAAGGAAACCAGAGATAGTAAACACTTATTTCACAGTGTGACATTCTTACTTCTAATCTTGCCCAGTGCACTCTGAATTTTAAATGTGTTATGCAGTCATTCTGTATATGTTTTGAGCTGCATAGTAGAGTCTGCTGTAGTAAAGTCAAATGCATTAAATTCTTACTCAATTACCTTCTTGCAGACAAAAGTAAAACTCGTGAGAGATTCAGAATACGCTTTTAAAGCTCAGACAGGACTGTGCCATTATTTTGAGCGCTCAGATTTTGGAGTTTCAATAACAGGATTTGCTGCATATGACTTCAGGTAGCTATTATTCTTTCCTTTTGCTATACTTTTCCTTCTGTGTTCAGCAATCATGGAGTAAGGTTGAGTAAACAGTGCATTGACCAGACAAAGGTTGTGAGGTTGATTGTATATCAGTTCTGCAGCTGTGTGCTGGAGAAGGATTAATGTATAACATCTTGGAGAGTTAAGGCTTGCTACAATGAATCCACTCAACACTGCCATCACTAAGGCTGTTCAAATGAGAAAGCTTGTGTCTTGAAATAATGTCTTTTAAATTGGTTATTAACTGGAACAGAGAGTCAGTTTTTAATATATGAACACTACAATGCTTTTGTCAGAAACAGTAAATCCTACCAATAGTAACTGGAATTTATTGCAAATATTAGAAATCATTCAATTACTTCAGTATTCATGTATTTACATATCTACCCATAGATACCCATCCAGCCCATGACTTTAGAAACAGCGTTGTCAACTGAACTCTGTAAAGACTTTGGCTTCTTATGTTTCTGTGTGAAGAAACTTCATTTCTGTTTTTTATCAGTACAGTACAGCTACTGAATAAAGACAAGAAATATTATTCTGACTAGGAATTGTGTTACTTCTAGATATAAGTAACTAAAATCAATCATATCTTTGCCAATCTGTATTTGCGAAATTTAGTTAATGAGCAGTGATAAAAATTTCCTGCTCCAGTATATTAGAGAAATAAAACAGTATGAGGGTGCTAATGATAAATGTCTGATAGTGGAAATGTCCTGTGTTTTGGTATGTTTGAGACACATACTTCAGTGTATTATTATGCTAAGAGGTGCTTCTGTAGGTTTAAAAAACAGTGGGAAATTTTAATACAGACTAATGGTTTGTTCAAAGCTGGTTTTGATTGAGAAGAGTGATGTACAAAAATTATGTAGTGCTCTCCATCGCCCATTGGCTTGACCTAGAAACCTGCTGCTTTTTAATAGCATTATGTGTGGATCTACACCTGTCCCATAGTTTGTGTTCTGTATATTTGTATCACTGTGTTGTAGTACATGAAATACATAATTACTGATGTGTGTTACAGTTACATGATATGTAGGACTCAGAGGAAAGAGTTTAATTATTTGATTTTTAAACTGTTCTTAACAAGTAGATTACAATCTCTGTAATCACTTTAGTGTGCTAACTTTAACTTGGTGTTTTTACTTACTTCTTTTGCAGTGGTCAAGAAGAGGAAATGATGAGGATGCTGGTCAGCTGGGGCCCTTTGGCAGTGACAGTCGATGCTGTTAGCTGGCAGGACTATCTCAGTGGAATCATACAATATCACTGCTCCAGTGGAAGAGCAAACCATGCTGTTCTTATCACTGGTTTTGACAGAACAGGTGCGTTTCCACCAGCTGAACTTCAGCACAGTAGGTTTCTTTTACTTGCAACTTGCCTTTCGTGTGACAAGTGATTAAAATACAGAGTTTGGTTTTCTGTTGGAAGCATTTGGGTTTAATGTCACATCAATTCTGGAAATTCTGTGGAGCTCACATCAGCCAGAAGAAAAACTCTTTTTGTCATTGCTTCTTCAGTTCTGTGGGACTTCATCCTTGTAAAGTCAAGACCATGGCTGTGTGTGTCTTTATGCTAGAAGAGTCCATATCCAGCCTTCCCATACCAGAATATTAGCTCTGTGTGAACAACAGTAGGTTTCACTGGCCTGTGCGATCAGTCCACCAGAAACTGAGAGATACTGAAATGCTAATTAACTCTGTGGAGTGCTAGGAGGCAAAAGCTTCCCAAGTCTCGTGTTGGCTCTTGTTCATGAAATATCTCTTCCAGGTAGCATCCCTTACTGGATTGTACAGAACTCTTGGGGGCCGACGTGGGGAATAGACGGCTACGTTCATGTTAAGATAGGTGGCAATGTCTGTGGTAAGTCTGACAAAAAGTAAGTGGAAAGGCCATGGTCTGGGATGTGTTTCTCAATGGCTGTAACAAATTAATATAATCATAATATAATATATATAATAATGTAATAAAGATATAATGGGATCCTCAGAGAGGCAGTACAAATCATTGCTATTAATCTCTTTAAAAGAGGTTAAATGAGTCCAGATGGAAAAATAAATAAAGTGATTGCTAGTTCAACCAAGCCATGTAGTTGAATGATTGAAAAGCACCATGTAAAGGCAAAGCTGTATAAGACAGAACAAATAATCAAAGTACTGTTGTCCCTTACCATGCAGAGGTAATGGCGTTGTAAAATATCCAGCCATGTATGGTGGTTCCAAGTGGGTGCCATTGCTTTACTCCCTGTAGGTAAAACAGCTGCTCTCTTTGTCTGGTGGGTGCCATTATCTCTGGGCTCAGTTTAGCAAGTATGAAAAGCAAATCTACCTGGGAATTGTGTACCATGCTCATGGCTTTTCTTGTAGGACAGAGATATATCCTTTTAGTGCTAGTTCAATCTCTTGCCCTGTTGTCATTTGCATGAGTTTTTTCTTTGTGTTTGAGGGATCTCTGTAGCATTAAATACACAGTTTCTGCTAGATACAGAGGTAAGGCAAGTCAAGATCCAGTTTATCATCAGATTGCTGAGCCAAATTGGTGGGATATTTCCACTAGATAGGAAGTGTTGTGTATCTGTTGTAATTTTATGTGTTAGTGTAACCCATTGGCTTTCCCTTCCATGTGTGTTTCTCAGTAGCACTCAGTCATTGCAAGAAGTGTTAGATTACCTAAGTCTTCTGCCCATAAAGAATAGACAATATACAGTTTGCCTGCGCTTACTAAAGATCAGAGCAACGTATCCAATCATAGTTTTCTCATGTTACTGAATCTGTGTTATGTAGTTGTATAAACAGTTTGGAAAGAGAAATTTAGAAGTAGTGATAAAACAAGTCGATTATAGAGATGGCAGGGAGAACAGATGTGTTATTTTCAAAACCTGTTCTTTCAAAAAGCAGGACCTTTCACATTTTCTGTAATGTACCACACAAGAACAATCCAGCGAAGGACAGTAGGTGCTCTTTTTACCAGAGAGATGATGTCTTCCAATTTAGAGATCCTCTGAGACCAGCAGGATATAAAATTTTGAACATAAAAGCAGAAAAAGGAAGAGATTAGGTTTCAGCTATACACAGTGCCAGGCAAGGAGGAAATAAAAGGGTTGCAGATGATTCCCTGGATTCCTACTGTCATGGCATAGAGGGGAGAGGGCATTATATGAATATGAATTCTGGGAAGTCTCCAGTATTTTATTAAAACCAAATTTTATCATTTCCAGGTATAGCAGATACAGTTTCAGCAGTATTTGTTTGACATTTCTCTGAGCCTCTACAACCATCATGAATATAAGTATCATGAGGACAGACACTGTATGAAGATGTAATTCAAAATACCATATTCAAGTATAAGAAACGGCTGTTAGGGAAATTCCTGCAACTCCTGGCTGAAGTTTTTAAAAATGATTTTATTTGGAATTTGTGTTGAATGCCAAATTTCTCATGGAGTAAAAAGACTCAACTGCAGAGTACACAAATAGAAGCTACAAAGATGGACTGAAGCCTCAAATGTTAGTTTTATCAAGGTGTTGAATACTACTCCATAGAAAAATCTTAAAAGGAAAGAAATGATGACACATAAAGAATTTGGATAAAAAAATCAATAGTTTAAGAGTATATTTGAAATTATTTGACTGTGAGAAACATAATGAGTAACAGTTTAGAAAGTCAGCAATTACAGAATATATCAAATAGAGTAAGTGTTAAATTTCCCTCATTAATTCAATTCTGAGGAGGGACTTGCTGGTAATAAAAAGGTGTTCTAGCTTTGCTGAGCTGTGAAACTGCAGCTCTGGGCAAATGTAACTAAAACTCACACTGAAACATGTAATTCTAAAACGCTCTGAATTTTTCACCTGGAATGCTTTACCTATATCTTTCAAGAAGGTCTACTATGGAAAGTATTGAAGCAATTCTTTGCACTCAATTACTGTACCATGTTTTTAGATTAGTTTTTTAATAACTTTTTTTTTATGACAAATGCAATGAGTATTTATAATTGTCTGTTGTTAAGTGTTGCTGTTTTAGTCCTTCTAATTGTTAATATTTTAAATGAGAGGAAGACCAAGTGTGGTATTTCATTACTTCAGGTTTTACTACTTATTGAATCTACTTGCCTGAAGACTTCAGTTTTCAAAAATGTGAAGTCTTCTGTACTCTGAATGTTGTGTGGTCTGGCCTTCTCTCAGTGGCTTACAAACAACAGATAGCACACTGCCATAACTGGAAAACAAAGTCCCTAATGGGCATGGATAAGAGTAATGTAGTCACAGTGATGTGAAACACAGATGTGCCTCCAGTGGTTTTGAGGTGCTACTGCCAGGTATAAGTACCTGAAGTGCTGTGTTAGAGGGAACTTAGCAGAAATTCCAGCCTACAGTGTTTGTGTCTCTTCAAAGGAAGCGCTTAAAAAGACAGAAGTCCATTTAATGAGACTATGACACTGCTTTATCAATATTCTGTAGCCAAAGTTGCCTTTTATTGTATATTAATTTGAATAAAAATCAGTTTAAATGCCTGTGATACTCTTGTCTGAACTTTATAGTTTGCTTTAGAAGAAGACTTAACAAAAGATGAGCTTTAATACTGCTTTATTTGAAATGCAAAGTAGTACTTATAGCTGCTATTTTTGACAGATATACATTTCATTTCTATGTAAGGAATTTACATTCACATGTAAAGAGATAGTAACATGGTTCTTGACATATTATAAGTTCAGGATGGTTTGGCTTCTATAGATTCAGGATTTAGTTTTTTGAATCTAGCTTTTGAAACTTTTAACCCACAATTCCTTCTGAAACTGTACTAGAGCTCAGAAACTAATATTCTTCAGAAGGTGATGAGACTGATTATATCCTCAACCAGACATAAATTAGTAACAGCCATTAAGCAAACAAGCAAATACAAAAATATGTACAAATAAGTCATGATAATAATAACTGCATGTAATTTTCTCCCTTTCTCTACATGTAGGGTGTCAGAAGCCAGCTAAGAGTTAAATTGATCATCGGGTTGAATTGGGGTATCATTTTACTCTTAACATAGGCTAACTCAGTAGAGATTTATTTTTTCTACAAGCAGTTAATTTCTTCCACAAGCCAATTGTACTATTCACAAAGCTGTCATACATAAATACATATTTACACACCCACTCTCTTTGTGGTAATGGCTGGGAGCACCACTCAAGGTGAAAGTCAGGAAATTCTTTACAGCAACCAGCCTAGAAGGCAGGCTAGTCAGAGTCATCACTGCTGAAGTAGGAGCTGTCACAGTATTCTGCTGTGTAAAGGAATTTATGAATGCTTGGGTTCATCTTTGGTATCCAGTGTCTTGGCACTAGAAATGTTGAAAGATTGAACAAATCCACGAACACCTTGTATCTGTCACTGAAAAAGACAATTGGAACAATAATTCCATCAGCATAGAGGACCATCATTTCTAAATCCTCAGTAATCATTCTTTCTTATCCACTTAATAAGATTCCTTGCAGTAACTGAATATCACAGAGCACGAATCTAGTCCTGGCTTTCTAGGACGTAGCAGATTAGGCTTAATAGGGATCTATAGTAACATCTTCCTTCTGAAAATGCAGAGTCCTTAGCCTGTGATCTCTAGTAGGATTTATCTAGGAACAATAATGTTAACCTGAAATTAAGGAAGGGTGGCAGAGCTTTCTAAAAAAGACATCAATCCTCAACATCAGTCTAACCATCTGCTTTGTACTCTGCCCTCTGTTCCATGGGTTGTGATAGTAACTGCTCATAGCACTACATGGGGCGCTTTGAGAACAAACCTAAAAGAAGATCCCCTTTTAAGGAGGTTGTGCAACTAGAGGTCATGCTAGGGACTAAAGAAAGTCAGTTACACAGCAGCTGAGGGTCATACCAGCCTGTGTCACCCCAGTAACTTGGGCTAGCTGGCACACAAACTGAACACTGCAAGGTTAATATTATTGCTATCACTGTAACTCCTGGACCACTTGACTGAGAATTATAGATGGCATTTTGTATGAGTGATCAAAAGGAGTTCTTTCTGCCCTGGAAGGCTTGGAATTTATGCCACTGATAAATGTACAACAACCAAGGGGAGATGCTAGAGTCCCAGAAGAGAGTCAGCAGCCCGTTGGCCTCCTGTGAGCCATCTGAAATATGTCTCCCAGCATTAGAGTATTTATGAACAGCATTATTGCAGGTGAAAGGGGAAACACATTATTTCTACCTCACTGTTGAGCGCAGATAGTGGTAGCCTGATGAGCCTCCAGTGCCAGCCTTGCTGCCAATCATTCTGTGCACCAAACAGACGTGGTTATCTAAATGATTCAACAGGAGAAAATGGCACATGTTCAGTATTTAGATATAACTAAAGAGTCACACTTATTAAAGATTCAGAGATCTTTACAAGGATACAGAACTATAAAGTCTTCAGCAATGCAGGAGTTAATTCTACCATTCTTCAGTCAATTAATATAAAATTATTGTTAATTCAGAATGAACACACTAATTACTACACATTACTATGCTCTGTTAATACAGAATTACACATTCACTTATGTATGTCTAGATAGGGAAGGAGGCAGAAGGAATGTCTGCATATAAAGACTTGTCATTATGACTTTTTGGGATACACTGAAAAATAGGTAATTGTCCCTTAAATAAGATAGTACACTTAAAGCAGGTCATAGAAGTGGTAGCTATATCATGTACCTAATGATCACAGAAGCAGCTCTTTCTTTCCTCTTGGCTGAAGTACAAACAAAACCAGTAATTCCTAAGCATGAACTCCAAAGCTCAATTCTAAGATTGTGTGTAACTCAGAGACAGAACGATTTATTTGCATGTAGAATAGGGAGTGTCACAGTCAAAAAAGTCAAACTTACATCTCCACTTAGTCATGAGCACATCAAGATCCATAAGGGAGGTAAGAAGTTGAAAGGGAACCTGGAAACGAGGCTCCTCCCTTGGAAAATGAAAGTGAAGACAGTGAGACCTCTCAGCATAAGCTGTATTTTTCAAAGTTGCATTTCACCAGTGCTTAGTGGCTTAAAGCATACTTTTCCTAAATTGGTTCTGAAATATCAGTCAATATTTTAACAAATGCTTCTGCTGTGTAAGTCTTGATCTGCCCCTTTATTTTTGAACTTGGAGTAGAACTCCAGATCTTCTAGGACAAGTAGAACAGGCATTTACTAGTTACAATCTGAGAAGCAGCATCTGGTCAAGCAAGGACCAGCTGCCCAGAGGGGATGTGCAGCCTCCATCCCTGAAGATATTCAGAACTCAACTGGACATGGCACTGAGCAGCCTGGTCTGACCTCGAGCTGTGTCTGACTGATCAGGGTTCCTGTGGAGGGCTGAAATAGATTGCTTCCCAGAGCCCATTCCAGCCTGACTGAACCTGTGCTGCTGTTCTTAACCTTCAGCTCTCCTCCTGCCAGTCACCCTCGAAGACACAAGTTACACCATTACCTGTAGAAGTAGATCATCAAGGCCCCCTTCAGAGCTTTGTAGGACAGTCGTCTCTCTCCTGCAAAATACAAGTATCCTTAGTTGCTCATTCTCCTGCAACTTTAATGCTATTAAAAAAAACATTTACAAATAACATGGATAAAACATACAAAGTGCATGGTAATATGGTAGTAAAATCTACCTTTACTGAGCAGATGTTCATGGCGTTTTTCATCAAATAATGAAATTAATACATCTCTCTGTTTTTGGAATTCAGACAGTAAATCATCTTTTTCTTCTGATTCTTCTTTGGCCTTTGGTATTTAACATAAAGACAAGTTTTAGAATTCAGCAGGGAAAATTAAGCACTTGAATGACTCATGCAACTTTTATTTAAATAAATACTCTGAAGCTTGCATCTCAGATGTAAGAACTGTATTTTCAAATAAGATACATGAGTCACTGTTCTTTGAAAAGTACAATTATCATGAAATGTACAATTAGATTCCAACACAATTCAGATAAATGAATATTCAAACAAACTGGCAATTTATCATGTTTTTTGGTCTAGATGCCTTAAAAAATTTTAATCATGATTTGTTTGAAGTCTGATTTATTTGTTTTCAAGGCAAAAAAATTACATCCTTGCAGAGCTGTGGGCAAGAAAATTGTAAATAAAAAAGGTAAGTTAGAAAGTCATAAACATATTCTCAGGAAGTTGATAAATTCTTATTATTTTTTTCATTAAAAATAAAAATTAAAAAACAGTGTTATTTAAAGCTGCAGGTCTTAAAATAGTCAGGGATTTTCTGGTGTTTATTTGCCAGTGCAATTTAAATGATCACATAGCAGCAAATTGCCATATACTGTTAAACAGAAATGGGCTGTTCATAGTGACATTCCATATCCACACCTCAGAGGCCCAAACATATTTACTTGAGATTGGAGATGCAAGTACTAACTAAACGTGAAGTTGTAGTTTCAGTAAAATGAACTTTAGCCCTGCCACTGATACTAATCCATCCCTTTTGCAATTAAAATAATCCATGTATCTCATGCTTTAAATTGTCTTAGATGTCAATTTTTTAAGATATTCCTATTTCCTGAAGAATTTGCAATTTTTTCTGCTTTTTGCAGACAAAGACTAAAGAAGATTAAGTGAAGTGAGTGAGAAACTTTGAGTAAGCCAAAAGTTAAATTTATGTCAGGATGTAATTTTGCCAGATGTCTTTGCTTATAGGCATCTCAAGAGCACACTACATACCTGTATCAAGGCAAATTCCTCTTCTAGGCCTTTTAAAACATTCTCTTCAAATTGTCCCCAGAAATCAAATTCTTCTGCATCAAGTCCTGGAGTTCTTTCCAGCCATGCCTTTAATAATAATAGTAATAATAATATGTTCAAACAATAACAATGCGACTGCATTATCCTAGAATTACAAGTTACAGCAACATAAATTCTACTACTGCAGTTCTGGTTTAGTATCCTGTGGAAGTGCTTATTGCTAAATTCAGCATGTCCATGTGGATGATTTACACCTGTACAATAGAGCCCTACCAACCCCTCAGGTTCCAGACTGCATGGCCAATGCTGGAAGACAGAAGCTGTCTCATTCCAAGCATATCTTTAAAACAAACTACCTTATTCCACATATATATAGGATAATAGTAATGATGTATCTCAGAAGGAAGACATAGAGCCATCTACAGTTTTTAGCCTCTCTAACAGCCGTCACTAACATTAGGACTATTTTTTAAAGTTTTCCTCACAAAAGGGCTTATAGTCATGAAAAACAATGCAAATGAAACAGTGCATTTACATTCTTAGCTCACACTTCCACAATGCAATTTACCAATTTAGCAGCCAGAATTTTCAGAAGAAAGGGAGATGCTGTGAAAAATCAGTTGGTCTACTAATGACTAACTCTCTTTTTCATGCCAAATTTGTCAAGAACCCAAAACACAATTGACGGAGAATTTGCCAACATGATTGTTTCTCTTAAGGTAGGTGAATTTGTCACTGACACTAAGGACATTCCTGGGAGAGGGGAGAAAATGAAACAAGGTCCAAGACAGACACTGTTACCTCCACAAGTTGCAGCAGTGTTGGTTCTTGCTCTGATTGAAGCAGTAGTTCACGATCCTGTCCCTTGAAGTTATCACGGTAGTGCCTTCTGTTATAAGGGACTCTCAGACTTTGGGGAACACCAATCTTATTCTCTAGCAAGCGAAACTGCAGGCTCTGAAAACCTGAGGCTGGGCTCAGGTGGTATCTTTGGGAACAGAAGAAATGAAGATACAAAAATGCAGGATGTTATTTTACAATGGTGGATTTCTCCTGTTCTCAAAAAAGAAAAAAAAAAAACATATTTCACATCTGAAGAATATCAAATAGCTAACTGAGGACTTTTTTTGTATGGCTGCATTTAGGAAAAAAAAAAAAAAAAAAAAAAAGCTATTACAAAAATTTTCACAGAAATATCATGCCAATGAATGCATTTTAAATAGTCTTGATATGCAGCATAATTCCTATATATTATTACATATAGTAGTAATATATATATGTGCAATATTATATATCGCCTTAGAGTAGAATAAAGCTCAGAAAAACTTCCAGTGGGTTTTTTTTTTTGAGTGAATCATTAGTGGGAATCTTTAGAGTTAAATCATCTGACCATGCTGAAAAACAATTATTAATAAAAGTAACCTGAAATCTGATATTGCTAGGTAATTGTAATGCATTTTGAATTGCAAGTACAAGATTTGACAGAGACACATCACTGATTTTTTCTTACATTTGCTATCAAATGATAGTATGTGGATGAAAAGCTGAAGCAAGTATGGATCAAAATGGATGATTAGCCCATGGATTTCCCCTGCTGTAGTATAATGCTAGATTCAAACAAGTGAAGAAAAATTGCAGTTCCCTGCTCTTTTTAATAGGGAACATTAAAAGACAGAAGGGAAAGGGTAGCAAAATACAGAAATGGATGGGATGCTGGATAGCTCTGAGGTCACAAGGCAGACAGATATGCACAAGAGACACAAGCAGGAGAAGAACACAGAAGGAAGAAAATTGATGAAGCTGTAACACATGGTAGTATGGTGGAAGGACCTAGATGTAGTGAGGGAAGAGAAAGAAATGCCATGGGAGAGGTGAGACAAGCCAAAGGATCCCAGAGAAAGCCTGAGCAGAAGGCAGAAGCCCAGCAACACATTGAGCTGCTACTGGACAGTAGAGGTTATTGGGGAAAAAGGACAAGGGACAACAATGCTTCCTTCAGCCACTTGAAGCCTCCAGCACTGCAGACCCAAGGCAACACCATGCAGACCAAGACAGCTGAAATACCTGTTAGATAATCTAGACAGAATGCATGTCTCTCCCCCAAGCATTTCTATGATTTGCCGCAAAAAAAGGCTTCAATCTGCAGTGCCAAGTTTCAATTGAATTGCTAGCAGAACCGTGAGCTATTTCTGTTGTTTCTGCTGCTTTAGACTTTTGACCCTGAAACTAGACAGCAGCACCCTCCACAGAAGTGTCAACAATTCACTTGTACTTCTTTGTAGAACATGCTGGACTCACAGTCGGGTCAATTTCATAATTGACCCTTACACTTTGATGGCATGTTTGCCTCTCCAAGGTGAGCTCTCAGCTTGCTGACAGATACCAGCACATGTGCAAAATTCACAATCAGTTCTAAGGAGGAGAATTACCAGCTCATGGATTGCTGTGGAGAAATAATGTCTTTACCTGAAATCAAAGAAATCCAATGCAGTCATAGTTTCCAAAACTGAGAACTGTTCCACCAATAATTTCAGAATCAGTGAAATTCTATTCATTCGAGTAATAACCTTCAGCATGTTCCTCTCATCTCTTACCTGCAGAAAAAAATAAAGATCATAACCAGAATGGTGTTTTCTCTAGATCCTACCTAGTTATTTCATGTTTTTCACAAGTTCCCAAGTCCTTTCCATGTGAAATCCATAGAGGCAGATTCTCATATGGAATAGAGCACTCTGGTTTTAACTTAAAATTGAAAATCTAATTTTCCGAGATTGAAATCTGTTTTTTTCTGGCTGATGTTACATTACAGGTTACATACAGGGATTTTTTTCTTTTCTCTGTTTTTGACTAAAATAGATGTCAAAGAAATTAAATTCTAAAGCAAAATAATTTATAATTTCCAATAATTAAAATATTATTGTAACTTAATATTATATAACATGAAAATTACATACTTTCTGTTATAATTACTTCTAGAATAATTTCTATTCTTGTTCTATTCTACAAGTCATAAGGCAGGTATGGAAATTACTTAAAAGTTGAGAAGTTAAATAATCTGATGGCTACATCAGGAGAACACACCTAAAACATGTTTATCAGAAATATGCATTAGCAAGCAGAGAAGAAGAGAAAATACTACATCTGGTGGGAAATGGAAAATATTAAATGGAAAACACAGAAATTCTTTTTTTCACTTTTTTTCCTCTGCCTGCAGAGGAGTCTGATAAAATTCTTTTCAGTTTCAATGGGATTAAACTTCTTGCTAAAATCTAGGCATGCAACCAGGAAATATCAAACTACAAAAAATGGTAGATGATAATCATTTCCCTAATTGTTTGGCTGTGTACATGACCTTAACATTGATATTTCAAATTCAAATTACAAGCAAGGCTTCATTTTTCCACACACACACAAAAAAGAAAAAAATATTTTTCTTAAGAACTGATTATGGTCATTTATAATTTGATAAAATACTAAACTAAAAAGACAGTGAAATTAGGAATATAGTGGACAACAGAGAACATTTGCATTGGACTTTATGAAAAGAAGGTTCCTTCTTTCAATCTGGTCTAGTCTTAAAATTTTCTTCGTAGACACATGCTAATGATATACTCAAGGTATTTCTCAAAGTGCATGCAGTCAGATTTTTCTGTGGATTTATTATCAATTCAAGAGTTTCCCATTCTTACCTATTGTTATAACGTGTTTAGCTTTGGAAAAATGTGAAGAACTGCTTATATTAGTAATTTTCAGAAATTCTCACACAGTATTACACTGCTTTGGATTCTTGCTTCTCTGTTGGATTTGCTATTACACAATCACAAAAATGAATTCTCCTCACAGCAGATATTGGATGGAAGGAGATAGTATGCAGACTTCAGAAACTGAACAAAGGCAGAAATTATTTTTTAACATAAAATTATCTGTGAGCTTTCTGGTTTTCAGTTTTTCCTGACTTTTCTGCAGTAGAGTATTTCCAACCTAAGTTACTGCAGTTACCCAGCACTAGCAGGAGAGTATGAGAGCATTTTGGCCAATGAAATTGGCCTTGGAAGGTGATCTACACAAAAGGCATACTTCAGGAGGGAATAAGACTTTGCTGATCAAAAATCTTTACTATCAGAATACAAGAGCCACTCAGCCAAATTTTATTTGGTCTTTTGATTCTGTTTCTAAAAAGAGCACATGTTGCTTTAGTAAACCCAAGTATATCAGACTGAGAGGCAGGAAGAAAGAGAAAATAAGGGCTGAATTTTCCCAAAATTAGTATTTGTTTTTAACTTACTGACCATTTTGAAAGATCACTCGCACAGAGTCCATTTCCCACAAAATCTGCTTAAACCAAAGTTCATATGCTACAACAAGAAAGACACTGTTAGCATCATCTTCAAGGTTACTTTGTTCCTCTTAGCACCAGGAAAGAAAAATTCTTAGATGTTGATTTGAAATGAATAGCCTACATTGACACTGCCAATGTGCAAGAAGATGCTGACACATACACTTACTACCTGTTACAGTATTCTGTTCTTTGCCTAAAGTACTAGACAAAATAATCTAGAGTCGAGAATACTGGCAGAATTTTTTAAAATATATTTTACACATCATTAGGTATTTGATCCATAGATTGTTCACTACAAAAGGAGGAAAGAGAAAATCCAGATCTGATATTTCAATAAAATCTAACTCCACACCTGTTTACAATCTATGTGTTTTCTGTCAATAACAGAAGATATCATCAGGCCAGGGTCTGAAAAACAGGCAGATTGGGGCATTAGGGAGTGCCTAACTGGCATGCTGATTTCTAGACAGATTCTAGATGGTTGAAATGGAAGTTTCAGAGAAGGCACAAGGCAACATACAAAATTTGCTTACAATAACCTGCATAGCAGCCTGGTGCTTGGACGACACCAAGATGTTTACCACCTTAATTTCTGTAAGAATAGAGCCATCCATATCTTGGTTTACCAAATCCAAAGGTTATACTTCTGGCTTCAGAAGCATAGAGTTGATTACTGCCTTACAATTTATACATGAATGTATGCAAATATAAAAACAGACAAAAGACAGCTATTGCTGTGCTAGTGTCTCAAATGAAAACAAATAGCGTTCTGCATGTGTCAGCACCAAATAAATCCCTGTAGCAAAAATGTTGGCCAACCACCACTGCACTCCTCCACTTACCTTGATGTGTCACAATGAAAAGATGTTCATCATGGATTTTTTTCCCTTTCTTCTCACTCTCAAGTTCTTGAGCATTCAATATTTTGTTCAGCTTAAAAATAAAGGTAAGAACTGTTCTGTAAAGCTCCCAATTCTACTATTAGTAACAGCTAATTTTTAAGAGTAATATTTTTTAAAAATACACATATAGACCTTGCATTCTAGGTTATACAAGAAGTTTGACTAAATTGTTTCAGGTATGACTTTTTAATTAAAAAAAAAAATCTTGCCTTAATTTGAACATTTAGGTACCTCAAGTAATAAGACTTTGAAAATAATTTTAAGGGCAATTTCAATACATATACATATACATATAATATATATATATAAAAAATATGGAAAAAAAATATGCAGCATGTTTTCCAGATTTTAGATGTATACAGTTATGTTCCATGAAAACAGAGTTCTTACAGTAAAATTCTAAGTAATCATACAACAACATCAGCATAAGAGCTCTGATTTGAGGCAGTAATAATAATTTCAGTTCTGACATTACTAAATTTTTTTCTTAGTCAAATTTACAATCTAATCATAGCTGTTTACAAATAATCTTTGCAAGATTCTAAGGAGTATGTAAACAAATCAGTTCAAAAGCACAGAATAATTACCTCACTTCAGTTCATGCCATCAGAAAAAAAAAAAACAAATACCAAAATAACTTCTGGATTATTTTATTACCTATGGTATTTTATTTTTACTTATTTCTTAATTACTTCTAGATTTTGCAGGTTTTGTTTGGGTTTTTATTCTGTTCCCCCCTAGTCATCATCCTACCCCCTAGATTGCTGAAATAGATTTTTCCAGCCAAGTATTCTGGACTTTCAAGGATGTTGCACAGAGCCTGCTGGCCTGCAGAAATTGCCAAATGATTATTGTTAGACCAAAGAAATTTTTGTGGTGTGTCACTTTACAGTTTAGGCTTACCGACATGCATAATTCCCTGCCAACCCCTCCAAAATATCCATCTTCCTTGCAGTTTGAGAAGCCTTTCCACAGCCCACCTCGAGGTCCCAGCTGAAACAGGCACCTGGACCTGCTATGCCTGGAGACCTGCCTTAGTGACTGACTGACTGCCGGGAAAAGTGTCAAATTCAGGTCCTGCCTCAAGTTAAAAGAGCAACCAGGGCAGCAAATATGAAATCCTTAAACTTACTTGCAGGTATTCTCCATAGATAAGCCCACCTTTGCTGGCTTTATTTATTCCTTCTTGAGATTTGTCGTCATTTTCATCTTCCAAAGATAGCTTGTTAAAATTAAATCTAAGAAGAAAATGAAGTAAAGACGTAAACTATGTAATTAAAGAATTATAAATATACCTGCCTTTTTACTAAAAGATGCATCTACAATTCAAACAATGCTTTATTTTCATAAACAGAACCAGTAAAGCAGGCTTTTGATAAAAACTGAAATTCCTCTTGTTACAGCTGGTAACATCGCATTTAGATCATCAAATAACAAGTGCTCAGACAAGTCCTTGTATGATCTCAATTCATTTAGCAGTAGCTAAATGACAGCTACAGCCATCTATTGGTTGATAACAAATAATTCCTCTCTGAGATTTCTTATTTTGCACTAACGCTTTATCATTTGAATTGAATTTAGAAAGCAAAACAGAGAGAGGAAGGACTCACAGGTAATTCTTCCCCGCAAAGGGGCACTGGCTCATGATTTCAGAATCCAAACTTGCTGAGGTGCACACTGGGGAAAACACCCTGTAAGTGTTCCCAAACCTGCTGCAGCTCCCTTATATGTAGCCTTATCTCACTGCCAAGGCCAACCCCCAAATTCCCCTCCTTAGCCATCAGCCCATCCCCACAATTCAATAATTACAGAAACTATCACAGCATAAAGGTCAGGAAGTTCATGTTTGTTGGCCCTGCAGGACTGTGTTTTTCTCTGCCAGTTTTAAAAAATGAATATATGACATGCTTGTTTTGTCCTATGGCACAAGCTTTTTATTGCAAGTTTTCCACCAGTTGCCTCTTTGGACACAGGTGAAAGGTGTAAGTCAGTAAGAGGTCTGTGTATGATAAAAAGGCAATATTTAAAAAATGCATGAATTATTAAAGTGGGTTTTTAACCTGCAGCCTTTTGTATCAGGATACTGTTACATTTAAAAAAATCAGACACACGGAAAGACAAAAGAGAGGTGGGGAGAAATGGAAAAACATGTTTCTGTGGCAGACTAAATAGTGCTTATTCAAAGAGATTTCAAGTAATATATATAATTTCAAAAAATGTATACAGATTAAGTAAAGAACTAAAAGCATCATGAACCTTTCATGCTCGTTTTCCAAGTATTCAATTAAGAATAATTTCTTAATTTTATCTCTTGCACAAAAGTTTCACTCTCATTTATTGACAAATGTTACTCAATTCTATCTGGTCATCAGCTTAACACACAATTAAGTAACATGTAACTAGCATACACTTCTTTTCTGCCTGCCAGCCCTTTCTGAAAAAAAAAAAAAAAAAGTTAATGCTCAGTTTCACTGCAAACAAAACTACAGGACCTCTCTGACCCTGGGTCATTTGCTCTCTGCAAGACTTATTCTGCTTAGTGGTGTCTTTGTGGTGGTTTCAGCTGTTCCAGTAAGTAAGCAAGTAAGAGTGGTTTGCTCAAAAAAAAAAATGCAGATGCAGGATGTGGGTGATGGGATGGATAACCTGTTCAGCCAGATGTCACTTGTCACTTGTTGCACAAATCAGCTTAAAATTAAGTTGAGCCACAAGAATGTAGGACTTCACTGAAGCACCCCCCAAGCAAGTTCAAGGAGTTCTTCCTTCATGATGTAAAACCTGACAGAAGAAAATAATCCTCTCCTCACACATACCTACCTACACATGTGCTTAGCAATTTGGACAACTAAAGATGAAAGTGAAGACATCAGAAATTAAATGTTGAAAGCGGCTTTTCACATATTTGCACTCAAACAGCTTGATTTACAAATGTGGAAATCTTGCACATCCATAGATCTCAAAAGAAAAAGAAAGCTTATCTTGTCGTTCTTGTATATCTTCACCTGAAACATCCAGACTGAGCCTGCATAATGAAATCAAACTGTTATCTTTTCTCATGGCACAAAGAAAGAAAGAATGTGAAACTAGTAAAAATAAGGACAGTTGGAAAATATTGAATGTTTAACCTAAAACATATTATAGTGTGTTTTCTCATGAAGTTTTATTTTCTTCTGGGGAATACAGAGAATAATAAACTTCCAGTGCAATGATCTCTGACTGGCAACCTTGCCTACCTAGTAGGCAAAGGACTTTGAAGTATTAGAGCCCTTTTATGCTCTGTACTTAACAAAACATTAACTCCCTATTTGGGAAGTAATAATACCACTAATTCAACTCGGGGTTAGCAAACTCACTTGAAATCTAGCTGGGGATACTGTGTAACCAACAACTATACAAACTCCCTTTCCCACTCAGCAACAGACAGGCTTCAGTCAATCAAATAAGTCAGCCAAACAAGAGCAATTTAGAAAGTTTTTTCCATTGTTTCCAACACTTCAAACTCCTTGTTTAGGGACCTCTTAGCTGATTGGTCCCAAAGCTGTAAGCTGACCAATTCCTTAAAAACTGGGTAATATTATGGATAATATTTGCATCATCAATTTAAGAAAATTTAATCTCACATTAGCTGAATTCAGCTCTCTAACCATTGCAACTACAATAGATCTCAAACTCTCCAAGATCCCTGGAAAAAGATGTCTTGATGAGGACTTGAAAACCCCTGAAATCAAACCATAGATAACACAGATCATTAATTCCTCTTACTGGCTGCCTTCATCTGATCTCAGTAAGGCTGTGTAATGAACTTGGTAATAAAATAATTTAAGTGGCTTGTATTACCTGATTATGAAGCTGTCTCTTGGCAGGGTAGATGACAGCACAGCTTACAAGAGCCCTCAGGTCTGGATCAGCCTGGACCTCTGGCATGGCTCCAGACACCCTTAGAAATAAACACACTCCTGCCATTCTTCTGCTCAAATTTGGGGCTCACTGTAGGGACCTGATTTTTATTTGAATGTCCTTTATATTCTGACAGAGATTTATAGATACTTTGTCATCTCTTCCTATAGCATAATCATAAACAAGTCTTGATGGAAAAAGCTCTTCAATGTGACTGTATCTGAAAGCAAAACATAACCTTAGTTTTTAAATGATGGTATTTCTTTCTTCTCAAATTGCATCTCTATTTCCCTTTTTCATATTGAACACTCAGAACCACAAAGAAGCAGATCTAACCACACACATAACTTGCTGTTCATGCTGCAGATGACTGAGCAAGGCTGTGAAAACCAAGAGTGTTTGCCCTTGAGCTTTTATTTAGTTATTTGTTTATTTACTTTCAACACATGAAAGTCAGATAAAAACCTTCTTTTCATCACAGAGGACTCTAACCTTCAGCAGTGAGAATGTTCTGTTTTGTGACTGGGCTGAATACAAGACAAACAGTTACATACAGCAGGAAAAAAAAAAAAAAAAAAAAAAACAATTAAAAAAAAAACAAAAAAACAAAACAAAACAAAAAAAAACCCAAAAAACAAAACAAACAAAAATCCACAAAACAAAATAAAAAAAACAACCCACAGCTTCCCAGACCTGTTCTTTGTGGCCTTCAAATGAACTGTCATGGCCTTCATGACCAAGCACAGGAATTGTTAAGCATCCCTTCTTAATTCACCCCTTCCCCAGGTGGATATAGGGTGGCTGGACTGGCTGCAACAGGAGTGCAGAGAAGGGTCAAACTGAACTTACTTGGACTGAGAGAAGTGATTCCTGTGGCAAAAAGGGAGCCTCTCCCCAGCCTGGCCAAGGGAGGTTCAGTGTAAGGCAGAGGTGGCCTGCAGCAAGATTTATGGATACAGTCAGAGCCAAGAGTTTGCACGTTCTCACTGTGGGGCTCTCTGCCTGAAACATTATGGTCTGATGAGGACAGGTAAGTAAGACTGACCTTCTATGTACTGTCACGAATCCAAAAAAGTATGAACTGACCTCTTCACCCAAGCAAAATCTCACATTTTCCTACATTAAATCATTTATGGAGAAGAAAAAGTACACACACAGGTGGTTTGGACAGCATCACCCATTCTACTGCTCAAACTCTCATTCTGATTACAAAATCATCACAAATCAATTTGTTTGTCTAGTGTTTGCTAACTTGAAGAAAGAGCCCAGAGAACTTCTGACTGCAAACAAATGACGCCTGAACCTTCCCAACGCTCTTGTCCAACAATTGCAACTAGCGACTATCCAGCACACATGGCTCCTAACTATGTAACAATGCCTGCAGTGAGTCAAAGATCCAAGTAGGTCATGCCATTATGAAAAGTTTCCAAGAGAAAGTAAAAGATTTCTTGGGAAGAGCTATCAGAACAAAAGAAACAAAAATTAAAAACCATAACAAAACACCGTCAGCAAAAAAAATTCCCAAATAAACAAAAAAAACCCCAAACCCCCACAAACTAAAAAGCAAGCTTACAATGCAATAATTTCCCCAGAATATTCATGTAACTTTCCAATTTTGATAGCCCAGGACTTCCTAAGATACCTGTGTCCTTGCACTTAATAACCTTTTTGTGGATTCTGTGAATCCACAGCCTGCAGCAATGAGTTCCATAACTGAAATACATATCACGTGAAGGAGTATTTCCCTGTTTCAAACTTCTTGCCAAATAATCAAGTAATTTTTATTTCTGTTTGGTACTAATTTATGACTAATGAGAAATAGGTGCACTATACCTTTGTAGTCCCAATCACCCTGTCCTGCATTTGTGCAGATTCTGCTGTGACCTTTGTGAAATGAAATACTCAAAAGGAAAGTATCTTTTTTACACACAGATGTTGCATTGTTAATTTCATAAAATTATAATGATGAGATATTTTTGATAACAAACACACAACTATAAAAGTGAAATGCAGTACGGCAGCTACAATTTTGGTTGACAAAGTGCAACTCAAATTGTAGAGGTGAAGCCCCCAGTGCCCCAAGCCAGAACCTCACTGGGTTGGCTACTCTTCCAGCACTAAACAAAAATCCTCACCCAATTTTATAACATAACAAGAGATAAGTGAATAAAGACACATAAAAGGAAGGTGAAGAGCAGAAGATAAACTTGGAACCAAAATGTGTCCTCTGCTGGAGTGTGTTTTGTGATTTTCCAAGCTGGACTTGCTGTCTAACCAGCACTTCAAATTAACAGTTGGTTTTAAGAAATTTGGTGACTCCAGGCTAAAACAAACAAGCTTAAAGTTGATGCAATATTAATAATCCAATCAGACATTTGTACCTGGGGGAGGAACAGAGATCAAGGTCTTGCAAACTACAAACAAAGAGATGAGATAGTGCTGGAAAGACTTTTTTTCCCTTTTAAATACTGCATTTGTTCAAATTCTTAAACACAAAGAATTGTGTCATCACTTCCTAGCATACTTTTAACTTCCATTTATATTTCACACATCACAGCACAACCTTCCCCCCACTGTCTCTCATTTGTGGCTCAGCAGAATGCAGCAGTATTTCTTTCACATGCTGATAATTTTTGACTGATAGTTATTCCCCAAGTACAGAGAAAATGTTCTTTCACTTCTATTGCCCAAACACCCTACTTTCATCAATGTAAATGGATCAATGCCAGCCCAAACTGTAAACTTAGGAGAAACAACATATCTTGAACGCATTCCACAGCATTGTTCCAAGGCAAACCTATCCTCTATTAATGCCTTGCAGCCACACATTGTAGGGTGCAATTCTTTAGTAAGGGCTGTTTCCCCCCTCCTGAACACCCCAATCCTAGTTACCTGTCAGGCCCAGTGAAGCACAAACCTGGAACCATAAGCTACTCCCATGCCTACACGTGGCTCAGTGCATGCTGCTGTTTACTCCGCAGTACAGCTGTCTGGCAAGTGCAAAGGGCTGGTTTAGGACAAACATTGATAAAAATTTGCTCAACTCATCCTATTCAGCATTCTCATTAATGGCTGGGGTGATGGAATAGGTTGTGCACTTCTTAAATTGACAAATGAGAACAGCCTGAAAAGTCTAATAGCATGCTGGCGGATAGGAGCTAGAATCCAAAATAACCTTAATGCACTGAAATAAATAACGTGCAGCTTCTGTGATGCAAAGAGCAGTACTTTTAAACTTCAGCTATGACAACCAAACTTGAAAATAAGAAATTCTTTAGAGCAAATCTTATACTGAAATTTTTAAATAGCAACTTTCTACATGGCACAGAATCCTTCACTTCTATCCAGCATCAGAAAGACTTTATCTGTTATATTATGTTCTGGGCACCACTCTTCAAGACAGATAAAGACGATGTAGAAAGGGTTGAGAAGAGGATGGCAAGAACAACGAATGTTTGATGTAGAAAATACGGCCCGTTAAGAAAGATGGAAAGAATTGACCTGTATAACTAAGAGAAGATTGTGGGTGGAAAAGTGAGGAATACCTTCCTTTCAAAACGAAGGGCAAGAAGCAACTTCCAGTACACCACAGGGTGGGAAATGGAATAACCAGTTTAAATTTCGGCAGGATAACACAGACATCAGAAAACAAAAAATAAGAAAATTTTAGAATCTTAAAGCATTAGAAAACAATGATGAGAGCTCATAATTTTTCCAGTCATAGCTGATTCCTCCTCAATGCAGAGATTCAATAAGTCCTCAAACTCCCCTTGAGCACCTCCTGCTGCAACCCCTTCTGCCCCACATTGCTGAATCCACTTTCAATACATGCTCAAAGGAAGGAGCAAGACAAGTGCCTGCACATCATACTATTAATTACCACCATTCCTTGAAATGGCAATGACAATACATTTTAACAATCCAGGTGGTGATCACTGCATTGTTCTTTCCTCTGTTTTGTCTTTTTTTGCTAATATTTTTATATGAATTGAGTAAAAGTACTTCTAGTCTGCCATGTTAGCAAATGCATTACTTCTGTCTTAAATATAATATTTGAGATGCTTCTACTAAAAGAGAGAGCTAAGCAAAATATCAGAAGCATTAATGTCAAGAAAGCACTTATAGAGGGTCATACAATGTAACAGACATTGGAAAGAAACACTTTAAGATATTCTTAAAAATACAATATTGTCCAATGAAAACTAAATACACACTAAATACATACTTATGTATGCATGTATTTTATCTCAGCAATCCATAAGTATTCTCAGAAGACATTTTGCTGCAACTAGGCTATAAAGAATTAACTTTATCAGAAACACATCATCTATTTGACTCAGGAAATAGCTATGTAGTTACATAGCTGCAGCATTATATTTTTAATTTAGCATCATAACATAAGAACTGAACAGCATGTAAGACTGACTTCAAATAATAATTTGAGTACAAAATATGCATTATGTGTGATTACAAAAAACGGTGACCACCTCTGTCAACAGTTGATTTTCCTAATCTTTGCTGCATTAAGTATTAGGGAATGTGTGGTTTAAATAACTAGATACATATGCTAGGAGTGAGTGGACAGATCAGATCAAGCTGCCTGTGATCAATTTACAACCTAGAACCTGTTTGTCCAAGCCATTTGGGAAGGATGAACAAACATACGATGGTTGGTCTTTGCCCCTTAGTGTTTACTTAAGAATTAATATAAAACAACCATAAAAGAAAGAAATTTTTCAAAATCAATTTCTTATGCAAAACACAAGGGGACAACATAAGCCTTGTTCATCTAAAGTATTGCATAAGCATAACAAGTCTTTGTAAGGCAGCAACACAATTTCAAAAGAAAATATAAGTTGAATCATTTGGTGTATTGAGAGCCAAGCAACTTACAATTTGTACTTTTTAATTCTATGCACATAACAGTATAAAAGATGGACAAAATTTGTTTTATGAACTCAAGAGGTGTTGGGCAAGAGGTGTTGTCTGGGTTCTGTGAATCACAGTGATTTGCATTAATAGGAGTCAATGGATCTGCAGCGCTCAGAAACTGCTCAGCAGAGCATCAGCTGGGCTTGAGTTACAAACAGATCTTAAAGACTGCTTGAGTCAACACAAGTGCTGTGCAAAGCTTGCCCTGGCAGAGAGTCCCACCAGTGAGGCAACAGTGTCCAATGGAGCTGGGAATTCCAAGGAATACAGAATCTTGTCAGCCAGGAATAATTAAATGGAGTTCAGTGTTTTACCTTGTTTCCAGAAAACAGCAAATGACCGGGCAGTGAGGCAGCAAGGAGCCAAGCTGATACACCGGGTAACCCAAGAACTCTGTAGGTTACCAACTACTAACAGAGGGAAATAGAGATCAAAAAGAGAATGTGAGGGGGATTTTTTCTTATTTTTTTCTAAACCATTAATCAAGTACATCCCAGGTTTTAATCTTCTAGTATTTTTATTCGCTTTTATTAGACGTTCAGTTCTTTTCTTGAAATAAATTTCAAACAAGATAATTTTGCACATTAACAAAAAAGCAGTCTCTATACAGTTTTGCATAAGGCCTTGCTGGATTGAGGATTGACCCTGCATGTATATTTATCCTTTCCTACAGGGTTAGTTCTTAGGAGTAACAGCTCATTTTTGCTGAAATGTTCACAAGAACATGAAATCTGGAGCTGGTTATGAAGACAGCTATTCAAAGTATGGATGAACTGCATTTTGTTCCTGGTGGAACCTACTGAGAGACATTTACTGCCCTCCAGACCAGGAAGGGGCTCCTTATTTCCTTCAAGAGAAGATATTTGGTTCTGAACAGCACAGTATTTTAGCAAAGATAACTGGCCTTTCTAAAACAAAAGGAAAATACACAAAAGAACAATCATCTAAGGTGATACAATGCAAAGGTGCACTTATACTGCTATTAGCATCATAAGTAACTGAAATATGTATAAATACATACATCTGATCCTGTAATCAAAATTATCTTCTTCACATTGCAGACCATGTTAATACAAGGCAAAACATAGCAACCCCAGTAGGTAAATTACCCAGTTCCATGTGTCATCGAGAATCACCTCCCATTTAGTGTTCTATAAAAGCCATTACCTAGCAGTGATCACAGTGGTAAGGCAGCTTGTAATCCATCCCTTCCTTACTGAAATAAGCACGACCTCATGGACCAGCTCAAGAGATTCATTCAATCAGATGCCAAAGGTACGTGACTAGGTATATTAGAGTAACTTACCAAGAGCTTTGTTACTTGTCATCTTGTCCAAAAGTAGCAATAAGGTACCTTTTTCAAGATATAATGAAGAAGGGAAAGCTCAAAAAAGCTTGTAGAAAAAAAACTGTATGCTTATTCAAGAAATTTAAAAAGTCTTTAGTTATTGGCCTCTGTGTATATAGAATAAAGTTAATACAGTTTTAAGTAGGTAATTGCTAAATATAATTTTCTAAAGAAATCTGGGAGTAAGGATTCTTTAAGACAATCATAAAATAGTGCTAATGAAAGCAGCAGCATGCTATTATTAGATAATCCTACATATTAAAAGCAAAATTTTAATGTTTTTCACAGGTGAAACACCATTACTATCATTTACTGTACTAGCTATGCACAGAGCTGAAACACAGCTTAGTTTCACGTTTGCTTAGATTCAAAGTTACACCTCTGTCGATCAAGGTAACTAGTGTATTTAGATGGCACTGGACTTTTATGTAGGGCCATGCTATCATTCTTTTACCTAGCACAGTGCATATAGGAGAAATAAGCACTCACAGCACTATCCTTGGAGAAAAGGATCCGACCTGCCTGTGATGTCTTGTTGGAGTTTACAGGCAGCAGACGCAGACATGTTAGGAATGTACTTATCCCTCTGCTCTTTTTCGGGGAACACGCAAAGAACTTGTCCCACTGCCCACGTGCTAGTGAGAGAACAGCCTACAGCAAAACCAGAAATCTCCATTCCAGCACCATGTACAAAACCACGCATGGCTGAACAGATTTGCAGTGGGCTCCAGTAGTCACTAGAGCTAGGAGAGATACTTTGGAACGGTTTTGTAGCGGAAAACTGTCTGATGGTAAAACAAGGTCATAACAAATTATGTAATATTGATCAAAGTTCTTACACAGACCTTAAAAGAACAAGATAAAGTAAATTCTTTCCCTTCAGAAACATTTTGAAATCAGCACCATCTGGGATTTCATGACCACAGTCCAGAGACTGTGGACCAAAGAAACACCCCAGAGTACTGATGTGGTCACAGTGTAGCTCTGGCAGATGACTCTTACATCCCTTTGTTCCTTTGCCCAGCTGTAACAGCCTCGAGTAAGTCAGTCTTAAAAAGGCTATATGCTCTTCCTACCACACATGCAAACTATTAAACCTAATTTTTGGTTAAAAACAGAAGAATGGAAGCATTTCATTGCTGTTAAACACTGGTCTAAATAATACATTTTCAGATATTAATAACTGTCTCACAAATTTTCTTTGATTTACTGTTCTTACGGACTTAATGCCAAAATAAAGTAGTGGATAGCAATCAGTAAAAGAAGCTTTTCAAAAAGAGTGATCCAATTATGACAAAGTATAAAAAGGTCTCATGAAGTGTCCCTCATTTGCATATTTTGGGAGGGAAAATGATGTTTAAATCCATGTCCAAAAGGGTACCGATTATATTAATTATTGTTATAGCCCTTAAACTTAGATTTAAAAAATTTATTTTATTATTTATTATTTATTATTTTAATATCAGTATATAGAAAACATGGTGCAAATGAAAACTAAACCCACTCCGGTTCAAAATTATAGAATCAGAGAAGTATGAACCTAAGAAAATGAGATTAGGTATTCTTTTGAGCCTGCAACCTTCCAAGTCTTATCCTGACAATTTTAATAGTAAAAGAGTGAAATTCCCTTTCATATCATTCCATATCATTCACTCTTAACCTTATTTGTCAGAGCATGTGTGAAGGACCAGTCCTTTACTGAGTTGTTACTGTAAAAATGAGATGTTTATCTTTTCACGTAAGCTCACAGCAACCTATGGTTTTAGACCCCTGAGGTATGTCAAAATCCAAACTTTCCCCAGAAGTGGAACTACTCTTTTAAACTAAAGTTCTTAAACATTTATGGGCTTGAAATACTGCAAGATATAGTTTGTACTCAGGGCAGCACTGACATCATCTCCTAGCACACAACCCTTCCACCCTCAGAAGCAAATTCATTATTTAAATAGAGAGAATTTACAATTAAAGGTAAAATTTAAATCTGCTTTTCATTATCAGAATTATGTGGATTCCTTTTTTAAGTGATGGATAAACACTAAATTTTTTAAAACTGTTAACTTTGTTCCATATTCAGGAATATTGGAAAAGATACGATTGTATTTAATAAAGAAACTGCAGCCAGGTTTGGAAGACAGAAGGAAATATCATGAGGAGTTTGCCACCTCCACTTCATTTCATGGTGTGCATAACATTGTCCACAGGCAGAGCAAGGCTCGCAGAGTGCTGTGGCTGCTGATAGTCACAGGCTGCCTTGCCATTGTTATTTGGCAGATCTGCAGTCGCTTCATCTACTACTTCAGCTGGCCAACCACCACTACAGTGGTGGTTCAGTATGTGGAAAACGTCAAATTCCCCGCTGTGACCTTTTGCAACCTGAACAGGTAAAAATTATGTTTGTTGTTTGCTCTTGAGACACAACACATCTTTATCTGAAAGCAGGCAGGTTCCACAACTTGTTTGGACAAATCACATAAACCAAGGAAAATATGGCTATGAGGGGCATGTCTTCCACACCACCACATGACACTTAAACGAAGATGGAAATATGAGATTCAGGAAAGGGAGGTTACTTTTATAATCTTCCCCTTCCTTCAGATGACATGATTTTTAAGTTTTACAACAGAAGTTGGAATAGAAAAACTCCTCTGGTGGTAGTGTTCTATGTATGAGTGTTGCTTTTCAGTGTAACCAAGGGACAGCCATCAGCCTCATTCAAGTTAAAAATAAAATACAAGATTAGCAAATGATTTTAAATAGAAACCTATGCAAAGGTAAAAACCTTACGTAAAACATACTCTTTTTTTCAGAGGTGTTCAGCCTTTATAACTCCAGCTGACATCTGGGATTTTTGCAGGAGGAAAGCATTGGGTTTTTTGGAAATCATGTGTCTAAAAAAGAACTTCACTACAGATTTCTACATTTGAAGACAGTGGCCATCATTCAGTGCAGTCACTTCAAAAATAATTCAATAAAAATTGTGGCCCAATTTTTAGAGCAAATACATAATTTAGGAACAGTTTTAGAAATACAGAAAATTTATCCACATTTTTTTCCTCAAAAAACTAGTAAGTTTTCCTATTTTCTACCTTTTGCTGGCAGAATCAGCCAGAAGTGCAAGCCTCAAAGACATGGAGTCATTCTGCCTCCCTATGTCACCTTCCCATTACCTGCCTAAAGCTACCCTGGGTTATACCACACAAAGTGCACTGCAGACACAAGTCCCCCTCGTTACTGCAGTGGGCTGGCTTTTATAAAGGTGCCTTTCTTCTTGTAATTACAGCAGCAGCCCTCTGTAAGGAGTCAGCTACTAAGCATGGCATTTTTCCATCTAAGTAGCAGTTTGCTGCCATATCCATCTGCCATTCACGCTGTGCTTATCCTCCCCTCTTGTTTTTATTAACTGGGGTTTTTCATTAGTAGGACAAAGAGGCACAGCACTCCTTTTGTTTTTATTTTTTGACTCAAATTCACTTGTGAAAAGCTGTTCCTACTAATCTTCCTTAAACTGGAGCATTAAGATCTATTACACAAATACATTATGTTAATACATTTTTAAAAATAAGAATAAATGTCAATTCAAAAGAATATGGCATTATAGTTTCATTTATGCTTATTCTTTCTTCTAACTTGTAACTTCTGTAAAGCCTTACTTCACTTCAATAAAGAACTTTAAGCTGTACATAAGGAAAGCACCACCAAAGTCTCACCATGTTTTTGAGACTTTTCAAGTGGATTCAAAGAGTAAAGATCACCTTTGAATTAAACCACTAGCTCACTGTCTACAGTGGGGTGTAGTGCATTAATAAAGGAGGTACATCAGACTACTGCAAATATGCTTAGAATTAAATTTTCCAAATTAAGGAAGACAGCTTTTTACCTGAAAGGGACAGCTCCTCTCAGCTAGTTTCCCACATGTAAAGACAATTGTTCAGCTTGTCATCAGTTCTACAAATCTGGTTGTTGGCTTATGCAAATGGTTAATCTACTCAGGGAATATGGTTTTTAATGTTTAATAAACAACTACATACAACAGAAATGTTTCCTATATGACTGACCAGAATAGCCACGGGAAGGTATCCATTTTCTGTTTCCAGATATGGAGGCTACATTCCTAGAGATAGGGACTAGATTGTTTATTGATGTTGTAGAGAGCAAACTGCTACCTGGTGGGCAAGAATCACTCATAGTTTGTGAGCAGACAGCATCTCATGTCACAGTTTTGTTAAGAGCAGACTTGAGATCAGTCATATAACCACAGAATCCCAAGCATTTCTTTCTCCTTCTCACTGACAGGTTTCAAGCTCACGCAGTGAGCAACCTGAAAGTAGTTTTTTTAATTTGGAACATTGTATCCGCAATTATCCAAAAATTTGTTATGGAAGATAAATATTCCCAGGAGTTAAATGATTTTCTTCTTGGAAACCAGAACTTCAGCATCAAAGATTTTACAAGGAAAAATGGGTTTTATCTGAACAGCAGCACATTGCTAGAATGTGATTTTTTTGGAAAGCCATGTTACCCACAGGTAAATATGTTTATTTTTTTTAAAACAGCATGAAGAGGATGGGGATATATCTTATACTCAAAACATCTAAATCTGCCAGCTGCTCCCCTATGTTCCTTTATAGTCAGACAAGAGAGAACAAAAGTCATGCTCTAAATTACCGTGAGGGTCTCAATTCTCCCACTGACTACAGAGACAGCCTGCTGGACTCTCTGAGCTGTAGGATGGGATTTCAGTTTAAATTGCTCTCTGCCTAATGCCACTTGTGCACAGACAGCTTTGAAAGCTGTCATACCTCCAGGCTGTATCTAAGAACCTTTTCCATCAGTGGCCTATAATGAAGGGACAGTTTGAACAAAGTTTTTTTCATGATGAGATTCTGTAGTTTTGTTTTTGAGGTCAAGAATACAGATAGCAAGGGTAACTATATGCAGAGTCCACAGGAATTTTAAATATTGAAATGAAAATAGCCTATCTTTGAGAATTTGGGACAAGAGCCAAAAAATACGACCATCCCATTTTTATGTCAATTCCTCTGTAAAGGGATTCCCAACTTAAAAAATGTGAACAAAGAAGTCAGGTCTATATCCTTTCAGTTTAATCTAACCTTTAGATATACTGTAGTTTCTAAAATTAGGCATTAGAGACTTCTTTTATCTGGAAGACATTAGTGCAAAGAACTAAAACGAAAGCAATGAGATGCAGTCATATTAAATTACAAGGCGGTTTTGGGAAAAAATGCAAATATTGTACTTTCATATGTAACATGACATTTAGTTTTGAAACAGTTTTCACTAAGCAGCTAATGGAAAAATTTTTTCATTATTTTTGAATATATAATTTCTATATAATGTAACTGGTATAGAAATAACACAGGACCTCATTAACTTATTCTGAGCAGCTCATAAGTATTAATAAACAATGTGAAATTTCTCCTTTAAACTTCATTTTCTATAGAAAGGGCTGAAATACTTTTGAATATTTCATCAATTACCAATTTTCTGATTGTAGTATAGCACTTTGGGGGAAAAAATAGAACAAAGTAACACAACAACCCCAGTAATCCCTCTCTTGCATAGTAATTAACTAAGGAAACTGCACGTGTTCTTTCCTTCATTTCACTCGTCCCTATTTTCCTTTATTGAAGGATTTCGAACAAGTTTTCACTGAATATGGAAACTGCTTTACTTTTAATCACAATGATCTCTCAGCAAGAAGAGTGAGTTTGTCTGGAAGAGGCTTACATTTGCTTTTTGATGTCCAGCAGGTACAGCTATTCTAAGGATTATAAGCAATGAGTCATGTAGTACCTTATAAATTAATAGAGGGGGTTTTTTTGTTTGGTTTGGGATTTTTGTTTGATTTGGTTTACACAGACCTCCAGAACCTCATGCACAAAATTGAAAATCAAGACTATTTCCAAGTGAGATGGTAGTTTAAAAGAGAGACCCAAATAGAGATTTAAAAAGATGAAATTATTATTGACTGTCCCCAGCGAAGGGGGAGAAGGTTGTGAGCAAGCATATACATGCATTGTTCACTTACAACTGAAACATGTCATCAGAAGAGTGATTTAATTTTATACAAGCAGATCATTTTAATAAAAGGCCCACTAGGGAAGGTCACCTGGTGCCAATTTCTAAGTAGCACCAAATTTTAGTTACACCAGCTGCAGCAGCTCAATGCCAGCCAAGAGCTGGTCTTTGCACTCTAAATTGTTTCTGACATTAGAATTGTCTTCGACTAACAAAAAGCTGTAAATAGGGAATATCACCTTGTGACAATAGGGAAGAAAACTAACGGATTGATAAATGACTTACAGATTGGCTTTTGTTCTCTAGGAATTATGAGTCAGGAGTGAAAGGCTCTGAAGAGAAAAATGGAAAGTTTGCTGAAATGTGATGGGTAGTTGCAAGTAAAAGGAACAAATCTCCAAGTTATGAGTAAATGCTCATCTATGACTTCCTGTATTTAAAACTGAGGGATGCCAAAAGGAATAAAAAGGTTAAGAGTTTATAGCAACTGGAAGGAAACCCACAGAGGTAGTGAACAAAGGAAATCCAAATCAGTTTGCTTCTATACTTTCCTGTAAATTCCCCAAAATGTTACTAAATAGCATAACACCACAATAAATATATCTAAAGTTTCAGATGGTATGCAAAACCAAAACTACTTTAAACAATTCTTTTTGTATCAGGACAAATTCACGGACGAACCTACTCTTGGTTACACTGATGCTGGAATAACTTTTGTTATCCATTCACCCCAAGAGCTTCCACGTTTTGATGGTTTAGGTTTACTGACACCAGTGGGGATGCACGCACAGGTTGCAATCCGCCAGCTGAAGGTAAGGATTGCCCATGAACTGAAAGTAGTGTTTTTTACTGTCTCAAATTCCCTTCTGAAGCACTGGCAATGAATTAGACATTTGGGACTGTAAAATATTTATTATGCCTTAGTGACTTCAAAAAATAACACTTCCTCCAGACACAAATGAAATTACTGCTCTTTGGGGGAAGATATCACTGGTTTTCCTAATTTGTCTCTATCAAAATCAGCCTTTCTTTCCTGTAACTTTACAGCCTCGTTGACAGATAATGATAAAAGGACACCACAGAATTTTCTTATGAACACATTCTGCTACCATTAAGGAGGTCTCACATTCCTAGCAGAATCCAAGCAGAGCGGAGTACCACTTTGCACTAAGCTGTCTGATCAGGCCCTACTTTTGCTGTGAGAGAGGGGAAATGAATTTTTAATCCCAAGAGCATGAACTGTAATTGCTTCTAATTAAATCACAGTGTTACAGCTTATGTCTCCAACAGGCTGCCTGCAGCACTTTAAAATGTGGAAAAGCAATACCTAGGTTTAAAACAGACCCAAAAAAATTTGTATCTTTTGTTATTATTATCCTACAGTCAATTATCCAAGAATACCCATGGGGAGAGTGCAAGCCTGACATAAAGCTTCAGTACCACAAGATTTATAGTACTACTGGATGTTTGCTGGAATGCAAAGCCCGGTACATACAGGACTGGTGTGGCTGTTTGCCATTCATTCTTCCAGGTATTTCTCAGGAGTTCCATCACATGTACCACACACTGATCATCTTCCTAGAAGACCTCACATGTTATTGAATAGCCAAGGAGATACAGCACACATTTGAGGGAAATCGCCAGCTGAGATTAATTAAAATTCCAAGGAAACAAGCAAGATATTTGGTCAAGCACAGCATCTGGGTCATTGCCTATTCTTAGGACACAGTCTGAAAAATAGAAACAATTATGACTCAGGAGTGAGACAGGTCTGTAGTCTTCAACCTGACTTCCTAAAGAGCTGGAACTAAATCCATAAGAAAGCATATATTTTCACATGCAATCCAGACAATTTACTTTGCAGACAGGCATTAAGCAACCATAGCAGAAGAGCTGGCTTGAAGACAGAATCTGAGGACCCCTACATGAGCCACGGAAAGAGCCTGGCAGCAGCAAAGGCTCTACAAAAGCCAAAAAGCTGTATGGAGCCTTTTAATTAGCCTCAAATGTGGAGAACCAGGTGCATGCTCTAATACTCCCCTAAAAGTATCCAGGCTTCTTAATCACTCTAGAAATGTAAAGCAATAACACTGAGCTCTCACACCTTTTCAGCATTAAATGCAATGGAAATACTGTCACCTAAAGCAAGAGCTGGAACCCAAATCTCTGCTTTGCACCTCTTTTTTTTTTTCACAACTGGTGGACAAGAAAGCCACTAGATAACAAGAAAAGCCACAAAAAGGCCTGCACTTTCTGACTCGTATTCATTAAATATGTTCAAACAAGGCAGAATGCTCTTACTAAAGTAGACCCATTTATGTGTAATCTCTAGCCTGTTTGTTTGAGAATCCCTGGGAAAGGAGGCTGGCAGTCTTCTGCAAAATGTCATGGAAAAGGGGTGGACAAGGGCAATTAAGATTGGGTCTCCCATGCCTGGGGTGACAGCTTTATACAATTTTATACAAGGACAGCTAGCTAAAGGAGAGCTAAACTGTTATACAACATTCCAGAAATGTTTTTCCCAATTTTCCATGGGAAAAATCTTAAAAATTGGGTGAAACTGAGGCCATCTGAAATGTGAAAATTTTGCCCTAGCTCAGCATATTATCTTACCCCCTAGGTCTCCAAAAAAACTCCTGCATGAAGTTCAAAATTTCTACAGAAACACAGGGGGTGTAATCACATATCAAATGTACCTTACTTTGTTCGGGTTTTTTGTTGTTTTTGTTTGTTTGTTTGTTTGTTTTCATTTCCACTAGGAAAGGCAGAAATTCCTGCCTCTAGCAAGCTAAAACAAAGAGTAAGCCACAAGCTTAAAGGCAGTTCAGGGTGGTACATATCATGAAGGTGCTTGCTCCAAAAGCAGCCTCCTGGTTTGGTCTGTTGTCTCTTCACTCTGTACCCCTCCTGGTGCTGGCAACTGCACTGTGCCCAACTGAGTTGATGTCTCAGTTGTGTAATCATTAACATGAAGTGGTGAGCATTATATTTCAGTTTAGCACAAATAGAGCTAAGGGTTAGATAGTTAATTTAGGCTCCTAAACCTTTTCATTTATTTTTAGGAAATGGAACAGAATGTGACTTGCTGAAGTTTTACAAATGTGTTTATCCAGCAGTTTGTAAGTAATAACATCATATAATAGATTCCAAATAGTAGACATTATCTATCACTTAAACCAAAATGCTGAAAGTAATCTGAAATGGAATGCATCCCAATTCATCTAATATTCTGAAAACAGAGACCAGAGAGAGCATGAAATATATGCACAATAAAAAACAAACAAACCACACAAAAATACTCAAAAAATAAGTGTGTGTATGTGTATATATATATATAAAAATTAATAGAAGAATTCATTTTAGCAATCAGAAATGGCTTAAAATAGAAGATAATATAACTAATTTGTTTTCAATTGCCAAGCCTCTGGCTAGCATTTTCACATCTTCATGGTATCATTCTAGATCCAATGTTGCATTCATTGTGCAAGAAGAGTGAACAGCAGAGTAATAACAGGTTTGCTAACTGGTAAAAGCATAAATCACTGGAATTTAAGATTCTATCTTTTTAAAATTAAATTATAGATTTTGAAAGCGCTCCAAATGCAATTCTTTTCCATAAACAAATAATCTGCATACAGTGGGTATGAAATTTGTAATTCACTACAACGGACTGGAAAATTCTTAAAATGGTAATATGAGAAGTAACTTTTAATGAACTTCAGAAAGCTTTCTTTTTTAATTGCTTTGGTTTCTATTGTGTAATGTGACTCAGATCTCTGAGTGATTAGTAGACTCAGAAGGTGGGGGGGGACTGTTCTGATAAGGTGTGTGCAACATTCAGGCAAGATCTACTACTGTGAACAATTGCTTTTTTTTCCTGTAGCTATTTTGAAATGGATTCCACTATACATTCTTACATAACCATGATCTTTAAAAGCTTGTCATGAGGGAAGATGTATATTATATTACTTAATTGATATTCAGTGACTGAATTTCAAGGAAATCACTAAGCAATAAGCAAAAATGACCTCTGAAGGATGACCAGGATTCAGACCAGATCCCGAAAGGTTTGTAGGTATATGGTACCAAGGATCTCATTTTAGGGGCTGACTCTCCTTTGACAGTGTAGAAGAGGTAAGACATCTGATAACAAAATCTCAAGTAACAGCACGCTTATCCAGCATCTGCAGGACCTACTAAGTGCATTACTTTAGGACCTCTAAAGGCTTCCTCTCCAGAATAAAATCCACAACCCCAGCATCCCTGGAGAGTATTTCAAATCATCAGTGATATATCTCCTCCTCTGTGCTTTGCAAAAGTGAGAAGCCCACAAGCAGAGTGAAACGACACAGCCTCTGCTACCCCACAAACAGGACAAACAGAGCACCACAAGCAGGAGATTACAGTACTCATCTCACAGTGATGGCTTTTGATTTAGGAAACATTTATGCCTTATAATTTTTCACCCACATTGTTTTTCTCTAGCTTTCCTAGATTTCTGTAATGATTATTTTCTGTAATTCTTTCTGTAATTCCTCGTTAGACAAACAGCTCCCCACTTTCGTGAGCAGCCAGACCTGCAGAATTTTATTACTTCTCTTTTGTACTTGAAGAGACAAAGCTTTCCCTAAGCCTTCTTAGGTGTCTTGAGCCCAATTATCAAATGGCAGGCAGGGGTTAAGGTAAAGTGAACTTAGCTTACCAAGGCTTTTATACGTAACAGATGATAGAAAACTGCAATTGGAATTGCTCTGGAAGCTGCTTTTGTGCACTGAAATGAGCTGGGCAAGCACTAAGGCATCAAGACCAAGGACATATACCTAAGTATTTAATTGGAAAGCTAGCACTGAATATGGAAAATATTCTGTGGTCATTTTGTTTACTGTGGGTGAGAAATAATAAGCACAAAAAGCCCCAGTGATGGCAGAAAGACTTAGAGATGTTGCATTTCTTTGGAAAAAGTGAAAAAAGTATCTCAGCCCTTGTTTTTGTGCCAGTTTCCCAAATGGCAGTTGCAAATGCTTATATGATCCTTCAAAACTGGTAACTATGCACTCTTCTTTGGATTATTAATCCACACATTTATCAAAGACAATTAGAAGTAATTTATTAAGTATTTTTTAAAAGTTTTTAAACTGTGTGCTTTTTCTGAAATATTATATAAATTATTTCTTCTGAAATTTCAGATGATATAGAGATAAAAGGATTATGTACAGTAGGAACACATAATTCCACTTGCCCTGCTCCATGTGAAGAAACAGATTATCCTACCACTGTCACCTATTCAAACTTTGGAGGAGAAAAAGCCATAAAATATTTTTCTACAAAACTGAAGAAAACCCCAGAATACATCAGGTAATATTGCTTAACACCTTGTCTAACAAAGAAATTATTGATTCCTTTTAACCATGCTAGCAGAGCATATGATAAAAATATGACCTTAAAAAGATATTTTATGTGTGGTATTATTATTATTGCCTGTTAGATAACATAATCTCTTGGACAAAACAGTTTAAGATTTATACAAATTCATATCTATATTGATGAATCTATGTATGTATTATATACATAGATATATCCACACATATATATATATGTATATATATGTATATAATAGATACACCTAAGACTGGATAACAAAGAATAGATAATGCAATTACAAAGTAATTTTCTCAATTACCTTCTCTGTCGCTAATCTAACAAAGTTTTTTGATCACTGTTTCAATTAGGAATAAAAAAAGCAGGGTAACCAAACATATTCACAATCGATTCAGTAGAGAAGACAAATGTTCACACTTGCACAAATTAAGGCAATGAATGAAAAAGCACAAATAGATGCTGTATAAAGTTTTTCTCCTTTCAGCCTATTCCCAAAGGAAGCTTTGTAAGTACTGAAGACCTAGGTTTTATTGTAGCAGCAATGCCACAGATATAATATTTTCTATTGTTAGTAGAATTCTTTAACATCATTTATATTACAAAAGTTATTTAAAAAATCTTTGGTACCACATTAATTCCACAAGGGAGCAGAAGAGTGAAACAGGATGGTTGTATGTGATTGGAAGCACTACACAGGAAAAGGAGATAGTTCTCCACCCAATAGAAGATACCTTCCAGTGTGAAAACATCTGAATAGTATTGACTACCCCTTTTATACAGGAAAAGGTGACAGCACTTAAGTTATGCATAGAGCTGTGTTGCTCAGTATGCAGACTGCACTGATCTAATCTGCATACTTTTAAATTGAGAGATGCCATGTGTCCTTATGCTTTAATAGGCCATATGTGCCTTACTGTTAGCCAGACTTCCTCGTAAACATAAGTATTATATATATTAAAAAACTGAATTATTCCCAGATTTTTTTTAAAGATATGATCTAGTTGTCAAAGAAAATTTAACACAGTTTCATACTCTGAATTGCCTCTTTCTCATAGCCAAAGATGTCAGCAGTACAAATAAGTATTAAAGCAGGTGCTACATGAACTGGTAATATATACAACATCAAAACAACTGTAGAAAATTTGATTTCTGAAATACCTATGAGTTTCATTGTCTAAGTGACTTTAGTTTTCTGACTTTTGAGGCAAATGTTTGCATATGTTTACACACTCACAGGAACTATGTAAATCATAAAGGCGTTGGGTTGGATGGGACCTTAAATGGACAACTAGCCCAACTCCCCTGCAATGAGCAGGGACATCTTCATCTACATCAGGTTGCTCAGAGCCCAGTCCCACCTGACCTTGAATGTTTCCAGGCATGGGTCATTCACCACCTCTCAGGGCAACCTGTTCCAGTGTTTCACCACCCTCATTGTAAAAAATGCCTTCCTTATACCTAGTCTGAATCTACCCTCTCTTAGTTTACAACCATTACCTCTTGTCCAATAGCTACAGGCCCCACTAAAAAGTCTGTCCCCAATGAACGTTATGAAAATAAAACCTGTTGCTATATGCAAATGATATTAATCCCTTGAGGACATTTTATCTTTGTTGATTATTTTATTGTCTGTAAACATCATGCGCAACTCAGTAATTATTCAATTAAGCAAGAGAACATACAGGAAATTCCCCTGTTACCAGGTCTTATCCAATAGGAATCCTGCCAACACATTAATGAGTACACATTTCAAACTATAAAACATAGAGATATAATGATTTCTGAAGATGTAAGGAGAAAAAAGTTAAATATTTATTGGATAGCTCTGCTAGGAAATACATTACAAGGGCAGGAGCCTTACTAACAGAATCTAGGCTGATAAGATTACTTTTATACATTAGTGCTGAGTTTTAGAATTATCACCCTAAGAGGTAGAAGTGATGATTTTGAATAGAAAATACTTTATTTTCATGAATATTGAATATTGTTAATGAGCTCATGATCACTGTCAAACCAAAAGTCTGTAGCTGTTAACACTTCTGAAGAATCACAGAAGGGTTTGGGTTGGAAGGGACCTTAACGATCATCTGGTTCCAATTCCCGTGGGCAGAGATACCACCCTCTACATCAGGTTGCTCAAAGCCCCACCCAAACTGGCCTTGAAAACTGCCAGGGATGGGGCATCCACCACTCCTCTGGGCAACCTGTTCCAGTGCCTCACCACCCTCACAGTAGACTTTCCTCCCAATATCTAATCTAAACCTACCCTGTTTAAATTTAAAGCCATTCCCCCTTGTCCTATCCCTACATGTCCTTGTAAAAAGTTCTTTTCTGTGTTTTCTGTAAGCTCCCTTTAGCTACTGGAAGGCTGCTATAATTTCTCTCCAGCGGCTTCTCTTCTCCAGGCTGAACAGCCACCACAAATCACTCAGCCTGTCCTAATAGGTGAGGTGCTCCAGCCCTCTGATCATCACCATGGCCTCCTCTGGACTCTCTCTCTACATCCTTTTTAAGACAGGAGCCCCAGAGCTGAACAAAACACTCCAGGTGTTCCATTCTGCCCCTCGAGTTACTCCACTCTCCTTCCCTCCACCTTCTGGTCACTCTTCCTCTGATGCAGTGTGGGCTGACTCTGAGGGCTGCCACTGCACATTGCTGCTTCGTGTTGGGCTTCTCTTCAATGAACACCCCAAGTCCCTCCACTCAGGGCTGCTCTCATTCTACTCTCCATTCAACCTGTACTTGTGTTTGTGCTTGCCCTGGCCCAGGTTCAGTACTTAGCACCCAGCCTTACTGAACTACATGAGGTTTGCACATGCTCCCCTCCTAAGCCTGTCCAGGTCCCTCTGGATGGCATCCCTTCCCTCCAGCTTGTCAGTCACACCACACAGCTTGGTGTCATCAACAAACTCACTGAAGGAGCCCTCAGAGACACTGTCCATGTCACTAAAAAAGATGTTAAACAGCACTGGTCCAAATACTCTACTTAGACATTGAGCCATTGACATTACTTGCTTTTGACACTAGATTCTGTGTCTGTTTTTTTCCATACCCACTATTTTTATATTCAATTTAGGACACAGGCAGAGCCTTCCTGTAGACAAGATATAATAAAGAGGAGCTCTTTACTCAATCATTACACAGGTCTTGCTCCGACTGAGATTTACCTACTCTTTCAATTTTGCAGCAGTCAAGAATATAATTAGGTAAGTGAGGCTACCAGCAGAGGATAGAACTGAACATCCAAGTTTAGGACAAGCACTGCTCTGCACAAACATGCCAAGTGAAATAAGCACAATTAAATATGCAGTTGTACGTAATCAAGAGTGTTAGGCTACACTGTGCTTGACATTTCCACTCAAGTTTCTCTCAGTGACCCTTAAAAAGTGTGAGTCTATCCCACAGTACAGATCTAGAGCTACTTTTTCGACATGGAATGAAGATCTCCTACTAAACTGCTGTTGCTATTAAGACTCTTTGTTTTCTCCTTCTCTCATGTAACTGATTTTGATAACACTGATCTAGTATTTCATTAAAAGACACCATCCCTCTCCCTAAATTCAGACCATGCTGATAGATGTTGGTAAAAATGAACAGCGCTCCTGACTGTCTCAAATAAACTCTATGTATTTGTCATTAGGCAAAACCTTGTGCGTATTGAGATTAAATACCATGATCTGAGGTACAAAATAACACAGCAGCAGAAGGCCTTGACTATCTCTGAGTTGCTTGGTAAGTGAATGCTTAATATTTATTATTGATTAATAATTAATCTTAAAATAGTAATTAAAAAACACCAGACAACAAAAACCCTCATTTTTTAAGTTCTGTCACCTTCTGAATAAAAAACTATGTGAGCTTCTGAACAAGAAGCCATAATTTTTATACTATAATAGTAATAATCATGTCTTTCATGTGGTCATTTGTAATACTGTCTCCTGTCATTCCATTAAAGAAGCTGTGGTATGGACAGGAATTGAGAGTAAGAATTGAGTTTGGCACTGGTTTATGGTTCTATCACAGACAGGACCATAAGAACAGTGATGCTTTGGGGATTTGGAAAGGAGAGGGAGAACATGGGGATGAGAAGCAAGGGAACAGCTAAAAAGCCATAGAAGTAGTAAATATTTTAAGTATCTGTTTCACAGTAGGATGTCTTGTGTTGTACTTTCTTTATTTAGAATTTTCAAAAACACATTATTCTTCTTCAGTAAACATTCTTAAGAATATTAATTCTGTTTTCTTAAAGTGATGGATTACGTATATTGAATTTATTTAACACTTGAGCCTGGCAGGGCTTTATTTGCTTGTTAGACTAAACCAGTTGCTTCAGATGACATATGTTTATTTCCTTCTATTACAGCTGATGTAGGTGGCCAGCTTGGATTGTTTTGTGGTGCCAGTATGATTACAATCATAGAACTACTAGAGTATATTTTTACTAACTTCTGTTGGATGTGCATCTTTCTTCTTTTGAAAGCTCCTGAAATGCCTCAATGGAACAATCCATCCCAGAACCAACCAACACATAAGGAAAAAAAGAGGGGAATAGAAGAATGTTAGTGGCTTGCAGAAGTCCGGAACTAACTGGTTTTGCAAACTCCCTTTCTTTTTTAAGATTCAAAGGAGACAGTAATATTTTACATTGCTCCCTTCTCTGCACTCCTTATTCTCCCTTTTATTCCCTAAAACTATTTAACTGTGCAAAATAACTTTAAATAGTGTGTTTCACAAAGTCTCACTTTCCTTCTCATATAAAGAAAAATGCAATTTCGAACTTTTAATTTTTTTAAATAGCATAACAAGTGATGCTGATATATGATATAATTTAGCAGTCATGACACAGTTTTTATCTTCTGTGTTTTGAGTGATGAGAAATTATACACCTGCCAAATTATCTCACAGAAATTTCTTTTTGAAAGAATAAATACTGAGCATTGCTGCTCTAAAATGCAGGTTCCTTATTAACAATTCTTCTAGTAGGTTACCATCATAACATATTCCAGTGAAGAATATGGTAGCTTCACCTAGAACAATTAGGAATGTGCCTAACAGCAATAAAATGTATAGTACTATCTGTCTGAAACACATCAAAAAATCTCATCAGTCTGCCAGCTACTGCAGAGAACCTCAGGGCATCCAAGTGGATGGCAAGTGGGCAAACATGGGTCAAATTCAGTGTTTAATGTCATGAAAGATGATAATAACATCTAAGGGCTTCATTTAAGTCTTATCAAATATGAGTCAGTGTAAGAATTTTGTGGCTTTGGTGCTGATTCAGGCTTCCTGAACATTTATTCCTTTAAAAATGTTCAGAAAAGCTTCTGTGATTTCCTGCATTTATTTAGGCCTATACAGCAGTAGTGGTTTAGTCTCATGTGTTTTTAAGAAGACTCCAGTGATTAAATAAAGTAATAAGTGTATTTACAGAAGAGTCAAGTCCTTATGGTCAGATATAAAGTAATGAAAATGTTACCATTTGGTCATCATTGGCAACAGATTCCCTTCAAACACAAGCCCTAGAATTTGCTATTCAGGAAACACAGGAAATGTTTTTGCTACCTAGAAAGAGATGCCTTGATTTTTGTCCTCTAACCTTAAGCATAACTCAATACTCTTTTTTTCTCAATTCTTATTTATTGGTCACTCCACTTCTGCTGGGACATTTCCCCCCTCACTATTACCAAGCACAGGCACATTTGGCTCAGCAGCCCTGTAAGAAGGTCATTCTAACCCCACTGTCCAAGGCATGTATTAGCCAACAGAGAGGAAGAATGGAAAGAACAGAGCAAACATTCTGCAAGTATTTCTCCAAAGGCTTCTCCCAGCCTCAAACAGTTTGTAACTGTGGAATTCTTAAGCCAAAAGAAATTATAGGTTTGGAAGTAGGAACCAGGTATTACCTGACTTCTGTATAAAAAGAAAAGCAGGATAAAGTTTAAACATAGTAATCTAGCACACCCTGTATTTAGGAGATCAAAGTGTATTTTGTAGCTATCAATCACAATGATTTGTTTGCTTCTACTAATAAGGGCTAAATAAAAGAACATTAGTATTGTAAGGACTAACCAAAACAAAACTGGTATTGTTTCTGTCCAAAGGTTCAAGTAAAATGAAGCACAGAACATGCTAAAAAATCAGCCAAAAAAAAAAAGCACCAGTCCCCAGAAAGGGAAGGTACTGGAATCTTTGCTTTGTTTAACAAGACTAAAACGACTTCTGCTTACTCCACTGACTTTGGACAAGGACAGCAGAAATCATGGCTTGGTTACAGATTCTTTTAACATATGAGGCAGAAGGAGCTCTGAAGAAAGCACAAAGACTTGTTTTGCCCAAGGTCAAGTGACAGGCTTGGATGGTTTTTTTTTCAGCAATGGTTTGTGATAAGATTATATAAAGCAATTGATTCCCCAGCACAGCTAAATTTAGCAAGTGTGCTGCGCAGCAGAGCAGAAGTAAGGGTGCTTTTGTATTTTGACGTATGACTACTCCTCTATTATGGCAATAGAATTTTAAAAATTGTTAAGGAAATGTCTGGCTTTACTAAATGGGTGAAAATGTCATTTCTACAAGGACAGAAGAAGCAAGGTTTTTTAACAGTTTTGACAGATCACCTCCTACTTTAGCATTACTTTGCTGCTTATTTATTCAATTTTCCTTTTCACAAGTGCACATCCATGCTCCAAGTAAACATACTGGAAAGCTTTTCCCATAGAAATTGATTCTGAAATGGTAGTCTTAACAATGAAATTAGTTTACATGACTGGGAAAGCCCCTTTGGGCTCCTCACATGTCTGATGTGCAAAAAGAGATGCAACACAGAATTCTGTAAAAAAATATTTTAAATATGTTTTTAAAAGTATTCTGCAGAAGTAATTTAATTTTATTTAATGCTGTAGAGAATCTCATACTGTTGCATACATTTTTCTGAAGAACAGAGGGAGGCATTTTAGTTATGTGGAGAATGACCTGTGTTTGGGAGCTCTGGATTTTATTGAGTATTGTCACATTCCCTTATGAATTTTGTAAGTATTTTTCATAGAGTACTGTTTCATTCCCTTATACATAGAATTCATTTTCAACCCCTGGACAGCTGGTCAGAGTGTCAGAACTCCTGATACAAGGAAGACAGACTTAATAAACTATCAGAGAACTTGCCATGAGACTGGGGTAAGGGAAGGTTGGAGATAGATAAAGATATCAATCATACCTTTTGACAAGTTTCTTTAGCTCATTTCCCTTCTGTCTCACAAGACTACTACTGCAATGTAACTGTTAGACATCTCTAAAGGAGTGCCAGAAAGTAAGGAATTATTCAAGAAAAGATTTCATTCTTTTCAAACAGTTCAGGAAACAGATCTGCTTTTTTGCTAATTTGGCAAAGCAAAATGTAGAATGTGTTACTGTGACGCACAGAGGGAACACAGTAACACACACAAGAGGTGTTCAGGTAGAGAAGAAGAAAAGAACTCTCTAGTTTATTGTTGACCTCATATATATGAGTTTCTGAATAGTGACCAGAGATTGGACAGAGAAGTTCCCACCTCTCCATCTCCACTGGTCACTTGAGAAGTCCATCAGGTGATATCTTTTGCAAACATGATTCTTGTTTATCTTACAATTCATGAGAACTGACTCCACTATACTAAAACAAATCAGAAGGCTTATTTTCAGGGACAACAAGAATGTACAGAGTGGACTGTAGAGAAGGATTTGGAGCAGAATTTCATGGAGTAGATGAATTCACTGCAACTTTTCACCAGTAGATGCCCCACTTACCTTAGGCTGCTGTTCACAAGGCTTCTCTTGCACAGTTCATTTCTCAGCACCTATTACAGAATTTCTCATGTAACTGAAGTCAGATTGTTTCCCTCTGGTTAATGATGTATCAGCTGGGAAAATATTTCAAAGGAGATGCTGGCAAACCTGCCATTGTTTAGACTGAACTAAGAGACATCATCTTTGCAGCACTATGTTTAGATTGATTTCTGAGGAAAACAAACAAAAGTATACAGCCATCCCACTCTGCAGCGAAGTAAGCTGATCAAAGCATTTCTTAAGGAGCTTATACAAGACAGCTGATCTAATGTTGCTTAAGAAAGTGTTCACTAAGGTAAAATAATTATCCTCACTAACTCTAAGCTGAAACTACGCAGAGGGGAGAAAAAAGTATTTTCCTATATAATCACTCAAGTTTGAAGGTAGTTAGATGTGCCTACATCCCAGCCCAAATACAAGTGTTTGCACTGTGCATGAACCTGGTGCTGGCAAAACTTCAGAGAACTCTTCCTCACCTGAGCAATACCTTATGGCATCATGAAACAGCCAAATTTCTTACAAATGAACACTGCCTCACAGTTGCCCAGTATTTTGGAAATCCAAACACCATCATGCAGTTCTAAAAACTCCTAGACCAACATAAACCATAGTGTTTCACTCACACTGTCTCTCCAAGTATGAAGTGTTTTCAGAACTTCTTACTTCTGTACACAGAAGTGACTATCCCTTATTAGGCTATAAACATTAGTACATCTTGTCATACTAACTAGATCCAGAGTTAAACACATTTTTGTTTTGGCAGTTACATAATAAACTCAGGATACAGGAAATATCTCCAACTTCATACCACATTAATTACTTAATGAAATGTTGAAACATGACAGGGTTATAAGTGATAAATTCTGTATGGTGAGGATACTGCTGGAGAGCCAGGGTTAGCATCACATCTCATTCATGTTGCTTATGGTCATCCTGCACTGTTAACCCTCTTGCACTCTGTCCCTTTATCCACCAGGAGATGCTCACCTCTGCCGACTCCTCACTAAAAGCAGTCACCACAAGAAGGAAAGTGTCTTTAGAACACAAAAACTTCCAAATGGCTCTTCCCATACACACACAGTTGATGTTTAAACAGGGAATCCCCACGCATCTCTTGTCCCAGGTGGGGTTATTTTGATTATCTTTTAGCATCTTTTGGGATCAGGACTACTTCCACAAAACTAGGAGAGGTTCACACATGTAGCTATTCTTTCCCAACTGAAATACTAAAACCCTTTTATCTCCACAGAAGCATGTCATTTTGCAACAGGACGCCTGGTAAAGTGCATATCTAGTTTTGCCTTGCTAATTCTTGCTGGTTACTTTCAAAGAAATAACCCTGAGCCTTAGAAAATTTAGTAAAACTTCCAGTACACTTCAAGGTTCTTAATGGAAAGGATGATAGCCCACGTTATAATGTTAGTATTTCTGCCTACTTTGTGACACTTTCAAAGCCACTCTCATCTTAGCCAGTCATTTTGAGTTAAAGAGAGGAACACTAATTAAACACAGGTTGTGTCCCTTGTGGGTCTCAGTCTGAGCACAGCATTGGGTTCCTTTATCTGCTTCTACCTATTTAAGACTTGGTAAACAGGTGTGCAAGGCAGGATTGATGATTACACCCCTGATACATTCCTGATGTATCCCTCACATACTGTGAATCATCTGAAGATAAGAAATAGGAACAGTTACTACAAGGAATGCTTTCATGCATAAGCTGTAAAAAATGTGGGTTTGTCAAGGCTGCACACATACCACGGAACATGCAAAAACAGTTCATTAAAAATGAAAATTTTCTCCTGGTGTTTTTCAACTCAACCCATATGCCTCCCACAACAATGACTCAATTCTTATGCAGTTTCCATAACTGATACTCCCAATAACTTTAGGGAAGGATTTGAATATAACCCCTTTTCCTGGGGTAACCAACAGTTCTTTGTGTACAGTAGCTGCAAAGTAAACATACTTAGAAGGCCTACTGTGAATCCTGACTAATAGGACTAGCTCAGGAATATTTTCCTGTTGGTCATCTGGCCTGCTACATTTGTAATCCTGAATTACACCTAAATGCTTCTAGCCCCACGGAGTAGGACTCACATTACCTGTTACACACTTTGATCCAGAGTTCAGCGGAAATTTTCCAACTTTTAATGCCAACTTCAGACCATGCCCATGTAAATATACAGCTCACTTAAACATATTCTAATCTAGAGTGCTGCATCACTTCTTAATCTTCTCCTGCAGTCTGAATAAATGGGATTTTCTGGGGTTGTTTTAGTCCAAACATCTTAGTAAGGCATGAATAAAAATGGCAAACAACACCCAACATGAAACAAACCAGGTATGCGAAAAAAAAATCCCTATTTGACTGAAGAAACATCACAAGACTGTTCTAAAACTAATTATAAGAAGCTACTCACTGTTTCAACATGGAAGTCAAGCAAACAGTAACAAGTAGGAGAAAAAAAATTTAAAAAGGCAATACTGTTACTAAGAGACCTACATAATTCTAAAAAAATACCTGAGGAAAGCCACAGAGTGCAGTACAGCATCAGATTTTAGAGAATTCATTTGTCCTGAAGCCTAAGTTGCTCCTTGTTCTTTATTTTCCAGTATTCCAGGTCAGGTAAGAACTCTGCTAAGTACCTCACAAAATGCAGACCCTCTTCCAAAGGTCCTTCAGCTTTAGAAAACTGTAAGGCACCTGGCTTGCTCCTCAATTTAAAGCACCTGTGTGTTTGGGATGCCACTTTGCATGGTCAGGTAAGAAAGTGTGGTTAGGTAGGCAATGTCAACTACCTTTTCTCTCATTCTTACTGCTTGCACAGAAAGTTTACATGTCTCAAAACAAATGGCCTCTAACAGTAAGCAGAGAACAACAACAGCACTGCCATGTGATAGACATGACTCTTCCTGAGCTTCCCTTGTGAAGGCATACAATGTTTTGCACCTGGTGTATGAAGCAGGGTGGAGAAACAAAGGTTTCGAATTATGTGGATAGCACAACAGTTATTATGGGGACAGCCACCCAGTTGTTCTGATGACATCTTTGGGTTTGCTCCAGCAAATACTCACCCACATAAGCTCTGCTGGTGACACTAGCAAATACTGCATTGTGAGGTTTACATCTTTATTTAGAGACAATCTATTTATTCTTTACTGCTGACACTGAATTCTTACTGGCTGGCATTGCCAGTTTCTGCAGACTCCAGGGGAGGTTTTCAGTATAAAAAGCCAATAAGAAACTTCTGCCAGAAAACTGTCTGAAAATCAAGAACATTAATAGCAAATTAGTAATGGTATTCAATTCCAAAAATACATCCAAGGGTGAAAACCATCTTTTTGGGGAAGAGGAAGAAGAGAGTATTTCCAACTGAAGAAGAGAGTATTTCTTGTGATGACACAGTTCATATCTCTGAGAAAAACCAGGAGGGCTGAGGATCCCTTGCTGTGCTAAGGGAAACAACTGACTTTTGCTTTCTTAACCTCTGTGTCTTTCATAATACCAAACAGGAAATAAACCTTCTAAAGGTATAATCTTCTACTGAGTTTGCACCCAGCAATGGAATTAGCTCTTCAGCTCCATTAATTAACCCTTATATAAAACACTCGTAACATTCTCACAGTGTAAAGTCAACAAATATACTTCTGAATGCAACTACATAATTCTGACATTTCTGCTTTAATTAAGAATGTAAACAAGTCCACAAACTGATCAGTATTTTACATTATATCAAGACCTAGGATGTCCTGTAAGGAAGATATGCAACAGCTACTTATCAACATGAACGTCATTAACAACAAACTCTATGCTAAAGTGGTTAAAGCTAGCAAAATTCTGGAGGGTTACATCAAGGACAAAATTTGAGTACTTTTTTTTTCAGTCTCCCTGTCAAGATTTATAAATTCTATGTTACTCAAAAGCTTTCTACCTTCAAATAATCAGCAGAAAGAGGTTGAGGGTTACTTTTTGAGATTGTTCAGCAATCAGCTGAACAGAATGGCTCTCCTGCTGAGAAAGCTACAAGTGGAATGGATTTCTATTATGTATTCTGATTGCATGCATTTGATTGTTTATTACTAAGAGCAGATTAATTAAATAAAGCATATACAGGACTTGATAATTAAAAGGAATGCATAGTTCACATGCATCAATAGATGTGTATTTGCCCTAAGGAGATGAAGGAAAGCAGAACAGAAAACAGATGGCAGGCAGCTCTCAGATCCATAAACCAAAACAATTCTTTTGGCCATGCTTACAGAATCTGTTAGTGCCCAAATTCTGTCCCTCTTTTTCTTGTTAAAAATGGAAAAACAGCAACATTGCTTGGTACTGTTCTTGCTTTGGGTGCTGATGGAAGATAAAGTCCCCAGCAAGGACCTCGGCCTCCAGCACCTTGACCAGGTCCCCAGCACCCACAGAACCACACTGCCTCTGCTACAGGGGAGGCGGGTGCATCCCAAATGCTGCTGCTTGTGCAAGTGTCCAGACAATGAGAGAAGCCCAAAAGAGGCCTGGTGCTCAAGAAGCAACAAGTCTCCTTTTCTTCACCCTCCTGATTATCTGCTCCACCTGCCCCTGCAGGAAAGAAAGAAGCATAGCTGAAAAAGCCATGGCAAGTACTTAAAAGTTACTGCCTGACTAAGCTGTGTGCTGGTGGGCAGGGACTACTCCTTTCGTAGCCTTATTTCCCACTCAAAATCCTGTTCCATCGATGATTACTAATTTTTTTTGCACCAAGCTGTGCACTGATAGAATTCACCCACTTGCATATCAGCCAGAATAAAGATGCTTCTTGGTTTTCCACAAGCAGGGAGCTTTCCAGCATATGTTTTTTGTTTAGGAGCAGGAGATGTTCCAACCTGACCTAGTGACTGCAGTTAGTAACTTTAATGACCTGAGGATGTTTTCAAGTAGACTAAGCAAGTAAAACAGCTCTGATAAATGCAACCCAAAGTTCAAATCTACATTACTGAGATGCAGAAGGGAAAGGAAATCGTTACAGAAACAGATAAGGGAAAGAAGCAAAGACTCTTTAAAAACAGTCCTCCCAGTTTGTCCACATCTTCACAATTAACAATGGAAGTAGTCTGAAGGCTGCAGAGCAGAATAAAAGCAGATGCAGGGACTTCTGGCACACTCCAGGTATGAGCAGCAGCTTGGAAATAATATATTAGTTTTTCCTGATTTGCAAGCATTTTTAATTCCTGTCTTCAATTCAGAGGCACTTTCGGTAACACTCGTCTCAATAGAACTTTTCCTGTGTATTTACCAGAGAGCTGCAGAGGAAATGAATATAAAGTACAGAAGGAGATGTGTAAAATTGACTACTCTGCATCAGGAGTGACACTGTTGGTCAGCAGAAATTCTCAGCAGAAAAGTGAGCACTCTACAAAAGAAGCCACTCCTGAAGTGCTGACAAGCTCTTTTAAACAAATAATTAACAGACCAGATAAATTTATTTGCAGCAGTGTTACATTTGCCACGGGCCTCCACATTCATGGAGGCAATAAAATCAGTCGCTGGGCAAGCAGAAATGACCTAAAAATCTTTGAAGGGGAAACTACACATGAATGATGAATTTGAATCTTTAGAAAGACTTGTCAGCGTAATATTTTTGGCTTGTAATTCTTAAATGGTTAAAACAAACTATCTCTTCAAATATGACTCACATGTAGTTAGATAAACCTTTAGTTATTTCTAAATATAGTTATTTCTAAATTTAGAAATATATTTCTATATATATTTCTAAATAAAGGATAAAGGATACTTTCCTTCTAAGAGCCTCCTGTAAAGGTAGCTATAGGAATGCTGGGTGCAGCTTGGGCAAAGTTGAACTCCGTTTCTTGAACTGAAGTAACAACACTGTTGTTACATAATCCTTACCAAAATGTTACCAAAGATCCATGCCATTTATAACCACATCTTATGTTAGATGCTGGAATATTGTATCTTCATTTAAAATGGTAGCTTATGTTACACATGAGATGTTACAATACAAAGTACTGACACATCCATCAGAGACAAAACAACTGATTTGTGTATTCCTGAACTAAAATGTAATGAGCTACATGTTATATGGGCTTTGGATAGCATCAATAGTACCAGTAATATATGCAACAACCACAAATATTGCACTGACATCTGAAGTCCAAAGCAGAGTTAGCAGTCAAGAAGGAAAAGGCTTTTGATTTTCTTCTGGGTGCTGGGCAGTCAAGGGTAAAGTGAAAATTTACCACTTAGTAAAAACAAAACCAATTAACCAAAAAGATGGGCAGTGTTCTTCAACAGCTATGCAGCATGGTTTGGAAAATAAGGCTCAAGTGAAAACTGACATTGAGTCTCTCATTGAGATAGAAATGTTATCATGAACTCAGAACTTTTGCCCAGATAGCCTCTCCTTTCAGACTTACAAAAGGAGCAATGGAAGGAAGCAATTGCCTTCAGAACTAAATATTTATCTGTATGAGTAAAATTTTCTTTTCTTCCAGTGACAAAGGCAAAACAGAAGTTATTTCCATGGTCTTCCTTTTGAGAATTGAGTACCTCAAGAAAGCAAGTTCTTCCAACAGCTGACTTTAGATTAACAGTCTGTATGCCACTCATGCTACTCTATGCAAGAGCATGCAGCACACAAATGTGTGTGTATAAATATATATACATATGCATCTATAAAGCCTGAAGGGTAGGATGATGTAGGAAAGGCTGAGTGAAAAGGCATGTATCATTATTTTGTGGGCAAGTTTCTTATCCTCTAGATCATAAAAAATTGCTCAGAAACACATCCATAACATGACAGAAAGCAAGGCTTTGATTTCTTGTATAGGTAGTTGAAGGTCTGAATGCTTCACTATGCCCTCTGTGGAGAAAGGATACTTACTCTTCAATCTGCTTATATGGGTTCTTTTGGAAATTAGGTTGTTTCTGAACACTTTGCATAGGAAAGCTTACATTTATTAAGTTGACTTGCACAAAATATCTGAAAATAACAAGGCGTAACAGGCTGCCTCTTCTTTCAAGGAACCTTACACAGTGTTCAGGACTTGCAAGAAATAGATGTGCATTTCTTCACACTTAATACACTGCATATTTCAGTGTGATTTACAAAAGTGGTTTATTTTTCATAGACCTCATTAGAGCACTATGCTCGTACTGACATAAGGGCTGAAGGCAGCAATACTGAATTCAAGAGTTTTATTTCTCATCTGAATTCAAGAGTTTTTATTTCTCATCTGAAAACTATGGCCATGCAGTTTTAGTGGGGGTTTTGTTTGGTTTTATTTTTACACAAAGGCTCAAGGACTATTGGCTTAACTGGTCTCCAGTTCAGGATTATGATTAACAGCAGCTAAGAACTATGAACATTTTCAGCCTTTTTTGGGACTCAGCTAAGTTCTGTCATATTAATCACAAGTCAGTTGTTTGAGCACTAGAAAGGATAGCACATTTATCAAAGTGTAAAATCAGTTTTGAAAGGCTAAATGACCCTGAGAACCTGCAATATGAAAAGGCACACAGGTTTCCTGCCAGAGGTGTCTAGCATGTGAACAGACAGATCCTCAGCACACAGAATCACTGCCCTTGAAAGCACAGTTGTCTTGTGGTGTTGAATTTGTTCTGTCTCTGGAAAAAGAAAAGTAACAAAGACAATGCCAATTTGAATGCTGGATATGGGGAATAGTATGGAACAAAACGTTTTTAACAGAGATCACACATCTTCATCCCAGAATAATAATCACAACATTGTTTTCACATTCGACTGTTGTCATTATCTCCAAAACAGTTATATTGGCAAAAAGACCCATTGATTATGATGGAAGTGAACATTAGCCTTTTCCTGTTAATAACAAAGAATGAATTGGTGGAGACAACATAAGTTGTTGCAGTTTTTCCAAACTGTCACCCAAAGTCAGACAGACATCTAAAGAACAGTAGAAAAAAACCCAGTGCCTTGTATGCGCAGCTATAGATCACAGAATGGAACCTCTTTTTTTTTTTTTTTTTTTTTTTTTTTTTGACAGTTACATTAGCACAGCTCTGTTTACTGGCTTATTACTTGCTCCCCCTTTCATGGTCAGGTAAGTGCATGAAATGACAAGAGTTTCAGACTCTCTCCCCCAGGAAAGAAAGGATCTTGCTATAATAAAAAATAAGATCTTGCTGAAATAAAACAGCACTGTAAGTCCAGTAACTTCCCTTTACTTGTAGATTATAAGCCAGCACAGTGAGTGGCAGACTTGATTTACAATTGCCCAAAAGCTCCCATTTGTACCAGTATGCTAGCTGCCTGGAGAACATGTATAAATTCTCTTCAAGTTCTCATAGCACTAGAAACTGATGACCCAACATTTTATTTTTTTTTTTTTATATATTGATAGCTCTAGAAATGCATGGAATAACCACTTTACAGTTTGTGAAAATACAGTAGTGTTGACCTGTCTACATGGCGAATGAAAAACAAATTTTAGGATACAGATGCCTCAGGCCTTGCTCTGGCTCCCTGGAGACAGGTGTTACTGTCAAGGCCATCAACATTTCAGAGTTCAAGAGTGTATACTGTAATGCACAACTGCCTGCAGCACACTCATTTATTAGCTTTAGATTTCACTAGAGGTTTCTTCAAAGCAAAGGTTCCAGAGCCTCCAGCTCCACCCAGTTTTTATTCATATCAGATGCTAGCACATCCCTTCCTGTTCCACTCTTGTGCATATGATTGTCTTTCAAAAGTGAGCTTGGAACCAATCAGGTATGATTCACACTAACACCTTAAACACTGGAACCAAGTCATAAAAAAAAAAAAAAATAGATCTCATATAACCTTATTGGTTTGGTCTTCATGTGTCCCTCCTGGAGGATGTCCTTTACAGAGAATCACAGTTTGGAAAACAACTCTTAAGACCATCAACTCCAACTTAGCATTGCTGTGTTCACTGCTAAACCACATTCCCCAGTGCTGCATCTATGTGCCTTTTGAACAGTTCCAGGGATGATTCCAACAAGTCCCTGGGCACCCTGTTCCAGGGCCTGACTACCCTTTCAGTGCAGACATTTTTGTGATAATCCTGTAAGCAGATATCCAAATGAGCACCTCATCCATTGTTGATCATTCTGTTAAAAAAAAAATAAAAAAAAAAAAATTCAAACATGAAGTTATGTTCCTACATAACAGAGGCTGTTCCTACCAAGGACTGAACCAGCAGTTTGGAAGCCAACCACAGTGCCCAATTTAAAACAGCAGCAGAGTCACAGAGTCCCCTGCAGAGCCAAAGCACAAATACCACTGAAAATCAGTTTCCCCTGCCTATCTGAATTCAAATGAATTCATAAGATCCAGGGAATTGCAAACAACTAAAAAGTCCATAACTTACAATTTCACGGCTGATCTCCACTTTCTTCTCCTTCTTGTTCCATTTTTCTTTTTTTTTTTTTTTTTTTTTTTTAATACTAGAATAAAATACCATCAAAATTACTCTGCCTCATGTTTCAGCTACAGCTCTTCTATTGAAAAAGCAAAACACTACAGTTAAATACAAGAGGCAGTAGAACACACATAAAAGAACTAAATACCTGCAGAAGTGTTTAACTGTTAGCTGAGAGTAATATTTAACCAAACTATAAATTTAGTAGTTGAATGCAGCATTTAAGTGAAGACCAGTTTTAGTAAGAGAAGTGATTAAGTGCCTAAATTGTATTGAGATAAAAAGCTCTTACATGAACACAATATGAGCTATTTTTCTGTGCTTTAGGAAGCCGGTTGTTACAAAGCAGCTTAATAGGAGCTTTAATATTTTTAAATTATTAAGAAGGTACAATATAAACTCAGAGTATTATTTAAATTTTCTGGCACGTCATCTTCGATCAGCTTGAAGTGTAATACAGAACTTCTGTTTCTTCAGAACCATTTGCATATGAATTACATCAATACATAACCACAGCTGTCACAAATTCCATGTCTTTTGGAGTCACCATAAAGTTTTTCTAAGCTTGAACAACTTGATCAATCCAAATTGCTGTTGTGTACCTACCTGAGAGATGGTAACCTCTGATGATCTGTTGGGATGTGTTGCTGTCTGGCAGTGAGATGATGGGGAAGAAAGTACGCGGCTTCCTCTCCTCACTTCCCATTCCTAAAGCTTTGCTTGCTAATGTACATCCTGCTCAAAGTGCACAGCTAATCATCTTTGATTGTTAAATATTGCCCAACAATTTCGAAGGTTTTATGCATCATCGACTATTTTTGAAGCATTAACCTCAACACTTTGAACATTAATTTGAGGATGTGATCCATTAACCTGAATCTTCGAGACACTTGGACATCTGCACACTGGAACAATAATTTTTGTTCTTGATAATTTATTTGATAATTTATTTGATTTATAATAATATTTGACTTGATAATTTATTTAAATTTGAACTGCAAATTATTTAATGGAGAAAATACTTGTTTTGTATCAAACAGTAAAATAAAGTTTTCTACCAAAAGAAAATGACAAGATTTCCAGAAGTCAGTGGAAAAAATAATTTATTGCAATTTCTTTTGCACATTAACATGAAACATTTATACATATATATTCTGTGCTAATAAGGTATACTTGATATAGACAATTTTTATACACAAAGTAATTGCACTATTCTATTTTATAATGCAAATATTCAGAAAATATCAGTCAGATAAGAACAGATACTATTCACATAAAAATGCACTATATATTAAAGTTATGGAAGGTCTATGCATCTGAAAACTTGTCCACTTTAACTAACTTTATCAGCAGATGAAACACACTATGTCCCTTTCCAAGCTTTACATCCCTTAATTATGTCATGATGCCTAGAATATTACCAGGTCCTCTCAAGGAATAAAATAAGATCATTTCTGAAATTAGAGAGACCAAACCAAAAGGCAACCATGTCAACCATGACCCAGCAGCATGCCTTCCAGCTCCAGGGGCTACATTAGATGAGAATCAATGCACTACAATTGGTCTAAAATTGTCCAGCAATCTATTATTAATATGACAGTTTAATTTAGTTTATATAAATCAACAAGAAATACATTGCAAGTGAACAGCATTTCAGTAGAAGTACATTGGCACATGCTTCAAATGGCAGTATCAGAAAAACAGCTGTCCCCTTCCAATACAGAAGATGTTTACAGTGTCCACAAAGGGAAAATGCAGGATAATATCAAATGAGAAACCTTTTTCTAACCAGATATTTACAGAGCATCAAGTGTTATTCACAAAATGAATAAGAAGCATGGTAACAGCAGAACTAAATCTGATACCATTTATGCAATAATTTTCATAATGCTGCTCTAGGCATTTTTTTAAATATGGTTCCTTAGGTTCATTGTTCTGCCTATCAACTGAAACCCCTATCTTTCCAGAAATGTCATCAATTCACATAACCACAGTACTTCAGAGATGAAGATGAAGATGTGAAGCATCAGATTGAAGTGGTTAGTTGTGGCGTGCATACTACATGGTTTCATTCAATATTATCTGGTGGTAGGAATGGTCACAAGACTGACATGCAAAAATGCATATCAAAAAAAGGAAAGCTTGAAATACATGCTCACAGCAGAGATAGAACAAACAAGCAGAGATAGTACCAAACAACAAGGACAAAAAATTAGCAAGCAAGCCCAGAGAAAAATGGTATGACTTCAGGAGTACAGCAAAAGACAATGGTATTGCACATGGCAATGGGAGATATAATGTGAACAAAATAACATAACCTTACTGCCTGGCACCCTATTTGCAGACACTATTGCACTATTCAGCGTCCTCTTCCTCTTCCCTCAGCTCAGAAAGCATCTTGCTTTGTTTCCTTGAGAGCATGCAAGCAGAATTTGAGAAGTAAGGAATTTTCTTTGGAGCAACAACATGGTGAATTAATGCAGCGACAAAATACATTTTACAACTTGCAACCAGTATCAGTAAATAATAAAAATTAAAAAACCAAAAATCATAGGTAGTGTATGTATCTATTTCATATGTATAGTATGTAGGAAAGAAACAATTCCTACATGCCCTGGTGAACTACCAGCTCTGCCTGAGATATTTCAATTTGTTCCCACCAGTAATGTGGGAACAGGGCAGAGGAGAAAGATACTAAAAACTGGAGAGGGAGTAAAATTGCAGTCATACATCTGAGGCTCTTGGCAAGATTTATTTTTTACAACAAATCTGTTTCTCAAGAGAGAAACTTCAGCTGAACCTCTATTAAAATAATGAAGACAGTAATAATTAATCTTATAACATTCAAACAAGCAGATGCAAAATTAATAATTGGTCACAGTTGCTTTGTTCTATGTGTATTTCTGATGATTAGTGCTGTACTGGTATCATGGAAGAGATATCAGAGAAAAAAGGTGAAGGAGCAGCACTCCAACACTTACTCTAATAAATTAGGTCTTCCTCAGAAGTAACTGTTGGCCATGGGGACTGCTATTAAAGATGTCAACCCAGGAATCAAGTTTGAGGCATGCTGAGCTGCTTCAGCCCTATCATTTTCTACCAGCACAGTAGAGCAAAAGCATATTTTAAGCCTTGGTTTCACATCTCTTATGGAATCTATAAACAATTTGTCCTTTTTCCTCACCATGTCCTTATTAGTGGTCTTCAGGGTAAAATATCATGCTGGTAGATTTGCAAATGCTAAGCTAATAACTCTCCAATGGATATAATGAAAAGAAAAATACGTCACTAATATGCCTCAATCCTAGATTAAAGATTTTGGAGGTAGAAAACTTCACAGTAAAAGCATAATTAGCAGAAGTATCTGCAGAATGATTTGAGCAATATTTTCATGCTTACTTCTATATGCCACTTGCAATATTCTCGAGTGACCTCTCAGGAAGTTTACCATATAGTTTCTGAATATATGTTAAATGTTTATTGTTATGTACAGACCCCCTGAAATAAATGGCACTGCACACAATAATACATTAGCATTCTGAAAAACTCCTGGAAAGAAAACCAAGACTGCATGTATGCATAAAGCAAAGTGTTTACTTTAAAGTGATAAAACATAAACAACTGGTTATCTGATTTCTGCTTTTGGATTAAAACTATTATGCACAGCCTATAAAGTGCCAGAAAAAAACATGAAGAGTACCTTCCTAGGAGAAACAGTTCAAAGATCTTAAAGGAATAAAACTTAGTGCATTTATTTGTGTATGGACAGATGAAATTGTGCAGGGAGTGAGAAAGAATCAGAAGGTTAGAGGAACATATTCTTTCACTTTTCAAAGTCACCTCTGACAAAATGGTTATAAGTTCACATCATCACATCAATGTATTTTTCTAATGTCTAATGCTCCCAAACTTAGTACAATTTAGAAGAGATACCTGTCTTGGGAGAAGTCCTTCTGTCTCTAAGAATTACATCTATATCTGAATTTCAGAATTAACAAAAACTAACAAAATTAGAAAGACTTTTTGAGTGTGTCTAAACTGTGAATCTTAAGTGCTCCTAAAAATCAGGCTCACAGTATTTCTCAGTCAGGTTTATTCTTGCCCCCATGTCTCCCTCTACAAAGCTCAATTACTGGATAATAGTATCAGCAAGTGTCTCTCAGGACTGCTGTGAGGATTAACAAAACCAGCTGTTGTACAAGATCTCTGAAAAGCAATTGCAACATTTAAAGTCTTAAACTACCTGAACCTTATATTCATATTAAACATGTGTTAGGGTGAAACAAGGAAAATACCTACCTGACTCAGTACCTCTCTGAAATTTACATTTAAAATGATAATGTGCCTTGCTACAAATGATAGGACATTTATAATGTAGAAAAAGAAGGGAAAGGTGTTTAATTAAAATATATTTTAAATACAACAACAGATTTGAAATAATGGTAGCCATGTGAAATTATAGTTATCTTGCTGTAGAATAAGAATAGAAAAGTATTCTCAAAAGTGGCACCCAGAATATAACTGTAAGTAATATATATTAAAATACAGAATTAAAATGCAGAGTAATATACAAGGGGTTAATACTGGGAGCTACCATTAAAAAGTCAATATTCATATATTTGGGTACCAATGGTAATAAATCTGGATTAGATATCCTAAAAAGCCTGAACACTTTAACAGCGTAAATTACATTTTCAGATGTACATGAGTGTTCAGACACATAATTAATTTCCTCTGACTTACAAGAATTATTTCAGCCAAGGTAACTGATGACTTTCATTATTTTAGTCAAGTGTGTTTTAAGATTAAATACATTAGCTCAAAACACATTCTTTTTGTATTACTTCAGGGCAAAATTCAAGTTATCTAATTTTTTTCTTTTTTTTCTTCCTGCTGACAAGGATAGAATGTGTGCACCTGCTCAGATGTGGCAAAGCAGCTAGCATACTGTAACCTCACTGTCTAAGTCTGTAGCACACCTTGAGTCTAGATCTCTCATTGGCTTTTACTGAAATTCTGGATAATACATGCCTGGAACTCTTAAACTGAAGCATAAGCTTAAAGGTCCCTCAGTGCTTGAAGAGCTTTACCCTACTCATTCTGAGAAGAGGACTTAGGCTGATATGTCATTTACAAGAAGTAGTTTTCACCCTGTGTTATTCCTAAAGCAGGACTTCTGCCATGCAACAGTCTCTGAACAAGCAGGTGCCATCTGGGGCTAAGAGACCACCATACCCATCAGGTATGAACCTGCTTGCAAATAGTTGCTTGACTGTTGCCTAAGTATTTGAAGGCACATTTTTTCACTCACTACAAGAAAGCAAATGGCAAATTTTGAAGTGCTGATAACCAGACGTCAGCTAAACAGAAACCGACATTATATTGCAAAATCTAGTCCAGTGCAGAAATCTGTAAGAGGGAGATATAAATATTTAAACACTTGGCATTCCCTCAAGGACTTCTTGAAATCAAAAGTATTCTTTCAGGAACTGCACAAACTGCAAAGACAAATAATCAAGGATTTTCAAGTACTGTCAAGATAATAAATGTGTTAATGACAGAGTGTTGCACAAAACTCTTCATTTTTTTCCTATGGAACATTTAGTTTTGCAAATTTAAATGGATCTCCGTGGCTTAGATTAACTTTTCAATGTTTATGTTTGAAAAAAAACCTAAAATTACACTCCAGTTACTCATACCTCTGTCTCTGTACTCTTCCTGGACAAAAACCAAACCTGCATTGGCTCTTTTTTGCCCTTCATAGAAACTGGACCTCTGTACTCCAGGTGGAACTGAGGATCTGAATTTTCTGGTGTCATAAGACACCTGAAAGAGAAAATGTGTAAATGAATACACTTTGGATGCATGCCACGCACTATGTAAAATATTAAACATGCTACATGTACATGAGCAAACTATCAAAATATTCAAATCTATCTCTACGTTATTATTATTATATTTGCATACCAATAACTGTATATTGTAATGCAGTTTGCCATACAGTTTCATGAGAATTAATATACTTAAATAATGGTTGCAGGAGGACTGTCACTTTCAACTCCAGAAAGCCCTCTATGGTATGCTGACAAGGTGATTTATTTAAAGATGTCAACACCAATAAAAATAATATAACACTCACCTGTAAGTATATTCAGAGACATTGATCTTTCCCTTTTCTCCAGTAGTTTCTGTTCTGCTTGTTAGATTGACAGTATTTCCAAAGAGACAGTACCGTGGCATCCTTTGACCTATGACACCTGTGACTACCTCACCAGTATGGATTCCTATGGTTATCTTTAGAGAGAAAAAATTAAGTTTGAATACTCAAAATTAACATAACTAATCTGATGCTTCTGACTAAAGACAGGCAATATACCACTCATATCTACTAGAGTTTATTTTTCCAAAGTGCTACTCCTGCTTCTTTGTGGGTTTTGTCACTTCTTTGTTTTTTAACTTTAGTACAGTGTCATGCCTCTGCCTTCCACATGAACAATCAAACTCTGTAATTTTCCAGCAAGCACCCTGGTGTTATTATGTACTGTGAAAATAAAAGAAGAGGTGGGCAGAGAGGCATACTTTGCAGGTCTGTGTTTAATGAGTGCTTAGAAGGTGCAGAAAAGGATGGCATAGGAAAAAAAAAAAATATGTTTCTCAAAGGAAAAAATCATGGTATTTTGTATTCAGAAGGTCAAGAGATAGGACAGAGGTTTGGAGAAGCTCATTCTTGTAGCATGTAACAGTTACTATAAAGCCCCAAATGAAAGCTTCTCACTGCTTTCCTCCATGACAAAGTACACAGCTCTAAGCTAGGTGACAGAACTGCAGCATTCATGTAAACAGAAATATGTGTCGTGCTCATTAACCATTTTCTGCTCACAGCCTTCTGATGACAACAGTCAATGCTGCTTGCCCAGTTCTGTACCAGTGCTATGACATCTCCAGAAAGTCCCACGATCAGTAAAATTCCACTAATATATACTGTTGTCAGCAATCATTGCTGGAATTGTCTATGGAACTATGATTATCTTTTTAATGAAATAATTTCTCATTCTGACATGAGGATCTGAGATGTGATCAAAAATTTCAGGGAGGGAATATTATTGTTCTGCTCCTTGAGTAGAAGACTCAAGAGATTGTACTTTATGCACAGTAGGAATTCACTGATTATATTGAAATGATCAGAAAACAAACATAAATGATGTGAACCTAAATTAGTCCTTTACCTTTTAAAGTACAATAAGCATTTTAAGGTCTGGGAATTGCACATGCCACAGCTACATGTGACTTCTCATATTATTTGTATATATCAATCTCAAAATCTAACAACAACAAAGCTTGCATGGACCGGGACTAGAGCATTATCTTATTTCAAAACATTATCATCCTATCAAAGAATGGGTTTTTCATTCAAGCCCACATTTACTAACCTGAACAGGCTCACCATCTACTTGAACTTGGCCTGCTATTTCCATCATATCCAAAGCCAGGTGGCAGATAGATCGTGCATGATGCATGCAAGGCTCTGGCAGACCACTCACTGTCATATACTTGTCCCCAACTGTTTCCACCTATCAAGACAGATATTTTGTAATTACTTCATTATTACGGCTTTTAGAATATTATGATGTAGTGCTTCCTTCAAGATTGCTTCTCCTTTAAAACAGTTCCCTTTCCCTTTCATTTAAATCACCCTATTTACTGTCATCTCTTCTTGTTATTGAAGAGAATTTACTGTAAACCCTCAACGTAATAATGTACAATGACACTGTGATTGTGTACACCTGGGTCTCTCTTCTGGTGTTTTCTGAATGTAACTGGGCTCTAGGTTTGTTCTGACTCACCCTTGATTCACACCGTACAGGGCATAAAATTCAGTTCTAGCAAAACCTAGGAATGAACTTCATAGATATAAACACACAAGCAAACACATGTACATATATACATATGGGATACATATGTATCTATCTCTGTACCTTTCAGCTACCAGCCACATTTGCAACTACACCTCACTCCTAAGGAAGGAATGAAATTCACAGTGAGTAACAGTAAGTTACAATTTACAACTAGAGGACTCAGGAAAAGAACTGAAAATCTTAAAGCACAAGGTCAGAAGAACCACAAATGTCTTGTATAAGCTGACATCTATTAAATGTGGAAGCACATTTATTTGTATGTCCACCTAATGGCTGACTGCAGACACTGTGATGAGAACTTAGCACTTTTATGTTCCTTCAGGCATTTAGAGATAACCAACATACTCTTCTGTAGCTATCTAATATCAGTTCAGACTGAAAATGCAAGTTTTTTTAAAAAAGCCTAAAATCCAAGAAAAGACTGACACCGTAGTAAATCATGGAAAAGTAACAGATTAGATACTTCAGAAATCTTATGCTCACCTTATAAACAAACGGATTCCTTCGTGAATCAGTCAGAATATCAAATCTTGTGTAAAGATCATTTAAAAGATTGACAATTTTCATGGCTCCCTCTCCAGAGGCATGTTTACTACAAAATGCATTGAATCCCACAATGCCACTGAAAAGAATGGTGACGTTGTCATAGCGCTTGGCTGGAACAGGGCGCTTGTGTCTCAGCTCATTTGCCACTGATGGCGGCAGAACAGAGTACAGTAACCTACACAGGTCAGGAAAGAAAGGAAAAGGCAAAACAGAGAGAATGTAGAGAGAGATGTTTACAGCAGCACTGTACATATATTAACTTCCTACTCCCCACAGGGTTTATAACACACTCCCACCATCAACAAGCAACAGAAAAGGTGTTTACTGAAGAGTATGTTATTCCAAAAACAGGAACTGATCTACATCAGCATACCATTTCAAACACATTAATACATCTAAATTATCAACAAAAATGAGACACATATTACTAATTCTTCTGACATGATTTGTCAATAGCGTCTTGGATCATTTTTACTTTTTTCCGACACATCCTCAGCTCACACAATATGGTTTTGCTCACAGAACCATAAAAACTGCAAAAAAGACCATGAAGAGTTCAGTTTTCCATCTCTGATCAATTTACGCATTTCTAAAAATGCTTCCTCTCTGTTGAGTGTGCTGTTTTTAGGGTCTAGAGTGTCTTCTTTTTTAATAGTCTATATGGTATATTAACACTTTTTCATATTATACCTTATGCAAAAAAAAAATCCAATCACACACAGAGAAATTCACCCTATTCTCATGTGTCTCCTTCAAACTTTCTAACGACTATTTTACGGTCCATTTCCCTCCTGACACAGCTAAGTGGACAAGCTGAAGATCTCTGACTTTCACAAATCTTGAACATCACTTTGTACGTAGCCTCCTGCACAAACCCTGCACAAACAAATTAGTGCATTTTTGGCAAGTTCACTACTTGAGCTATAATTAGTGAATACTTTTGGCACATCATACAGTAACTGACACTATCTATTCCAGCAGCTGCCATGAAGGTTAGAATTCCTGAAGATAAAACGACTTTATAAAGCAAGCCAACAGGAATGAAGAGAAGAAAAATACTTATTAGGCTTTGTTTTCTCTGGTTTTCCTGTCCATCCCTTTCAAGTATTTTAAAAATAATTTCCATTACTCCATTACAGAAAAAATGTATCTGTCAATAGAACTAATACAGAGATGGGACTGTGTTTTATAAATAAGAGTAAATTATGAACTCCATGCTACTTTTCACACAAGCTTTTGTTTAATTTGCCAGTCATTGTTGAGCTGAAATGCCATAGACTAATAACATTTGAATTGGACTTTATAGAGATAGTTATCTGTAGAACTGGATTTGGGGCCCAATGTGCACCTACTGTTATGTGTTATTTTTATGTACTTTCATCTAGATAAACCTAAATTCATTTGTACAAGTAACTATTTAAGCAAATTCACAGCATTAGGCTATTGCAAAGTTTCAGCTTTACACAAACTGTTTGCAAGGTTTATGAGATAAGTTTTTCTGTTCTATTATCCTGTGCCAGAAAGACAAAAGTTGGTTTACTGAACTCTGTCAAATAACAGCACTTGGGCATTCATCAAATTCACCTTCACTACAGTGACTGCATATAAGTTTCCAAAATTTTAGGTAATTCACAAATAAAAACGAATTGTCAGCTCATTTTTTGTAACTTTTCTTCTCAGGGAGGGAGCCATCAAAACATCTAGGCATGTAATAGCCTAGACTGTTGTTGGGGGTTGGGTCCTCTTGTAGAATTTTTTCCCATAAGTTGCCAGGGAACTGATCTCTGGGCACTTATGGATAGTTAAGAAAGACAAAAGTGGCTGAGGTGGAGGGAGGGGAGGAGCACGTGGACTTCACTTCTGTTTTTTTTCTGCGGTGTGTGCTTGTCAGGAGAAATAAACAGCAGGCTGTGGTTTTCAGACTTCGGGGGGGGGGGGATTTTTTCTTTCACCGGCCCCACTGGAGCAGAGTTCGGGGTTTCCTGCCACGGTCTCTCCGTGTGTGTCCCGGCAATCCTGACCCTGCCCCTGTCTGCCTGGCCGGGAGCCGCTGCAGTTCCTGCCCCCCTCGCTGTTCCTTCGCTCCTGCTCCGAGTGTTCTCCACGCCTCAGCCCGCACCCCCTGCCTGCCGGGACTCGTGCTGCAGCTCCAGCCACCGCCGGGGGAGCTCCTGATCCATCTCCAGCATCCCGGGACTCTGCACCACAGCTGCCTGTGTCAGGAACTGCACCAACGGGGAAAGGGTGCCAGCGGCAGAGAAAACTGGGACTGTTTCCCTGGCTCTGTCTGCTGTTCATCTCATAGTTATTGTTGCTCTGTTGTGCCTTGCTAAACACAAGCAAAGAACTGTTATCCATATCCTCACATCCTCACCTGAGAGCCCCTTAACTCTAAAATTATAACAATTCGGAGAGAGGAGTTTTTTTGCATTCTCCATTTCAGGAGAGGATCCTGTTTGTCCTTAGCAATACCTGTCTTCCAAACTAAGACAACTGTGGGTGACATTTGACAATCTAAATAAAGTAATACCCTATTAAATGTTCTTTCTTGACTCCAAAATTACCAGTCCTCATTATCTCTGATATTCCTTACAAGATTCTGTTATTCTTTAAAGAAAGTATCTATAAATAATATATTGCTTTGAGTGTTTCAGCTCAGAATTGGGATTTGGTTCTCACGTGTCGGTCTTTTTCTTTTCATCTTCCAGAGCACGCAGCGTGTGCTGCAGTCTGTCAGTGAGGATCTCAAGCTCCTGGGTCAGTTTATATTCCTCTCGGAACTGCTCTCCCAAAAGAACCAGATCACGGGTGGCATCATGCAACGGAATATCACTCAGATATAAACCTCTTCTGGTTAAATCATCCAAGTTCATCACACTGCAAATATACAATAATATGGATAAAATTAAACTTGCCAAAGAAGCACTTAAAACTCAAATAAACAGCAGAGTCTGCTGAGTAACAGTAGAAAGGTGAAGCTTCTGACCTTGTGATGAGCTGTACAACATTTCCTTCTAGGAAACACCTTGTTATCATTCATTTTAACCCACAGCTCTTGATTTTTGTGTTTCAATACAGAATTCTCACGAAGAGTTTCATCAACATATCAAATATACATACTTCAGCACACAAAGTGAGATTATCTAAAGAATCTTTCCATTCAATCCTCCATTCCAACCACTTCTTTATCACCAATCTGTGACATTAAAACTACTGCAAAAATCCATGAATCCACATAGAAAAACAAATCATTGTCACATTTCTTAGCATTCTCTGAGTAAAAAACAAAGGATAAAGCTTTCAAAAAAATGGAATATGAAGAAATACTGTTTGTACAAACTGGGCCAGAGCAAGCCAATATTTATATTGAGTATTTAATAAATCAGTCAAGTTCCAATGTTTAAATGCTCCTACCTCTTTTAGTATAATCACATCAAAACCAATTAAATCAATACTCGAATCAATTAGTCTCTGTAGTACTACTCTCAAAAGTGTTCTTAAAATTTGTAATTGTAAAATGAAAATCAGTATTAGAGAACTCTCTAGGTTTAACGTACCTTGGTGAACAAAGAAAGAGAATGCTGTCTGCTTCAGGCAAGTAGATCATTTGCCCTTTCAGACGTAAGCAGCTGATTTCTGTGCCAGTCAGTTCGTCTTCACACTCCAACTTTTCCACATCCAACAGCCCCTCCTGGTGATGAAAAGCCACCACTGTGTAAGGGCAATGGTGTATAATGCACCAGGCCTAGTATGTAAGTGCATTCACTACAAAGGCAGTCAGAATATTTGGAACAGACTTAGATTAAACTGATTAATTTCTCGTTTGAACACTATGCACTACCTGTATTTTAATACTATGATTTGCAACCTTGAAGACTCAAAGCATGGTATCTTTCTTTAATTCATGTTTGTAACTCCTTTTCTTCCACATAATTTCTTAACAATAATAAAGTTTTGACAATAGTATTGCCTGTTCTATGAAGTTCTATCTGGTACCATCTCTAAGAAATCATCCTGGTTTCTCTTGCATACAGTTTTCTTTAAATAAACAGGCTGCTTGATGTAGTAGGTGTTACTCTACACACTGCAAATCTGTTTGTGTCACCCACCCTGCCTCCTGCCCTCTTTAGAGAACAGGACACAGACCTGTGCATGAACATACAGGCCCAAGCAAGAACACATTTCATATTTGTCCCCCACACTCTTATGAGCAAAAGCAAATGTAATTAATTAACTTTCTACATTTGTTTTGATACAATGTCATAAATTAGACTGGCCCCTTGCAGAGAAAGCATCAGACATGAAGTACATTTACTTCACCATTCCTATAAAACATTCTGTTTAACACTCTCAGATACTCACAAACTCATACCTGTGACTCTCTCTTGGCTCAAGACTCAAAAAGGTCTGAGCATACTACAGAGAATTTTCTCTGAAGACTTCTGAGCTTTCTGCACTTCTTATCTCTCCAAAGCACACTTCCTAAAGAAAAGCTGGGGAAATATTCTCTAGTTACCTTAGTCCTCAGTACGAAGACTGTATTGATATGGGAGAGAATCCCATGGAAGCTAATATCAATATGAGGCCGGACCAAGGAGAAAACTGACAACAGACTGCAATTTCCTGGCTGCAGCTAGAATATTAAAAAACAGGAAAAGGGAAAAAGAAGGACCATTATGCTTTATAACAAAAATATACATAGAGCAATTATATTCCATTTTCTTAGCTGACAAAATTGAATGCAAGAAAATATATACTTTATGCATTTCTCCATCGAATCACAAGGTTTTTAAATTATTATCTTACTGTGTATGGACATGTCCATAAGGAAAAAAAGCTGCTGTAGCATTAAGGCTATTTTCAAGTCATTTTTCAAACTAGAGAAGCACAATTTAGTAAATATTATACGCTTACATGGGAATGCTGTTTAGACAGAGAATCCCAATCTATGTTATTCATCTTTATAATTAACCTGTGAAGCATCTATCACTAGGAATTTCTATGGCTATCCACACATAAGAATCATCTAACCTGTGGAAGGACTCTGTATATAGCATTGCCACATTGTGTGACCACCAGATCTCTGTCAAATATGATATGGAAAGGAAATGCCTTGCAGAAAGTATAGGGACTGATGCGAGACTCTTGGGTACCATTTTCTTCAAATCTGTCAAGGTCCTCATAGTAGTCCTCTTCTTTAGACTCTTTCTCTTCAATTAAAAATTGAATGTGGTCACACTCCTCATTTCTCTGTTGAATAACCTGGAGAAAAGAAGAAAAAATGAAAAATTGAAAACTCTGCTACTCATTAGTAACTGGAATGTTACTATGAAGACAGAAATGTATTTAGAGGAGTATGATAAATTCAATAATTATATTCACATCTTGAAAAATACTGTATTCTAATAAGAATTTCTGATTTTAGGGTCTTTGTAATTCCAGGTGAATAATTATGCCTTTGCTTAGCCACAGTTGCTCTCCACAAGAGCAACATATTGAAGATCACCCAATACAATTTAAGCCTGAGTGAAACGCAAATCCTGAAATGAGGGGTCAAGACTCAGGTTGTGCTTGCTTTTACTGGCACTTGCCAGAAAACAGGGTGGCCCCTTCCCCTGAAATGAACCTGTGTTGAGTCTTGAACCAAAGAGAACCCTTGCATCCTTATTTTGATCCAAGCTCTTTGCAAGGTCTGTAACACAACAGCAAATAGTGCTGACTGTTTAGTGATGACTAAATAGTGCTGAGGGTGGGCATATCACTGACAGCACGAAGGAAAGTGGATGGAGCAGATGTTAGAACATAGTCCTTATACATTCCAGCAGACTGCAAGATCAGAGCCAACAGACAAAACTAAAAGCAGTTACAACCTTCTCTGGGCTGTATTCCATATTAAAGGAAATGACAGCAAAACTAGAATCATCTACATCAGGGGAATATCAAAAAGCTGTCCTTAACACAGCATTACACTCTTCAGTAATTTTATCAAAGTTAGTAAAAAATATGAAATTAATAGGGATTATTTTGTTTGCAGCAAGAGTCATGTATGGCAATATAATTTAAGCTAATAACTAGCAGAATAACATCATTTACCCTGAGATGCCAAATTCACCTCTTTTCAAATTTCATTAGACTTAATGATTGGAAAAGAACAATTCTATTTAAAATGTATTGTTTAGCAGCGATTTTCTGGAACATGTTCCACCTGATTCTACTTTCATTCTATGTTGAGTCTTATCCTAAAGTCACTGAAGATAAAAAAAAAAAGATGTCTTAAAATCTCTAAAGCACCCTGATTTTGCCCTTTACATGTGATATTAACTGGAGAGATTAACAATTAGAATTTGAAAACAGAACAGATATGCACAAACACTGCAACTGATCCCTAAGATGTTAAGTTCATAAAATAGTGGTTCTCCAAAATTGCCAAAAAATACTAGTTGATAGGGACCTTTACTTGTCCCTATACAAATGAAGGAGCGTAAAACAAAAACCCAGTACTTTATTGTAAAATGATGTTTAATTTAAGTGGCAGTGTTCTTTGATCTACAAACGAACTACTCATTTGAAGGCAAGAGAGGCTTCTCTGAAGGATCATTTAGAGTAAGAGCTCAATTTAGGTGGTCTAAAGCTGTGTGCTGCATTATTCTCTTTCTACTGCTTATGTAAGTAACTTAGATAAAGATGAGCCTACTAAATTTACCAGCTAACGTAGGTAACCAAAGCTGGATGAACAAACAAATTCAAATGTCGATGAGGATAAAACCTAACTGCCTCAAGAAACTGTATTGGTCATCCAGATGCCACTGTGCGACAAGGAGAAGTGGGAAATTATGACCTAATAAGGGGTAAGCCTCAGAAAAAATATATGGTGGCCATCTGAGGAAAACACATAAAGTGGGTTTGTCTAGGACAGTGGAACACAGATGGACAGTTAGTTTTCCTCTGAATTCAGTGTTTCAAGGTTTTCCAGGTCTTCCTGTAAATTATTAGCCCTGAAATAGTGAGAGCCTGTGGTCATATTGAAGAATAGAATGTGGTTGAGTCTTAGTTCTTACTTTGTATCACACATGCACCCTCCCACAGGTTATATTTTGATAGCACTGTTATTATGGCCAGAGATAGCTGAGATTACACACATAAACCTTTTTCAAATTGTGAACATTTATCTCCAGAAGTGATCAGTCTGTGCTTCCAGGTCATTTCCAGTCTTGTATCTCACTTCAAAGTGTTGCTCTTGCCACAAATGGAAAAAAACGCTGCACATTGCAGATGAGAACCTTCTTAATTTAGCAAAGCTGATTTTAAAGAAGCTAATAATTTTTAAGGAAATGTTCATATTAACAGCACATTGCCTTCCAGAGATATTATCTCCTTATAGCCATCTTACTCAATGCACACTAGTATTCTGTTACCAGCCTGTACTTACACACTTTTTCTCTGCTACCATGCAGCACCTAACAGGTTATTTTTAATAACTTCACATTTTACTTTATTTATTAGATATGACTGATGCATCAGTAAACAAAATTCAGGTTTAGATTAAAGAAATCACCTATAAAAATAGAACTGCTCCATGCTTCAAGATGTCTAGCTAGTTTGAGCCATGATCCTTGGCAGATCCTACCAGCTCACACAGTGACAAAGTCAATCCTCCCGCATGCTGTGCTATTTCCCCAACCTTTAAAGAGTAGAACTGTGCCAGTAACAGTGCAAAGTTGCAAATTTCCCAAGCATCTTCAAGTTCATTTGAAACACTATTTTTGACCAGACTCCAGGGCATATAGAAATGCTTGCTGTATTAGTGCAACATGTTAGTGCAGCAAATGAACACCAGGCCAAACACATGGACACGTGTCAGACCTACAAGACAGACACAGCACCAGCTGCACATTCCTGGTAAACATGATATGCTGTGGACATGGCTGGTTTATGCAATTTTATTCTGATCATTCATGCACAGACACTTATTAACAGACGCTTTAATAGTCCCCTTCTCTAGGCTAGGAAATTTACTGATGCATCCCTAATTAACTTCCCAATGGAGATGCAATTTCATGATGTCTTTTCTGCTCACACAACTTATGAACTATCTCTTTAGATAAGCTAAGATAAGAACAGAACTATGAACTTCCTATCTCATTACTTCATCCACCTTGTCAGCAAATTTAAAACAAGCACCTTGACCGTTAACATAAGATGTTAAATTCTGCTCCTTCACTTTTGCACCTATAGATCCAACCTAATTGGCCAGATATTTGTCTGGCATAAGGACCTGCCCTAGATATTCTGCTAAGTTTAAGTAGAATAGAACTTATCTACTGTTTCATTCTGCAAGCAAAGTTTGCAAGCCACACAATTTCAGTATCATTTAAATATTGTTGAAGCCCCTGATAAATGCCTGACAAATCAAAGTTCAGTCACAAAGCAACAAAGCCAGCAATCAAGTCTAATTCTTCCTCCCCCTGCAGTCTTAGCTGTTGAAGTGACATCAGTTCACAACGTCTAAGAGCTCAATCACCATAGTAACTGCAGTTAAAACTGAAGGGAGAAATCATTCTCTTGGTTTCAAAGAGAATATATAACATCTAACTGCTAACCTCCCTATGCCTTCCAGATGTACCTTCAGAGTTTGTCCTTGCCTAATCAAGTGAAAAGTCACACCAGTATTTCAGGGAAAGACAATTCAGAGAAGAGTTATTTTAAAATGAGTGTGGTTTAATGTATTTGGTGAGCTTCACACAAGATATTAAATCAAGAACTATCGCTGTGATACAGAATATATAATGAGCACATGCTATCTGTTAAGCTGTCACTGATGTGTCGACAAGACTCAATTTGTAGATCTGAGCATATCCCCAGGACACACTTGTATCTCAGCGTGGCAGGATAGAATTTCCTTGGACAGGGATCTTTTTTGATGAGATCGTGAAAATTAATATAAAAACAGGGCTATTTTCCCTTTAAAGGTCAATACAGGATGAAATTTTTCATCTCTTCTGATCAAAACTGACTATGCAATGCTGCTTAACAAAGTTCACTGTAGCTGTTTTGGAATTATCCCAAGACAAAGGAGTCCTTTGTGGAAATGGCACCTCTTTCGGTTTTGCATACCCAAAGATAGAACATGGGATATCTTCCCCTGGCAGCTGGTTTCAGTGCAGACTGTTTCACTTCACCAAACCACTGTGCCTGGAGATAGTGAAGTTTACAGCTGCCTCAGAGCCAAAATTAGAGGCTGATCATGCTCCATGACTGACTTATCTCCACACACAGTTAGCATTTTAATGTGTGGACCAGTACTGCTTGTCTTCCATGAAAAGTACCCAAGTAGTTTTTAAATGAGCTCTCCAGCTGGTCACATCTTTGTTTTTTGACACTGCCATTAGTATGCCTGAAATGACCATCTTGTCAAGGACTTCCCCTGTTCTTTTCTCATTTTATATTGTAAAACATCTTCCCTATATAAAAGATTCTGACAGTCTACTCTCAAATAACAGAAATGCAGAAGTCTGCTCTCCCGACAGATTTTTGGGCTTTCCTGGATTATGTACAACACTCTGTTGACCCACACCATTAGTAGCCTTGAGGGAATCCCTATCCTGACTTCACCTTCACAGGTCACTCTCATTTATATACAAACAACCTCTGACAAGCGAAGCAAGAGAAGGCATAGCCAGTAGGCTGCTAACAGAGATCTCATGACAAAGTCTGTCACCAGCATTGTGATGGTTTTTCAGTTCTCATACTGAGACTGGCAGAACATGGATATTCTTAATGCATACACAAAGTCAGCAACAATGCTCGAGACAGTACCTGCTGCAAAAATGACACAGTCTTAGCTCTATTTGCTAAAAATGGATTACCACATTAGAGAAGATAAGGCAAATTGGGTTTGAACTAATTAATCAATTAATGTCAACTTGGGCTTTCCTGAAGTATTCAACCGGAATTTTGAAACCAAATACAAAACAAATTGCTTTCCTTTCAGTGCTAACAATATCTAACATAAACAAAATTACATTTCCCTCCCTGTCCCTCCTTTCCTTCTGCACACACATACTCCAGGTGTTAAAAGAGATTGCACATTTCCTGAAGGACACTGTTCTGGAAAAAAAAGGAAGATGTATTATATCTACATATATAATACATATATATATACACACACACATATATACATGTGTCTGTGTGTGTGTGTGTGTGTGTGTGTGTATATATACACGCAAAATTTTTCTGTGTGAGACTAAAAAAAGGTGATAAATTTAAAACCCTTTCTTTCTATTTAGCTATTTCTCCATCCAAAAAACCAATGTGGGACAAAACAAGAACAGTATTTTTCTTAATACTTCGTTTCCTCTTGTGATCATTAGCTGGTGTTCTCTGCAGGTCGAGGAAGGTGATCCCTCCCCTCTCCTCAGCACTGGAAAGGCCACACTGGGAGTGCTGTGTCCAGCTGTGGGCTCCTCAGAACAGGAGAAATACAGAGCTACAAGACAGAGTCCACTCCCACATCCCTAAGATGATCAAGGCACTGGAGCATCTCTCAGAAGAGGAAAGGCTGAGATAGCCAGATCTGCTCAGCAGGATCTCATCTATGCACACAATTAACTGAAGGGAGGGAGAAGAGAGGATGGAGCCAGACTCTCTTCAGTAGTGTACAGTGCCAGGGTAAGAGGCAATGGGCACAAACTGAAACACAGGAGGTGTTGTCTGAACATCAGGAAACACTTTTCTACTGTGAGAGAGATAGAGCACTGGCACCTGTTGTCCAAAGAATTTGCAGTCTCAATCCCTAGAGATAGCTGAAAGATGTCTGAGAATGGCCAAGAACAACTGGCCCTAGGTGGCCAGGCATGAGCAGGTGAGGTTGAACAAAATGACCTCCAGAGGTCCCTTCCAACCTCAGGTGTTCTGTAACCCATGAAACAAAATCTAACCACTTAATAAAACAAAACCAGCATTATCAAAAACAATTAAGATTGGCCACCACCTTTACAGAGACTTGTATTATATTAGACAAATTCAAACAAAGTTTCATGAAAAAAACAGACTTAGAAATGTATTCTCTCGAGCATATTTATATAAGCATTTGTTCAAAACAAACCGAGAAGAAGAGTAGATAATGAAGTATTAAACATCAAATTGCACATATCAACATTATACATATAATATAAAGAGAACTGCCAAACTTACTAAGTCAGTCCTTTGTTGGCCTGTTTTGTAAATCGTTTGGATAAAGAAATTTGAAAGGACAACTCAGAAATCTCTTTTTGCAAGTCAGAAAATGACTCCCATCATAACCTTGAAAACTTTGGGCTAGGTGGGCACTGAGGTTTTTATCAGATTCAAAAAAAAAAAAAAAAACCACTCTTCCTTAAGCAAAATTCTAACTGAGGTCCAAACCAAAAATCTTACAGTAGAGGCACTGACTGGTCCACAAAAACTGAAGGAATTAAAACCAATTCCATTGTTTTTTTCTGTGCTGTGCTGTTTCAGACAAAGGCATTGCTAACAGACTAAAACACAGAAGCATTAATTTACTAAATTAAGACACAAAGAATGGAGACAAAAGAAGTTTGTCTATTTTTTCTCCTATTCTCAATATTTTGAACAGTAAAACTATCTAGCTATCACAGTGTCAGACTTTACTTTAAAACCTTCACTCAATACCATACAAGATTAATATCTGACCTGTCGAGTAATGGAGGAAGACTTTCATTGAGTGTGGATAAGCTGCAAATTTCAGCACTCTCACCTTAGAGAATAAATTCTCTGCTTATCTACCACTGAAGTTTCTGAGTACCTGTGGAGTACAGCAGTGTGTAATGTCTTAGAGATGTCAAGACATAGGCTTTATTATCCAGGAGTGACATTAAGGGTACATGACTTTCTAACAGAGAAAAGGTTAAAACTGGGGTAACAGATAAAATAAGACAATATACACTTTCTTCAGTTTAGAGGTTAATACTGGGTTTTAGGCACCTATGTGCTTTTACCTCAGAAAATCAAAAAGAACAGTGTAGATTTAAATTAGATTTTGCATTCATTTACAGTATGTTTGACTAATACTATTAAATATCTATTTACTTACAGTACAACAGTAAAATTTCCAGAAAAGCCTAAAAAAGTCAATTTAAAATAAGAAGTAAATACATAATAAATATTTTAAACTCTTTAGAATATATATCATTTGTGAGAAGTTCTAGATTGGTATTAATACAATTTTCTCAGCAAAGTAATCTTTAGATTGAGAGCACAGTTTATCAGAAGTTTGTGCAGCTAGCTGCTTTGGACAACCCAGATTTCTCCTCTGCCCCATGGATCACTTTTGCCTCTGTGTGGATCTCTGAGAGACAGAACACCAAACCATGTAAATGAACACATGCAGGTAAAAAAAAAAAAAAAAAATTAAAAAAACCCTCTGTTGTTTTGAACCCAGTTCATTTCCTCAGTATAGTTTATTTTATAACTTGACACCAGCTGGAAGGCCAAAGAAGCTGCTGTAGGACAAGCCTGAGCACTGAGAATACTGGCACTGCTTAAGCTGCCTGTGCTACCAAAAGAAATGCTTGTCAAGAGACAGCTTCAGCACTTTTGCAGCCAACTTTCCAACATGGTCCTTCTTCATGATCTGTCTCGACACTTCAAATAAACAGGGATCTAAAAAGAGGATTGTTTTGGTTCTGTTGTATCCTTCTGTACCTGATTACTAACACCTGCTGCAAAAGTTTGAATTGTGGTTTTCTACAAAACAGAATCTAAACAAGGACATAAGTATATCACCACACTCTACACATCTAGACATCTGCTATAAACCTGAGCTAGCTTAGAACAGGAAACCTAAAAGGTACTCTGATATAGCAGCACAAATATGTTTGTCACTGGATTGCTTGCAAATCTCTTGCCTGAGCAAGGTTATGTTTTTGTGATAAAATAATTAAAGGATTTTCTCAGCAAGCATACAATTAAACGGTGCTAAAAATGTAGCATGAGTAGGGAATATTTTAAAAACCCAAAGAATGACTGGTGTACCTGCTTAGATTCTTTTCTACTTGATGAAAAAAAATTGTATTAGTTGCAATATTTCTAATAGAAAAAAGCTTTCATTTTTTGTTTCTCCCTCCACCTATATCTACACCTTGGACCAAACTCTGACTTTATACTATTACATATTCAAGGCCTGATCAATTAAATCTTTCTGTTGCTCTGTATGGGCAAAGCAGAAGCCTCTTTCCCATTTCACAGGAAACTGAGCAAACATGTCATTTACATAAACTCTGTCGCTGAAGAACATTTTTTCACTTCTGGGGCTCTAATTTCATATCCAGTCACACTTCCATGCAATGACAGCAAGAAACCCACAAACATATATTTTTTCTGGGAAGAACCAAGCATGCTGGCTGGGAGGAAAACACTGCTTGCCACCCAGGCCTCATCAATGCACATCAGCCTCACAGTCTGCACAGATGAAGAGTCTAGGACAAAGAGGAAATGTCCGTGTTCTCAGAGAACACACTAGACAGTAAGAAATCTATGCCAAACACAAAACAGAGGGGGAAAAAAGCACCCCAAATAAGCCAGTATCTAATTTCTTTACATGTCCTCTTTACAATCCCTTTCTGAATAAAGGGATATTGTTTTGTACTGTTCCCAGTCGGGTCTGCCTGCCAATTAGAGCTGGCCTTCTCAGCAAATGGCTGATGTGTCCTTCAAGCAACACAAATGACGATGGCTCTTCCTGAGTCAGTACTGATGCCACTTCCTCACAGAAGACAGCAACAGTAAAAATTACAGTTTGTCATCACTTCACTTTTGATTTTCTTGATTTCTTTCCTATTATTGACATAAATTTTCAATGAGTATATCGTTTCAGACACTACCTTCATATCTATTTCTGTGCCATGGATCTGTTGAGCTACTGTTTTGATGATTCCAATGACAATATCCTGCAGACCTTCTCTCTCTGAATAGTAATGCAGAATGAGTCCCTTCCCCTTCTCCGCGTCAGTGCATCTAAAGGAAGGGGCTCGCATACCCGGATAAATAGTAGCGAGGTGGTCATGCAAAGCATCCAGGTTCTGGAAGAAGAAATTAAAAACATTATTATAAGGCATTCACTTACTATTTATGAAGAAAATAAGCACATATTTTGTCAAATCTGAACATCCCCTTTCTCCTACTGATCATACTTCCACATATTTGCCTCATTCTCTGCAGAACTGTCATCACAGCAGACTTTTCAGCCTGCTGAAATGTTCTATCTACTGTGGCAACATTTGAACAATGAACAGCATAAAAATCGGGACTATTATAAATTACTCGAGATAGTAAGAAGTGGTGCTTGATTATTCTGTATTTTGAAACATTCAGATGATTAAAGACCTTGTGTGTGTTTCTCAGAGAGTCTTGTACCTCATCCAGTTTCATTCCTTCCAATTCTAGTCCCTATAATCTCTTCAAATATTAATTCAGGAGACAAATACAAATAAGCAGGTCTGAATAAACATAAAACTTTCTCCTTATTAACAATGAAAAATACTAGTTCTGACACCATAACAATCTAGTTTACAGGGCCTGACAAAGTTCAAACTTTAAAGTAAAGATTGAAATGCTTGAAACACCTGACTCAAATATATCTTTTCTTTGATTATAATTGAAAAACTCCACAGAATAAACAGAAATATCACAGATGCTATAATAATGAATCAGAAAAAGTTGTTTAGGAAAGGGAAGATTTTTTTTTTCCTGCTACTGTCCCAGATATCTCATGTATTTAACTTTAAATTTTAACCATACAAATTGTGATCTGGAGAGAAAAGCTAAATTATAAACTGATAGGCATACCTAATAAGGACATTAAAGAGAACAGTGAGATCAAAATCACACTTAAAACACAACACTAGATTCAACTTTGATTGTGAAGCAATTATCAAGGCTCCACGTTGCTATTTACTGTACATTTAACATAAGAAAGAGCAACCTGGTTTGCAGGATAGAGTTGCAACCCACAATTTTTATTTATGTTGTAAAATTCATACAACTCTTAACATCTTAAGTCCAGAACATTACTGCATATTTTAAATGTTGTTCTCTCACTGCCCTGCAAGTGACTGCTATCACCAGGCTTTGCATATTGTTTTCTGACAACATAAGAAGTGAAGTGAAAATATTTTCAATGTGCTGTCTGGGAAATTCTCCACCTTTCATGAGCATCTGTCGACCATCAAATTTGTGGAAGCATACTGAACTTGATTTCATGTGAGCTGTGAAGTGCTTGAACAGCTGCCTCTTCTCCTGGAGACCTCCAGACAAAATGACACTCTTAGCAATGAATTCCGTGGGATGCACTTAGCCTGGAATTTCCTCCTTCAGTTTTTTAGCTTGTTTCAAATTCATGTTTTTGTTGCTATATCAACATCTCCAAATAAGAACATGAAGAGGCAACAATCTGGGTGTCAATTCATTCCAGCTGCTGGTGGGCATTGACAAAAACCCATAATGCTTGAAGGAAAATTCTGTAAGAACTTTGCAGGGTTCAAGACAATGAAATTGGAAGAGACTGCTTTGAAAGATTGGGGATGAGAAGAGAGCAAGAGATGACCTGCTCTGAGAGACTGCCCCGCCATCTCTTTAACTGGATGCAGAACTGCAGTTCTAGTGTCTATGTCTCAGAAACATCCAGGATATACTGACCTTTTGGAAAAAAACTCAGGGAGATACATGGGGAAAGACAATAATCTTTCAGTTACACAGCCACTCACAGAAGAATTTCAACAGGGAATAGCCATGGACAAGGACAGAAATTTTTGTAAAATGGTAGTCTAAGTATTAACATTTAAGTCTGGCACAAGTGTGACTGACAACTGGCAGTAGCCCCCTTCTGCAAAACCACTTTGCCCCTGTTCTTTACTGCTGACTTTGTTAAAGTAGTGTCACAGGTGAAGTCTATGCAACTAGTTTTTACTCTCAAATCTTCCAGAGTGGGGGACTTAAAGCTCACTGTATTCAAAACCTCGCTCCAACACATAGTCAAGAACTAGACATGTTTTTCCAGATCATGGAGCTGAAATCACTCCCACAACTAAACACTGTCATTGTTACTCCTACTCCTAATTTTTTTTTTTTTTTTTGTTGTGTTTGATCCATTCTAAATTGATACTGCAGCTTCTGAAACAACAACTGTCATTTTTATTGTATGTTCACCTGCTGTGAGCCAGAGGTGAGGTCAGGTACAGATTATAATAGGCTAAGCTCTCTCCCTGAATTCTTGGCTCCTAGACTGCTCAGATGTATGCCAGAGCTTGTGCTGGGACCAAAGAACCAATTCTAGAGCTATGAGAAACAGTGATCAGCTCCATGGGGAAACACAATGGAATCTCCAAGCAAGAGCAAGCAGTCATACTAAATGGGGCTGATCCTGGTCTGTCTAAAAGTGACAATTGTGGTTGGCACGTGAAATACAAGGATATGGTGTCAGTGCTGTGTGGCACACAGCACCTGCAGACTTATCTAAAAGAGTTAATCTCCTGAATTTTAATGCACTGCAATCACGACAACCTAAACAGCCATGTAAACAATTCCTTAAATGAGAGAACCAATCTCTTTGATTTTCATTCAATAGAAAGCTACTAAACTGAACATAAAAGCACACTTTGGGTTTCTTATGAGGTACCTCTTTTCACACAGCTTCTCTTTGGCACAGTGTCTTTCAACATGATTTGCAAATGTTTCATCCTTGTGTTTTTCACATAAAGTATAAATATTTGATTTAGTTGCCCTTTTCGTTTTCCTCCTTCATGAAGCCTGAAGTACCTGTGTTTCAGCTACAAATAAACTAAATTTTCTTGGGATGTCAAATGAAAAGGAACATAAATGTGAGATTTACTTTCACATATCTTAAAAAGCTGGAATAACTTTGTATATATCCTGGACTCAGTATACATTTCAAGAAGCACTGTTTGGAACTCCATTATGTATTTTAAGAATCTGAGAATAGCTTGGGACATTAAACTCAACCCACACCTATTTTCGTAACAGGTATATAAAGTAGTTTCCTAACCTAATATGACTGCTGGAAGATGCAAAAGTAATAAATCACAGCTAATGTTAATTTTCCATTGCAATAAAAAGCTAAAAAGTACATTTCTGGCACAGCTACTAATACATTAGTCCTGTTAACATTTAGAGAAGTATATAATAGCCAACGTCATCTGTTAACATTAACATTCAAACAAAGCAACTTAAAATGCTGTCATTAGAAGAATACAAATGTAAGCTGTTTCCACTTTTATAGATGTTTGGTGTGTATAACAAACACGTCCAGTCCTTTCACCAGCACATGTGGCAAGGAATGAAAAGAGAAGAATATTATACTGAAAAGGGCATGAGGGAAAGCAAATAGTATCTGTATTTCTGGCCCATACATGAGTAACCAAAGTGATGATACAATGGGCAAGCTACACCTTTTTTTTCCTCCCCTGTTCTTGCTCAGCCCTAGCCACAACTTCAGTACATGAGTTTTATCTTTGGAAATTACTTTTATCTGAAGGCTTGCTTTGACTGCAGCCTGTGAATGAATCTATGAAGTATACAGGATGTCACATCCCATAGTGGTTTACAGATGGAACATCCACATATGTCTGCCCAGCAACCACAGTTTGTGGGATTTGTACAAGAAGTCTGGGTAGACTGCATCTAGGATGCTCTGGAATGATGCAGGTTTTGTGGTAGTGAGACACACAAGTAAATATTCAAGTAATCCAGCAAACTACGATTCTGCTTTTTCCCTTGATGCTGGAGAGATTTCAAGGGTACAGATGACAAGAGGCTGCTACATATTCAGAGAAAATCATAAGTTTTGATAGCCAGCTTTTGGGCAATCTACAGTTCAATTCTTTTAACCTCATTACAGTACACAGTTCTCTCCAAGTGTGACATAAATCTCAAATCTTAAATACAAAGTGCTTACAGAAGTGAAAAATTTCAGGTGACAAGGCCATTTTTCTACACCTAAAAATAACACTCTAGAGAAGACCCTACATTTCTTCCATGCTATTAAAGAATCATTTTCATTTCATTTTTGTTTACAGTGCAATATCATTCTGTTCTGCACTATCACTCCCTCAGTTCATGGATGAAGGATAACATCTTAAGAGATAAGCTGTTATGATCCCTAGCTCTGTACATAACATACTATTAGAAATATCCAGTATCTATCATTAGTCAGAGATAACAGAAGATATATCCTAAAAATCTGAAGATCAAATTCTCTGCTACTGTAAACAACGTAATTCTTTCCACTTAACACACACCACCCCTGCAATCTGCTGCATATGAATACTCCTGGCTCCAAATTTCTCTTTGGCATTTCAAATTAAATTTCAGTTGACTAGGCTGCAATTCTGTCTGGTATCTGAAACAATTTTGCAAAAAACTCTTACCTGCAAAAACTCTCTGACATTTGAGCCCAACACACGTAGAATTGTATCATAACCAGATTCTTGACAAAACACAAAAAACATCTTCCCAAACATTTGAAGAATTTCCCCAGCATTTAAATCTAGTTAAAACAGGAAAATATGATTCAGTCCAAACATTGTACTTCATGCACTTACTTATTTCTTTACTCTTGTATTCATAAACAAGAAAGACAGTACCTAAACACTACCCAGATCCAGTAGGTCAAGAACAAAGTAAGAGTCAGGGTTCATATGGCAAATAATGAGTATCCAATGTAGGAATTTCATAAAGATTTACCAATTACTAGTGTTACTTCACTGCACTGTACATTTCACACGTGTATACCATTTAGATTTTGATAAAGAAAAATTAATCACTTCTTGAAAATAAAGAAACTTGGTTGCCAGTAGTGCTCGCTTCAGCAGAGTTAATTCCAATTTACAACAGCATGAAACCACATCAGCTGCTCTAATTCAACATTACTACACTCATCAGTCTTATAAATTCTTGGCTAATTACTGATGCAGAACAATTTCATACCGTGCTTGGGTCTGCAGATAAAATAATGCTGATGGGCATAATTCTACCTTTTAAATTCCAGACCAGAGCTGCAATGATTGAAAATGAATGCAACCCAAATCAATGGCTGATATGCAATTAAATATGTCCATGCCACAAGCATTTCTGTGACTCAGCACTGTTCTTCAGCAAAGATCAAGGATTCATTCATTTATTTATTCATTCACTGCTCTTGCAGCGGTGGTTGAAATTTGAGTTCACTGAAAGATAGTTGCAGCAGGATTTTGCTACTTTGCAACCGCTTTTATGCTGCCCATATTGTGTGGATGAGGTGTATTTCTCCAGTTTAAGATGGAATACTTTGGAAATAATAAAAATAATTGCAAGCAGTAAAAGGAGTAAAATTTTCTTAGATAAAAGAAATACAATTCTTTCTGCTAAGATTTAAAAAAAAATTATCTGACTAATACTCCGTTTTCACTTCCCTGTGCTAAATCCTGCTCCTCGGTATTACACAGATTTGGGGGGCAGAAGGGTATTACCTTTTTTGTGATGAATGGGCAAAGAAGTATCTGCATTACTTACTAAGGACCTTGCTTGCAGCTGCAACGAGGTCATAGGTTTTAGAATCATCGTAAATTATTCTGACCAGAAACTGTCCCTCTTCATCCAGCTGCGCCTCCTTCCTAAAAAGAAAATAGAATAAAATCTTTTTGCTTGAGGGAAAAGCACCATATGGATAAAAGCCTTTTAAATAAAATAAGTTTGTACAGTTATTTAAGACAGAAAAATAGAAATAAATTTGTTCTGTATCTCAGTCACTACTGTACAATACAAATATTTCAGACCACAAGTGTTCAGAAAATAATAAATAGCTACAAGAAAATAGACATGATTTATCAGTACAAAGCCTCAAAAAGAAGTTGCTGTACTAATACAGACACAATTTGCATTTTAAAATAAGAGACTATCTGATAATGCAGCCCGTGATGGGCTCTTTAAACACTTTTTCCATCACATTTTAATTAGACTTTATTTACAAAAGGCGTGGGATATTTCTAACAACCATTTGCACATACATCCAAAGAGGAATTTAAAGTACAGATGCAGGTACCAAATCAAATATATTTCTTCAGAATTCTGCACATGACCAGCAGATCGGAAGAAAAAGGATGCTAGGATTTTGCAAGGTCTTGTTCTCACATTACACATCGATTCTCATGTGTAACGTGTCACTACTTAGCTAAAGCACAATAAAAATATACATTTCTTCACTAAAGGAAACAACTCTCTATCCCAGGTTTATGACAAGACTCATGTATGTCCTGTGCACACTTACTACTGCTACTAAGTAAAAAACCAAAACAAAATGACTGCTTTGTTTTCCGGGTCATTTACTATTCTCTTCAACTTGAACATCAAGTCAGCAGCTTGTCCAAAAGGCAGCACAAACTGTAGGCTGCATTTTTTTACTGAAGAAAACAGGTTGATCCCCCAGACAATGAACGAACTGGCATGCCTTCCAAGCTTTGCATTTGGCACAAGTGGGTTACCAGTGAGGAGCCACAAGAACCTTCCCCCCTGTTTCACCCCGTGTGCACGGCACAGGAGCCAGGCCACTGGTGCTGCAGGAGTCCCGGCTCTTGGGAAGGGGTCTGGGAGCACCGCCCTGGGCAGACCCCAGCACACTGAGGAGCCAGCTGCCCACGTGGCTGGTCCATGTGTACACAGCATGCCAATGGACATGGCCCTGTCTCTGCCTAGTTTCAAGTAAAGCATAAAGCAATATTCTGTATTCGCTCTTATTTCCCTTGCAAATTATCCTTCAGCAGATGAGGAGGTGTGCAGAGGGGCCTGCTGTGCTCTCTGATGAAGTCGTGCCCTGTTTGTTGAAGTCCTCATCTGGAAAATGAGCACAGCCTCCTTCCTCAGTATGTTTTTTAAAATAGGTGTTCACCGCCTGTGGTGTTGCCTACAATGACTCTCTAATAGAGATAGTGTGCTTTGCAGAAAAAGTGACGAAAGAGGAGACATTTGTAAGTACTCGTGCTCTAATTGAAGCACTTAGAATATATTTTGGCTCAGCAAAATTAATATGATCATGGCATCATTAGTATATTTGCAGGTGGAGGGTCACAGCTACCTCATTAAAAAGAAATTATACCCTTTCATCTAAATGTATCTCCATGCTGCAGCTCATTTCAGGAAGTCAAAAGAAAGGCAAAGAGACAGGAAAGCTTTGAAGTGAATTACTGAATCACATCTTACGTCACACACACACAAAAAAATCAGCATATGATGTTGTTCTTCAGAAAAAAACCCTTAGAATTAGAAAAACTATAAAAAAGGCAGATTATGAGGTAGATTTCTTAAAAAAACCTAAGCACAAAGGATGCAAATCAAGACATTCATCAACTTGGTAGTAGTGCAATTGTCTTTCTGAAGTACAAATGAAAGAGACCAATGAGTAAACAATTATTCATTAGTACCATGGTAATGAAGAGCTTTTACCTGAGTATGACTGGCAAATTGAGTGAATACAAAGAAAGGCTCTTTGACATATGACTCAAGCCTACAGAGCCAATATTTATAACTTCCGAATTTCTCTTGGTCACCAGAGGAATTATAAAGACCTACAAAATGTAAAATTCTAAATCTACTAGGTAAAATCCTGCATTCCCTTTTACATCAAACACTTTCTCTTCATTATCATAACATAATCAACCATAAATTAAAACCAAATTCTTTGACTGTAACTCAGGTTTTAATTTCCTAAAGTGGTGTCATTGATTTTAAAAATTAATTAATACAAAATAATAATGCCTGCAGAACAATTCAAGCATTTACAGATGTAATGGAATTATCCATCCACAGAAACAGAAATATTTCCTGAGGTACTCAAAGGGGAGAGGTCTGAGAATTAAGTACTCTTGTGGATCTTAAAACTGCTACATGGCAAATGGTACTGCTGAGAAGGTCTGATCCAATCTCATATGGCAGCATTCTACTGACCTAAGTGAAATGACTTATTTAACCCTTCAGTTTGTAATCATCAGTCTTTGATGATCTGTTCACTTAATGGATATCTGGAACCCATTATTTTCTTTTTCCTCTTCATCTGCCTTTAATCTTGCTACTTACATTCTTCCCACTGTCCAAAATTACACAATGTTGTTTTTATATTTCAAAAATATATTATTATTAATAACTGAAGTATTGTAACTGTTACTTGAAATAAACATTTTTATACTCACTCTAAGAATGATGAACTGAAGACAAGATAAGCAATTTTCCTAAAGAAATATGACAATGCTATAGGGGAGGTGCAACTAAATATCCCTCATCATTCCACATGAAAGAAACATCATTATCTATCCAAATACATGAAAAATATTATAATAACCTTAATTAAGAAGAATTTTAAGCAGGAGGACAGATGAGATTTTAGAGGGAAATGATGTCTTGAAACATAAGAGATCCATCAGGGACAAGAAGGTAAAGTTTACATTTCCTAAAAACAGAACTGAAATGAATACAAGAAAAGAAAGCCAACTTGATTCTCTGATTCTCAGAACATGGTATGTAACTACAAGTCAGCTACAGTTTGGAGGGATGTTTGCAAAGGGTGAACAAACTTTCCCACATCTCTGATACATGCTGTGTTTTCTTTCAGTCTCCCTGATCTGAGCCAAACCACAAAGGATAATACACACATCTGGAAAAGCAATGAACATCCTAAAAACACTGCATACTTGCACAGTCCAGTAGACACAGCTTTTCTGTGTGAGAATTTTCTCTATGAAAAATTGACCCAGTTTGATGATGTTGGTGTCTCCTTCAAAACTTCTTGCATTTCTTTCCAACTACATTGACTGGAACTTTTCCTGTTTGCTTCTCTGTGCCAAGCCATGCCTCTTTTTTTTCTTATTTTATTTGTCTTTAGTTTACTTTGTCAAAGTTTTTCTTCAGTATCTGCAATTTCTCTGAGCTACCATTTTTTAAAAATCACCACTGGTCATTTCAGTTATTCAGCCTGTTCCATTTAATTATTTTAACTATTTTTTTTCTAGTTTACTCTAGATCCTTTGGATCACTCAGCAGCCATAGTCTCTGTAGCCTTACTTTACTAATGCATTTCCCATTAAAAATATTTTTAGGCTGAGCAAAATTTTCTAGAAAATTTTTCAAAGTAAATATTTACTCCAACAGGGGATTAAACTTCTCAGTCAAAACCATACAGGCAAAAATTTCTTTGCTTGTTCTACAAAGATGACAAATACCATGATAGTGGCTAATCTAAGCCTGTGTCAAAAGATAAACTGCTTTTTTAAGATGCATGCTTGAAAATTAATAAATTTCAGAACCACCTTCTTTCTTCCCAAGCCAATTCCTTCTCCATACCTTCAAGATCTGTTGTGCTGGTATATCCCAGCAATTTAGACAGGTGTTGAGCTGAAATAAAATTTTGTTAGATATCTGTTTTTCTGTATTATTTTTCCACTAGATGGATTTCCCTGTCTGCTCCATCACCTGCTCACAGAAGTTGCTCTGTATCCAGACAACACATAGCCAGAGTGATTATGGACAGGCTTCTGAAGCCCTTCTGCTTCCCTCAGTAATCTAACAGCAGTGGGAGCTTCCAGAAGTCTCTCTCTCTGATATACTAGTCTGAGGATTATATGTGATGGGAAAATGCTGCTATGAGTTTATCCAAAAAGGCCACTGCAAAGTGGAAACAACCCTATTTTTTCAGAGGCACTGGTCCTTCAGCAAGCCTACAAATAGCAGGGCCTCTAGTGAACCTGTCTGAGAGAGCATCACAGCTATCAGCACCAGAGAGGCTGACCACAACTGACCTCCAGCAGCCCAGGAAACAGGGCAGTGTCATTCAGGTGAATACCAAAATTGTTCCCTCATGGCTGCAGTTTTCCTTCCTAATTACCTGACCCCACCTGATTTCTCAAAGATGCCTGCACTTACACTAAGGAAATGGTTTTATAACGTAGACGATAGGAAGAAAAATGTGATAGTATCCTGAAAACTGTTATAATTCATGCTAAGAGCGAGGCTGCTTTGTCAGCTTTACAGAGCTGCTGTGGTCAGCTGTCCATCAACCATATTTCCTTACATTTATATCTGGCTGACCACATTTCAGAGAAAACTTCATATTCCGTAGCTTTACAAAAAAAAAAAAACTGTGGCTTTTTCCTTGAAATGTTTTGCTGCGATCTTAAGTTACAGTTTTTGACGAGATAAAATTATGGGAGGAAATTAGCATAGTTTTAATGTTTACTGCAGACTGTGGTGTTTGATCACAAAGACATTAACAGCAATAACATGTTGGTAGCTTTCTTAAGAACTTGACTGGAAATGAGCCAAAAGCAACAAGCTCTGGCAAATTCCCAAGCCCGGCTTAATTCTTTAGTGAAGAAGCAGTATTACAGTAGCAAACTTTTTTAACTTTTATATGGCTGTTCTTTTAAAATAACTTTCAAGTCAAACAGAACAGAATTTACAATTAATGTCTCATTTACATTTATAGAGACAAAATAAGTGTGGGGTTTGCTCCCATGCAAATTTATGTTCAAAACAATAAAACACCCCAGGATTTTAGTGCTCTTGCCCAAACTGACTCCTGTCACACAAGATGTAATATTTCATGGTTCAAAACTTACATCCTATGACATGCCTGTCCTAACTTCTACAGTCTGGCAGCCCTTTTTATTTACTCTAGACTAATTTTGAATGATTACACAGCGCTATTTCAATTGTGGGAAACAAAGATTCCAGCAAAGACTTTTCTAAAATGCTTTTGTTTTCCTCCAGAATGTTTTTATTATCCAGGTTAATGTGAGGCAGTTTACTTGGGCAAGAGAAGAACCTTAACCATTGCACCATGGAAAATAACAGCTACACAGAGGATATTTTTCACATAAAAATTTGGCCTTGAATTCAGTGGAAAAATTCCTATTGAATACATCAAAGAAGGATCAAGTCCTAAAACAGCCTTTACTCCATGCTAACATACCCCCCAAACTCCTGCTGATTTAGCAGCACAAAACAGCATTACAGGTGATACATCTGTGTACCATGGACCATTTGAAAATCTTTCCTATTGTGCAACTAGCTTAGTATTTGTAAATACACCACTAATATTCAAGGTAATGTTAGTAATTCATAGAAATAGCTGAAATACTATTTGTGGACAAACATTCCGAAAATATCCCTATTCTTAAAATAACAACAGATCCTGCACTTAAGAATTTTAAACCATAGGATGCACACGTTTTTATTTCTCATATAAGTTTGATGTACAAAGGGCTTCTTTTGCCATCTTTGGAGATTTTATAGACAACACAGCTGGACAAGATGTCCCATCAGGCTGGTTTTACTTATATAGCCTGTTCTGCACAAGGTGAGTTTTAATGTAGTTTTGCTGTCAGACTGTGTATTTAAAGTGAATTTGCACAAATCATAATCAAGAAGATTGCTGCTGACAAAACTTGTTTTTCCTGTAAAGTCTTGCTTGCTATCCTGCCTATGTAGCCAGTCCAAAAGCTGAAATCTTGAGAAATTCTTGCAGAAAAAGAACCCTTCCCATCTGCATGCAGCAAATATTGAGAAAAAATACAGTTGAAGACTGCATGTAACAACTACTTTGCATCCTGAAGATGCATAGGCTTCTCTATGAAGACATAACATTATTACTTAGAAGCTGCCAGTGTCACTTTAAGAGATCATCCAGAGTCCCAAAAGCATGGCTGGACTTCTTCCTACCAAAACTCAGTCCAAAGTGTGCACACTGGGTGTGTCACCTTGAACACACCAAAAACAGCAGCTAGTTCCAAGACCACCTCCAGGACTTCTTCCATGATACGTATTGTTTCTGCTGGGACTTTTGCCACCATTGTGCTTCAGTATTCTTGGTGTACCAAGGATGGAAAAAGTGCTCCTTAAATTGAAGAGATCAGTCAAAACAACCTTAATGACAAAATAACTCCACTGCACTTAGAAACACAGCATGGTTCTGATCTCACTGATAGGAGCAAGTCAAGTTCAATTCCGTTCCAAGAGTGGCACTCTTAAACAAGATTACATGGGTCAGAACTAAAGATGGTATCTGTGTACCCAGAATCATTGTCTTTGCATATCATTTACATTAAAATGGCAAACTCCCTGCTCATATTACTTCACAGTTGTTTTTTTCAAAATGCTTCCCATCTTTTTTTCATGTATTTCACAAAGACACTTCACTAAAAGTTATTAAAAATATTGAGCCACTATTCTGAAAAGGGAAAAAAGAAAATAGACTTGTACATGTTTTGGATGGTCCAAAGATATTTTAAAATACCCAGCTGGGAAGAACATAAATTATATTAAGTTACAAGATTAAATAAAAATGGGAATCTGTCCAGGAAAATGATGTTCTGGGTAAAGTAAATAGGTTTATTTATAGACTTCACAGTTCTGAGCTATTTCCCAGTTTTACAGGCTGGATACAGGAGTGTTTAATGTAGGTTTTTAAAACAAGATAATACTAGAGGATACAGTTAACAAAAGTAATAGCTCCTTGCTGCTATTACAAATACTAAAAATATTATTAAAAATATAAAGCTAGTATTATTTTGCTTCCTTTTACGTAAGTGGAATAAAAAGAATGGTATTTACAAAACACTCTCAAGCATTTCATTAACAAGAGTGAATGATGTGTTTGTAACACCTGTTATCCTGGCACATTCTGGGAAAATGGCAAAATACCTGAGAGAACACTCACTCTAGCTTTCATAACATGTCAATATTTCCTTTTAGCCAACCCTTTCCCAGAGGAATTAAAGAATTTGGCATCCACTCAGTTTAATTCCTGACCTTCAAGCAGGTCCTTCCGCTGTGAGGAACTGAAAGAGCAGGAAGTACAGTGTCCTGACCCTATGAAGTTCATAAATATTAACCTCCCTACCTATCTATTCAGCACCACTTAAAAAAAAATTACAAAATACTGGTTAGAACTTTGGAATAGTACGAAATAAGGACTTAAAAACATAAACAAAATTAAATGTTGCTTTCTGGATAAAAACTCATTAATGTTAAAAGGGGTATGGATTAAAAAGAAATCATCTGTTGTCATTTCACCACTAATGGCTTTCCAAAATGTCTTTCTGATATTTAGTTGTAGGCAATCTGTATTTTTTTCAAAATTGTTGAGACTGGTTGAGCAGAACACTGCCTTCAGCACTGGATAAACCCACATGGTGCTAAAAGAGGCAGCAAAACCTCCATTTTCTTGCTTTTTAACAGATAACTGCAATTATCTACAACTGAAAACGACATGATCCAAAATAAGAATGGATTCGCTATCTAAGCTCCTGTGAACAGTCAATTTTTTTCACCAGTGTTCATTGTGACAAGACAGTTAAAATAATTAACACAGTATGTCTGCAACACTTTTGAGCATGAAAGAATTATAAAGTTCAAGAAAACTGTAAAGCAAGCATTCTTTACAATAATTAGTTGTGGGCTAGGAAAGGAAAATACTGAGCAAACTCCCAGCAGTTCAACAAAGAAGGAAAGAAGTTTCACGGGGGACTGACTGCCACCACTGCAATACAAGGTATGCCTGTCAACATGGTAACCTTCAAAACTCACCTGTTCACCACCCAGACTTCTACAGTTCCTGCAGGGGAGAAGTAGAGAAGAAAGGACCAGGAAAGCCAGCATTTTAATGGGAGAAATCCCAAAGGCGTTAATAGGATAAAATAAAATTTAAGCCTGAGAAACATCAAAACCTACACTTAGAAATTTTCAAGGAGGTCAGCACCAAGGTTCTCCTGCAAATCAACCCCTTGACAAGAAATACCAAAAATAACTGGAAGGCTTTTCACTTGCTTCCACTACAGATGATTACTAACTGAAGTGTCTCACCTCACATTTTGTACAGATATTTGATTTTTATTTCCTGTTCAGTTTGTATTTTTATTGCCTAGGTCACATGGTGATTATGTAGACAAAATATGCACATACACATAGGCATACACAACAGTATTTTTTTCCATATGTACCCACATACACAAACAGATTTTTCTCAAAAAACCTTCCATTCTAAGCTGATGATTATCCTCCTTCTACCAGAAGTGAGGCTGTTATCACTGCAGACAGATTGTTACAGACCATGTTACTGTTTTACATGCTTTTTAAAGGCTGTTAAAAAAACTCAGTCAGCTGAAAACTTGAAAAACACTTTCCAGAACAATTACAAAGAAACAGAGCCATAAGCATCTGGTGAATTTCTTTTTTTTTTTTTTTTTTTTTTTTTGTAGTTTAGCAAAAGCAGGAAAGACGGACTCAGATCCACACAGCAACATTAAGAGCAATTTGCTCCAAGCAACATTTCCCGGTCTGTTCCAGAGCCTGTACAACATCCCAGCCACACCCATGAGCCCACAGAACCTGTTCCTTTGCCTCCAGGCTTCCAGTTTCCTCAGTCCTGAAGATAGATCCTACACCGCTAATGCACAACTACTTCATATTTTATTTTATCCCCTTCCTCAATATAAAACCTCATGCTTGATTTACAGCAGTCTTCAACTCCAGTTCTGAAGAGAGAACTATTCCTCTCTAATAAGTCTTCCTGTGGAATTGATCTCCACTAATTGCATGCAGAAGCATTAATTAGCTCTCCAACAATCTCATGAGGCCAATTATACCATTTCCATTTAAAACAGGGAAGAACACCACAGATCAAAAAGGTTTCATTCATTTAGGGTGTCCAGTAAGTGATGAGTGGTTCTGGATTTTTAAGATACTAAGCACTCAAGACACAACTTTCATGGACTTCACAGCCTACCAGTATCAGACCTACAAATATAAATTCGTATGAATCTTAAGAGCTTACTATTGCAACTTAAAACAGTCTTTCACTAGAGCTGTTGTGCATATTTTCCTATGTTTCTGAAAAGGCAAACTACACTATAGTAGGAGCTATTACTACATCTACACACTGTGCTAAGCAATAGCAGTAGGCCAAAATCTTGATTCTCATAGGCTTTGTCAACAAATATAAGTTGTCTTTTGATATATTAGTAAAAAGGAAAAAAACATCTCTGACAAAGTGACATTCTGAACTCAGCATACAGACACAGTAAGCCAAGCTAGGGCCTTCATTCTGCAGGTAAAGTTATTTTTTTATTATTTGCTTTGTTTAAGTAGCATAACAATGGGCAATTTTTCCTATGTGAGAAATTCCCAGGAAACAATGCAATCCAAGTCTGTCTCCTGTAAAAAAAGATTATGAAATATTTTCTTAAAGGCATTTAATATTTATATTATTTATTTATATTATTTACTATTTTAGAATGTAACTACAAATATAATTAATCAGAATAGCATCAGAATAACCTGTCATTGAGTTCCTAATCATTTAAACGCCAGTGAAATCAGTGGAGTACCATTTTTAGGTATGTGAATGAATAAAAGTGTCTACCTTTCCTGACTTAAGTAGGCAACCTACTACACTACTAATAAACCTAACTGCTAGGAATGCCTTTGAAAATTTACCCAATAATACGTATTCTTAAATCACCTACATTTCACTGCAAAAGCCAGACCAAGTCACTACAGTCTGACCTATGTTGCCTTTCACCAATAGGATGTAGAAGTTTCTGTTTAGTTTTCATTTTCAGGCCCTGCAGTTTCTTTCATTTCACCAAATGATACAGTCTTCTACCACTTCAGCTGATCCCAATTTGAAACTGAACAGAGCTTTCCACTTTCCTTTTCCACACTAAACCAGGACAATTTCTCAATTCTCAGTCTTTCACCATTTTAATCATAGCAGGAGACTTACAGGAAAAAAAGCTTTCAAGACACCGGAGCCTTGGTAGGTGATAATCTGTGAAGCCTGAGGAAAAAAAAGTCTCATTCCTGCTAGGACAAACAATTGACTTTTGCTCTTCTGTAGCGTGCAATTCCAGGCCACTGGGTCCCTGTAAAGTTTGTGCTGGCTCCCCAGACCTGGAGTCCTGGCATTTAAGAGTGTGGACAGCACATTCCATCCTAACCCCTCCAAAAGACAGAACAGGGCAAAGGCAGGAGATGGCTGAATTCTACATTAAGCACTGAGCACCAGTGCTTATATGCTCAGGGCATATAAGGCTATTGCTCAATTTATATATCCCCTTGCTAAGGTACAGACAGCAAAGGGGCAAAAAATGCCCATTTTTCTACTGCACAAGTTTGAACACTTCTCCAGAATCAAATAAAAAGTGTTTTCACCTCTAGGTAGTTGCTTTTAGCAAACAGTGAGTTTCAACTTCTACTCTAATTTTTCCACACTGCACGTTTTTGTGGGGACTTGACCATAAAAACAGAAGGAAGATGAAGACTGGCTGACTGGCTGTGCCATTTCATTTTCCAAATCCAGATATTTCACATACTTGTGCAGGAAAAATACCAATTTACTCTACGGGCTAGTGATGAAGCATTTTAATGCATTTCTTTATTAGATTTTTGAGTTCTCATTCATTTTCTTGGCAGTATGTTTGAAAGTGTCACAGTTTCAAACTAAGTGAGGCCATCTAACCTGGCCTCAATTCAGATTTAGGAGCCCATGGGAAAATCCTGTATTCATTTAATCAAACACAGAGGAATAGTGTTGGGAAATACAGGAAAATAGACTCTGTACACATTCCCAGCTGAAAACATTGCTCTAGCTCCCACAAACTGACCTGGAGCTATTTCAAGAAGACATCCCTGTCAATGCTTGTTACACAATTAAACCCTTAGAACTTCTGAATGGAGTGTTCAGAATTTCACACGCATTGGCTGTTAGCTCAGCCATAAGTGATACCTGTTGCAGAAGAGCTCAGATGTTATGATAGAGGCCTCTTTTAAAAATGTAGTATCACACACCATAAAAATATGCCCACCATAGAAACATACTAGGGAATACAATTTCTTAAGCCCTAGAATTTTTTTGTTTTGGACAGATACATGGACAGTAATTCCACATGCACTATTATAATCATGTGCACACGCTATCATATCACCCAGCAGTACAAATTCAGCCTTAATCAGACATGGGCACAGAACTGCATGTATGTGGCAATGGCCAGACCTGACAACTTTCAGTTTATGTTGGCTGCAGAGGACTTGAAGATATCTAATGCCAAAGGAATCTTGAGAACCACCCCTGAGAACCAGCCACTGCAGTGGTGGCTACACAATCTAAACCAGCCCTCTGGATGGAACAAGTACAAAAGAATGGATTAAGAAGAGGTTTTCTCTAAAGTATGGAAAGAACAAGTGAAAAGTGTTTTCTCAGTTTCAAAAGTCTGGTCACCAGTTCTACATTAACTGTTTACTTACTAGTAACTCTTTGCAGAGCCAGTGAAGCACTGATCAGTGGAGTCTGTCCCCATTGCACTGCAAGTCCTGAGCCTCCCCTTGCAAGGGCTGGTCAATGACAATGAGCAGTGTACATGCAGCTTACAACTGCCAGTAAGCAAAAGAAAGGACTATGGGGAATCATCTTCACTTTCCACTTCACCAAAGAAAGAAAAATCTGATACTGCAGAATTCAGTAACAACAGAAGGACTTTCACTCCCTCTTGCTCATCCAGCTTTGCTAAATCCCTCTTATGATTCTAGGGCTTCATCACAAAAACCCTGTTCATTAGTTCAAATTCTCAATTCTGCAAGCGGCAGTCAGAGAAAACTCTAAGGAGAAGAAAACTTTTGAGACTTTCCTGCTGAGAAAATTAGTAAAGGCTCCATAAATCAAGATTAGCTCATATTACTTACATGCCAGCTTCCTTATTCTTATTTTAAATTCAACCTATTTGGGATCCAGAATGCTGGTTCAGAAATAGAAGGCTTTGAACCATTTTGCGTGTCAAGCACTTTAATTCTAGTTGTTTAGGAAAGCCAAGCCCTATATCAAACTATACACTGTAATTTTTCCATGAACTTAGTGCCTTATTATATGATGTGTAAAAGAAGTCTCTTGTTTAGTTACGCTTGTTTCTAAAGAGGATGAAAATATCACAGAGGCTTACTTTCCCAAGAATTCCACTCTGGGTCATTAAAAACCAGTATGTGTCTTGTTCTGATAGAACATGGTTTTATAATAATGCTGAAAAATGAACAAAATAACAGACTTGAAATCATCACTCTAACTCAGTTAACGGGAAGTGATGGCACTGAAAACACCACTCTTACAAGAGCATCAAATTCAACTATTTGTGTACCCAAATTCTCTATGTAAGAACTTCATTCTTTTGACTTAACAAGCTACAAAAGTTTCCATGTTTCAGATGGAGAGCACACTTTCAATTCAGTATTTAACTTTTTTAAATGCACTATTTTTGGAGAATGACCAGATTTCATTACTTCAGTTTAGTTCTATGTTTTCTTTTCCCTTCTATCAATATTAAGTATAAATTCACCTGCTGGCATTTGAGAACTACTCAGCAATCAAAACCCACCACTCTGCAATGCTGATTCACATCCTCTGTGGTGACTACAGAGAGAACAAAATAGCAGTATGTGATCAGCTCAATGTTGAAAAAAACCAAAACCTAAAAAGCTTAGATAAGAGATTTTGTACTGAACTACCCAGAAGACTCTCTACTTCACAAAAATGCTGAAGTTTTATTGCAAACTCACCCTAACAGTGCAGAGTTCCTCTTGTTTGTTTGAAATGGCCAAAAACTGTTGACTTCAATAATTATTTCTCCAGTCATCAGTGATTCAGCTAATTCAACTCAGCATGCTGCAACACTGCTCTGTACTTTCTTGCTGTTTCCTAAATGATCAACAGTTCTAACAAAAAAGCCTTTGCAAGAAGTTAGTGTTTGCTTATAAAAGATAAAACTTCCAAGCTCTTCCCCCACATCACTTGGCTACCAGTTGACACTATCCTTCCTTAAATCAGCACCACTATAACATGTTCCAGCAAGAGTTAGTTTACTGGTTTCTGAGCTCTAGGATGCACAACTGAGAAAACCTGCTGAATAAATACCCCATGGTAACCAATTTCACATAAGGAGCTATGGCAGCTGTTGCAAATACATTGGCTCCTCCTTGGAGATCACATACCAATCTTCTGCTGGATGATGTGCTGCTAGTTTCCTTCCAGAGAGCCATCTTTTTGTGAGCTAACAGCAGAGCCTACCTGCTGGGCTGCTACAAAACATAAATGTTTCTCGTTTGAAAAGCAAAAACAGGACATACCAGCTTCCTGAATTTCCACAGCTGACCTTAAAAAAAATATTTTGTGTATTTCTTTTAAATTTCTCCAAAATGTTATATGAGTAATATTCCTCATGGGCTATAGTTATCTTCAGTATTCTATTAGGTGTTTCCATAATCTAAAGAGACAGGATGCATCAGGAATTATGGCTGTGTTCTGACAGTCTGCAGCATGGCCTTACACTAGAAGATGAAACTGTATCTTCTCTGATGGATTGCCCTTAAATACAAATACCTGTTCAGTGGGTAATCTGGACAAAATGGCTCATGATACTTAAAGGCATCATGGTAGGGGATGCCATGCCAAGAAAGAGCAAGCATCATATTTTATACATATTTTTATTTTATTTATTTTAATTTTCATGGAAAATTATGCATGTGTCACTATTTGATTGCCTCTTCATTTGCCTATGTAATAAAAACAATTAAAATATAGGAATTCAAAATAGATCACTGTGTTTAGAAATGTTTAGGAAGTAAGGAAAATAAATGCCTCACTTATAGCAAAAACTCTGTGGTGTACACTAAAGGTTCACCTGTTGTATGCACAGAACTGTATTTGCAAACAGAAATTTACAGAGTACCTGTCAGGGATCAATAGAACAATGAATGCCTGCTGAACCAAAACTGTGGGCTCACCTTTGGTGATTCTAAAGACTCAGCTAGACTAAAGTCATAGCTGAGCCCTGATCTAGTGCCAGTAACAATCCAGAGGTTGGAACAGAAACTGGACTAGATTACCTCCAGAGGCCCCTTCCAGAGAACACTTCTATGATCCTCCGATTTCATGGTACTGTGCAAGGTTACTACATTCTTAACAAATTATTTTATGAAAAAAATTTGTCATTGTACAAAAATCTCACAATCAAAACTGGCATTTGACTCCAAAAATTGTATTAAGACAACAGCAAATCAACATCAACACTGACATATTAAAATTAGCCCGAAAAATGTAACAGAAGGATACAGAAGGAATCCAGTTGAAAGAAGATCACTTTCTCCAAGTTGGATAATCGACTTCTGCCTTATCAAGAGATCATATTAAATCATTTCTTCTGACCACATGCTGCCTAAAGCCCAATGAAGTAAGCCTACAACTCTGTAAGCTTTTACATCCTTTTAAAAAATTTTGCTGTAGTTTTGTCCAGTGATTTATACTACTATTTTTAAGGTAAACAGAATTTTGTTTGCACATTCATTTAAAACTTTTAGTGCAATCTCACAGCTGCTCAAAGGTTTAAAGTCAAGGCAGTCAGCTCCTTAAATAAATGTTATGCCACCAGAAAAGCAAGGGTTAGGCACAAGAAATCAGGTTCAAGAAATGAACCAAAAAAACATTTTTCTATTTACATTTTTATATATATTTCTCCGTAATAATCAGTGACTTTTTGATTTCAAGCTGAGGACATTACCAAAATGTGACAGCAATTTTAGGCAGTGCTTATTAAATAAACACCGCACCTTTGTTCCTTCAGGGATGCAAAGGGATGCAACTGTTGCACAGTTCACCTGGTGGCCTGATGCAAGGACATCCCTTCTTGTCACGCACTCCATACAACCGAGGGAGCCGCGGGGATCAACGCCACCCCCGCTGCGGCTCCGGGACACCGGGAAAGATGGAATGAGGCGGGTCTTGGAGGCCGTGTGACGGCTGGGAGCCGCGTCCCGAGTGTCCGTGCCGGCCCGCAGGCCCGCCCGGCACACACAGACACACAGCCGCCAGACACACGGACGGACGCGCGCACAGATACAGAGGCGCACGCACAGACACACAGACGGACATGCACAGACACTTACTTGATGTCTTCCCAGACGGCGGGGCCGTAGTTGCGGATGACGAGCAGCTCCAGGGCGTGATTGACGAAGCCGTACTGCAGGGCAGGACGAGGCGATGGCACGGTCAGGCACCGGGCGGCAGGGCAGCCCTTTCCCCCGCCCCGCAGCATCCCACCCCACCCTTCCCATCACCCCGCCGGGAAGCGACCCCACCGACACATCGCCCATCTCCCCCCGAAACAAAGGGCCGGGGCCCGGCTTCCCGCTTCCCCAGTGGATTCATGCCCCTCCCTTCCTCCCACCGCGGGCCCGGCGGCGGGCAGGGCGGACGCGCCCGGGCCCGGGCAGGGCGGGCGGCCCGGCGGAGCTCACCATGGTGCCGGTGCCGCCGCCGCCGCCGCCGCCAGCAGAGGATGGGCCCGGCTCCTCACCACCTCCCCCGGCCGCCGCGGCCGCGAGTGGCACCCGCCGGCAGCCAATGGCGAGCGCGAGCGCTGCCCGAGCGGCCAATGGCGGGCTCGGCCCCCGCGCTCTCGTCCAATCAGAGGCGGGGGCGGGGCCGCGCGGGGCTGCGGGCGGGCGCTGCCCGTGCCCGGCGCGGGGGCACCGGCGGCTCGGCTGGCGCGCAGTGCTCGGGGCGACCTGAAGGGCCACGCGTCGCTTCCCCGGGCGGCGGTTGCCTTCGCAAGAGTGCTTGCTTTGGTTGTTTATCGTACCACGGCAACCGCTTTTAGGAAGAAAAATGTCCCCAAAAAAGGGAAGAATCCGAGTGACAGTGATCGCAGACATTTCTGCTCCTCTGCATTAATTTCTCCAAGGCCTGTGAAGTTAAAAGCGTAATAATGAGTGCTTTCGGTAATGGAGTTTTTGCATCCTTCTCAGGTGTCAGTGTGAATAAACACTGCGTTGTATCCTTAACCTACCGAGTATGGATTCTTAGAGCGTTCCCTAAATAAGGTATTACCCTTACAACAGGAGTTTTGAGCAGCGACAAAATGCCAAGGGCAGTTCGGTAATAACGCTCTCTATCATATGTTATTGTATGTAAGGAATAAAAAGAGATAATACAGCAACATATAGTTTAAAGCGCTTTGTATGATCAAAAGACCTGGCACCAGTGTATGAAATAAAAGTTCTAAGGAAACCATTAATTTTTTAAAACTTGTTTAAGAAGAATGAAAGCATATTAAAAAGATAATTTTTTTTTTATCTAGGAGGACAAGGGGATGAGTGGACTAGTAGTGTAGTAGCTCTTGAGCAAAAACCTTGCTACATGAAGCTATAAACACTAATCAGACCAGATGAATTCTAAATGTAGGTAAAATTACGGAGGTTCAGACCTTAGAAAAATAGTGCAAAATGAGTTTAACATTTGAACTGTTTGCATAGTTCTTGAAAAAACATATGAAGCATTGATGTTGGAAATTCCATATAAATAAGTTAAAAAATGGAAGTGTGAAAAATCTTTTGAAATTTCAACTACTGCCTGGTGGACTTTTGAATTTATGCTAAGAGCTTTTAAAATTTCTAACAAGTGAGGACACGAATGGATAGGCATTAGAAATTTGGCAAAATCATCTCAGTAGACATTCTAAGAACAGCAGAGGTAAACCCTACTTTTAGGTCATGTAGGCTTAGTAATCAATCTGCTTAATACAGTCCAAATCTATTGGAAACCCAATTTTAGTTTTTTTTAAAAGAATGAGCAAGAACTAATGCTTCAGTATAGCCACTTAAAATCGTACAAGTAATTTGCTAATTTTGAAGGGAGGAAGGGAAATATTTAGATAAATTAACAAAACTACTCCAAGCTACTGGTTGAATACCTCTGTGTAGAAAACCAAACAAAAACTGAAGAGATGCAAATCTCTAAAAATCTTTTCAATTTCCAGGAAACTGGCAACAGAGATAATGTAATAAATCATACCATTGGAACCAGATCAAAGGCTGTGCTTTCCTGTAGCTAAAGAGGGTTGTCACCAATTAATTAAGATTTGGACACATCAGGTGACATGTACAAAAAAAGTACACTATGTACTTTTTACATTTTGGTAGGAAGTAAATTTTAGGAAAATGGGAAAACGTATCCTACCATACAAATGCTGTACTCATATCTTTGTGTGCCTACTGCTGGTAGTGAAAAGACAACACCTGAGACTTTTGCCCTCCATCATGGCTAGTCTTCTCCTTCAAGCACTTAAAAAACAGTTTTGAGGATACAAATGTCAAGGAATTCCTGGCAGCATGTCCCAGGCAGGAAACAAGTTGACTGTATTGAGAATAGGTGTAAAAACATATTCTTCACAGGTTTCAAAGGAATCTACTTTGCATATGGGGTAAGCCCTGATGCTCATGAAGTATTGGAGAGATTATATGAAATTATTTTTGGTTATGGTTTTCAGAAGGTAGATTATCTGGTAACTTTGTGTACCTTAGTGACACTTTTTCAAAAGTGCTGATATCTACAAGGTTCAAAATTGCTTTAGATAAATATGAGATTACCTTTCTTCTGATTTGGTTCAGGCTTGGTAGGCTGGTATGCTTGGTAGCATTTGCAGGCTGTTCTTGTGATTAACCCGTTATAATATAAACGGAAGTTCTAGCCAAGGTGAGATTTGTAAAATGTGAAGTGAAAACAGCATGGTTAGAGTAAAAGCAGGCTGTGACTGATTTAGTTTTCTAGAACAAGGGTCACCTTTTAAAAGTTTGAAAGATGCTGAATTAAAGAATTCAGCCAAGTGATTTGTTAAGAAGGACAAGCCTCCATTCCAGATACCTGCTTAATCAAGACTGTTTGGAAGTCTTAGGCAAGATTTGCTTTCATCTGAAGGAGAGACTTGAAGTCAGTAAGATAAACGTGAAACTAAGCTGTTAATACTGAGCTGTTTCCAAGGCCCCACCATGTCAGTATCAGGACACGTGCATTATGCACATCACACAAACAATTGGGCTGTACCTGATGCACTTCCATAAAGCCTGCAGCTTACTCCACTATAACACACAATCATATTCCCATTTGGGGACCCTCATGCACTAGGTACCTATCATACGTATTTTATTTTAACATGTTTCTTCACGATTTGAGATGCTGACTTCATCTTGCAATTCTTGATGAGATTCATAAAAGCAAAAAGTAGCCTAGGATCCTTTTATTCTGTATGAAAGGGCAGTTGTTGAAACAGTAAGTTTGGAAAAACTGCTAGCTGGCCAAGAACATCTGCATTCAGCTCAATATGGTTTGTGTTAATGCACAAGCACTATAAAACAAAGGAAGTATTTTAATAAGTTGCATTCTTTACTTTGGACATTGCTTTTACAGTTTATTTTGTTACTGAAGTCCTGAATAAAAATACTGCCTTATATGGTATTGCTGGATTTCACTTACTGAAGATGGAGTTAGTTTACTGATGTGGACTGAACTATAGGTATTTTCTAGTTATGGTCTGAAACCTGACATTTGGAATTGTCATACCTATACTTCTCAGGTGCAGAAACACCCTCTTAAGTTCACTTCAGCAAGATTCATTATTTCTACTAAACCACTATATAATGTTCTCCTCTATCATTACATTAATTTTTTAGTCCTGGTATTGACAAGCAATGATGAACCAGCCCTCAATATTTCCATGCTGTTCTCTAATGCAGTAACATGTACATTTGAGAAACTGAGAGCTCTATTGAATCCTCTGCTAAGAGGAATGTAATCTTAGCCATGCAGAGTGAACTAATCCTATGTACAAATTTTCTCCAATATCATCTGCAATCAGTGGAAAGACTCCTGTTCATTTTCCCGTGCTTGTAGTCCAAAGCCCCTGGGAATGCCTTTGTCCTTGATACTTCTTTGGCAGGTTTTGTTTGGGCTGAAAAATCAGAAGAGTGGAAATGTTTCTGTGTCTGAATCCACTCCTTTTCACATACTGAGGATGCTACTACCTGTATTTTCTCGGTTATTCCCACTACGTGCTGCTGTGTGTGCAGGATATGCATTTGCCATACTGACACAAAAATGTGTAATTTTGTACTGCTCAACAAACGAAAGGCAATTTTAGCACAGATCTTCAAAGGCCACCTTATAATGAGCCTGCAAAGCAATGTGCTCATTTACATTTATATTAGGAAATCACTGGCTTGACTTTGCTTTCAGCATCAAAAGTCTGCTGAAGCAGATGAGACACGCAGCTTTATAAGGCTGTTTACTTCATCTCAGATTCTTTCACAGTTTATTATTTCTTTGACTGGCTTTCCAGCTTCATGTTCCACCCTAACTGCATATTTAACATTCAGATCCTACTGCTTGTGCTCTGGAGAGTATGTATCTTTAAACTGTTGCATCTGGACCTAGCAAAGGTTCCAGAATCATTGATTATCTTCCCTCTTTTATTTGTGTTTCAGTATCAGAGCAGTACTCAGTAAACAAAGACAGTGGCTTTTACTCTCACTCCATGCTCTGCAGAAAGGGACTGCCAGTGAACATATGCAAATGGGATGGGAAAATTTAAAATAAGAACAAACCAAACCAAACCTTATATCTGATTATTTTCTTCCTATGCAGTTGTGAGCAGCCACACCATCAGAGGTGGTTTTAGTAGTCTCAAAAAACTGTTGTGGCACACACCTTGCAGACTTTAGAGACAGAAAAGCAAGTCCTAGCTCTCATTTCAGAAAGTTAAATTTGATTCCTGCCAAGCTGACTTACGATAAACTGGAGCAGAGCTTTGAAAGCAACTCAGTACCTTGTACACTCTATGGCAAACAGCCACAAAAGTCATTGCTGTTGCAGGAAGCAAATCTCCCACCGCTTTTGCAGAACAATGGGCAGGCATAAAAACGTTAGCAGCTGGAGTGGCCTGTTAGGTTGTAGGATGGGTGGGGTTTGAAAAAGGGTCCCTTTGCCAAGATTCAATAGCAATTCCCTTAATTCTGATGCTTTTAGCTGGGAAATACTGATTTTGCTCCACGTACTATTAATTGCAACTGTTTCTGGAAAGATTGCAAAAGAAAATGATGGGAGAAATAAACTGGGTTCGGTGGAGGTCTGAATTCCGCCTTCACAAGTTTTACCAGGAAGAAATAGCTCTGTCCCAGGAGCTCAATTATCTGTGTGCTTCACTGTTCTGACAGTTTCTGTGACTCCCTTTGCTCTGGTTTTGCACAGTAGTTCAGAGGGAAAGAAATCATCAGCTCCACACTAATTATTGTCCTTCCTCTGACACCAGCAATGCAAATTTTTTCCAACATCCCCCTGAAATCTTACCAGGTTGTGCCTGAATGAAATAAAATTAATTTAATTCTTCTGGTATAGCTTTCACTTTAGCTATGTCAGTGTTAAGATTCAAAGGACCCACTTTTTATTTCAACGGCCATTTACACTTCTTTGGCAAAGAAACTGCAGTGATAAAAATGTATATTCCATTACATAATGTAAGTGTGAAGAGGAATCAGCCACATGGAATCTTCATGAACTAATAAAATAAAATTTCACACATAACAAAACTGTTTCTGGACATAATACTAAGGTATTTTTATATTTATATAAATAGAATCGCATAGTCTCTGAAAATGTCCACAATACCATACACTAAACTGCAGAAGAGATCAACTTAAAAACAACTCTATTAATTTCTTCCTAAATGTCCCAGTATTGGGTCAGTTAAATTGCCTTCGTTTATCTCAACAATTTGCTTATTAGCTTTCTGATTCCTTTTTTCAATATAAGTTAAATGATTAGTTAAAAGGTGAAAGGAATATTTTAGATCTAAGTGAAAAGATCAATTAGAATATTTGTCCCTTATTAAAGCTATATTTATTCAGCAAAAGAATTTAAACAGAGGAACGGCTTCTGTGATACCTAAATTTTTAAATCCTGGAAGGCTGTCACCACTGAGGAAGGTATCAAGAACTGCCATGATGAACATCCTATCTAATGACAGATATATATGGAATTTGGCTTTGAGCATGGCTATCATCCAGCCCAGCAATAGTTATTTTCTAAGGACAAATGGAAATTCCCTCCTAAACGTACTTCACATTTGGTAGTACTGAGAAAGAAATCCTTTTTATTTAAAAGACTATTTATTTCTTAACAGGGATGGATAGATTCGTACTGACCTCAGTCATTTCTGGTTTAATAACATAAGCCTACTGAACTGTCAGAAGTCAAATACTCCCCCATTTCATATCCAGGGATACTCACACGGGACTGCTAGTAAGCTCTGGGTATTTCTCTCAATAGAACAGAATTGTCTGAACAATAGAATACTGGAAAGATCAGTCTCCCAAGATTTGCATAGTTCTTGTTTCCTTGAAACACTGTAGTCTAAAGTGTTACAAATACACATACTTGTATGTATCTGTGTCTGTGTATGTATCTGGTGTGTGCAAGACATATTTATAATACAAGACTTTTCTGGTTCCATTTTTGTGTTACAGAACTATTCCTAAGCATCTTGGATGGCTATAGTAGACCTCAGAAAGGATTCAACGGTTCAAGTTTTGTTCAAATGCTCCTTACAGGAAATAGGAATTGAAATATAGCTTTAAAATATTCTTAATTCTAGTCTCTTCTAAGGTCATTTCTCAAGATTCTGATAGTATATGTATGAGTTTCTACCAAAAACTAGTAGGATAAAATGGTTTAATGAGCTTCAGAATGTACCAAACAAGACCAGAAAATGAACAAAATATCACCTTAGTCTATCTAGAGCAATGCAATTGTTCCCTGTAAATATTAAGAGAGCAAAATCTGATTTAATGGCAAATGGTTTGAAGAGACTTTTTATGGCTTGGTATGCCAAACCCCAAGAGCTGAAGAGGTCAGAATAATAACTAATAACACCTGATACTACTGGCAGTAGTAGTATGCATATAAGCTGTGAAGTTCTTCAGCCTGCAGTTGGGATCAAACTGTACAGCACAGTGAACTTTCTGGGCAGATGGATCTACTAATTAGAGAGTCAGAATCCTAAACTCAGAACTCCTAACTAACTCTATTCTGCCGGTTCCAGAGGCAAAGCCTTTAGAATTCTCCACTCATATTCCATCAGTCACAACAGAAAAGCTAGTACTTTAGTAGTATTAATCTTTGTAAAAGTGTTCATAGGTTTAAAAGCATCTTTGTTCACCTGAAAATTCCCTTGGCAACTTCAGAGCGAGCATGTGATGGGCATTTCCATAGCACATCCCACCCACATTGCATCCTTGAATAAGGATCAGAGCTTTAAGCTGGTGTACTTCCATTTCATACAGTCTGTCTGGAATTTAATTCCTAAGCAAACATTCCAAAGCATATTTTATTATACTTCTATTAAAACATTTCAAATTTAAATGACAACAAAAAGAAAACATTTATTGCTGTAATACATAATAACAAGTGGCCATTATTATTATTTTAAAGTACTTTAAAAACCCTAAGAACTAAAATAGTTTGATGACTACAGAGATGTTAGTATGTGATTATACAGTGTTTTAATCTATATTCATTTTATTCACAAAATAAAGTTCATGAAACAGTAAGCAGCAACTCTCCTATGCATGTGTATTAGCTACAATTTGCAGCCTGATCCAGAAAATGCTGAGCACCCTCATACTTTGACCAGTCATTGTGAGAATATGGTCAGCAGTCTTCTAGGATGGGGCCCAAATGATGTGGAAAGAGTATGTGATGGCAATGACAATATTTAAATGGACATTTTCTTATGGAATCTCTAAGAAAATACATTTTCATAGTCATTGATAAGCACCAGCTCACAACACTGCATGTGGCTGCATCACTTGCACGTTACATTTCCTGACAAACTGCATATACAATACATCTAGAATTCTCAGTATAGAGAGAACTGTAGCACTTACAAATTACCACAGGGAAAATACAATTTATAGTAGCATTTCCAACAGTGACGTTGCAACATTACTTTAGCAACTATGTTCCTTATGCAAAGGAAAATAAAAAGTAGTCAGTGACATACTTCCTGAAATTTTAATACTGGCTTTCAGGTGTTAACAATCTAAAGTGCTTTCATGTAACATACAGATTTAAAAATTTTTCAATTTATAAAAAAAAAAATCCAAATATTTATAAATTTATTCTATACATTTGTGAATGTACAATTTAGTCTATTCCTGTTTCCTCACCGAAAAAATTGGCATTGCCATCTCCCAAATCTCTCTTTTGAAACCAAGCCTGTGAGTTTGTTCCTTGAATATAAGCATCCAGAAAATAGCAAATTCCAGGGATATCACTTGGAAAATTTGGTGGAAGTTCCTCTCTTGAGCGCGGTGTGAACACAAAACCAGGGTATTCTTTTAACAACCTAAAACGAAAATTAATCATCTTGATTAAAAATCAGTCACTAATAACTGCAGATATTCAATAATTCTTCATGTATGGCAGGGAGACTACAATTTAATTTTTATATTTATTTACTGGAAATATAAAAAATAATGTTTACTTGGTAACCTTGATAGCCAATTAACTTGTGCACCAGTGCAAATAACAGTATCACCACCTTTTTATCAATGTTTTTTGCATGTAGGTGCTATGTTTGTTGTTGCAGTAAATACTTTCAAAAATTATTTAGTGCTGAAAGTAGCTCACATCTGCACATCAAATGCACCATAATTAATATTTCAAAGAATGGAATACTGTGAACCTTATTAGTTAAACTATTCAAACCCTCTTAACAATTCTATTATTATTTGCTTTTTCACAGATGGAAAAAAAAGTAGGGACAAATGTCGATAACTTGTACCAAAGTTTTCAAACAATTACTGCAATATACAGGAGTTGTTCAAGGTGCCATAATGTTGTCAATGTGCCTTTGGAATTGGTGAATGAATCAAAATTAAAAAAACACCAAAAAAAAAGAGGAGGTTAACACCTCATTCACTCAGAAAAAAAAAAAAAGAAACTCCACTACAACAATAGTTTACTCATTAATCAAATTGCCTATTATCTAGGGGTATGATTCAAAATGGTTTTCCATATGAGTGGAATGGAAAAACAATCACTGTTGGTCAGCACTGCTTATGTTGACATACATAAGCACTGGTGATGCTAATGCTCTATGTGTTTTCAGAGAGTATGATGAAAAGGGTTACCTTCTCTGTGCTATAATACCTGTGCTACTTTTTCTAAATCACCTATCCAAGATCATCTAAAGCTTGGCACTGTCTGTGTCATAGAACACATGCTGCAGGGGATGTCAGGAAGGAGCCTGTGCCAAATTCTCTGTCTGATGTTGGATGCAGAACCTTGCCACAAGGCATTATCAGATATGTGGCAGTGGGTACGAGCTGAGTAGGAACAACAGAATACAGTCCAGGCTACAGTGAGGGTAGTAGAGCTTCCTTAAAAGGTAAAAAATACTCAATAATTTTGCTTATTTTACTCAGCCGAAAGAACAACAGGACTATAATAGAATACTTCAGTAACTACTTCAGGTGGACATTTTTCATACCAACTGTACCTGTAAGTTGTTGGGCTGACATTTATTTTTCTAGGTATACTGCAAGATTCAAACTTATTGGCAAGGGTTACATTATTTCCAAAAAGGCAATAACGAGGCATTTTAACCCCAACAACTCCAGCAAAGACGGATCCAGAATGAAGGCCAATACGCATCTTTAAACGAAAGAAAGAAAACAGAATTATTAGGTAAAATAGAATTGTAAAGTCGATTTTATAAATTATTCTCCATTAAAAAAAAAAAAAAAAGAAAGAAAGAAAGAGCTACTAATATAAACAGGGTTAGCAGAGCCTCCTTAAAATATCTGTACTCTGGTCATTACTGGTCATGGAGAGGGAACTAGCTGAAGTTTATCTTGCACTGCATTTTTAGCCAGTAGTCCTACCATATCAAAATATGACTGTGAACTGCTGTGAACTTAGCTCATACTCAGATTTTTGACTCTTAGCTGATGCTGCTTTTTTTGGTTCTTTTTGGTTTTTTTTTTTTTTATTTTTTTATTTTATTTTTTGAGCTGTGTTCTTTCTCTCTTGTGCATTATTCATGTGTAGAGGCATTTTTTTCAGAAAAGCATTCCGACTAAATAATGGCATGACATCGGAAAGTTTCTATGTCTACTCTGTGTACTACTCTTTACATATCAAGAGATATCATACAATTACAAAGAAGTTGCAGTTTCTAACTTTGAGTGTAAAAGCAGAAAAACCTTCCACAAAATGAAAATCCACCCACATAGCAAAGATGGCTGAAGTACGTTCATCGAAATATAAGTCAGATTCAAAGTACACCATTTGCGGTCACACCATTTTTCTTGGCAATTGATATGTAAAATGACAGTATATTGTGTGACAAATTTATTGCTTTGCACAATAGCCAATGTTTTCATGAAGCATTTAATTAAAATTGATGCATGCTTTCATTAAAAATAGATAGCTTCCTTCTAAGAAGCCTCTATTAGGTACTTACACAATACAACTTGTTTATCATTATTTTAAAATAATTTTTAAAATGTAATAGTAGCATTTGCATGTAAATTATACATTTGTTACAATATTGCCAAGATTTGACCAGATTTTTTTAACTTAATTTGATATTACAAAATATAAAAAGAACAACATTGATTTATAATACAATACTGCTGTTCTCTGTGATAAAAGTGGAGCATATAATCCTCTAAATAACCATTTTTTTGTCTTGGAATACAAGTACTCTTTAATCTAAAATTTAAAAAAAAAAAAAACCAAAACATTAATCTTTCAGGAGGAACAAATACACAGATAAATGGATAAATGTTAAAAATTAGCAAATATGAGACATAATGAACTGAGACACATGTATTAAAAATACCAGGATGCCATTCCAGGCCATTCGAACTACATTGAAGGCCACATCATTTTTTCATGCACAAAGGCCTTTCTTTTTCTTTCTTAGTAAGAGATAATCCTATATGAAAATTTCAGTACATGTGTAAGTTCGCACTGAAAGGAAGCCATAAATATAATTACCACTGAATTTAACAGTTGCTTTGACAGCATTAACACCATTATCTTATGGTGGTTCAGTATCTGACTGTGAAACAAGAACAGCAATGGAATCCTTTAAAGATGTGTGGATTACTACAATCAGAACGTCTTTGGGCATTCATATTCATAGCTTCTGCGTCAAAAGACTTGGAAGTCTAATTTGGAAAGAGGATTAGTCATTTCCTTAGAAAAGAGAATATTCCATGCCACTGACAGTTTTATTGCTACTGAGACAAGAACTGCAGTGTGCCAGATTGCACCTATTGACTTTGTTGTATTTGTCTTTTGGGTTGATTTTCAGATCTCTCTTCCACCTTTACCGCTCCACAAAACTCTCATCCACAGATCTAAAAAGGTCAGCTTCTCCAGCCACAGTCACTTGATACCCCAAATTCTCTAAGTTAATGCAATGATGTGAAATTTGCTTGAGACAAAATCCCAGAAAGCAACTAAACAAGCAAAAAAGCTCACTCTAACCAAATAAAATACAATAAAATATATGACCTTGATAGGCTCTCCATGGGGAGACACCACCTCGTCTGACAGTTCCATCATCTTCAGGGCCATCAGTGCTATTTGAACAGCATGTGTTTCACTTTCTTTGTGTAAGCCTCCAGCAACACAGTAGGCATCTCCAATAGTCTCAACCTAAAACAGGCATATTTATTCCTTACTCTTAGACTGTTTGATAAATATAAAAGAACAGCCTAACTTCAGTAAGAATGGTAGCTACATACTATTCTTGATCAAATTTTAGTTTTACTGCAGTATTATTTAAATACTGGACAAATCCTGCAGTATCATGCAAAAGGAAAAAATTGCACAACTTTTATTTATTGTTGAACATAATTCTAAAATACTTTTCCTTTTTCTTTTACTGTCAGGCACCCCAATGTACATTAAACATCTGTTTACTCCAGAGTCACAGCACTGTCATTGAAATTAACTTTTAAAATTAACTCTTAAATTTTGATGGGTTAGTTCCTCAGCTGAATGAACAATTACTTATGTTGCCTTTGTTTGTTTGTTTTATGATTTGTCTTTCATTTGAAAAAGTTGTATGGCAAAATAATTTTTGGACCTCTATTATCTTCTTTCCCACTTAGTCTTAATTTCCTTTCCTGCCCCAGAATCCCACAGAAAAGCAATGAATTGTGTACCTTGTAGACATCTAGCTCTCCACATTGGTAATCAAAGCGAGTATAAAGCTCATTAAGCATGGTGATAACCTGCATAGGTGAGCACTGGGAACAGATGGCAGTGAATCCAACAATGTCAGAAAAAAGCATTGTGACATTATTAAATTTCTTGGCTTGTACAACTTGTCCCTGCCACAGCTGCTGAGCAACCTCTCCAGGAAAAATTGAAAATAGAAGATCTACAGTCTTCTTCTTCTCTTCTTCAAGTGCTTGATGGGCCTGCTCAAGGGTTGCTTTTAGCTTTCCTAACCTCTCTTCAGTCCATCCTGGGCTCTGGCCTGCTCTCCTATCAGAACAACATCTCTTAAAGCATTGTGAATGGGAATATCAGAGAGGTACAATCCACGTCCTGTAAAATCTTCTAGTCTGTCCACACAGGGAGATCCCAAGAATAGAATGGCACTGGATTCAAAAATATAGATCATTTGGCCTTTAAGATCCATTACCTGAAACAGTCAAAGAAACAAGAATTCATGCAAAACATGTAGGGCAATTGTCTAGAAGCAAGAAGTTTTAGAGAAAATACATTTTGTTAAAATGTAAGAAAATCAAGACTGGTCCATACATTTTCATTTAGTTGCTTAGAGAAAACATGGGGTGCTGAATCACAGGGCCAAGTAAGTTCATTTTTATTCAGTCCTCTGGTACAAAAGAAAACCCAGCTTAAGGATAAACATCTAATTATGTCTTAGTATCAGTTTATCTTACGGAGAAAAGAAAACCAAAATGAATAATTTTGTGCATTATCAGCAATTGATAAAATGTTTTACTACAGTGGCCTCTGAATTTCTACTAATAACTAGTTCATGCAGAACTTTCTCCGTAAGATAAAGTGACAAAATCTGCTTCAGTTTTATCACAGGATATTCAGGACTCACTTCAATTTAAAATTGAAGGCAGAAATAGCAGGAATATCCAATTTTAATAGTCTAAAAGAGACAAATATTTTGTGTGAAGTGTTTTTATGTTCCTTCTGTAGTCAGTTGTGTAATGTGAAGGGTGCTCCAGAGCCTAGCTTAACACGGCTTTAAAAGATCACTTTTTTAATAAAATATGTTCCTTATTAATAGACATTTGCTTAAGCAAGTACGTGCAAAATCAAAGCTGACTCTACCACCCCTTGTAATCATTCTAGTGCAGAAATGGATCCAAGATGAAGTAGCTACAGTTTTTAATAGTAGCTACATTAGCAACTGGGTAAAGCTTTTTCACCATTCTTCATTTAAGTTTTTGTAGCACTGAGTCTGAACTGGTAATTCATCCCAGAGTGCCTCAGGTGTATATAAGCTGGAATTCAGCTGGGACCGGGAACAAATAAAAATAGTAATTGAATACTCAGTGTTTTTAACTGTTCCAGGTCATTTGTCACAGACCCAGCTTCAGCAAAGATAGTTGTAATCCCATCAGCTGAAACTAAGTGGAACCTTTGGTGATTGTATCTGATGAAAACACCAGAATATCAAAGATACCAAAACACCAAAGGCTGAATGACCACAGTAAACATCTGTTTATTTTCCCCAAACCTAGAGCCGTTCCCAAATGACTCAGAGGCACTTTGTTAAAGCTTTTCCTGCCACCATCTTTGTGCTGAAGATGCCCTTATTCTTAGCAGCATGGCATATCACTGGCTTTATATTAGTATTTCAAATTATTCAAATTTGCAGTCAGATTTTACTTGTGTAAAAGTCCTAAAACAGAGTTTTGACTGAACATTGGCTTTGGAATCTGAATTACATTTGACTATAATCATTATTATACAGTTGTATCAGATGTTCAGATGTAGAAAATGCAAAATGCACTATGTTTTGTGGCTATTTTAACTCCATCTGAAGAAAACAAATTCTTCGTAGAAGTAATGGTGATAAAAAGCCACTTACCATGGATGGTTTCATATCAGTATTATCCCATCTTCTAACTCGTACAGTAAACTGCATATTTAGCATTGTCATTATTCCACTAAAAGTGCAGCTTACTTTGGGGGTAAGAATTTCAAAATACTCTTCAAAATTTGGCTTAGCTTGAAATTCTCTTCTGGTCAAAAGTCTTCTTATCCCATTTCCAATTTGAAGAACTGACATATCCTTGTCAAACATAAAATGAAATGGGAAAGTCTTACAGAACACAGAGGCAGGAATCACAAGTGAAGATTGTGGTTTACAAGGAGATAAGGAAGGTTTAGCACTTTTGACTTGTATAGAATACAGCAAATAAGGCTGATTAGCAAACTCAGTGCAGTCATTATGGAAACAAGGAGGCATGAGCATCACTTCCACCTCAGTTTCATACAAAATATGAGCTGCTGCTTTAATGATACCAGGTAGAATAAGACTTGTGATTTTCTTAGGAAAGAAATAATAAACATTTAAGAAGTCTTGATCTTTCTCCAGACATAATATGGAGGCATCTTCAAGTCTGTCCTTTTTCCCTGCTTCTTGGCTGTGGCTACTCTGCTTCAGCAGAGTAGTGAAACTATTCAAGAAGTCCTTAAGGGTGCCTCCAATAACCCCTAATATGTGTTCATCTTCTTCATAGCATATTTTGAATAGCTCTTCACCAAGAGATTCCCGTAGAGACTCCATGGGAACACCTGCACAGAACCACATTTTAGTCAGAACTGCATTCATCATCCTGAATCACAGGCTAACCTCCACATTTGTTTCAACCTAGGCCAAACCAATATCCTTCCCTGATGCAGCATTGACACCTGAGGGCACTCTCATTTACGAGTCCTGGAAACAAGGCCTGAAAATGGGGACACAATTGTAATTTAGAAAGATCCAAGGTTCAGTGTTCTTTGTAGAGATGTAGACAAAATAGATGCAAGTTTTGGCACAAGATTTAACTCAACTCCCTTAGATTGATATAAAGGAGTAAAATAAGTGAACGTAAGAATAAAATAGAATCTGTAGATATAAGTACTATATGTAATCCAGTACATTAAATAACCCTGGGAATATTCTGGGGCACTGAGGCCAATTGGCACTGAATGGTTCACATCTTTGCTAGTAAATTTGTTTTATCCAGATGCATGCATGCAAACTGACTGTTGGGAATTGACTGGGAATCCTTTGAAAAAGTAATGTCTCTCACAGACCAACTGTGTGCCTGGACCAGTTTAACAGTTTAAGTGTACAGAAGACCATATTTCAGTTCCAGGAAATGTTCATTTACTACTATAGGTGTAGCCAGAGTTACATATTACAAATTATAGAGTTCTCTTCTGACACACAACGGTCTTCAGAATATGAAGTAACATATTAGTAAGAAGAATAATTTGTATAAAATATATTATTATATATCTAGAATACTCTCTCTTATATATATAATATATTATTAATCAAGCTTACATTACCTGCTGCATTAGCATGATCACTGATTATTTTTTCAAAATCTTCTCTATCACCAGTTTTTCTGCAAAGCGCATAAAAATATAAATAAAACCTCTAAATTATTGAGATAAACGAGGTAAAAATAGTAAGTACAAAAGTTACCTACCTTGTCTTTAAAGTGTATAGACCCAGTTCTGCTGATCAAATAGGTAGTTTTTCATTAATTCAAAAGGAGGTTTTGGTAGGATCTTAGAATATTCTGTGCATTTCTGTTAAATTAACGTTTTGGTGATCTGAGCTCAAATTATGGATTTCAGTCAAATGTTATTGCCTGTCATTGTAACAATCCTAGGTTTTCGTTTGGTTTGTGTTTTTTCTTGAAGTCTAAACTACATTTCCTAGCATATTGTGTAATATAATTGGAATTTATATTCAAGCATTTTTTGGAATTACACTGCATTTAATTCAAAAGAGATGAGAACGTATTTCTGCTTTGAGAGAAAATGCAAGTAATAACTATTAACTTCAAAATTACTTGTTCATTGGTAGTAATGTAGATATTTGACACAAAACTGTAGCCCTCTGAGTTCTCTGAGGACAATAAATGTCAATCTGAATGTTTGACTCAAAGTTATGAGAACAACATGTAGCTTAGATTAATCTTCATATAAGCAATAAACTCCTGATACATGCCTTCTGAATTTCTTCACTTGGAATATCAGGTATATTTATATGCAAAAGCAATACAGACATTTAGATTTGTTTTACATTTGCATTATTGCCTCCTTCAGAATATCACAGTAATTTTTTCTTTTCAACTAATACTTCAGGGAAGCAACACATAATTAAAGAATGGGAAAACATTCATAGCAATAAGCCAGTCAGCAATTGCAAAGCACATCTGACCCGCTATCTTTGGTTCAGTCAATGTATCTAAAGTGCTTTAAAAATATCAAGTATAATTTAAAAGATACACTGCAATTATCTATTCTTATCATGGTGAGCAACAGTGAAGTTTCCAACTTGATTATTTTTCTTCAAAAAGCAGATTTAAACTGATGGGCTTATTTTTTCAGATGCATTCAATAAACTGAGTCCTCAGTGTACCATGAGATGCTAAGAAATTCTTACTCCCTTACAAGGCTGAAATGATTAATATTGGATTAGTACTAAGAAGTGCTGAAAATTTGCTGAAAACCAAATTCTTTTGTATAATACTAATTGCATTTAAAATTCTTTCCCTGGGATCTTAGAAACACCGGGCCAGATATATATACAACCATATCTCTTGTTCCATCTATGCCAAGTAGTCTCTGAGCTCCTCCAAAGTCCTTGCCTGTTTCCCCATACAATTTGCCCATTAAGTTAACTTGTGAGTGATGTAAATATTTGTGAATATTTTAAAATAAACGAAATCATTACTAGCTTACATTACATGAAATGTTACACACCAATTTGACAAGATATTTGAGTAAAAATTCCAGAAGTCATGATTCCTGGTCACCACCCCATTCCTGTCTGAAAAACATTTTTGCAGTAAAGTTAGTTAAAAACCCATAACACTTACATACCTGTTTTCTTTTATTTTGTGTTTTGCAAGTGTTCTCTGCAGTGCAAGATTTAGCCTTTCAAACTGGGGAAAAAAATAAGTATGTCATGTATCTATGTCATTGCTAAAAATTTAATCATGAGCTAACATTCCTATACACATAATACTTTGCCAACCTTGGGACTAACAACTTTTTTTTCAAGACAATATTGTTGTTAGAAACAGCATGTCACTTAGACAGCCTTTATAAAAGCATCCTCTAATAAAAGACACCTTACAACATAATGAATGTTTGCCTTAAAATACTTCAATGCCATGATTCCATCTCCCTTCTGCAGTTCCTTACACTGGAAGGGACAAAACATTTTACGAATCTGCATATTTCAAATTGTTAGGGCTGGTAAAGCTGTCATATGTATGTAGTCTCTGATACTCAAAAGCCAAACTTCCCACACAGACAGGGTCATGGAATAGTACTATACCGGCATGAAAGAACTCTGCTGTGAGGCTTTTCTTTGGTTCTCATTCCCTGCAGAAACTCGCAGCTTTTACTGCATCTTTTACTTTTCATAGTTCCAGGAGGAAAGTTTGCACAACCAAAAAAAAATATCACATGAAAGAAAGGCAATATATTCTGGAAATGTTTTCCAAGGAAAAATCTGAAGTGAATTAGATACGTATATGCATATCTATATATATATATACCATGTATATGAACACAACATAAATTACATCTGTAGAAACTGATACAGTAAGTGGAATGCCATCCAATCCATTACTTATAAGCAAGCAATGCTCTCCATACTTCTGTAAAGAAAGATGCAAATTGAACAACAATGTGCACTGCATTATATTCCAAATTTAATCAAAAAAGTTGTCTGGATGCACTTTGTCCTGGACTCCCATGCATAGCTCACTGTTTCCATGAGAAGTTCACGAATCAACAGGGGTCATGCAGCCCCATTTTGGAGCTTCCAGTTGGAAGGAAGATTACATTACTCAACAACATTTAAGTAAGGTAAATTATCGAAGCAATGAAAAATATGTTTCCAAACAAGTAAAGCCCTTCTATGGAAAAGCAGGACTAGGAAGATGCTTAGGGCTTGACCCTAAATCAGCATGAGAACAGTCTTGGACAAAGTTCTATTGAATATTAACCTTGAATTTCAGTGGTTCCTAGGGTACATGGTCATAATATTTTCACTTTGCCAAGCTTTGTCCCAGCTGATGAACTAGCCTATCATAAATATGTAATAGGTAACTGCATACATTTATACCACTCTTTTAAAGAGAAAAAAACCCCCAGTTATTAAAAATCCCAACAACAACTATATATTAGAAAAGCAATACAGCAATTATGACAGCCTAGACAGGGTGCTTTGCCAGTTCATTTTTGGGTTACAAGCATTTTCCTTTATAAATTTAGAGATCAGTTTAAAGGTTTAAAGGGATGCATTCCATCTGTATAAATGCAGCAGAGGTAAAAAGGAGTTTTTAAAAACTTAATTATCAAGCAGTCTAGTGAATGGGTAATAGATGAAGAGCTGCATAACCAGACCTGCAAACAGATTTAACAAAATTGCAGCATGTTAAGTAATGTACACTGAATGTCCAAGTACTGGAATTGTACTGAAATGAGTGTACAGAATTGTCCATTTGCTATTTGTAGTCCTGATATGTCAGCCAGTTCCTTCAAATTTCCCACTGAACTTGAAACAAGACCAAGAGTTGGATGTTATGGAACTGCATTTTTCATGTTCTTTTTACAGAGAGAAATGATGCTACACATCTCCACTCAAGCAAGCCTGCACTGGGCCTGTTTTCAGTTAAGTTGAGCAGAGACATAAGAATATCTTTGTGGTAAACATGAACAGTAATGGTTTTAAAAATAGTATGACAGGAGGTTAGTATCACAGCAGATGGAAACATCTATTTTAATTTTTTTGTGATAATGACTAATGCACTTAGCAGTTTGGATTCAGTTAGGTGAACTGATGAGATGACCACATAATTTATATAATTAGGTAACAAGGCAGAATTTCTATTACTATATCTCTATGTTAAAAAATGGCACAAAAATAGATGGTTTAAAAAGAACACTTAAAAAGATCAGTGGAAGGTTGCAAATACAAAGCAAAAATAAGGGAATTACAGTGGAAGGAATGGTGTGTACAACACAGATTGTGGTAAAATTGTATCCAAAAGGAATGGAAGTGGATTTGAACTTTGGAGAACTACATAAGAGCACCAACTTTTAAGTCAAAACAACTTTCTAAAGGCTTACATCTAAAGGCAGACAGAGAATGGGTTTTTTAACATTGATAGTTAAACTCTATTAAAGTTTTATTATTATTTAGTATCTATTTACCTCAGGAAAGATTAGTTTGCAGATGCTTTCAGTTAGTGTGTGCAGGTACACTCTACTTCTGCTTGTTTTCCTTTGTGGAAGGTTTCCTTGACCATCTTTTTCATGGACTTCTTTGCAGATGGGCAAAGCTGCTCTAGAGCTGTTCTCTGTGCAGTCCTTGTCATGTTCCTCAGTAATGCGGCCTTGAGTCAGTAAGGAGAAAGGACATTCTCCTGTAATCTTCAAGTCTTTGAGTTTTGTACAGAACATACTGTACAAAGTCTCTCTCTTGAGATTAGGAGAACTTGGCTCTGAGTTTAATAGTTCTCTTCTGTTTACTAACAAGAGCAGAAGATGCCAGAATAATAAGTTGATAAGGCGAACACTGTGGAAGGTTATTGGTAGCTATAGATCATCACAGGAAAAAATTTGTGCCCCTACAAAACAAGAATGAAAAAAAGAATTACAAACATTTATTTTCTCTTTTAAATTCTCAGGATGTGCCAGTTTTATCTTAAATACATTAAAATAATGGCTTTTTGAAGACTTAGCTCAGGAGAGCACCCTTTTTAAGCATGTAATATCTACTGACTTCAGTGTATCAGGTAACTCAAGTTGCATACATGGTTAAGTTTTGTATGAGTTGGGACTCAAGTGATTAAGGCAGAGGACTTGTCTTACCTGACACATATTTGGTCACATTGATGGATGAGGTTTCTGAAAGAGTGAAATTCCAATGAGGAAACCTTTTTGATTCTTTAGAAGTAGCTATTAAAAACTGTCTCATATGGAACAATGAAACACATTAGTTACGAATACTTAAATCTAAATTTACTTGATGTCCAGAATATCCTTTATGTAATAGAGAAACATATGACTTAAGTTAGCGTGTGTACTTAAACAGTGAAACATCCAAGACCAAAGGTTAGAGTCTCTTGTAAAAACAACTAACTGGTGACAACTCACATCTTGGGAATTTGACCACACAACTGCAGTTGCTTAGAAACACTACGGGATTTTTATGCTTTTGAAGGTGGTATTTTTCAAACAACCCATTAAAAAAGGGCTGCACTTTTAATTTTAATAATGGTTCCCTTTGTTACAGGGCTAGGGCCCCGCTAGAACTTAATCTGACTACTGCTGTAAAACAAAAATGTTTTTACAAAACATCATCAACAAAAGGAGGGCTAAGGAGAATCTCCATCCTTTACTGGATGCAGGAGGAAACATAGTGGCAAAGGACAAGGCTGAGGTACTTGGTGCCTTCTTTGCCTCAGTCTTTAACAGTGAGAACAGTTGCCCTCAGGATACCAAGGCCCTGTGCTGGAAGAGAGACAGAGAGCAGAATGATGCTCCTATAAACCAGGAGAAAATGGTAGATGACCAGCTACACAAATTAGGATACACAAGTCCATGGGGCCAGACGGGATCCACCCATGTCTAAAGGGAACTGGCAGAACAGCTCACCAAATTCTCTTCCATTATTTACCAGTAGTCTTGGCTAACTGGGGAAGTTCCTATTAGTTAAAATAACGTCCCTCCACAAGAAGTCAGAGGGATGACATGACCTGACAGCCTGACTTCAGTCAGGCTCAATCAGCCAGGGAAAGCCATGGAGCAGATCATCTTGAATGCCATCACACAACACATGCAGGACAACCAGGGGATTAGGTACAGACAGCATGGGTTTAGGAAAGGTAGGTCCTGCCTGACAAGTCTGGTCTCCTATGACAAGGCAACCTGCTTTGTGGATGAAGGAAAAAGACTAAGTCTATCCAGACTCAAATAAAGCCTTTGACACCATTTCCCCAACATTCTGGAGAAAGTGGCTGCTCATGGCTTTCGCAAGCATACCCTTTACCAAGCAAAGAACTGCCTGGATGACCAAGCCCAGAGAGTGCAGGTGAATGGAGTTACATCCAGTTGGCAGCCAGTCACTAGTGGGGTCCCCCAGGGCTCAGTACTGGGACCAGACCTGGTTAATACTTTTATCAATGACCTGGACAAGGGGATTGAGTGCACCCTCAGTCAGTCTGCAGGCACCACAAATGGTGGTAGGAATGCTGATTTGCTGCAGAGGGATGAATCTATGCACTGAGGCAAATCATATGAGGTTCAACAAGACCAAGTGATTGTTCCTGCCCTTGGGTCACAACAGCCTCATGCAGCACTGCAGGCTGGTGAACAGCAGCTGAAGAGGAGCCAGTGTGTGCCCAGGTGGCCAAGAAGGCCAGTGGCATCTTGGCCTGTGCCAGCAATAGTGTGGCCAGCAGGTCCAGGGCAGTGACTGTCCCTCTGTGCTCAGCACTGCTGAGATCACACCTTGAACCCTGCATCCAGTTCTGGGCCCCTCACTACAGGAAGGACATTGAGGTGCTGGAGCATGTCCAGAGAAGGGCAGTGGAGCCAGGGAATGGTCTGGGGTACAAGTTTTATGAGGAGTGGCTGGGGAAGCTGAATGTGTCTATCCTGAAGAAAAGGAAGCTCAGCAAAGACCTTACTGCTCCTAAAAAGAGGCTGTAGAAGGGGAGGGTCAGTCTTTTTTCTCAGGTAACAAGTGTCAAAATGAGAAGAACCAGCCTCCTGTTTTAACAGGGGAGGTTTAGACTGGATATTAAGAATCATTTCTTCAAAGAAAGGGTGCTCAAAAATTGGAACAGGCTTCCCAGGGAAGTGATAGAATCATTATCCTTGGATGTATTTAAAAGACATGTAGATGTGGCGCTTCAGGACACAGTTTAGTGAAGACGATTTATTTCAGTTAGTCTGAAAAAGGCTCCTTCTTTCATTTTCTATTGACTGGATCTCATTGAATCAGATCCTCTCATCCTCATATAATACTCTTTAAAAATAATCCTCAAGAGCTTTTGATGACTCTGGAAGCAGCTAAGTATTACATTTTTCTCTCTGGAGATACAACTACTTCTCTCTATGGCTTTAATAAGCCTGTGCACTACACCATTTTTTTCTGCCCCTGAGACACCCTAAGGGCATTTGGGGTCACACGGCAACTGTATCAGGGTTAAAATTAACTCATTCCTTGATACAGGTTATCAGCTGCTGCTTTTGAAACAGCTGGAATGAATGGCACAGCAGAGGAGTGCTGCAGACACAGCACAAATGGCACGGATAAAAGGAGAAATAGGCAGGAACTACTTTGATTCGACCTGCTGCTGAAAAAAATACTTGGCAGAAAAGCCCCTTTTAAAACATGCTGTAATACTGATGGTGTCAGGCCAGGTTCTAGGGGACATCTATCAAAATTAACATCTTATTTTAAGAGTCAATAAACACAACATTAAGAACAAGAGGCTGAAGAATGTTTACATGACATTTTATATTTCTGATTTCAGTTTTTACACAGAAACTCATTTGTTTCTGCTACATGGACATCAGCAATGCTTCATTTTTTGTTGCTGAATAACACTGGGTAGAAAATAAAACAGTGAAAATTTTAAAGCAAGACGCATACTCCAAATACATAAATATACATATTACTTTGTACTGTAAGCATTTTATATATATATATATATAATATTATTTATTTATTTATTTATTTATTTATTTATTTATTCAGAACCCATTACATACCCAATATTATTATACTAAGAAAGAAAAGCAGAAAATAACCATATTTTCTGTAGCTGGACTGATCTGTGTACTGAAGTAAACATACATATAGACATGCGCCATTGTCAAAGCTAAAAAAAATTATAGTGCTGATGGATCTTACATATATACTCACATGCTTTGCTGAATTTGGGCCTTAAATTTCAATATAAATTTTGAATAAAATAACTACTAAAACTTCTTAAGTCAAGTATATCAGCACTTTGAAAGGAAAACAAATACCTCTGAAATACATTTTGGTAAAAAAGTGTAGAATTAAATATTTAAAACAATGCCTAGGGAATGGAATATTGCAATTATATATGCTGCTATTTAAACAGTCTTAAAAAAAAAGTTTCCCAGTAAGAAATGTAAAAGTAAATTAATGACTAAATTAGATAATGATAAATATTTACTGCATTTGTACTAACGTAAGAACAGAGAAAGTGAATGACCTTCAGCAACTACCAATGGTTTTCATGATTTTTTGGTTTCTTTGGTTGTCTTTTTTTCTCCTGCTGATGAAATTATTTCTCTGTTTTTAGAAAACAATCTGGAACTATGTGGGGTTCGCTTCCATGCTAGCACATTGTATCTTAATTAAATTACATTTATCATGATAGGAAAAATATCCAGGCACGCAGAAACAGTTCTGTGTTGCTTTATGCCTGAAAAGTCTCTAGAAGCTGCCAAGTGGGAAGAAGAAGTCCCAGAAGATGGTCATGGGGCAAGACATTTTCAGGGGCAAAATGGATGCTGATGTGAAGATCCCCAAGTCAACAAAGCTGCTGGACATGCAGCAACTGTGTCTGCAGCTTCTTTTTGAGATGCCATCCTTTGTGCTGCAGGACACTTAACACTCAGCCTCCTCCTGCCCTGGTAGGGACTGGACTCTTTGCCCTTGATCTGAACATGGCCCTGGGCTCCTGCCAGTTGCTATTTATGAACACATTATCATTGATATACAAGAATGTGGATATCCATGATGTTTCTAGAAATAATACTGTTGTACAAAACTAGTATCAGATCTTTAAAGTCCAAATAATGAAGACACAGTTCCTAAAGAAAATTTTCTGAAGAACCATTTTCTAAGCATACTGAAGTTCTTGTTTTGCCAGAAAAAAACTGCGTAATTCTTTGATAATAGAGATCACAGTTCAAAACCATTATCGATTTAACAGGTATAACAATTTTTAAGCAGTGGTCAGTTTGAAACTCTCCCTGATCTCTGCAATGACAAAACCCCCAAAATCACATCTTTAAATAAATAAAGTGGAAAACCTAATTCCATAACATCTCAGAGTATTCAACTACTGAAAAAGCCCTTTATGCAGAGACTAGCTCTCTTTTGTTAGAACATCAAGTTTGTATCTGGTATCCTAAGTGCATCTTGCATTTAATTTAAGTAATGTTCAGAAATAAAGTCTATTATATTACACGAAAATCTGTCTCACTCATACGGTAATTAGACAGTAGTGCTAAAGGTCTGACAGGAGAAAGATAATGAATCCCCCGTGTAGAGATTACAGAAGGAATTTTAGCAGTATAATGGACCTTAAAAAGGTACGAGAAAGATGAAATCACACATCACAGGTTAAGTCAAACATCTACAGATGTGTTTCAGGAATTAGGAACACTGGCCCTCCCACTGCTTACTATATCTTTAGACATTTTCTGACCCTAACAAAAAAAAAAAAAAAAAGTTTCTGGTTTTGATTCCTCTCCAAACACGGTTTGAGAGAGCTCATCCCAGGGGAGCAGCAGTGTCTAATGTGAATTCTCCATCTCTGCCATATTAATTGATGTTGTAGCTACCTTGGGAAACAAACTGAAAATTAAAATTAAATAATCTGCAGTGAGATCAAACTACCAGCAACCAATTTATTTAGTGCCTGACAGAGTACAACATGGCACTGTGCCACTCAGAAAATCGAAGATGACTTTACATAGTACAGTCATAGCTGCAGAATAACTTAACAGAGCTCAAAATGCTCTGTGCAAACATTTAATTCTAAGTTTACATCCATACTTGTCTCACAGTCAAAATGTATTCCTGTATGTTTATTTTTACTATCTGCTTCTGAATATGTCCTTTATTACAACATTTCTTGACATTGTCATGCAATGCAGATCAATGAATCAATTAAAAACAAAAAAAGAGTAAAACCTCTAATATTAACACAGCTATTTATAAGAATAAAGCAATATCACTTGTCAACAGTAGCTAAAGGTAGTATATAATCTTAGTTTATGGACAGGACACACAAATTAAAAGCAACATTAAATACTTTTACTTCACTCAGAATAAGGCAGAATATGTTATGATGGTATGTCGCTTTTTATTTTAAATTATACATATCACTTTGTTAGGTGAACTGCTGCATGCTGAGCAATAATTAAAAAAAATAGTTTGTTTTGCAGCTGTCAAAAGATATCACTGATTGAATCTAACTTTCTCTAGTGTAAGAGTGATTGCATCACTTGCAGGAGTGGTGTGGAAGTCTTTCCCTCCACAGAAGCAGGTGCTTTATGTAAGAAAGGGGTTTGCTATTCCCACTCAACTCTAATCATTGTGGGATTCAGAAATCATTGACTTTTGCCCCTTGCCAGTCAGTGCCTCTGAAGACAGAAAGGCAGGAACTGTTCTTTTTATGCACAGGAAAACACAACCAGCTTCTAGTGAGACAGGTTAAGACCCAACACCCTCCCTATCAGCAGCAGCTCATTTCTGTTTCAGCTGCTGTGCCTATTTTAGCTGACAAACACAGCTAAAATAACTATATTTTATAATTTTATCTTAGTAATATGAAGTACAATATCTGCAAATTGTATTTTCTACTTCAAGTGCTGTGGGTAGCAACAAAATCAAAGCCCTGGTGATTGGTCCATTTCCAAGGTTTCTAAAATACTAAGAGAAAAATACTTCAAGTCCACATCAATATATAAGCTCATATTTTAAAAAGTCAAAGCAAGTATTTATTAGTCTTATTAAATCCAGTACAAATAAGTTAACCTTTCATTGTTTGCTTTATTGTTAGTTTATACATGTCCTGTGTACATACACCTTCTAAGCACTAATTTGTTTGGATATTGCAAAGCCAAGGAGTTGAGGTCTAGAAACCCCTTAATATACATGACCATTCAATCCTAAATCTTTACTACCTGTGTAGACACGGGGAGAATCCTGAAAGATTCTAGGCTTTTTCACAGTACATATTTCTGCTACCCGAGCAAAGGCAATAACTGATGAAAAGACTGTTATACTCTCTACAGAACAGGATAAGACATGATATGGAACAGTGGACTTCACAATAATTTACTGCTGCCCAAGAAATTACTAGAATCAGCAATCTCAAATTCCACTCCAGCTCCCAAAAGGAATATGCTTTGCCAGGCAATAACTTTTCTGCTTGTTCACCCAAAATTTCCACCCTCCTTTCTTTCAAGTCAATCCTAGTTCTGATCTGTCTTTACCCCAGAGCCTTTTAACAGTAGTCTTCTATCATTTTTTCTCCAAAGCACTAAAATCGCCATTGTGTGCTGGGCAAGCCCAGTTCCAGTGTTCTCACCCCCTGTTTAGGGCTATTTCTAATACAAGTAGAGTAAAAATTTTTCTGTAAGTCACAGCATACTTTTGATAATAAGGAAATACCACAGCACACCACAGAACTTACTGAATTAATGGAATTGCAGTGATAACCAAAGTAAAAGATATTAAAGCAGCTATGATAAATAATATAAATTACACCAATAAATCATTGTTTTAACAGCCCAAACACTTTTGTAAATCCAAAGTCAGTGTTGTAACTCATCCCAGTGACTGTTCTATAAGACTGCTTAGGGCAAGCTAAAAAAGCTAGACCTTGCTCACAAGAAATCTTTCTCCCCATATAACGTGGAATTTCCTCACCTTTCTACGATTTTTTTTCTGTATGAATTCTTTTAAGAAGCAGAGAAACATAATCAAGTGTTTCCTCTGTGCTCCAAATTGAATAGATTGTGATTTGCAACATTAGACAGCTACCAAGCCAGGAGATGAATAATTACCTTTGTTTCCTAAGAAAAAAAAAACAAATTACCTACTTTTCTATTTTGTCATCTATCTTGAAAATAAGTTTGACAGGATACATGTCGATTTCAAAACTACTAATATGTCTTATTTTAAGGTCATGAGATAGACATTTCTGCTGCTTTAAAATATTAGCATTTGCGTAATAGCATCAAACATTATATCTTAATATTGAAACTAATGTTCTTAAAGACAGGGGAAAACCCTCATTTTAAAAAGATCACTGAATTTCTTATACTGGTTTTATGACTGACTCATTTCTCTGTAATGGTCTGAAGCAAGTCCCTGGATCCAAATATACCCATGGGAGAAACCCAGACTCCAGATGTGAAAGCTATATTGCAGCCACATCTCTGGTTTCAATTAAAAGCACAGGGGAAACCTTGATTACTACACCCATGTTTTGGCATGTAGCTAAAGGAAGAACCGATTTCCAAATGCTGCTGATAAAATAAGTATTTGCCATTTTAAGTATCACATTAAGTACTTTCATAGGGTAAATATTTTCCTATCCTAGGACCAAATAACAGGGAGGCATGCTGAGAAGACAGCGTGGGAAAAATATTCTCTTCCTGTGAGTCAAAACCTCTGTGAAAATACTCCCCAGCAAGCCGAGCAGGCAGGCTCACAGCACCTGATCCTCTGCTCGCTCGGTCACACACTCAGGATGAAATGGCAGCCCCGGACTGCAGCACATCTGTGCCCACTCGCCCCTGGCCCACAGTGTGGCCAGAGCCCCAGCTGAGCAATTCCTGATGGAGGTACCCCCGAGCCAAGGCCTCCTGACAATGCAGGAGCCTGGAGCTGCACTGGTCACGGCCATTTTTACTGAGGCACAGATAAAGATACCTCAACGAAAGCTAGAAACCTGCTGTATGCTACCATGGTGCATTATTCAAGTTTTAGGCTTGCGTTTTGTGTTTTTGAGAAATCCTGATATTGAACTGACATAACTGTTGAGACCTCGAGTGACCTGGGCACTCAGATGAGGAAGCATTTGAAGGAGAGGAGCTGCTGGAGCGAGGGCAAGCAATCCACAGCATCTGGAAATTATTCTCACACTTTAAAGAACTGTATTTTTAAATATAACATAATCTGCACTTGCAGTCACTGGAATTACAATACTTTCATAAAACTTGTAAGAGAAAAGCTAAAAAAAATAAATTCGTGTCTTCTTTTCAAGAATTAAAACCCATCCTGAGGACATGCAGTGGTTGTGACAGTCAGCAGGAGTTAAATGTAAAGATGAAAGTGTTGCCCATAGCCAATAGAATTTAATTAGAATCCACAAAAGCAGAAGCACTGGCTGTCCAGAACATGAAGTCATTGTTAATTGTTGGGCTTACTGATTCCTTTCAAATACCTACTTAAAGCTCAATCTCTCAAATTTAGCAATGTATAGCACTTCACTCATTTAACTTGACCTTTAACTTTAAATGTCTGCAAAATCCGATTTTTATTTATTTCATAGATCAAAAATGCTTTTAAGGAGCAAATAAACAAAAACAATAATAGTAATCATTTTGTGATAAAAATGAAATCTAGTAACCCTTTATCCCATACCATTAGTGAAATCTTTAGCTAGTATTCATGACTTGGCCAGCATTGCTGCATTTCTAATAAATGAAACAACAAACTGTTTAACAACTGCAAATTTCTAAAACATGAAGTAACCTCCCATTTGAGCACCATGGTCTGGATTAACTGTGAAGAATCTTTTGGAGATGATAAAATTTTCCCCAACTTCTTGAAAGACATTTATTTTGCTGAGATTTGTGCCTGTATGTATTCTTGCTGAAGTTCATGTAACTATTTATGCAACTGACACACAGGTTTGCATAAATATAATTTTCCCAAATATACTGGAGCATGGTAGAGCAATACAAAATATTGCAGTGTCTAAAGACATATAAAGTGCATACAGTTAAATATTCCCTTTGTGTTCACAGCTGTAAATTATAATGAACAGCAAGTCTTATAAATAAAAGTACTATAAGTATTATAAATAAAAGTACTAAAATTTTCCATGAACTCCACAGATCTTAGAGAAGTGCCTGAAAACTATGTCTGTAAAAAGTGAAGTGTTTCATTAGCAGATTTCAGTTGCAAAGTTTTCTGACTGGGTGTTTGCCACCTGTCACTTCTGTTTACAATGTCTACAAAATCACTTTCACACAGAAAAACCACTGACAACTACCTTTCATATTTATTCATAGCTAAGCACTCATGCCAACTCTTGTTGAAGTCAATAGCAGTTTTCTGGATATAGCAGGAATAGGATTAAACCTAAAAGGTCTATCACTGCTGTCACTGAAGTACTGATTTGCATCTTTTCTTATTTTTGAACCAAAATATGACCTTGGCTTTTTAATGTTGGGTTTTTGCAGCTAAGTGTGCAAATGCAATAATCACAGAACTGAGGTCATTTGAGATTACAGAAAGGTTAAAAACTATGCATGGGAAGCTAATAACAGGAACTTCTAATTAGCAAAAATGGCTTGTCCTACAGCATTGAGATCATGTCCTTGTACTTTTTCTGAAAAAAAATAACATATTGAGTGAAGATATGCAATCAACCCAAATAGATGGCTGAAGGGGTGTTTTCATAGGCATCATAAAGATACTGATTCTGCTTTAGTCCCAGCTCTGAAGAAGCAGTGAAATCAGCTACTTTTCCAATGGTTCTCTTCCATGGTATTTGCAGAGCAGGACCAAGAGGTACCTTCCTTTTTTGATTAAATACCTAAGATGGTTTCTCCTACAAAACATGTTTAAAAATAATTGGAATTGCTGATTTAGCCCATGTGCACTGTAAATTAGCATCTTCCTTTTTTTTTCCACAGATTGGCTTGTCATTTTGTACACAATGGTACAGGCACATATAGTTATTCATAGCCCACCTCTTTCAAAATCTGCTCTTCTAAATAAGATTTGAGTACAAAAAAGCAGTGCATCTTACCTTTGAAAAAATTATCAGTGCATCCAGAGACTGAATGCTCTAGGAACCCACTACAACACCACCTTGAGTATTTGTTTAGGTGCATTCTAATACTCTTCTCCAAAGTACAGCAGATATGAATTTAAAGCAGAGACAGCTAGGTAAATATGTGAATTTATATTGTCTTTAAAAACACTTATTTTTTCACTAAAATGATGAAGCTAAATAAAGATGAGAGCTTTTGTGAAATACTGAGCTTGCACATGTGGTATTAAGATAAATTAATCTTGTTAATCACAACAAATAAGCACTTAATGACTAACATTAGCCTGTTCTTAGTGTATACCACTTGTGCAACAAAACTAAAGATAAAATAAATCCAGAAGCAGATTTTGGCTTTGTGTTGAATGTTCAATCTATGATGCTTGTTATTGTCTCCAGTGCAATTGCTTAAGTTATCACATCTACTGATTTTTCATTCCTTCCGTTCCATTTATTCAACTCTTCTTTTAAGCATGTGAAAGAAATCAAATTGCACAGAGTGTTTTTCAGATTACTTTTGCACAGGAAAAGTCAGCACATGCAAATGAGAGCAGCAGGGAGAAGGAATGCAAAATTAACTCAGAGATAACTGCCATGTTTACCACGTATTCTGTAACAACTTCCCCTTGGCCCTGGTGGCAGTCTGAGGTAGATAATGAGGGGAAACATGGCCCTTTGGAAAAGTAAGCTGAAAATATTTATGGGAGATTCAGGTCTGACATACCTGAATCATTCCGGGCTATTGAGATGTAGAAATGTGAGCTCCTTTATAAAGAAACTTCTCAAGTCATTAAAATGTAGCTTCTTGTTTTAATAATAGACATGGTGAAAATCAGAGGGTCATTGAGGTATTGACCATGACACCACGGAAAATAAATGATTTATAACGCTCCATTTCCAAACCCTCACTAGTGATAAACAATAAAAAATAAGATACATCCTTATAGCCAAAACATATCAAATAGTAGAAGCCTTGGTCAGTGCTGCTAATCCAGTTAGAAAAGATACATTTTGAAAGATGTAGCATGTTTCAAGCTATGCATCATACAGATTCAAGCACCATTAGCTGTTGAATTGCAGCCTCTTGTAACAATATCAAAGCTGAATATTCAAATAGAACAAAAAAAATATATCATCCAGCTTTTTTAAACTCTGTTTCAGTTTTGGATATTTTTGTGCCAGAATGCTGGTTACAGACTGGCACAGAAATAGCTGTTTAGTTTGCAATGCTTGCAAATTCCACTGACATTCACCAATTTCTGTGGCAGGTGTTTCAGAGGAACAGAGTTTAAACAGATTAAGAGATACTAAAGAATGGAAAAACAAGAAAACATTTCCAAAGAACAGTGCAGAAACTTTGATCAGATGCATCAATCACCAGCCTCTAATTCGTACAAATTCAGTATAATTTCAGGAAAAAGGTACAAATTCGGGGTTTAATTATTGAGGAAAATTAAATGTATTTTAATCATAATTCTTCTGCTGCTTTTTTGTGCAAGGTCCTCTGGTCTTACTCTCATTGGGTAAACACAGATATTGTGCATTGCATGAACCACAAGGTAATCTTCCTGGAGTTATTCTAGGCAGGCTCCCGAGAATCACCCACATTTCTTCACAACATGTGTAACTTCACTGGCTGCAACAATGTTAACATCACAGTATTCTTACTGAAGTCTGAAAGATCAGAGCTTGACTCCATTTCTCAGATTGCAGTTTTTCTATTTTTTCTAATTTATTTTGCACTATCTGCTGTTCTTTATCATGTAAAAAGATAAAACAAAGGGAGATACAGACAGAATAAAGGATCAAGGAGGAAAGAACAGAAGAAAATCTATAGAAGAACACGAGAATTTAAAAATCCATAAGAAATAGGGAAAACACAGGCAATAGACCTGTATAATGGAATGGACAGTTCTCTTACTGATAAAGTGCTTTCTCTTTACTACAAATCCACTGAAGTTTGGTAGGTTCTTATGGAAATAATTTTTCTGTAATATGTCAGTATAGACTACAGAACATTGTGACATGATAATTTCATGGAGTTTTCCAGCAGTATTTTAGATTTTGGGAGAAATTTTTTGTTTGTTGTTTCTGTGTTTCAACCAACTCTCCTGGTTATACATTACTCTCTGTTGCACAATTAAGGAAGGATACATGTTTACTACCTTGATTTGGCCGTCAAGATTCAATTTCCAGTTTCACTGGTTTGCCACACTAGCATCTACCTGGGGGCTGAGAATGACATACCTTGTTTTGCAGCACTGTTTAATGAGGCTGCCCTGTGTTAACAAAGAAGTAAAAACTTCCTGATCTTCCTACATTATTTTCTAGTATTTTATTTTAAATGGCATTGATTTGTAACATAAAGGCTAGATGTCCATTGTTATAGATTTAAGGGGTTTGTTCCATAATTTTACATTTTAGTTTTTTAAAGAGATTTCACTTTATTTTTTGTTTTATAACATGTCTATAAGGAGCATCTTTTCTCTCTCCATCAGGTTTCTGAAATACCAATTAGTGCTACACATGTACCTGAGATCCCAGGATGGAAGCATTACTTACCTGGCTTCCTTCCAGGCCCTGACCTGCATTCTAGTGAGGCAGCATGGAAGTGCACTGGTGTCAGCAATCACCAGTAACCACAAGCAGACCTTCCTTCCACAGCCACCACAGAAGGCAAGGAACTGTAGAGGCATGCAGTTTTTAGCTCAAGGTGTGGCAATTTATGATTCAGTGTTGGGAGGCTTTGGACTTCAGTCCTCAGGCAAAATGACCAAGGAACACAGCTGAGCATTTTGGTCTGGAGGAGCTCCCAAACAGGAGCAACAGCCAACGTAAAGTAGCAACAGAGTCATCTCAGATTTACTTTGTTGAGAATCGAAACTAAAATCAAATGTTACTGATAAACATCTTTGTCTCAAGACTTCAGCTACTCAGAGACCTAGGGCTCACTTCAAGTGTAGAGGCTGTACCACACCAAAGGCGTGTACAGTACAATTCCAGTACAATTTCCCACCAAAATGTTAACAAATAACAATTCTGTATAGGCTGAGTTTTAAATCTGTAAAATGGAAATTCACCACTGAACACCTGTTTCTTTCATTATACTAAGAAATTTCAAAATTTATTTCATTTCAAAAATGGAGCCATATAACAGGATGTTTCCAACTTGCTGTGTTACATGCTAATGCTGTGAATAATAGCTCCAAGCAGCAAAGAACACAGTTCAGCTGTTTCAGAGGTGAAAGAGCAGAGCAACTGCCCAGTGAACTGTGGCAGAAAACCTAAAAATGAACTGACATCAAATTCTGGCCATAGCGAGTACGTATGTACTCAGAAGAGTACTTCAAATAGGTTTTTTTAAAATATTATCTTGAAGGGATATGCTCCTTTGACTGGACAGTTAAAATAATTGTTCACTGGAAAAAAGAAATCATGTAACAAATAATAGGTTCCACTTCTGTACTTGTTTACATGCTCAGAGAGAGGATGCGACACAGCAAGCTCCCCCTTTTCTGAGGAAGTAAAGGCAGAGAAGACATGAGAATAGCTGGGGCAGAGGAAGGGAATGAGATGCATGAGTTCCTGGAGGATGTATGCCAGAGACCTAAGTTTAAGGATAAAGAAAAGTAGTACTTCTTTCACAAGGAATTTCCTGCCAAGATGAAGACAAGGTTTTTTTAAGCATTTTGGCATTCTAGAGCATTTTGAAGCACCACAAATCTTGCAGAGTGCACTCTCAACAGGTAAAAATAACACAGGGAGGAAAGAGTCTGCTGGACTACGTATAGTCTTCCTTTATATGGAGTCAGAAATATTTGGCATTTCTGCTTACGCTTTAGGTGATGTGGAAAATACAAAACATTTATTTTAAATACTTGTACTTGACAAGCTTTAACTTTACAAGTATCTTATGACGATGGAGAAATTAAGTCCGGCAGTATCACAAGTATCTTTGCAGCATATTTATGTTGCAAACCTTTGCTTTGGGTTTTCAACTCTATTTATAATAGGTATCTAAATCCCACGATGCCCATACTATGTTAAACTGACATTAGGATTGCATTCCTAAGTAACGAAGCTTCTTTGCTAAAAGACAGACTGCCAAACCTAAGTTTAAAGATCAAAATGCATTTATTAATATTTTACTAAAGATTATGAGCGTTCTCCATTATTGTAGTGTAATAGTTGGGAAAGAGAATACTGAGTATTTGTTATATAAAAACATATAACTGCCTTTTTTGGCATATTCATTCCAGCATTAAATAGATCAGCCATTTACAATATAGTAACTTACAAGGCAGGCAATAAAATCTTTTTTTTTTTTTTTTTTTTTTTTTTTTTTTAACACGTTTACCCCATTAGATGCTTTTCTGCCACCACCATTCTCTTATTTCAGTTTATCATCTTATTTTTCCATATACCAATTTACTGCTAACAAAATTCTGCCCAAAACGCAGGCAGGGATAGATGTTCTGTTTTCCTTTTTGCTATGGGTAAATCATAACCCTGTATCTTATCAGTAGTCCTTGCTCTTTACTGCTTCAAAGCCTATTTGAAAAGATACTTTTTCCTTTTAATTTCCCTCTATCGTTTGAACCCGTTTTTGCTTAGAACTTATCATTACTTAGAACTGCAAATAAATTTCAAGGAGAAACTCAAAGGAAGATATCATGAAACTACATTTCATATATTAAGCAACCATTAAAGCCAGTTTTTGCTGGCATCTCTGAGTGCCAGTCTCTAATCTGCTACGTGAATAGTCAGTGACAGGATGCCCACCTCTATCTCATGCATGGTATAGCTGCACCCTTCAAACTGTGACTAGCCATACTGCTGTTGGTTCTAAAATTTACTATTGTTATGGTCAATGGCTTTCCACATATAGTTGACAATCCTGCTGCCTCTCCCACAGATCTGGAGCATGTGACTGTATACAGAGCCAAGTGTGAACCTGATCGAAGCTAATACAAATTTTCAGATCAGCAGTAAATTTTCAGTGTCACACTACAAATGTGGTCTCTGCCTCGTGAGCACATCAAAAGGTTTTGCAAAACTTGAGATGAAGACTGGTGTCCCCTGTGTTATTTCATTGCCACCACACAACCAAATGTTTTTGCCTGCAAGAGGAAATATTTCATTACCTTCTAACATTCATGGAGGTCCCACTGTTTGGTCAGCAAGTTCACAACTTGCAAAAATTCTTACAGAACTTTTCTTTGCACTTAAACACTTTTATTTAATCTTCTGTGAGTTCATCCTTGGGCAGGCTGCTTAGCAGAGAAATAGTGCCACTGACACCCTGCATTCTGCTCTCTCTCCCTCTATTGCTGTTGGTAGGCCTATTGTTTACTTACTTAAACCCATAAGGCTCCAATTAAGAGCAAGGCCATACAGAAATATACAGTAAAAGATGATGTCTGACCTGAACTGTTTGCCCTCTGAATGCCTTAGACAGAAAAATGGCATTAACAATGAAAGGAGCATAACAATGCCTCCTTTGCAAGTGGGGAAATAAGGCATGCTGGAGATCACAAAAAAAAAAGACTGCAGCCTAGCTAAGAAGTGAATCCAGATGTCTTAGCACAAGTTAAGAGATTACACAAGTTTGTTGGGCAGTTTAGTAGATCTGAGTGATTTAGAAAAGTCATGTTTGACCTTATAAAAATTTGCAGACAGATTTTAAAGGCAACAATGGGATGAAAACACTTTACACAGTAAAATTCTAATAGATTCTGCAGATAGGATCCATAAAAGGGTGCAGGCACTAAATATACAAGCAGAACATGGAAGGTATCCTCACACTAAATCTTCATGGCAAACACACAGCAGGCTAATGTCATTCTGTTACTTCTGAAGGCTTCGTAATTCCTTAAAAGAAATGCATTTTGCCTTGGCTGGTTTTTAATCTCATGCAACTTGTTTAGGAACCTTTAACTGTATTAAAATAAGCATTTAATTCAATCTATAATTAATTGTAATAATTTCTGCCACAATTTCCTGAAGTTTCTGAGAAAAAAAAAAAATCACTTTCCCATTGACCAAAAGCCTTGCTAAGTTACTTAAGCCACAAGACTCTCCCTTCATACCATTCTTCCCAGAGGGAAATTCTAAAATCCTACCTCTAAATATGTCTTGTGGGGACTAATGGCTCTAATTTCACTAAAATTTCAAAATTTTATCAGTCCACCAAAGATTTTTCTCATCATGAAGGCAAATGGTTTTGCACTTTCAGCTTGCCAGTGCAAAGAGACAAGAGACAACTATGAGGACAATTATGGCAAAACCATCAAAAAAGGAAATTTAAAGTTTCCTTTGTATCAATCAAGTAGATTGATACATGCTTTCTCGGAAGACATGGAAATTTTGCCATTTTTAGCAGTTCTATTTAAAACAGGAACTGCAATGAGTATTTTAGGCTCCTGGATGCCTGCAGTCAGGGCTAGGGAGAAACACAGCTATTTGTGTAAGCAGATGCACCTCCCTATTAACCAAAAGACAGCACCTGAGTGTACTGTCTTGTGTTTGCAAATCACAAGAATCATTATGAGCAAACATAAAATCCCAATTTTTCCCAATAACAAACTAGAAATGTTGCTGAAGTTTTCCTCTGTTGTATTCAGGCTTTTACTAATGCTCTTTTGTGTGTGAAGAGTTTCTGTATTTTCCAAGGAGGGTAATCAGCTTCCCCTGAACAACTTTCGTAACTCTGCATCTGTATCAAGTGCCAAATGAAATGCAAGGTTAAAATTAAATTAAACACATGTTTACTTTGGTCAGCATTAGAAAAGCAGTCATCTTTATACAACACACTTCTGCCTAATATACTATTGAGACACTTGTTTCTGTGCTATCATTCATTAAAAGTGAAGAGTTTAGCAGCATCTACTAAACATGGCATCACAGAAACCATAGGTTTTACTGCACTCTCTGGAATCAGTGACATTCTAGAATTACACCAGGATGATTCCCAAAAATACTTAAATTACAAATAAAAATAGTAAAATACATATTCCCCAAATGCATGATATAATTTTGTTCTGAGTAAGTCAGAACTGGGCTGAGGAACAGATTTACTTCATAAATATATGTTTCTTTCGATTTCCATTTGTAGAGGGAAAAATAATCCAAGAGATTTAGCATGCTGCCTTCTAACAGGAAATTTTAATTTTATTCACAGGAAGGCAATTGGATGATTTGCATGGGATATTCCCTGCAGCTTTCTAATAAGGTGTCCAAGAGCTAGATTCCATGATGCTTGGTAACATCTTTGGAAGTGGTTCCAATCTCCTCCAAGATGATACACACATCCTGTTTCTAGATTACAACCACACAATTAAAGCTCTCTTCCTGAGCCACTTCATGGCTGACCTATTTTCTATACGGATTTAGCTGAAACAATCAATGGGCATAGCCATGCATGAAGTGCAAGGCACAGCCAAACCATCCCAAGGGAGGGCTCCAGACATCTCCATGCCCCACAGCCTCTTGCAGGAGTGCAAGTCTCCAGGCATTTCTCCCCTTGCCTTAGGGCAGAGAAAAAGTGGCCTTGTCGCTCAAGCAAGGACAGCACAGCATTCTGTCACAGGCAGATCCATATGCATAGGAAGTACAGACAGGGGCTCTCATGAAAGAAATACCCTCTCAGAAATAACACATAAGGTCACAACTTGGTTAACAACTGGGCATAGTGTGCTCTGTGTAAGGAGTAACTCTCCTGGTGCTGACTTGCACGAGGGGGCTCATCTGAATGCTTCTGCGAGCAGGGCACCATTCTCTTGGAACGGCTGCCCTGAGTGTGAGTAGTGAATATGCAAGAAGAAAATCAATTCACAAACTGACTTTAGTAATACAGAGGAACTAATTTAAAGAGTCAGAGCAGTAAAATCAAGAATAATGTGTATCACAATACTTCCAAGTCCAAGTAGCTGGGAGAGTGCATAAAAGTAGCAGCGAAGGTCTGAACTGTGGAAGGGGGCATTTGAATCAAACGAGAATGTCAGTTAAAATACAACTAAATCTCAATTAAGCCTGAAAGCAGTAATATTCTTAGCAAGGGCCTCTATTCCATTTAACGAAACTATCATAGAATAGGAAACATGAATGAAAAACAAGTGGAAGTGAGTACCACAAAATCCTATGCTCCAATAGGGTGGGATTCTCCTAAAGACTGAAGGCCTGTGGAGGCCCTGAAGCTCAGAGGTGCTTGGGGTGAGAATCAGGGAACAGGACGTGGTGGTGAGAACTCTTTGTGGTGAAGTAAAATTAAACGGTAGGGATCGTACTGCTCTGGCTTAGGTCGTGAAGCAGCAGAACAACTGAGAGCAGTGAAACGTGCAGTCCTGCAAAAAGGGAGTAGATGCCAGCTTGCTCTAGACACCACATCTACAAAAACAAATATCCTGTGTGGTGAGCCACTTCCTATCACTGACCTATAACTGCCATCACCCGAGTAGGACAATCAAAAAAATGGAGAACTGCATATTACCAAATGATCTGCAGTCAGTAGCTGTAGTGCAAGTAAAAGGCTTAATTATACATATTAATATGGGGGTTTAATTGTCTCAAAGCATGTGAATCTATAAACAAAAACCTTATGAAAATTGCTGTTTCTAGCAATTTTTTTGCTGCCTTTGTTAGAAAAAATTAATTTGTTGTTTACACCATAGCTAGAAGCCCTAGTCAATTTAAGTACATGCTTAAATTCTATTGTAATTTTAAAATTAAATAGATACTAACATTCTGCCTTAACAGTGTTGCTTTGTTGAACAAAACAAAAAATGCCTTGAACTGACTTAAAATAATGTAATATGTTTAATGATAAATTTGAATCTCTACTTGTCATACAACTATTTCTGCAAGACATGCTGAATACACATCATACATAGAGCCATACAATATACAAACATCATACAGCCATACCTCAAATGGTGAAGACATGCTAGAAGGAATATTCAAAGTAATGTCAAATATGAGATTTGGCCCTAATTTAATTTCAAATGCTAAAAATTTTAATTGCAATGGCAAATATCTAAATAAATGCAGTACATTTTAACAGACATGTAGACAATAAAGGCCTGTAAAAATAAGTAGTACAAAATGTGCAAGGAATTCCAGCAAAGAAACTCCAATGGCAGCTCTCCAATGGTCCAAATTTCATTTGTTAATAAAATATGCAATCTGAAGTGTAATGATTTCTAAATAACATTACAACAATATGCTTTAAATCATGTCCCGTAGTTTCCAATATTTTTTAAAACAAGATTTCTTTTTACCTATACAGAACTTTCCTTAAATGATTAAGCTTTTATAAAGAAAAATTAAAACCTGTTGCTGGTCTACAAAGTAGATACAAAATACAGCCAGTACCTCCTTACACATAATTTCTTGTCAATAATTTAGAAAGTAGCATATGCTTGCTTAGATTACTGAGGTGCTTGATTTTTAGTTTTTGGGGATTTTTTTAAAGTACGATACAATTTATAGTATTTTTTGTTAACAAGTCATTCCAGTTAAAAGGAAAATAGCTGTGCTTGCTACAAATTTTATCTTGGCTTCTTGGATTACTTATTTTGAGTCTTGGTATTTTTTTTTTTTTAGAATTTTAAACAGATGGCATTCATACACATAATAGCACTGGTATTTTATCTTTCATGGCATGACATAACCAGGTTTTGACTGCTACTGATATTTGACATATTAGATTTTATTATCAACTCTAACTTATGTTTTGATTTCACTATGGGATCTGTTTTGAAACAGAACATTGGAACATAGAAGGCTAATGACAGATTTTTTTAAAGCAAGCATTAATCCCAATAAGACAAATAAACTCGAGTACTTACTTTTATGGACCCTGGCTTCTCATGTTTAGCATTTCATCAAAAATTCAATTAATTTAAATAAGTACTCAGCAAGTGAACCAGTGGAAGAGAAGATGGCGAGACCTCAGCAAGACATTTTATTGATGTCAAAAAGGATAAAATAAGATACTGCAGAACTAAGTTCCTTACCTTTTCCTCCAATGTTTGCCATATGATCTTGCATTGTCATGACTCATAATAGCTTCAAGCTACATATTTCCACGAAAAAAGGAAGTACAACCAGGAAACCTCAATATGTGCTTTAGTGCTTTATTTCTCTCTCCTTCCATCCTGCTTTGGATCAGCATGATTTTTTTTTTTTTTTTTTTTTTTTTTTTGCATAGGAGCACGAAGTTTTTATATCACTGCTCTACAGTACTCCTCGTGCTTCCTTACAATCACCTGGTTCATTTAAGGTTCTTGCTACTGGCAAAGCAAAGAGAACAGTCATCAGAACGTATGGCCATATGTAGCACCCCAGAGCAACACAATCCAAGCAAGAAACTTCTCTGCAATGAGAACATTTGTAACACATTTGCACAGATTCTCTGGATGCCTGAGTTGCTTATCTTCTCTGATTAATTATATAAAATTGTCTGTTATAAGAATCTCTTCCCAATACAGGCTGTCACCACCTTTTGTTCCTGACCCTGGAAAAGTAGTAGACCCATTTATGTGATTTAAAGTGTATGCTACTTTTTGTAGTTTGGAAACAAATCATCTTAAGTCTGTCTACAAGAAAAGGGAGTGGCTCCACTGGGAGCTTTGTCTTAGGAAAAATTCTAAGATTAGACCACTTCCAAATAAGTAAAACACTTTGTTCTATTCATACAAATATAATTAAACTCTTACACTTGTTATGAAAAATTCCTCTGTTACATTTTTCTGTAGCTCTGTGTTCTCAGACTTAATAATGGAAAATCTGAGTGAATAAAAATTTTGGTTTTTCTACTAGTATTCCAAATAGCAAATGTCTGGCCATCTCCCTTTAGACCAACCTACACACAGCACAATGTAGCCTGTAGTCCAGTGGAAGTGAAAAGCCCAAATACCGCATTACGGACACACTGCATCCTTGCTTTTGACTTTTTCCCTGTTAAACCGTCCTTCAAACTTAGCAAGCCATCTTACTATAGCCACAGAATAAGTGACCAGCTGTGAAAATAGAGCCATTTTAGAAGCAACATTAGATCAAGCTTGAGACAGGACGTAAGATGCATAAAAGATGCATAAAAGCATTCCTTTATATATGAGAGAAAAACTTTTCAAGTGTCTCATGATTATAGATAACAATGATTTTATAAAGGAATACTAAATGTAGGCTAGTAATGGTCACTGAGTTTTAGCCATAGAAACAAAGCTATTCACTCAGAAAAGGGATTAGAAGCTGAAAGTCTTGAAAAAATGGAAAGAAGAGGGAGAAAATTGACTGAAAAACTGCTAATCATCATGAATGCAACACAGTTTGGGGTTCACTATTCTTCCTAGGAAAAGGAAATAATTGGAATAGCAGAAGCAGGGATGAAGTTATTGTTAGCGCATCAAGCATGCGATGAAATACCAGGTTTGTGTCTAATTCATGATGTGGAATGATATAATTGCACTGAAAACCGGGTAAGAAACCTTACTTAAGCATAACGCAGTAACACCAGCCTGCACGGGTTTAATTAGCTTGACGAGCATCGGCAGTTCGCGAATTCTTAGAAAGCCTCTCACCGCACAAAGGCCGCCGGAGTACCCTGGTGGCCGGAGCCCTCAGCGGGCTCCCCGAGCGCCTCCCGCCCCGCACCGATGCCTGTTCGCTCACGCCCGTATCTGCCTCGGGGCACGGCGCACACGGGGCTCGGGGCGCTGAGGGCGGCGGGCTTCCCGCGCCGCCCCGCCCGCTCCCGGGGCTCAGCACCGACCACCGCCCGGCCGGAGACAGCGACAGCACAGCCACAGCCCCGGCCCCGGCCCCGGCCGCGCCACGAGCGCCCAGCTGTCACGCCGGCCGCCCCGTCCCAGCGCTGTCCAGGGTCCCCGCCGCCCCTCTCCAGCCCCGGCGCCGCTCGCTCGCTCGCTCCCTGCCTCCGTCACTCACCATGGCGCGGGGTGCCCGCGGCCGCAGCCCCACCGAGGGACTCTGGGCAGGCGCCGCTGCCGCTCCCCGGCGCCGCCAAGGTGTATTTGGGGAGCGGGCGCGGCGCGGCGGCGGCGGGGCCCGGCGGGAGGGGCCTCCCCGCGGGCCCAATCAGGGCGGCGGCGGGGCGGGGGCGCCGGCCGGGGGCGGTGCGATGGCCGGGCCGTGCCGGGCAGAGCCGTGCCCCGCCGAGCCGTGCCCCGCCGAGCCTGCCGCCGAGCCGTGCCCCGCCAGCCCTGCCCCGCCGAGCCGTGCCCGCGAGCCTGCCCGCCGAGCCCTGCCCCGCGAGCCCGCCCCGCCGAGCCCTGCCCCGCCGAGCGCGCCCGTCCGCGAGCGCCGCCGGGGCGACCGGGGCGCACGGCCCCGCGCCGCAGGTGGCCGGAGGCGCGGGGCTGCGAGCGGGGCACGGGTGCCGCTGCCGCTGCCCGCCGGGGCCCCTCGCCTTGCGGCCCACGCTCGGTTTTCAGAAATGCAGTCTGCGCAGCGGGAGCTTCTGTCGGCGAACCCGTGTCCATGGAGGGCAAGGCGCTGTGGTTACTGACGTCTTTTCACAACTGTGTCTTCCACATACCTTCTGTCTGAAATCGTCTGCTGCCAATTTTTTTATTCGCGTTTCTCTACACGGCTTGTATTTACTTGTTGCTAGTGATATTCCGTGCAATATGTGATATATACCTTTTTTACTGTAGCCTTGGAGTGCCACTATTTAAGCTTATACCTAAGCAATGAAAGAGGGGAAACGCCTTTCCAGATAAGCACTGAAAAAAAAGAATCGTTTACACAACATCAGCATATCAGATGGCCAACTTCAATTTAGAACACAAATTCATAAAACATTCCTTGTAGAGTTGCTCAGGTCTGAAATCTTGCTCTTAATTCTTGCATGACACCGGAATGATAAGTCAACAAATTTTAAATCATTACCAAAGTATTTTCATGGTGTTTTCACTGGATGGAACCAATGGATAGTTTTTGGAAGCCCAGGATGATAAATAATTTTAATTTGGGCATGGACTCAGTTACTGAGTTCACTCTAGGAACAGTTGCCTTACCAAGTCACATGGAAGCAAATAGAAAATTTCACTAGGAAAAAAGCCTATGAAAGCTGAAGGATGAGTTTGGAGGAGCACCATACCCACACAGCAAGAGAAGAGGGGTATTATTCTTGTAGCTCCCTGACTGTTGAGCCTTAATAAGCTTGTGTGGAAGCAAGTGTCAAAATGAACCAAAACAAAAGTAACACATCTCCAAGTGGTTTTAAACAGACCAACCTTATGCAAGAGAGGGTAAAAAATTTAAGATGTTAAGGCTGTCAGAACTGAAGGATGATTTAATAAATATATCTACTTCACACCATGCTTCCCTGCCTGCCATGTTAAAAGAAATCTGTCAGCTAACGAAGTGATTAATTCCTTCAGCCACCAGTTAGTCAACTGAAAATAATCTGCCAAAGCCCAATTTGCTGCCATTTCTGAAGTTATTGACAAGAAATATGAAACTTAATTGAGTGATAAATATCATAAGATATTGTGTACCTCATAAAATTGCTGTATTAATATATAATGCATTGATGCAGTGTCTTGCCTTCAAAAACAAAAATTAATCTCCAGACAAGGTGTGGCCCTGCTAATGTTTGCCCTCATTTGCCAACTACCCTAACTCTTGCATTTCAGTCTCACTTTTCTTGCCTCGGGGAACCAGACATTTCTGGGAAAAAAAGTAGAAACTGAGCAACTCATATAAGTGAATTCCATTATCAGGTTTCTGTACCAAAAGGAGTAAGAGCTTCTGTTGCACAGAGAATTCCTATTCCAGGATGTGCCGCGCAGATTTAGATATGATGATCACTGCAGTGTAAACCTGCTGTGACCAGGGTGACAAATGAATGCTGGACGAGAATGGTGAATTTGGACATTTGGTGAGGAACTGAATCATCAGCACACAAAGGTCTCCCATAGTTCTTGGAAAGCCACTGTTAATCCCTGTCACAACAATTGTTAAGTGTGTACTAGTAATGACTTGCAAACTTGCACCAAATAAAAACAAAGAACATGCTTATGAATAGGATCTTTGCGAGGAGTCTTTGAAAGAAGAGAATAGTATTTCAAGTTATATTAATTGAAGTATCAATACAAGGCAGTATTCATTTTACTTTAGTCATTAAAAGTTAGTTCTCCAAACAAAATTAGATTAAATAAATTCCTTCCATAAGACCCAAAAGATCCTACAAATACCAAAAAAGATACCATGTTTTATTTAAGGAACACTTATGTCACACTTTAAAATGGCAACATTTTCTTAATTTTCTTCTATAAAATACAGTTCATTTTTTTTTTTGATCAAGAAGATAGAAAGATTGTATTGTATGCAATGGTGTTAAGATATATGTATAATCAAATATAAGGGCATCATAATTCAGAGCGTAATTAACACTCCTAAACTGCCATTTACTGGCATCTGCTGTATTTAATTCAAGTTCTCAAATCAGATGTCTTCAAAGAAGCACCTCTCAAATCTATCATCTCCCCCATGGCAACTGAAGTTTCTGAAAATATAGAAAGCTGCAGCCCCGAGCTGTGGTGCTGAGCAGCTGATGGCTCATCCTGGATGGCTTCAGGCACCAGCACCGTGGGGCTGGAGATGCCAGCAGATAACAGAATGTCAGAAAGAACAAGGTTGGAAGTTACCTCTGGACTTGAGCTAATCCAACTCTGCTCCTCACAGCAGAGTGTACTAGAACACATTGTTCAGCATGGTGTCCAGCCAAATTTTTAGTGTTTTCAAGGCTGAAGACTCCACATCTTTAAATATCACATTGTGGTGTTTGACAACCTTCACAGCAAAACCAAAAGTTATTTTCCTATATTTAAAAGGAATTTCCTGTATTTCATTTTGTGAAATACACATCCTCCTGTCTTTACACAGGATGCCACTGGGAAGAGTCCCAGCTCCCTGTTCTTTTCTCTTCCATTAGGTATTTACACATGTGGATAAGATCTCCAGGAGCCTCCCCTTCTGTAGTCTGAACAGTCACAGCTGTCTCCTCCTCCTCTTGTACATCAGATCTGCTGTCCCTTAACCATTTTAGCAGCCCTTTGCTGCACTTGCTGCAGTAAGTCCATGTCTCTCCCTTGTACTGGGAAACCCAGGCTTAGACACAGAAATTCAGATGTGCTTCACCAGTACTGAGTAGAGGGGAAGCATGACCTCCTCCACCTGCTGGCTGTGCTCTCCCTAAAGCAGGCCATATAATGTTTATGGCAGCCTAAAATGATCCTATTTGCATTTTTCACCGACACTAGAAATAGCACTGCTGCAAATGTGCAATGCTCCATGTAGAAGTCTGCTTGGCTGTAGTGCTCATTTATGTTTTCGCTTGTGAAGTCAGTCAGTCTGGTCAATCAAAGTCCTGGTGGATTCCCTGGCTCAGTTCACCTCTAATTGGTGGATTATTGAACCAAGGGTGATGTGTCTGTGCTGTGCATCTTTTTTTCAAGGCATGGACAAACTTAATTCATGCCTTAACTATAATACTTGTCTTTGTGGCTTTGATTTTTTTTTTCAATCATGCTTCTTATTTGTAATTGTAATTTTTACCCCACTGTGTAATGATGCGTTTTCAGGATTGTCATGTAATGGCATTTGTTGGAGCTTCCCATGAAAAACACACTACCTTTCCACTCCAGTACAGAGGAGGTGTACACAACACAGAAAGGTGACAGTAACCTAATCCATGGCACTAGTAATCAAATCAGGGTTTACACAACAGGAAATGAGAATTAAGCTTGAAGATGGATGAAAATCTGAAAAAATATAAAAATTCTGTGTCATTCACTGTGCCTTTTTAAGAGCCTTTCAAGATCAATCAAGGTTCCAAAAGGTTTTATGCCAGCTGAAGAGTTAATTTAGTCTTGTACTATCTAAAAAACAACTGAACTGAGATTAATTGTAGGGATTTGATACCTCTGCCACCTGGTTAGTATTCTTTTATTGATTCACATGTTTTTGCTATAGGAAGTTGAAAATACTGTGGAAGACGTGTCTAAAGGCATCTTACCAAATTACATCAAATTCAGAAGAGGTTTCAGTGATTTATCCACATCTAACTCAATATGCCCCTTTCTGGACAACGTTAAATCCTCTCAGTTAGAAATCACTCTGACTTAAGGCTCATAAATTCCTTCTTCAGGAACATGTCTCATTCTGTTTAAAACTATATCAAAAGGGTACCAATGTTAGATGTTTTACCTTCAGTCTTTTTCACTGAAAGGCTCCCTTTTCAAATAGTACATGACATTTTCTCAGTTATTCAGCCATGATCAGTCAGATCTGAGTATTTATCAGGATTAATGTCTATGTTTTCAACAAAAAAAGTTTTGCACAGTTTGAAGTCTCCCTTGAAGATGGGTTTTTTCAAAGAATTAATAAAAGCACAGGTTCCCTCTTCTTTCATGGATATCATATACCTGCAAGCAAACTGTCCTGGAACACAAGGTTTCTGAGGATCAAAAGGATTTTTGTTTCTGTTGCGAATTTTCTTGGTAAACTGCTGTTTCCTGGAGGGCAGATTAGATTTACTATGTGTGCTCTAACAGTATGTCTGTATCTTGTGTACAGAAATACAATTTTGTGAAGTTCTCACAGTAGATTACCACGGAGAGTCACAGGGATGTTACAAAAGTTGTAACAGCAGTGACAGATAAATAGGATTCTTGGTTTTCATTCTCATTGGAAGATAGAGGCAGTCAGATTTCCTGTGAAAACCTCTTCCAGCTGGATTTTCTCTCTTGCAAAACATTCTTATTTTTAGTTGAAAGATGGGTGTAATTCTTGTTTGTACTGATCAAGTATTAATACCTCTTTTAGGCAAGGAAGCGGTGATATTTGGCCTGATGATAAAACTATTTCATTTATGAATTCATATTTAGGAAACTATCAACATTAAATACAAGTTCCATCTTGGGTAATTGAAAAATCTTTGCATCCTTCTCTAATTTAAATTGTTATGGCATCCTTTCTGACCTGAGTGAGTTGTTATTAAATCTTTGTCCTATTGTACTAAACATTGGCTATGCTTATGATGTGTGATTCTGAATAACTTTTCAGTTCCCTGCTGCAGGTGAGTGGCTTGGCAACACCCTGACTTTGTCATGGACGAACTCTGCAAATGTATTCTTTCCCACTGTGGCTTGATTTCCATTAAAGGAAGCCTAGGCAGGCAGGCGGGCTGGCAGCAGGAAAGCAGCTGCAGAGTGCTTCGAAAGGGAGTTAGGAGTGCAGGGAGAAAACATCATCAAGTGCATGTGTGCTGCAACAACGTTTTAGCCTTTTTCACATTTTACAATCACATTAGCGAATAGATTCCTGTACGCATAGGAATTCGAATCTAGCAAAAGTTTTGGTATTTCTTCATAAATAAGCTCAGTTTTTGGAAATGTTTGATTTATGTACTGCAGTTCACTGCTGTGGACTTTCTCTGCTACCCTTTCTTTGCAGTCTCTGAATATGAGCTTAATTCAGCTTTTAAAATTATGTGAGAAGAAAAAAACCTGTGCACAAATTGGCAATCACATTTGAGGCATTCAAATTATATTCTGTTTTAGCAATATTGAAAATAAGATCAAGTATAATTCTTGAGCATAAAAGTAGTTCTCATTCAATATTTCAGTCTCTGATCTTCTAAATTAGATAAAGTTTTGTAATTATGCAATGATAAAAATTGCTCATTTGCTTTTTGTTAAGAAGGTTCTGTTTGCATTGTGTTAAGTATGATGGATTCCAGCCATTTTTCACTTGTTTGGATGCTGTGAGAGAACAAATATATGCTAACATCCTAGTTTCTATGAATATACTCTCTCAATTTTCTATAGAAATAATTTCTCATGAAAGTATTCTTGAACAAGTTCATGAAGTTTCTCTTTTAGATACTATTATGCAAACATCTGGATCTACCCTTGATTTTGTAAGTAGCTAAAGGCACACTATTCTGGAAATCCTATTGTGCCAAAATAAAATGGAATACAATACTGAATTGTCATCACTAGAAAAGAAAGAACATAGTTTGCAAATAAAATTAGTTTGACCTCTGTTTTGAAAATGTTGGTTTGTATAAATAAATATTTCTTTTTTATTCTAATTACTTACCATGGAAATGCTTACTGACTTTACTGTAGGTATGGGTTTCTTCTTTTCAGTTTTTATTCCTGGATCATTTTGGTTTGCAACATCTTAGCATGGATTGCACAGAGTTAAAATATAATGGACTACTTACAGAGCAAAGGTATTATCATCATCAGAATCTAGCTCTCAGCAGTTGCTACTAAATTCTGGAAATGCTGAATATGCTCATTATACTGCTAAAGACTGATTGGAGTTGGCTTTCTAATTCATCATAAAAAAGCCTGCAACACCTCCCCCCCCACTGCCCTATTAAACTGTGTTGTTTTATGTTAGTAAATGCAAGTGAATACTAAGCTATAGTGACTTCATTCATCTCAAGTTAACTAGTCAGAAAAATCATGATGGATGGATGATGGATGGATGGATGGATGGATGGATGGATGGATGGATGGATGGATGGTATAGATAGATTAGATAGATAGATAGATATAGATAGATAGATAGATAGATACAGACAGATGACAAATTTCATAGATAATAAAAACCTAGCTCAAAATTCATAGGGAGAAAAAAATTATTCAGTCTTTTTCGTGTTGTGATTTTGTTTTGGTTTGGTTTAGGTTTTTTTGGTTTTGTTTGTGGGATTTTTTAGGAAAAAATAGAAAAATACCAAAGAAGGAGCCTCTTTCTTACAGAACTTACAGGACTACACATATGCAGGCAGTTCTATTTTCTTCTCTGGGAGCACTCAAAGTAATGGAAACTGCACTATCAAGGACCTTCCTATATTTTTTTCCTTTTTTTTTTTTTTTTTTTTTTCTTTTTTTTTTTTCTTTTTACTTTCCTGCTCCTCACCCCCCATTCCTTTTTCCATTCTCCTTTTTTTTATTTTATTTTTTTTTTGCTTGTGCTTCCCAGCAATAATGAAGGTTACTGTCAGGTGGCTTTCCTCTTCTTTTATTGCTTCTTAATTTCCTTCTGCCTTCCATGGTAAGGAATAAAACATTTATTGTGGGGAACAGAAATGGACTGGCTTACAGAGAATTGACAAAGGGACTGCCCCTCCTGCCTCTCTCCACGGCAGAAGTAGAGCACTTATGAAATAACACCAGGAAAGAGGTATTCCAATAATCTGTGTGAAGCCCAGTGCATTGTGTCAGCTGAGCACTGATGGTGTAAGAACAACCACATATTAACTAGCTCAAGACTAACTAGAGATGAAAGTGTATTATCACCTGAATTTGACATATTAAGCATATTTAGCATTGATTTCCTACAAATAAAATGTTGATTTCTCGCTGCCTCCCCCCCAAATACATGGGTGTCTTTTCTTCATTCTAAAACTTCCTAAAGTAATTTTCCACATCTTGGCAGAAACCTTCTATTTTATGTTAAATGTGAACATTTGTCATTATCCCTTCACCTCTCGATTGTATTCATAACAAAGAATTAGTTCCTTGCAGAGCATATTGTCCTATAATGAGCCTGACACTCCTTTTGTTCTGTAGACCTTTCCATGGAATAAGTCTATGAGTAGATTCTTTGTATTAAATCAGTACAAAGTAGCATGCTCTCAGTTTTGAATAACTAAATATGATAATAAGACAACAAAAGAATGAAATCTGAAATTGACTTCATACAATGACTAGAAACAGAATAAGAGAAAGAGAAAAGAAGCCAAGTTCTAAAAAGCCAGCAAAAAAATCTACCTGGCAAAAGATAAAAATATATTTAAGAATAAAAAAATCTGTGAATTTAATAAAAGAGCAGCACCACTGAGTGATTTTATTCTTTTGCCCCCAAATTTCCAAGTCCATACATACTAGCTGTTCTATGAAAATTTCCACTGCTAGATTACAGCAAGTGCCACTGCTCTTACTGCCATATAGGCATTAGTAAATATGTGCCTGCACTGCCTAGGGTTGTTCTGTCCAAACTAATACTCATAAAGTTGATGGGGAGAAATAAAAAAGCTTCTAAAGTGGTTTTTGATTTTGCTATCCTTATAGTAACTAGTTTATAAAAAGGTCTTGAAAGTTAGAGCACTGTGAGTGTTTGCACAGCTGGATCATACATCCTTAAAACTGAAGCAAAAATATCCTTCAGCCAGCAGAGTAAAAGGCATTCTTCCTCAAACAGTAAAGATCATATGCACCTGTTAGCCTCATCACTTCCCCTAAGACTTATTCACTATCACTAGGTTTAACATGATTTTCTTGAGGTAGCTCTTATTAGGCTCCTTAATATCTTCAGAAAGATTTTAAGAAAGCAGAGTCTAAGGTACATTTTAATATGTTTGTAATATTTTCAAGCTACGTACTTTGCACTAGCAACCAAAAACCCACAAAGCACATACATGGTTTTGCAGACACATGTACCAATGCTCACTGTCCTCCTACACACACACACCCACGTGCTGCCATCAGCATCACCCATGACATTTCCTGTAACAAAACCACGGCTCCTTTACCACGAGTCTGAATTAAAAATAAACAAACAATCCAAAAAAATTATTTACTTTAAAACCTGTTTTAAAAGGGAGAATGTGGATGATGAAAAAAGCCTCTGTTGGGTACTCAGGAAGGGTTCTGTTTCCAGTTGGTTTGGGTGTCTGGGTACATAAATAAGGCTGGGAAGTTGGCTAATATTCCCTCTGAGGAAATGTGCATGCTTCATAGCTATCATGGGCAGCATCACTGTGGACTAAGTTATTTACAAAGCTATGGGTTTTTCAGTTAGAAAGGAACTATATAAACATCACTGTAGCTTAATTGTAGGTGATATGTTAAAGATTGTCTCTTTATAAAGTTTTTCTAGCCTCAAAAGTGTATTTCATTATTTTTCCTGATTAAGATAAGCACAAATACACCCCACTAAACAAACTATCAAAAGCCAAGGGAAAAACAAAACAAACAAACAAAAAAGATTGTTTTATGGTCCTGGTCTGTATGTCCTGGTCTCCTTCAGCTTGATTTTTCAGTGAAAAGACTAAAATAGACCTTGTTAATAAGCCTTTCCAACATGCATCCAAATAAGGAAGAATTTTCAGGACCAGGGAGAAAAGATTCAAAAGATCGCTTACCTGCCATTCTTTCTAAAAATATTGCTTAATTTAGTAAGCTTTAGAATGAAACATAACTTCACAAGGTTCAACCTTCACAACCTTCAAGGTTCTGGAGGTGATGGTACATCTGTTTGAATAGCTGAAGCAACATGACCTTGTCAGTGATTTAATTTTTAATTTTTCTGGGTTTAATATGTAATTGAATTGCAAATTGAGTTAAGCCATAAATGCTTCATTGTATTGAAAAGTAAAAATGCATATGTCTTGAATGCTATTAGTCAAAATAATAAAAAAAAATCTGGACTTTATAAAAGGGATTGTTCTGATTTTAAAAAATTGCTTGTTTTGGTTTGCAGAATGGCCATACCTTATGCTCAGATCTGAAAAGTTTGGACCTGGTTCTGTTGCAAAAAAGATTTTTGTGTTGATGGGTTTAGATTTTATACTGAAATTGCTAAAACTGAAGATGTTCTAAAGTAGTTTGAGAATTTTTATCCACTTTTTTTTTTACCCAGGTATTCTATGCATTATTTATACTCTAGTTGCATTTTTAAGTTCTTTGTAATTACTCCGTGAATTTTCCTAGCAAACATCTGATAACCTTACAAACATCTAGGCAACCTTACAAGCCAGTCTACTTGTGTGTGATGGAAACATGTCTACAATCAGATTATTATTTAAATAGTATATTCCCAATACTTACCTACACACAGGAAAAAGTCTGACAAAATCTGCTCTTTCTGTTTGTATAGCATATATTTAGTCAAACTCTTGTTCCTTTACTCACATGTACAGATAGACAAACCAGTTTCTGGACAAGTTCATAGTGGATGGACTATTTATAACAGCTTCTAAATGTTCATGGGTAAAAAAATTATCTACTTGCTGCATTCATGAATGAGCTGAAAATCTGAATATTTACCATAATCAACCTTTTTTCCTAGCAGCCACAGATTCAGAATTGCCAAAACAGAGATGTTTTTGCATTTCTTCCTTTCTTTTAATCTTAATGTCATCAAAGAGCTGACATTAACAAAAAGATCTCAAGGTCAGACAACTCATATGCATAGGAATTCTAAGCAGGGGTCAACTTCCCTCCATCTGCTTTAATTCTATTTCAGTTTTATGAATCACCTCAATGCTTAAACTGCTGCTGTCCCACAAGTGGTTTTGTCATTTGTGATGCAAAAGAGCCTCTTCTTAATATCAGAAAAACAGGTGTTGATGTCCTGTTGTAGAAATACATGGGAGACTTCTGAAATAGGTTACTAGAGTAGGCTGTGGTGTGCAGTTGTGGATCAGCCTCTCTTTGAGGGTCTGTGAAGCAACAACTGAAATGACTCCTTGGCTTCAGGAGAAATCTCAAAGCACCCAAACGGACCTTCCTGCCCTGGGTCCAAGCATGGCACTGACTTATTCATTCTCACTGAATAATGAATTCCTCCCAGGTCTGTTCACAAACATGGAGTTTAATGTAGCATTTCAAGAGTTTGTTAGTGGAGGAGGTCAATACCAGACTCTTTCACCAAGCCAAACTACTGCAAAGCTCTTCATTGAAGCTTCTGTAGGATTAGAAGAGCTAATTGTTGCTGCCATCAAATATATTATCTCTTAGTATGCCATTAATTAATAGAAGAACTTTGAATTTCAAATATTATATTAAATCAACAATAAGTTTATTTTAAAGAGCATGATAAATTTGTGAAATTATTCGTATTGCTTTTTGCAGGCAATTCATCTTGCCCATATTGCAGGCTGAAAGAGAAACAATCAAATCACAAACCACTGAAAGTTCAGCAGTAAGTGTTGTTTATATATATGCCTACTCTCTGAAATTTAAAAACTCTGTGTCTTACCTATAGAGAGCACTAGGTTTTATGGAAAATACTGATTACTGATGTGTGAGTTATAGGTCAGGTTTCTGTTAAGTAACAGGAATTTTTATCCAGTAGAATCTTTATTGTCACTGGTATACAAGAACAAAAAAAAAAAAAAAAAAAGTATAATTGTCAGAGCTTTGGCTGAATTTAAAAGGACACAGATTTACTAGAAGCAGAAAAAGTAGAAATTAAACAGAACTGACAGAATATGGGAAGTGTGAAAAGGAGGGAGGAGAAGAAATAATTCTGATTATTTTTAGTTCTACTCTTTGATCTCCTCTATTGATTCTGTCAAATATCACCAGCAGAAAAAAATAAGTATAAAACTTCACAGAAAGAAGAAAGCAAACATAGGTTAAATATAGATGCAATGTATAAAGGGGATTTATTGTAATTTTTGCTTTCTGCTGTAGTTTAATACATAGATAGACATATTCTGAAATGTTTTTTTGAGAAATGGCTGCTTAATACAGTTTTATGGTGACTGAACTTCTTACATATTAGAAAAGCTCTATCTCTAACCTCCTGAGGGAATGGCACATAGGCACTTCTTTTTAAACATGATTAGGGAAATACACTCAATCGTGTCATGAAAGTTTAGGAAATGCAGTTGTGTATTTGGGACAAATCCTGGTTATTTTACAATGCATCAGATTGATCATCTGACTGTGACTGCCTCATCCCTGGCTGCTCTGTTTCCCTTCTGCCCTCCCTTGCCTTGGACCTCTCAAGGCTTCTATCCACCAGAGGAACATTCTCCTCCTCCAATTCACATCTTCACAGGCATCTATTCTCATCTTATCTGGGTGAAAGACTAATGTTCTTCTCCCTTGTTTCTTCTAAAGAAGTAGGATACAACATGACAACAGTATCATCTATTTCAATACCATGCAGCACATTGTGTCTCAGGTTCCAAGTAAAACAATTTTTCCATATGAATTCTGTTTTCCAAAAGGTGACTCGCTGTGTCTTAGCCTCATATGCACAGACTCACTCGGAGCAATGTTTACATTTCTTTTATGCATGAGAATAAATATGCACATTGTAATGTGTTTTTTTGCTATCTAAAGGAATATTTCACAGGATTGAATTTAACTTATTTTATGCATTGGGTTGGCAGGTATTGTCTAAAGCAATTTAACTTTCCTGTCCCTAGATGATTTTAGAACAATTTGTTACCTAAAGGAAATATTTTTACGTCTGCAACCCTTAATGTAGATAAACCCTTGCTTTTATCATATGAAGTGGAATTACTTGAAACATATTTGAAGTACATATGCTGATACTGCTCAGTATTTTGTAAATGATTTGTACACACAAAGTGTTTTAATGTTCCTGATGTGATGAGTAGGAGTGGGTTGAGAGCTATAGCACAGGATGAGCCGTGTCACAACTGAACACTGACCTTGGCTCTTGTTTCATTTTTGCAGCCTTAGGTCTTGCTTAGAAATTTTGCATCCATTTTTCTGGCCTCAGCTCAGGCAAAGACACTACATACTGAAAGTGATAAAGACTGACCATTCATTTGTGTGGAACTCTCTCAGGCAGCAGTTCTGGGCATTGCAGGCACATGAAATACAGTGTATATAACATATCGCTTGTTACTTCCATCTGCCTTTTTGGAAAAAAACCCAAAATTTCTGGTACATGAAAACATCTGCTGTTTATGAACTAGGCTCATTTTAGTAGCCTAGCTCCACATTTAGCTACCATTATCACTATATCCAAAAAGCAAGAAGTGTAGAAAGCTGAGGTGCAAAACTCTCTTCACACTACTGACATGCTGGCTTCAAGGGCAGTCATGGCATGCACAGATAAGGCAGATGTAAAGCAATATGTAAATTCAATATCTACTTTCACTCTTTGATTCCTACTGGATGCCATTCTTCATTCATGTCAATGGTGCTACTCCTGGGATAGATGGGTGGTACACAAGAAAGATTGTCTCTTGGATAATAAATATGTATTTATTCAATCGCTCTTTTTTAGCTTTTTACCTTAAATATTAAGGAAAAAGTTTACAAATCCTAGAGAAATTAGGTTTGTTACAAAGCAAAATTGAAAATTAATTATTTTGGCTATTTGATATATTCTCTGTATGCAAACTTGTGAAAACAAATTTGTGTCATCCAGATTTCATTTTCTTTTGTTTACTACTTTACTGTCATGCTAGTTAACATGCATTTTTATGCCTGTAAAAATGCTGATGATATAGTCTCCAATTTCCATAGATCTTATTAGGAGTTGAATTTAATAATTTCTGAGATTAACACTTTCTCCTTCAGGTAGTCTTATCTCTTATTCCATATCTCTGTTCTGGAACTTTTAAAATCCCCTTTTCATGCTGTCCACATGTCCACAACACATGACCTGGCATTGAAGGAGTATCCCCATCATATTGCCTGATGCAAAGCTCTAGAGCTTCATATAAAGACCTTTCCATATAAACATCTCTCCACGTAAACAATGATTAAGTACTATGTCAAGCCTTGTACTGAAAAAAAACCAACAAAAAAACCTTGAGTTCTTGACCTGTTTAGTAACAGGAGGAACTGCAGGGGACATCCTGCTTGCACCAAGTGTTAATGCAGCTCTAGCAGGCACTGAATGACCCTGCTGGTTTCAGTTCTGTGCAAAGCTGCAGTCAGCTGGAGCTTCTTCATTTGCCCTGCTTGAACAGGTTCAAGGTTGTAACTCCTGCCCTGATGAAACAGATGTCAGTGAGACTAGATCAGACCTCTGTATTAGCATAGACTCGGACAACACAGGTGAAAGATGGAGAAAAAGGAAACAAGAAACTGATTTTCTCTTTTTTTGACAGCTCAGTCAAATCTGATTATTTTAATCATTATTTAGCATTATTTCACCAATTTTGAGATGTTTTGGCATTTGTACAGGTGCCACACGTGTTTCCAAGACCTATCAATTCTAATTGCCCTTGCATAAGGGATCTGACATAAACTGTTTCTAGCTTCAAATCAGTCTTGGCAGCTGGGACATACACTCCAAATTTTTCTCCCTTCTGGGGGGTAAGGGGAGTTATAAGCCCCCTAATCAGTGCTCTGAGAGATATCCCTGCCCTGCCAACAGGGAAAACAAAAAACTTCCTTCAGCCAAAATGTCGTTGTTGTCAGCTGGCTTTCTCTGTAACTTCCTATATTGCTGTGCTTACTAAAATAAGTAACAGCAAGTTATGTAAGCTTCCACTTTACAAAAACTATGAAACCTGAAGATAAAGGATTTGCTCATAAGTTTTTAAGATCCCTGTCTAGAAGGTGATAAATTTCCTTTTTCTCCCGAGAAGGTTGTTTTGGCTGCCCCAAAATGGCAGATGTATCCAGTGTACAGAGAACAGAAGGAGGCTGTCAGTCTGAATAGTTGGGTCCTAAGAATTATGCCAGCTTGACAGTCTGTGTTATCCTCTGCTTCCTCATTACACTTGTGTTTTTCTCCCTTTCCCAGGTAGAGGAAATGAATTAGGGGGAGGAGTGAATGTTTCATGTGGGAGCATAGTGAAAAATAAGAACAGAGTATCACATAAAAATTCGAAAGAGTAAGTTGCCACCGGTGTTATATTCTCCTCCTCTTTTGAGCATAGCAAAGTATTAACTAGAGAGCATTTATAAAATGTGTTTATTTCTAAGGAAGAAAGAAAAGAACAAAAGATAGGAAATACTGTGTAGTGTCTGTGTCTGTTATGCATTCTGTAAGGCTTCAAGGAGGCTGAGTTAAAAATGGAGGCTTTTATTTCCCTCCCTCAGAACAATGGAAAAATATTTTGCCATTCTGGTAAACCTGTATGAGATAGAAACAAAAAAAGAAATAAAAGAATTTCACCTCCTTGAGTACTTGGGTCCATCTGGGGACTCTAGTTTTTATTATATAATAAGGGGGGAAAATATATATTGTAATATAAATATTTTATTTCACACTGGGGGTTTTTTGTGTGTTATTTGGGTTTTTGAGGTTTTTTTTGCTATGAATCAACTTCATGCTACAAGGCAAAGTAAAAAGTGGAAGGCAATAGGTCAGATTTCCTTCTATGGTCAAGTGACATACTGCAATAAGCCTTAATGTTTATTCTTCTTACATCCTCCTGAAACAAATCTTTATTAATTCTGTTTGAAATAGAACACAATGTGTGTCCTCATAATGGGCCATATCCTGCTATCAATATTTTAACAGATCCCCCATGGACTGTAATGTGGAGTCTGCTAAAAAATTGATGGCACCATTATGCTCAACTTCAAGTATATTTATAATTAAATTATTTTTCTTTGTATTCATTCAAATTTTGTCTATGAGAAATTAAAGTGCCCTGGTTAAACTAATTAATTATGAACACATTGTGTTGTGTTTATTTTGGTAATGTTTGCTTCAGTCTGAAAACCTGTCAGAAGTATTCATACTTTCCTGCTATGGATTAACACACAAAAGTTCAGCAGCTTAGTACGGATTCAAAAGACAAATTATAGAAAAAGTAATTTGCTCTGATTATAGGAAGCAATTGTTATAACTAAGTATAATATATGTACCAGTCAAGCCTTGTTGAATAAGATGCATAAAAGAGATGAAGGAAGGCTAGAAATTACAGAACAGTAAACTTATGATAAAAACTGAAATAGAAGAATTTATGAAAAATTCCTATTTTTGGCCTTCTGACTTTTGTCAAGGTTTAGAGAGCTGGGAAATAAAGTACATGAATTTTCATCAAATCTAGAATCTCCACTCTAGAAGTATGTGCTTTAGAAAATAATTCTACATGCCATTTAAAATTTAAACAAACAAATTTATTGCAAAATATATAATGAAATTTATTTAAGGGGGAAGACTTTCTGTCAGAACCCAGGATGTCTCTCTGACAGTCCTGGATGATCCGAGCTCCAGCCAAGGGGCTTCAAAGCCCTGGCAGGGGGGTCAGAGACCCTGGCAGGCAGCCAGGGACTCCTGCAGCTTTGAGTTTGACCCATGGAACAAATTACCACCTGTGAATGAAGAACTAAAAGTCACAAAAGTTTAGATAGAGTAGAGTGAAAAGGGAAATTTGGGGATTTTTACCATGGGGGCTTAGGGGGCAAGATGGAGGGACTTGGGCATTGTCCTGTCCTCCTTCCTTCTTCTTCCTAACCCCCATCTTCTTGGTGATGTTGGCACTTGGGGATTGGATTAGAGTAGAATGTAACTGCTAACATAGGTGATAGGCATTGGATCATAATTGTAAATAACTAACACGTTTTGTAGTATAAAAATCAGTGCCTGCCCCAGGGGAGCAGAGTGTGCCTCGGGCTGCCCTGCTGAACAGACCCGGCAGCCCAGACAGGAAATATTTTAGATAAGAAACAATAAAGCAACCTTGAGAGCATCAGCCAAAGACTTCTGACTCTTCTTCAACAGCTGGGTTGGGAGACAGCGACTTTTTATACATCTGGGGGTCATCCTGACCAAAGGAAACCCCGAGAACTTTCCAAAATAAGAGGGAGATTAGGGTAAATTTCTGGGTTGTATTACATTGGACTAAGCCTTTTAGCTGTTGTTTTCCTTTATTAACTGCCTGAATTTCTTATTTCTGAGTATTTTCCACCACTGAGATATGGAATTAATGAATTGCTGGCTGAATTTGAGCTTGTTCTGTCTTTCTTTATGTTCTCTTTGTATCTCTTGGTAGCTTTTTGAGGTTTTCTTTCATTCCCTTCCTTAGTGCTTTGAGCTCTTGGAAATCTTTTAATTTACTCATTTCAGAAACCACCTGAATAAGTGAATAAGACTGATAAGTCTTGGTAACTATCAATGCACAAGATGATCAAAAGCTTTGTGAATATGATACTTCTAATTTTTTTTTCATCATGTGTGCTAGATAAAATTTAGTTTTTTAGACTTTCACACTCCATAAATATATATATGTCTGTTTCCATTTTTTTTCAAGGTTCAGAAACAGTATTTCATTAGAGTAGATGCATATATCTATAAATAGGGTTTATATATACATTTTTAAGGACCTAATTTTGAATGGAAATATTTTTATGTGTCTGTCTGAAAGTTTTTTCAGCCCGTAACAAAAAGCACAATAAGCCAACAGAGCAAATTAGAAGATAGAAAGATCACCCTTCTGCAGTCTTTTACAGAATATGGGAGCTTTGGGCTAGGCTCTCTGAAAAATTGTGTATCTCTTACAAAAACAATAAGAGTGGAGCATTATAGACATCTTGATTTTATGCAGAAAATCTCTTCTTTCCACAAAATTTCTGACAGAAATGGAAAATGGTAAGTTATGAATGATGATTTTTGTAATCAGAATGGAAAACTGCTCCCTCACAACTTCCTGCCTTTACCAAATTAAAGCTGGGCCTTGATATCCCTTCTTGGGTGCAGCAGGAGAACACATGCAGCATTCCTTTTTATGCTGCAGTGCATTCAAATCATTATTCAGTAAATATTTCTGGAAGGATCTGTTGCAGTGACAGCATTCAGTTTTGCTATTGTTCATCCACAGTGTGACAATCTATGTACACAAAGCCATTTGGGCATGTGTTTTGCCAAGGTATTTATTCCCAAAATCAGATTTAACTCTTCTATGCAAACTAGCCTAGCAATTTATGAGAGAACAGGAGGCAAGCAAAATTCTTCTCATCTGTATTTCTCAGCAGTAAATCAAACTAAGCATACAAGTTTAGGAACTGTTCCTCTTGCTTTTTGCAGTACTGCAGGACCAGTATTGTCTAAGTTAGTTGCTTCATGAATTCTTTGGTCTTGCAAACCAGGGAAGACACACAGAAGGTTAAAATGCTATCGTATTTATGTATAGAGATTATAAATATGTGTTTATGTAGAGAAAATTATCTAACCCATTTAGGCCAGGTTATAAATGAACTTTGTTTTCAACGAATTAAAGGATATGATATCCCATAGTAGAGGAAAGCTCTCTCTTTTTACAACTGCACAAATGTCAGTTGCTTAAAGTGGGCAGAATGACTAAAGGATAATTCTCTGTTCCCCACCCTGGTGCATGAGAAATGCTGCAGTGTGGGTGGTGTACTCTTGCCATGTATTTTTGGGCCATCAGTATGAGACATATCACTCAGAAGATTACAAAAATATTTGCATCGATGTCTTTTTATGGAGACTTTATCTTTATATAGCTCTTTCAGTCTGCTGCTTGGTGTAAACCTGCAATATGAGAAAATATCTTGAAAAAGAATAAAAAAGGAAAAAAAAAAAAAACCACCACCAAAACTAAATTTACACAACACAATGAGAGTGAACATGCCCTGTCTGGTTTGTTTATAGTTACTTTCAGCAGATCTGCTTACAAGTGCTGTATGCTGATATGTCTCATTGATAAGAGACAGCACAGTAAGAAACAGAACATGCAGGATTTTTTCTAAGAGGCTTAAACTTAGCATTATGAACTTGTTTATGCTGTGACACAATATTAAGTCAATAGATAAAAAAAATTAAAAATTAGTTGTAGTTTCAAGGCTGATGCATCAGTGTTTGTTATTGTTGAGAAACAGATTTTTTATATGTGCAAATTTTGCACTAATATCATAAAATTGATAGAAATTGATCTTTAATACTATTTAGGAACATTATACATTTCACATAAATTATGAGACTTCCTATCTTTAGTGAAGGCACTAAATTTCTGGAATAAAGCTGATCCTACTAGCTGCATAATGCTAAACCACGCTTCAGTATCATTTAAATGAACGATAATTAGAGTTACAGTTGAATCCCAACACCTGCCTTAGCTGATTACAGTAAAAAAAATCAACAAATAAGCATAGCTTCAAAGGAATAAAATTAAACCTCCCAAATCCCTATAACTTCTCTAGCAAAGCTGTGGGAAACGGATTAGAAAATAGCTCAGTGAGATATGTTGTGAGGCACACAATATAATATTCCTTTTGTATTACATGGTAGAGCAGAGAAGTTTTAAAGCATGAGCTTTAAACTGGCAATTCAGATGGTGTTGAATTATCCTTGGCTAGAGTAACACCAAGAAAACAGGTTTTCTCTCCTGGTCCTCTATTCCAAATAAATACAGGTAGACATATCCTACAAGATTCTGATGCCATCATTTAAGCACCACGCAGAGTTAGAGGAGGGCACAAAGAAAGCTTCCAAGTTTCCTATATTTATCACCTCCTGAGATTGATTTTTGTCTGTTTGAAGCAAAATTACATGCTTCAGATGTGGATGAAGTAGAAAGAATCCTAATAACCATTCTTGTAATTGTTATAAAAGAGTTAACACCAGTGTTATCTAGCACACAATGTTAGTTTATCGACAGCAGTACATTTATCTTTTAATGAAACAGTCTAGGAAACACTGTGGATTTTAACAGGACAGAATTTTTTTTTTTTCTTTTTTTTTAAGAATCTGATGCAGATTCTGCATATCAATCATGTCTTAAATTGTCAGCTGTTATTCTAAACTTAACATTCAAGCAACACAGCAAAACCTTTGTTCTGAACTCAGTGGGATGTGAAATGCCAGCATAGCAGAAAAATACTATTTCTTCATGTAGAAACAGACCATCAGACCATCAAAGATGTCAGGATTAATATGAAGTGGGCTGTCAGAAGTACTATCTGCACTGAAAAAGCAGATAAACAGATCTCAAAATGGGAGATAAATGCTTTTTCTTTTAAAGTATTAAAGAACAGCTATAAGTTAATTTCTGTGTCAGGAGTAAAAACTATGCCATCTGGTAGGACAAGGAAGCTTTTCAGGCTCCAGTCACAGTGAATGCAGTTAGCTCTGCTGAAGACTATGCTGCACACTGTACTACAATGCAGAATTGCCAGAGTTATGGATAAAAGGTGTCCCTTGAATACTGGGAGGAATAAAGCCACATTAGTTAATATTTCTGCTTGGATTAATACATATTGCTTTTCATCATAGTGTTTGTGTATTAAAATTCCAATTTGATGGTCTTCAATGGAAATGTTGCTACAGTGCTTCTAGTTTCCAGTCTAGTGCCAGCATGACTCTGTGCTGGGATATCCTGAACCTAATTTCATAGGCAAAATTAATACAGATCATCATCTTGAGTATGTGCTACTCCACCTATGTAAGAGTCAATTTACCTACACACTGGTAATCTGAAGAAGTCTGTTTCTTGTCACAAACCCAGACTGAGGATGTTGCAGAGGAATTGCCAAGGCACCATCTCATGGGAACTATTAGCCTTTCCTACTTGCAAGGAAAAAAAAAAGTGTGAAAAGCACACTTTTGTGCTTCCAAAGATATTGAAAAACTGGAGTGTAAAGCCACCAGAACATTTGGCAGGCTGGAGCACATAGTGTGAAAAGCTGATAGGCCAAAATTTGTTCAGTCTGGAGAAGAGGAGGCTCATGAGGGTCTCACTGGTTTCTTTATTATTTCATGGAAATTTATATATGAGATGGAGCCAGAATCTCCACAGAACTGACTGCAAAAGTGTCAAGATAACAGACACAAACTTCATCAAGGTCATCAAACACAGGATAGTGAAAGGAAAAGCTCTTCACAGTGACTGTGGTCAAACACTGCAGCAGGTGGTCCAGAAATGCAGCAGGGTCTCCATCTATGGAGATATTGAAAACTCCAGTGAGAGGGGGCTTGGGCAATGATCTAACTGAAACTAGCCCTACCATGAGCAAGGGTCTGGACTATGTAACCACCATGAGACCATTCACACTGAAATTATTGTATCTGTGATTTTTAATGGACCATGGAATTTTACCTGGCTTTGAGACATACATACTCATTTCCATGCAACTAAACTCTTTTACCCTCAGAAAGTGATCATATACACACTAAACACTGAGACAGTTCCTGGCTCATGCTGTCGACTGAACCATTTGGGAAAAGGGTAGCTGGAGCAGGTCCAAAGTACACCAGGGATGTTTAAAACTATGAAAGTTGATCAGCCTTTGGTCAGCCCTTTGGTCTGATTTCCCCTTTAGCTATTACCTTGTGCATAATCATGATAATGAGAGGAAGTAATATAGTTTAAGATCAGATGTGAACATCTAGGTGGGTTCCTCCCTTCTGCATGTTTTATATGTAAACCATTTGAATAGTCACTACAGTATCTCAATTTCATTAACAGACTTTCTCCTATCAGAATGTAAAGATGAATTATTAAAGTGTCCCATAACTATCGCTAGGAGCTGAAAATAGCTATGTAGGTCATGAACATTTAGAATTCTTATCCTAAAAATACTACCATGTTTTAATAAAAATATGTGGAGTTTTTTGGTTTTCCTAAGGAGTACTTGATTTGAAAAAAAAAATTGTCTAAACAGAAAGTGTGGCAATTAATTTCTTTTGAAATACAGAGGTCTTTGGTACAAAGTATTTATACACAAACTGGTTTAAAAGTCTTTTCTTTTTTTTTTTTTTAAGTTGTCATAGAGCCGAATTCTGCTTTCGGAGTGAAACATATGGCTACTCTGGAGTCAGCATATATGAAGTCATTGAAAGTTTATAAACTTATGTTTCAATTTGGTTCAAACTTTTTAGCTCTTCTGCCTAGATTTTTTCAACAAATCATTAAATAATCTCAATGCAAAGCTTTATTCTAGCTGTTTTTTGATGTGCTTTGTTTATCAGCAGCTGACTGGTACTTAGCATGCAACAGTAACAAGTGTCTGACTTTGCAGTATGATCAGAGACCATTGTTTTTTGAGATAAAAGGCCCCTTGGGCTCAGCCTTGCAAAGTGCACAGTATTCTGGCTTCAGTTCTGCCAACTTGGTCAACATATACATGATATTAAATATCTGAGTCAGCTCACAAAAATAATGAGGTTGCACTTGCATTCAAAGATAAACACACGCTAAAACCTGTCTCTGAGCACAGCACACATCATCCCGCAGGACTGGCTTTCTACCTTACGTGCTTATTCATGGGCATCAACTTGTCAGCTACTCTACTAAACCACAGTTTTACTCTTAGCAGAATGGCTGACAGCAGCTTGGGAAATACGAGTTACAGTACGTGTCAAGAATTTGTGTTATTGTTTGCTAGGAAACTGAAAGAGGTCATACCCACAGTTGATACTGATGTGCAAGCATAATCGTCTGTATTGTAGATTCATACAGTCCTGATCAAGTCAGAGGGTGTTTCCTGCAGGCTAACAGCTAGCTGATAGTACAAGCCCATTTACAGTTACAGTGAGAAAGATAAAGTAAGTCTGATTTTAATAGTGTTGCAGCTACAGTGCAAGAAATACATGCTATCCAGAGCAATGCTTGAAAACAGAAACTGGTTGAATACTCTCTCACAGCCAAAGCATGAAGACTGCTATTCAGTAAAGATGCAGTCAGATCCTTCTTTCATGGAATATATCATGGAATAAAGCCATGATTTTTGGTGCTTTTTCAGAGCTGCAACCTGGGTTTCCTCAGTTTTTCTTTTATTTAGGAAATGCATGACTTTGCGTCAGACCAAAACAGACTACTTGGGCTAAAGTAACATGATGTCTTTTACTCTGTCATATTACTTGCTGCTCTTATTGCAAGTTTTAAAGTGAAACACATCATTACTTTTCATCATTTTATTTTATAAACCAACCTCAACTTCACATACTATGACATTGAAAGAACCATGCAAAGCCTGCTTTTTTTGTCAGGTGTTTCCAACTGTCAGTACAAAGATTTAGAATATTTTACTGGTGGTTTTGAAATCCGTGTAGCTGATGAGAAATTGATTATGTGACTTGCTGCAGTACAGGGTGCCTTTTTCTCCTATCCTGCAAGGACTGACTGGATGTCCTACAGTAAGGGTGAGGTTGCTGTGCACACTCCTCCTTTAGCACATTGGCCCGGGCATGCTTCCTTAGGGTATGTTATAAATGGATTTTCAAATTTGAAGAGCATGGTGATGAATTAGGATATACACTGCAGAAGAGGGTGCTGACTCTAAGTTAGCAAGTCACAGACCTTTGCTGCTGACTCCACCATCCATTAAGAAAATGCTTGATCTCTCTCTCTCTCATCTGACATTTCAGAGTACACTGTGGGAAAGAGAAGTTCCAATTGAAATTCAAGCCAAGTAAAACAGAAGAGAAAAATGTTTTCTGTGAACTGAAAAAAGGGGTTAGAAGTTTGTGTAGATAGAAGGGCTCAAAAGGGTCAAACTTTTGAAATCCTTCATACAGTCTGACAAATAGCTAAAAAAACAATGAACTTAAAACTTTCATTTTTTGTTTAAATTTTTGCAGTTCTGCTATAGCTTAGGATATTTACCACTGTTTAAAATAAATAACTTGTTCCTAATATGATTAAAAAGAAAATAAAACAAAATCCCAACAACCCACCTTAAGGCACTTGGTTAAGAAAACAGTGTACTTACTTATTCCCATGTAATATACATATATTTTTTTAATATTTTAATATCCCCAAATACATTTCTGTTCCTATAGCTATATAAATAGCTAATAATATAATAGCTAAATATGTGCTGGCCAAACGTACGTAAAAATATGTACAAACTGGAGAACAGGACGGGACTGTCGAGGGATGTACCTCGAGCTGTTTTTTATTTTTTCTTCAAGAGTATCTTTACACGAGACAGCAGCTCACACCCTGAACAACAGCCACGGAGTTCTGTGTTACAATATACTTTAAAAGTCTTTTAGCCAATAGCAGAAAGCAAAAGCTTACTTGACATGAGCTTTAGCCAACCCATGCTAATACACGTACACTTGCTTAAAACAATGCTTGCTTGTTAGTCTTAAAACACAATACACAGTACCTCATTATTAAGCTTAAGACTTTCTATATCTTGACAGATATATTTTTTTACTGTCCTAAGGTTTGTTTGACCTAGATTGAAGACACTGCTTATTGTCTAATGTCTTTCCTTACTATCAAATGTCACTCTTTTACTTTCAGAATCAGCATCTGCAGCATAGCTCTAAGGTTTTTTGTTTTCTTCTGTCTCTGAAACCTGTTTCTACAGCCTTCCTATGAGCCTTTATTTTCAATGATTCCCACAGCTAAATAGCTACATAATAATATATATTAGCTAATAAATATTATAAATATTTAACTAAAATAACTGAATAGCTATATAACACCTTTTAGGCTATTGCTCTGTCTGTAGTGGATACTGATAACAGAATTTGAGAACAATTACAGAGTATCACAAGAGTATCAGACAAGCTACTTAATAAATCTGTAGAAAATTTCATGGTGATTGCTAAAAATCTGTAAGGGAAACACTATGGCACATTTGTGGCAAGAAGACATATTCACTGATATTTTTTCCTGTGATTTGTAGCTTTTATTTACATTGACTAATTGTGCAGCAGGCCTCAGAAATAGCAAAATGAAAAAAAAAAATATTGGCAGATGCCCATGTCATATTGTTCATGGATGACATGCACAAGCATTAAGAAATAGGACTTCTGTGATTATTTTATTTTGCTTATATACTAAATTTAAAACAGGAAAATTTGGCTGGGCAAGGATTTCTGAATATGCTAGTATTCATTTAGGGTTGCAAGTTCAAGGGCAGTTCTTGGGTCTTATTCTTAATTTGCCAAGAAGTTTTGGAAGTATCTTTCAACCTGGTATTCTGTCTCTATCACATGATTTTCTATCAGTATATGGCTCATGTCAGAATACCCCTGGCCTTGAAATTAATTGTTCTTTGTTTACACTGACAGCTATGACTGACCTGAAGAACTTCCTCCAATCCATATTCAAAGGTCATTAATATAAGAACTCCTCCACAGTGCCCCTGGGAAACCACCTGGTATCAGGTGGGAACAACATTCCTATTTGTCAAATTTTTAGAATTTATGTGTTAGAGCTTGCTGGAGTGCAGGACGTTTTTAAGTATTAACATAACAGTTCAATCTTGCAGCACTTCTCTCCCCTGCCCCTTCTCAAAGCTGTTTTAAGTGGACACAACTCAGAAAGCGGACAGAGTCACCTCAGACTGATCACTGTCTTACCATGAGAGTTTAACCATATCACAAGAGGATGAGGGCACTGGAGCACATCACTAAGGAGGAAAAAGTTGCGGGACCTCAAGGGCTGAGCCTTGAGAAGAGATGACTGAAGAAGAGGGGATCCTATCAAGGCATACAAGTGCTTTAAGGGCAGGTGTTCAGAGACTGGGGTCAGACTCTTTACAGGGGTGCCCAGTGATGGGAGAAAGGGCAATGAGCACAAACTGAAACACAGAAAGTTCCATCTGAAAATGAAGAAAAAATTCTTTCCTTTGTGGGTGGGTGACAGCACTGGAACAGGCTGCCCAGAGAGGCTGTGGACTCTTCTTCCGTGGAAATACTCAAACAACATTTGGATGCCATCTTGTACAATCGGGGCTTTAGCAGGATGATTGGACTAGATGATCTCCAGAGGTCCTTTCATTCTGTGATTCACTGAGAAAGGACAAATGAAAAATAAGTCTTTGCATAAGGGAAAAATGCAAGAAAACCTTTGTCTAAGGAAGGACAAATTTATTTTCACCTAGATTTCCATTCAGTCAGGTACACAAGCAATGCAACTTAGAATAACTTAAAATAGTATTAACCAGTTAAAAATAATACTTCTTAACAAAACCCGGAGAACACAGCATTGAAATTGTGCTCAGAAAGACTACTTTTTCATCAGGAATATAAAAAAAATGTATTTCTTTTCATATTGTTTGACTTTAATTGGAATACTGTATTTTCTTTGGCTGTCTCCAAATGTTTAACATTTGTCACTTCAATACTTTCAGGAGTGAGGGAGAGGTCTACAGTGGTGCCACAGGTATCATGTTATGGAAGAAAATGTCTAATTCATATTCCTATATACAGGCATTCCTGGCTGAACTATTGCCTTCAATAAAGCTAGGCAGATTACTCTCTGCCTGAACATCAGAGTGCACAGGAGAGTCAGCACAGGTGACTGAATCCTGGAAGCAGAAAACACTTTGACTTCAGCACACCTGGGCTGCTCAGGGGGCTGTAGCTGAGTCAGTACTCTTCTCACCATCTTTGGTACCAACAAAATGTGTCTATGGCAGCAGTAACTCAGTGCATGTTGACATCACCTGTCAAATTCAGGAAATATCTGGGAGGGAGTACAGAGAGTTCTTTGTTGCCATGGCTACCTGCACTGCCGTCCTCTAAAACCAGTGTCAGTGTTTTGGTCTTTTGTTCATGTCTGCAGTGGAATAAACCTGAAAATAGTAACAAAAAGTAAATTTCATTTCACATGCTTGTTGTACTCTGGATTATGGGAAGTTATGAAACCATAATTTGTCTTAAAAAAGAAAAATCACTGTGCAAGGCACTAAAATGCCAGAGTTGATTTCCACTTTTGTTTAAATTGTATAAATGGTTTATTCAAGATTTGCAAACATTGTTTCTTGACTACAACTGGATTTTTCACTTGCAGCTCTTCAAACATGACATGATTAAATATAACAGGAGTAGCATTCAACCCACATAAAAATAATCATTATCTGACAAAGTGCTAATAAACTTTATTAGTCCTTTTGACGACCAAGTGAGACTATGCAGAAGCTTTCTTAAGATATTGTGTAGTAGAGCCTATTAAGGAAAGAATTTACTGAAGCTGATATGTATAGCAATATGTAGTCAGAGAGGGATATAGGGCCTTATTGGTGGCATAAGATGAGAAAATATAAAAATATGCCACTGATTATAAAAACATGATAGAGGAACTGCCTTTTAGGTTGTTTCTGAAGTGTTAGGCTTAAACAGCTCCTAGATGCATGGCAGGAAGGCAGCTATGGGAATATAAAATTTTATTAGTTCTACAGAACAGCTGTCATCATTGGTCTGCATATTTTGTAGCTAATTGTTATATTCTAAAACTTGAGGACTAGCTAAGAGAGCAAGACTCTATGACTAGGACACAGAGACGAGGGGCCTTTGCAACAGTGTTTTGCCTTCCTCAAGTCTGGTGGTCACACTGGAGGAAATCAGATCACAATTTTTCTGGAAAATCTCATTGAAAGTTTTCTAAAATTTTCTTCTGATTCTTTCTGAAACTTGGATTTTTTCTCAATACAAGATCCTACTTCCTAGGGCTATTGTCTCAGGAAAAATGAATAAAACTGGATAGTAACCAGCTGAGTACTTCCACAAGCCAGCTGGTATTTGAAGAAAGTGAGGGGAATATGCAAGAAAATACACTAAGAACAATTAAAAATTTACACCTTCAGACAAGTCCATGTCCTCTGCTGCTTTAACATATAAGTCTAGCACTAAAACTTGAATTTCTTACCCTATGTATAGTCAAGCATGTAAGTATAATTAGTTTCAGGAAAAAAAAAGAAATTGACTCATGAAGTCAGGTTTTGCTTTGCCTCTGACAGAGTTGTGCAGTGCATATGTCACTGTAAACTTGTCCCAAGAAATTTCCAAGTGTGGTTTAGGGAATTTAAAATAACTCTAGTTGAATCAAAGAGCATTGATGGCAGCTATTATGACACATTATTTCAGTGAAAATATTACTGGTGAGAACTGAGGAAAGGTTTTCAAAATAATTAGATGTAATAATACAAGTAGCTGGCACAGCTACATAGCATTTTAATTTCCCTACAGTTATTTTTGTGCTTAAGTGCCCCCCAACCCAGCAGATAATGGGCAGATCCAAAAGCAAGCCATTTGCCTTCTCAAAGGCATGAATATAAAACTCGCTGGGCTATACCTGCAGTTTGTGAGACTGCTTCATTCCTGGAGCACTGTCAAAGCACTGTGCAAGGCACCAGGTCAAAGATTGTTGAGACAAAATCCAGCCCCCCAGCAAAGGCTGCCAACTCTTTCATGTAAAAATGACATTGACTGTTCCTGTGGAAATGAGCTGCCTGTGAATGAGGATCAAATATGAGGGACTTACTTTCTGCTTCCGGTAATTGATCAAATACATCTGGAAACTTGAATCCAATCAGTATTTCCTACTAATAATTAATGTTTCTAAATTTAAATGTAGCATCTTCAGTCCAGCAAAACTGCAATTCAGGGACAGCAAATTCACTTTTAATATATAAATTTAAGGTATTGGCTGGAGCTTCATTCCAAAAACACAAATCCTGAATACTTCACCTGATAGCGAAGGTTGCATACCATCATACAATCAACGAGTAAGTAAATGCTCCCACTGAGAAAGGAGAGAGGCACATATTTATTTGGAATAGCTAAGAACATAAAATATTACCAACCTATGTGGAAAAAAATAGTCAGATTTATCCCATAGTACCATTTGTTCCCCTTTGGTTCACATAAGATACAGGAATTTTATTTACAGCAATGAGTTTGAGGTTAGATCTACAAAGGAACTTAATGAAATGCATTTGGTTGCTTTGTAAAGATGGAGCTCATCGGTGACTGGTACAGGGTGGAACCTTCCTGGGGTTTGTGGGCACTGCTAGAATTGCAGTGATCACACTCCAGAGAATAAGCATTGGAAATGGGGTAAGGGGAATATAACTAGTAGTGTTTCCACTGCCTGAGCAAACATCCTCATTGAAGCTCATAGCAGAAGGCATATAAAATAGCTTTGATGATCAGGCTATATATATTTATCTATGACATTTCTCTGTCAGAGGATCAAATGATTATACTAAACAAAACTGTGACTGGTATCTATTTTCACATCTATATTAAGAATATGTAGCAATGCATGCCAGGATTTCTCAGTTTTCATTTATTGTTTTGACATCAGCAAGTAAGAGTGGGTGTCTTACACCACCATATGACAAACAACAGATGATATTGCATGGTCACTGTGGAAACTGCATTTCTGAAAAAGAGGTTCATATTTGTACTTTTTAAAATGAAGATAAACCACAGCATTTTTTTCAGTGTGCCTTCTGTAACTTGGGTGCCACATTGCCAGAGTTACAAACAAAAAGAAGGTGCAAAAAATAGCTGGGATTCTTTCTTTCTTTTTTTTTTTTTTTTTTTTTTTTTTTTCCTGAAGTCATTAACATCATTCAAACTTTAAAAACTGTAATATTCTACATAGAAGAAACAGACTTTCCAGACAGAAGGTGACAGTTCACTGATCTTGGTAAAAGTACATTAAGGACAACAGAAAGCACTCACTGGTTTTGATGGGAAGTGGTCACGTGATATAGGAAGTAGATTCAAGAATACACATTTTCCTTCATTTGGGATGTACTAGGTATTGATTCAGTGGTGGTGTTCAGACACAGTGGAAAAGGCTGATGCTGCAGTTAGGGAATAGGTTGTTCACCAGACAGCAAAGTTCAGTAGTATTGTAATAAAGGCACAACACTGCTGTAGAAAACATTCTCTGATGAAGAGTACAAACTCCACACTGGCCAAGGAAGTGTTAGGAGGTTGCTGTAAATTTAAATAACCCTCTCCTATTTACTTTTTAAATTATTGCAGAGGAGAGGTGTCAGTTCAGTGAACAGAGGCTGAAGGAAGTCTCTCTCCTTAGCTGTTGCCTTTGTGAAATTCTGGGGTGGATGGGCATGGCCAGGTTTTCTCATCAATCAGCTGCTGCCAGCTGTGGTTGCATAGGTACAGAGTGCTTCTGTCCTGCATGGGACTGGACTTCTTGCCACAGGGTTGTGGTGATTCAATGATGCAGGTCCACTCCAAAGAACTGAAAAGGCAGATACGAATAATACTCTTGGAAGAGGATGTCTGCAGAGCAGCAGTTATTAACACTATAAAACTATTTTTAAATTTTTGAATCTAGATATCTGTGGTTTTGAAAAAAAAAAAACAAATTGCAGCAACATGAGCTTTCCTATCAGTAGAGATTTTATGGCAACTTCCTGGTGACCATTAATTCAACATTTCATTTGGATGTGACTTTGTCCTTGTTTGCAAGCAGTTTGTGTCTCAATCTATTTGACAAGACAAACCAACAAAGACCAAAAAAGAAGCATTACCCTCATTTCAGCTCTCAATAACGGTGTGATGAATTAGAAGATATGAAGATATTTAAGCCTTTAATTTGAAAAATTGCGCACACACCACTGCATGTTAAATGTTAAGCAGCACCTCTGAAATGTCCTTTCATTAAGATTGTGCTTTACTTAGTAAATATTTGATGTGTGCCATCTTAGATGGAGTAACTCACTGTAAATTTCTTTTGCTTCCTATCGCCTAAAAGGCTAAATAGCTTTTACAGTAATTTTAAACATAGCTCTGCTATAAGACTTGCTTAAGACTTATCTTGCCAAGGATGGTAAAGAGCATTCTGGAATATAGCAGCTAACAAAGACCTGCAGCAAATTCAGGACAGACCAGACATCTTATATTTTTAATGAGTGCCATAGGGCTCATAAGAGTTAGAGGATAAAACACAGGGATAGGAGAGTCGATCTGAAGTGCAACTAGAAAGGTAAATTCTATTTGAGTATTTAACTATTATTTTCAGACAACTTTCTCAGTCCCTCAAGCCCATTGCTCATTATTTTTGACTTTAAGGTCTTTGCACACACAGCCATGCTATAATAGTTCAGATCTAGCTCAGTTTTTAGCTGTCTCCAGCCACTTCTTGCATGTGTCTTGTAGTAGATGATAACCCCTTTTGTTCATAGCCAGTGGGCAAGACCAGAAAGTTGACCTAGAGTTAGACCATCCTGAATCTGGAGGAGTTACAATTCAAATTTTCCTCTTTGCATTAGAATATTATTCAGACAAGCTATATCCTCTGTTATTTTAAGACAGATGCTTTTTCCCTGGTTGAACTGAGACACAGTGCAGGAAACTCCATTGGATCAGAGAGCCCCAAGATGAAAGCTGTTTTACATTATGCAGTTGATTAATGTGGACTGCTCCAAGTGCAAGGGCCAATAATTTATGCTGGGTTGTATAATACTCACAACTCATGGCCACAGTTACTGAAACTCTATTTCTGGTCCTGGGTTTTGTTTTGGTTTGGCTTTTTTTAATTTTTGAGATTTCCAAGCCCTGATCTGTTTTAGTACAAAACTGTGCTGACTTCGCTTGCAGGCTACATCCACTCAGACCAGAATAATAGGTTTGTTAAACCTATTTGTTTACCTGTTTAACCTATTTGTTAAACCTAAATTGTTAAACCTTTTAATAGAATAGTGTTTAAGGTTTGGTGTGCACCAGACATGTTAATGGCAGGCAGATTTGATCTCTGGTTTGTATAATGTGTAATAGGCTGCTCTATTATGACTTATGAGCTGTGCCTCTGTAGTTGCAACTGTAGTTGTGTCCCATTTAGGCTGTGAACATTCTGCTTTTGCTTGTGGACATATTGATTCACTCTGAGTCATTCCTTCTCCTGTCAGAGTTGCCAACAGCAATAATTACTCTGAAAACAAACAGAACTGGGTTCAAGGCTGCCACATTTTATTCTGTGGTTTCTGAGGCAGGCAATCAAATATGAGAAGATATATATGCCAGCCCTCTGATTCTCCTGGGGAAAGTTTGGCTACTTACACCACAAAGGCATTTTGAATGCTTCTGATCCTTGCTAATACACTCCCAAAGGAGCCCAGAATTGTAACATAGGCAGGAGGCTGAAACCAGGCTATTGTATGATACACAGTTTTTTGATTCCCTTGAGCTGATCAGTTTATGGGTCTTTAAACCAATTAAGGTGGTTTCTCTTTCCTAGCAGAACTCCAATTGGAGGACTGTCCCATTTCTTTGCTACTGAAAATGGTAAGAAACTTTCTTCTGATTTCCTAAACTTATGTAGAGCCTGAAGTTATGCAGAACAGGTTTTGGCTTTTTAAATTTTCCTCTACTGTTAATACAATTCTCATATAACTTCAGTTCTTTTCTTTTCTGGTATTACATAACATGCATCAGGAAGTATGTTTAAAAAGAGCACTCAGTTTTTGTTGTGCAAAGTTAAGTAAACCAATCTAATATATTCCCCTCTGGGCATTCTACCCCCTCCCCATCACTAATTCTAACACCAAGTTTGCATACATGTTTTAACTATCATCAGTCTCAAAAATGTGTTTTAATCTTGCTACATTAAGGTGTTGGTTCCTTGCATATCTCTGCTGTTTCACAAGCTTGTTCTCACATCCGTCATAAGCCAAACTCACTGATTATGCTGCCATCCACAAAATGTTGTGCTCAGGCTCATATGGAAACTGAGGCACATATGGAACATTAGCTCAAGCTCCAGTATATGCATAATATCCTTTCATATTCATTGTCAAATATCAGTATAAATAAAACTTCCAGGGGTTTATCATTCTGCATAACAAGCAGAATTTTAGGTTTGCAGGAGTAAATGTTTTTTAGGATCAAAAACAGCAGCATGCTTGAGACCTATGTTGTTGAATTTCACTCTGAATCTATTTACCTCAGGCTGCCTGCACGAGTCAGGTCATCCTGCCACTTTATAAAAGTCTTCAGATCTTGTCTTGCTCCATGAATCTCTTTCTATTATTACTTAGTATCTTACTATTCAGATTCAGTTATTAGTTTCACTAAAAAAAAAAAAAAAAACCAAAAAAAAAACAAACAAAAAAAAACAAAAAAAAAAAAAAAAAAAAAAAAAAAAAAAAAAAAAAAAGGAAGTATCAATATTGGAGAATTTCACTGGAAATAGGTTTCAAAAAATGGCATTTTTTTTACCATCCTTGGGGTTATATGTTCTAAAATGATCAATATCAGTAAACTTTACAACTGAATTGTGTATGTGAGTTTTAAAGCTAAAAGAAGGCTTTAAAATTAAGTATATTTTTTATTCTTCCACCAAATAAAAACAGAACTCTGTTGTATTGGTTGATAGAAAAAAGCATGTTCATGACAAGCATTAGAGAACTTGTTTCTTATAAGATTCTGTCTTTGGGAACTGTTCTGCTTCATGGAAAAATCTTAAAGGGTCTGGGACAGGAAAGTTAATATTCATCTTCATATTGAATAAGTCTTTTCAGATTTTCTCCAGCATGTCAGACTGTCATCTCATGTGCACAGCCCAGCATGTGTACATCTTTATACTAAATTGAAGGGAGTTCAGTGTGTAATTCCTTTACAAAAGTAATTGCACTGTACCGCAGCCAAATTTGAGCAGAATATTGGCATTTTATCAAGTTATATATTCAGAATAATGAAATCCAGTGGAAAAAATGCAAGTTGCTGTCTTTGACAGGATAGATGATATTCAAAGTCTATGAAAAGTGGAGTTAAATGTGAAAGCCTTGATTCTTGATAGTGCAGCTAGCTTGGAAATTTGGACAGAGCACTGTGAAAAGCAGCTATGGCTTGGCTCTTTTCTTTAATCAGTTAACTACATAAATGCCCATGGACTGTGTTCCCATATTTCATACATACTTTTGCTACAGCTCAGGATAAAAACAGAAATCCAAAAGAAAGCTGTAAAATACAGGCTGGCAGAGGAAATACTTGCTAGAGTAACTGATGAAAAGGCTGAATATTATCTGGCTAAAGCACCAGCTTCTAAGTTTCTCTTTCTGCTATCCTATTGGTGAGGTGGGAAGTTCTGACTCTAAATGTGAAGATGAAAGTTGTAGAAAATACTAGTGCTCGATCATCAATACTGGCAATAAACTAATAGTCAGGAAGAGAGAAAAAGCTAGAGGTGTGTGTTGGGTTGACCCTGGCTGTATGTCATGTACCCAGTAAACCAATTCTATCACTCACCTCCACACCTGGAGAGTGGAGAGAAAATAAAACAAAAGGCTCAAGAGCTGAGATAAGACCTGCCAGAGATCACTCATCGATTATCATAGTGGGCAAAGCAAGTTTGACTTGGGGAAATTAATTGACCTTATTACCCATCAAAATCAGAGCAGCATGATGAGAAGTAGAGAAATCTTAAAACCCCTCACTCCTTCCTCCTGCCCAGATCTACCTGCTCCCCCACAGCAGCTCAGGGAGGCAAGGAATGGTGATTATGGTCAGTTCACCACACATTGTTTCTGCAACTGCTCAGGGAGAGGAGCCCTTCCCCTGCTCCAGCATGGGGCCCCTCCCACAGCAGACAGTTCTCCAGGAACTGCTCCAGTGTGAGACAATCCTTACAACAGTTACTATTAACCACTATTACAATAGTTACTATTTATCACTATTAAGGGTACACTTGTGCATGGGTGTTGCTCATGGACATGGGTAAAAGTGGAAAAAGTAGCATTGCTCATATAACATACAGGACTCATATAGTATGTATAGCCACACAGATAGTTTGAGTGATAGTAAATTCATTGTGTGTTGTTTTTAATTCAATTCAGATTTATTCCTTAAGGGAATACCTTAGTATTCTGGAAAGTTATACACTTCACAGGTAAATAGACTGATATCCTATGTAAAAGAGTATCTATTTACACACAAATGCAGTAAATTTGAGCATTTTGCAACAAAAGAATATGAAGTGGGGCTATTTCTTGCTTGAATTATATACCACACAGTATGTTTTGACATCATAGTTGCCAGAACATGTGGCAACATCTGGCCTCCAAGCTATCCACATAAATGAAGAACAAAGTCAAACATTCAGGGAGAAAAGAGGAATAGAGATTTTAGATAAGCTAGTCCAATATAATGTTAACATACATTAATGTATCTAAAACTCCATAAATGATGCATTAATTGAATAGGTACCTACTTAAGCAGTAAGCAATAAAATGGCAAATACAGGGAGCAGATGTTTATAATCACTGGAGAAGCAGGATTTTTTTATTTTTTTTTTCATTTTCTAAGCAGCATTAACCTCCTTTTCCATATGAAGTTACATGGCCAGGATTGAAAAATCCTGTTGCCAAATATTTTACATCTTTCAGAAACAGACAAGCGGAGATGTCCAAAAATATTGTAATACCAGACTTTATCAGAAATTGGTGACTTTAATTGTAGATTGGGCCTTGTGTCCCTGTCAAGGCTTGCTGTCTTTCTCATGTGGAAACACAGACATGAGGGAGGGTGAAGCAAAGGAAACCCAGCATAAACCCAGTCTCACTTCACCTTGGGCACCATAAGGCATGCATGTGAACTCTGCATCTCATGTTTGGTAGAGCACCTGGGTTTACTCATAACTCTTGAGGCATTTAACAAAAGAGCAAAGCATCTCTTTACATATGCAGGACCCAAATATATTTTAAAAACTGCCACAGAGTACTTGTTTACAAGGAATGTTTGGATGACCTGTAGATCTTGATTTTTTTCAAATGAGTTTTGAAGGGCTGTGAAAAAGAGGGGGCTGACCATGTCTCCATTCTGCTACAGTCAGTATTTTTGGCACTTCCAGCCCACTAAATGCCTGAAGCTGGAAATGGCTGTTATCTTTCCTACCAGTAATCTCTTCCTAAAATTTGTAAACTTAAAAATAGCATATCTAAAGACAACAGGTTAGTCTTTAGAAAGGAAAGTAGCGTTTAATCCTTTAAGAATCTACATCATAGACTGAAGAGTTCTTCTGTCACATTACAGGAAGATCCTCTTCCTTCTGTGGTATGAGACTGCTGAGGCTCTAGCATTGCCCTTCAAAAGGAAACAACCCTAGGGGAGAGCTCTGCAGTGCCCTCTCCAAGTGAACTGAGCTGTGCCCCACAGTCCTTGGGATGGGAAGAAGTCTCACTCTGCTTCCAGCCAGCAGGAAGTGCTGAATGTGACTGTAAATAAAAGCATCTTTCTGGGATGCTTAATGCCCATGTGCTGTACAGGAGAACCCTGGGCCTTCATTCAGCTCCAGGTTCCAAGGGAGACTGTCTGTAAGAAAGCTGCAAGCTAACACAAAAACAAACTACTGTATTTAAACATTAAGGTTAAATGTTCAACTTTTAAGTAGTTTGTGAGACTGGTGGAAGATCCCAGTATGTTCTGTGTTTTGTGAGCTGGCAGAAGTCAGTCTGTTTGTAGTTGGATCTTTTGTATTTGTACATAATCAGCAAGTACTTAGTGTGATGTTGTTTCTCTTGGGGAGGCAAGAGAAGTTTGTTATCTTTTTTGTAACAAAACTAATAAATGTTTACAGACAAACTTGCACCAGTTAAATAAAACTGCCTTAGTGTTACATCTTTCACTAGATGACTGCAACTCTTCTGTATACAAGTTCCCAGGCAGATATTTTTAGGAAAATGAAGATTCATTGTAAAAGTAATTCTCTTCACTGCTCTATATTAACATGCAATTGAGAAATAGAAGAAAACTATTATCATGGTCAGATTGTCCTGTGAGACAAGTATTATTTCACCAATGGAAAAATTGAGTATTCCGTTATTATCCCAGTAAATATATTCTGAAATTATCTCAAAATAACCTCATTGTTAGAGAAGTTGATGACAATCAGCTGCCTTCAGAGCAATGCAAGCTATTCAGAAAATATTAATTTCCTTTTAAATCCTAAATTGATCTGTCTCTTTGTTCAGGCTTTAGTCCAGACCATCCTTAAAAACCCATTAAGTTTCTCTTGAATTTTTTTTTTTTGTTGACACAGATTTCAAAAATCTGCTTTAGAGTTTAATTCCATTATGTTAATATCCCTCTTTCAAAAATCACTGAGTTGACAGACATCAATAATTTAGCAAGTATCTCAGAGGACTATTTAGGAATATGTCAATATCACTCATTGTTCAAAGCCTCTAGAAATCCCTGAGGGCAGGGTAGATCTGATTTGTGTGAAGACTGAGATGAAGAGAATTATGTCACCTAAGCCAATGATGTTTCTTCCAAGCAAATTGTAGAGTCATTGTGTTTCAAACACTATGCAACAGAATAAATGTTTCCCTTTGGGCTGTGAAGGCAGGATTACTGCCGCTTTGCCATAGTTCCAAATCCCATAGTGGTATCTAGGCTAGTCATATTCTAATTCTTGGAATTACTCATATTCTGTGCAAGCTCTTTCACATTTTTATTAGTGATAACAGAAAACAGATTACCAATAGAGCTTTAATTATGATATGTATTTTTTCTGTCTAGGTTCCTTAAGCATGTCAGCCTTAGCTAGGAATGAGAAAAACTTTTTAAAAGTCAGGGTGAAATCAATTGCATACAACAGTGTGTTCAACAAAATTAAGAACCAACAGAAATCAAAACTTTCTTAGAGCCATCACGTTCATTAGCCTGAACTTTTATGGTAACGTGCAGAGAAGATTTGGGAGTCAATGCTGGAAATTACATTGAAGGCTGACCTTACAAATATGGTTCAAAGATAGTTCTTCCTATTTACCACTGCAAGACAATTCCATTTTAGATCATAAGTAGATGTGTCTTTGGAACAACCTCAGAATCATGCTCAAAGTGGATCAAAATAGAATCAAATTCAAATTTACCTAAATATATATCAACTGAATGAAACATAATCACGTTAACTGATGCCTTAATGCTTACACTCAGATCTACTATGCTTTCATAATTCAGAGCATTTTGAAATCCATAAACAGTTAGACTATTTTTATGCTTGTTTTCATGTCTATTATTTGTGCAATGCAGTATTAGGTCTCAAGGTTAATAGGTGCCTGTGACAGACTCATCGCTTTCCCCGTCACTATCACTTGCTGAGTTTGACCTTCTCATTGAATGGGGTTTTTTAGGATTCGTCAAAAGACAGCTGGGATAGCAGTATGTGACTTTCCTCCCCACTTTAGTTTACCTTACTTTCTTTCTTATTTCTCTGCTACAGATATGTGTATTTCATGTGTTCTATGCTCATCTGCAAATTGCTTGATCTTTTAGCTTTCTGTTCAGCTTTTTTCTGCATTATACAAACTACATTTAATTTTGCCTGCCTTTCAGGAAAAAAACAGAATGTCTTAATGCTCACTTGTTTCTCTGCGTAGGATGGAACTTTTTCTTCGTAAGAACAAATGTAAACAAGTTTAGGTCTCTATGAACAAATAAAACTCAGAGGCTCACTATAAGTTGCATTTTTGATTTTGTGTAATTTCTGAACTTACCAGCCATCACTCATAACATAAATCAGGTTTTACTCCTGATTTCAGAACCCTGGAATGTTTAGTAAGATCCTAGTTAGTACTCTATTCAGTTATCCCCTCTCAATTTCAAACAAAACTTCTTTTGACAGCTTTTTCCAAAATCTCCCCAAAAAAGTACCAAGAAAGTGTCATTTTCTTGGCATATGGACATGAAAAATATTCCATTTGTGGATACTAATTGAGACCCCACATAACCCTCTTCCTTAAGATCTCTGTTATTGCATATTCTGATCTCTTTTATCTCCTTGCCCATGATCTTCAGTCTGAATAGAGACATTTTGGTTTGATAAACCCGACTATTTTTCAAAGAAAAATATGAAGTCTTCTACAGTTACATCAAAATCATAAAACCTGGAGGACTTACTTTTTTTCCCCAGTGTACAATACAGCTGTGTTTCTAAACCGTATTGAAAGTGACATTCTGGTATGGGGAGCCATCCTTCCCTTCCCATTCTGTAGGCCTTGTTTTGTGTGGCAAAGGGGTGTGCAGACTGAGAGGATGCAACAGTGCCTGTCAGCCTGCTGCCTGTGCAGACAAATAAAGCTAAAGGCCTCTGAGACACCACAGGGCTGACATGCCCAGTGTAGCCCACAGATTAACCTCCTACCTAGGAGTCTTGTTTTGAAGCATGTTGTGCTATGCACCAACCACCCATCAGAGAAGAGGCAAAATTACAAAGTTGGTTCTTTGATGTTAGGTCAGTCAAACTCTTCTGTGGATTCACTTTCCTCTGTCTCCCTTGCTTCAAAATGTGCTGCCTACATATTTCATTTCTGTATGAAAGGAAGAAGAAAATATCTGCAGTCATCCATGAAGCTGATGAACTATGGAAAGCAACCGCATAAATTTAGAACTATTCAGTCTTAGGAGTTGCATTACCTTTTGCCCTTCCTTTTGGTATAGAAACTCATTGTAACAGAAAGAGCTTCAATTTCCCCACTTTTTGTGCATTTCCAGAATCAGTCCTGGCACCTAAAACTGTTCCATATCTTCTCTCTTGTTCCCTTTTTCTTCCTGTACTTAGGAAAGAGTAAGGAATTTGACTCCAATTAGCAAGGTAGGTGCCTTGTGCTAGGAAGTCAATTTATTCAGCTCTGTGTCAGAGGACTGTGCATGAACTATGAAACATCTTGCTTGGTTTGTTGCTTTAAAGTTTCATTGTATGCAATAGTACGATCAAATAAATAACAAAAATTATTGAAAGTTGTGTTAGATATAGCTTTGAAATATGCTGAAACCAGACTGCTTACGAAAAAGTTTTATCAGATTTCAAACTTGCCAAGCAAAAAAGCTTGAGAGATTTTACAAGCTTTCTTGTAAAAACCACACTCGAATCTAACCTAGATATTATTGTCTGCTCTTGTTGGAAATGCCTGTATTGACTGAGATTACCTTAATTACTATCTTGTTCATATCAAGAGGTGCTTCTTAGCTTTTTAGAGGTGCTTCTACAGCAACATTTATTTTTAGAAATAAACAGATTTTAAAAAAAAACAAAACAAAGGCAACAAAATAAAACAAAGGAAACAGACCAGAGACACTTGGGTTCTTCAGCCTGCTGATTAGTTGCTCAAGTTTATGCTTAATTGCTTAAAATTGCTTTGGCTATAAAGCATGATGGTTAAATTTCTGCTGTTGTAGTGAAACTACTCGAAAAAACTGGTTCTGTGCCAATTTAGATCAGCAGAAGACTCAGCATAATATAATCAAATTATTTTTTAACAGTTTGACTTCCATTTAATCAACACATAAGGAAAGCAGGACAGTTTCATAAACATTCGGAACAGCAATGTTATGAAAAAATAATTCAGTTTTGTATTAAAACTCCTATAATTGAGTTATGTCAGTTTACTAGATTTCTGCCAAAGCCATCAGGCATCAGGAGGCTTTGCAGTAACACAGGCAT